>CM038467.1:3315310-4515310 GCA_021464415.1 Lonicera japonica | reverse complement strand
TGGTCGCAAGCAAACACTACTAGAATTTGGAGGTTGGGTTTGACACTTTCAGGCTCCTTGAATGGCTTTTTTATAATATAAAAAGCTTGGATGCCATATGCATTACATCCATGATAGGCATTACGCATGCCAACTTCTCATTGGTTCATATATGAGTTTGTCTACATTGTGTGATTTCACAAGAATGAGTTTGAGAATTATGCCTGGTTTTGACTCAATGCAGTAGGTCAAAGGTGTGATTAGGAGACTTATGTAGCGTTACTTTTAGCATTTATACCTCCCCTGTTCACTTTAACGATAGATTATTAAAGATGTAGCAGTCTATTTGATGGATAACGCTTAGGTTTTACTGGTGGAACTAAACATTATCAATCATCGCTAAATAATCTAGCTTAAGGGCTGAGGACTGTGGTTCTACTATTCTAGCAATGTCTAGATGGTTAGCAGATGTAGATGTGAAACCTAGCTGTAGGATCCTTCGGAATTATTTAGCATTTCTTGGATTTTGACGGCATTTTCTTTCCTTGTTTTGCGCTACCGTTCATGAATGTCTGCTTTGATGCCTTTCAACACCTCAATTAGTGCAAAACATTTTACACACTTGCGTTTATGGTTAATGACCATGTTTCATCTTATAGATCATGCTTCACTTTATTTCCATTGATATATTAGGTTAGTGAAGGATTAGATTTTGCTGACCAGGCTGGGAGAGCTGTGATCGTCACTGGTATGCCATTCGCCACGAGAACTGATCCTAAGGTTTGTATTTGCTGTTGCCTTTTGTGAACCCCAACATTTTGTTAATCTGCTTGAATTTGCAGTCAGAGGTTTTGAAGCATCTATCTCTACAATTTTCTCTGAAAAGCTATCTTAGTGTCTGCTACTGTAAACATTCATAATTATTAGGGTTGCCACCAGTTGATGCCATACATATTGTTCAATCAAAGAAGTTAAAATTAAGTACCTTACTTTCCTAAAGGTGCTGTTTCTTTTGTATCTCATTTGTCTTTATATGGACTTTTTTAGCACATGTGCACTAATTGTGCATGTCAAATTTCCTCAAAAGTGTTTATTCCGAGAAGCACTGTAATTGCCAAGTGTTTATTTATTTTTTAATTTTTTTTTCTGATTTAACGCTACATTGTTTTTTGAACTAATTCCCCCAATTACACAATGTTTGCAGAATAATATGGGTGAATTAATTAGGGTTTAGCAATAAGTTCAACTATATTGGAGTGTGTTAGTATAGCCCCATCTTATAATTATCAGGAGCTTGAACTTATTAGTTTCTCTAAAAAGGTTGCACTGGCAAAGACAAAAACTACAGGAATAATTTATTGGGAATAGAGCATGCAGTGCTGAGCTTGTTACTCACTCTGGATTCATTTTCTCCTCGGAAGTTTTATTTGATCGGTTCTTTGATGTTCGCCTCGACATATCACATGTACACTTGCAGAGACCCGTGTCTGTGTCATAGTTCTAGGAAGACTAGGACTAGAACTAGAACCATTATAAGAAGGTTTCCTTTCTTTTTTATGCTCTATTTAGTTACTCATTTATAAATCTTGTACATTTACTGCATTCCATGATAGGTTCGTCTGAAACGTGAGTTCTTGGATCAACAAGCATTGTCAATACAGAAAGGATGTCAGGTAGTGTGAATATTAATAGATACGAGTAAAGTTTAATCATTGCATGCCACATCCCCCATCCCAACCCCCAACCAGCGGTACAAGTTTTCTTAAATTTAAACCACAGTGAAATTACAGGTTTTGACCGGAGAAGAGTGGTATAGTCAACAAGCATCACGGGCTGTAAATCAGGCAGTTGGTCGTGTCATTCGACATAGACATGATTATGGAGCAATTATTTTTTGTGATGAAAGGTTCTTTTTCATATCACAACCTCTACTCGCTGGAATATTCACCAAAATGTGCTAATTTTGAAGCTAATTGTCAAAAAATTGTGAGCTTGCATTATGGCATCGGCCGCATTGCTATTCATCATGTCCCAGCTGACTTCTTTTTGAAACATAGTTGTTCTTTCTTGTTGTATATCTTCGTTTTTACGTCTTGTTAGCATCATTTATTAATACCTTGGCGATTTTATATTCTCAGCAGTTTTAAAAGGTGTTGTTTAGAAACCTTGCATGCAAGTGCAATATCATTTTTTTTTAATCATAATTACAGTATTAAATCATGTTATTATCTTATGTGTGGCTTATCCCCATGCATGTTGGTGTAAATGCATATGGAAGTTGTGAGCATTTTATAGATGTCGATGCAATATCTTCCTGATTTGATTTTCCTCTTTTGACATCGTAGTTACTAAGCATAATGATAATATGTTCAACATGGTTACGATTTGTATGTCACCTAGTTTTTACTTCACCTCCCGTGTTATAAACTTATAATCAGGTTCACAAATTCAAATCGCCAATCCCAAATATCACGTTGGATACAGCCTCATATTAAGGTGAACTCTATGCGGTTTAGTTTAATGTTTTTTGTTGACATGATTCAACTCTTACACATGGTTGGTCATGCAGTGTTACTCCAAGTTTGGAGATGTAGTTTATACATTGACCCGTTTTTTCCGAGATGGAGGAATTCGTGGTCCTACAAAGCTAGAATTAACACGAGCTGAAGATCAGGGTTAAGTATCTTTAAGCTCAATCCTATCAATATCATGCTTTATGAATTTCATTCTACATTCCTCCGTATTTACCATCAATATCTAATGTAAAATGACTCTGGTAGTCTGGTTTGATGCTTGCTGGAGTTTTTTTTCATAGCTAATCTCAGTAGTTCCATTGATTTCAATTGTTGAAGATGAATTCGATGGTTGGTAGGTTTTCTATGATTGCACTGAAGAGGCTTGAAATTGGGAGGCTGTTTTATTTTCATTTTAAGTTGTGTGTACTTTGCTGAAACCTGAAGTTTTTAACTCATGTTTCATGATGAATTGGTGCCAAGAGCCAGCGAGAAGTATGACTGTATGAGCAATGAACTTATATTTCGTGGAAAATTAATACCTCATCAGGAACTATAATGTTGCAAACACTTCTGGTTCCCCTGAATATCAAATTCAAGTTCACATCGTTATGAAGCAAATACATGTTGGAAAAGGATTGTTGACCTTTAGCTGACTTATAATTGGAGTTACTTTTTAATTTCATGCAACAGAGTTTTACTTCCCAGATTCCGATTATGAATAATTTGGAGAAAGTGCAACTTGTCTATCTCCTTAATCCAATTCCAAAAGAAAAAGATGTGGTGCACGAGATTTTATAAATGAATACGGACATTAATAAATAATAACTAGAATACTACTTTCTTTCTTCCTAAAGCTTGCTGCATAGTAAGGAAGATTAATTCCTCCTTGCATATGTTTTTTTGCAAAGATCTTGAAACAGCCGTGTTTAGGAGAAAATATTATATCTTCATTCAGTGTTGCAAGTTGGAAGAAAACCCTAATGCGCTGATGTTTATGGTGATTTTGTGCAAACTTCTCCATATGTTCAATAACTGATATTTCAAAAGGGATAATACATAATAGTCTATTTTCTTTTGCAGGAAATGCAAATACGCAGGACAGCTTCCAGCCTCTTGAAAAGTTTCTTGTGCCTCTGGTTACTGTATGATTCTTTTCATAGCACTTATTCATACTTCATTGTAAAGAGTTGCCTAACCATATTTATTCGTTGAACCTTTTGCTCTTCCTGTTGGATCACTGATTTCAGAAAACAGAAATTGGCCCAACTTGCTCTGTTGACTCATCATCATCTTCTTTAGCTGAAGTTAAGCGAGGCAACAAGCTGGGAGAGATACTTCCTGCTAATCGTTCGTCTCTACATTTGTACAAGCAAAGTCAGATTTTGTCCACAAAACATTCAAGTGATATGTTCACCAATGAGAGAAAATTGTTAATTCCTGGGAAGAGAAATATGCAATATAGCAAAAATGCATTTGTTGATTTGACCACAGATACGTTGTTGGATGAAGAAGCAAGCAAAGAACTGATTGCGCCTTGTTCTGTGAAGAAGCCTAGATTACTAAAGATAGGGTCTGATCTAAATCAAAAGCATTCAGCTGTCAAGAGCGAACCTTTAGGCACTCCTTATGCTGTTCTTGATTCGGTAATACATGAGAGACCACATATCACTCCAAGTGGAAGCATGAAAAATGTTCAAGATGGTACAAAACTTTTTCTTGAAGGTGTGTTGGCTGCACAAAAGAGCTCTACTGAGCTTGTCAGTCAGAAAAATAAGGCTGATAGGTCTTGTCCTGCACCTTGTGAAGATGAGGAAAAAAAGGGATCTACTTTTCTCACCCAGGTAAAGTGTTCCGACTTGTTCCTCTGGATCAACAAGTGGAGTAAATCCTACATATCACCTGCCTTTTAAATGTTTTATTATCGTCAACTGTGTCGAGACTGCCTTTGCCTGTTGACGATTTGAGTGATATGAGTTATGTCTGTGTATTATTTATTCTCATCCTAGAACTTTGCAGCAAGTAAATTAATATGTTTTTCTCTGTAACTGTATGGGCCTTAATATGAGATATTTTCAAGCAAGATGAATTTTCATGAAGGTTGCACTGTATGAAAATGTCTGAAAATAAACATATTGATGTACCGGAGGTATATGATATTTCATCATCTATTTCTCTCTACTTGTCCATGTTGCTCTGGATGTGCATATTAGAAATCTTCAGAACCACAACTCTATAGTCCTTAACTGTGCAAAATGTGAAAATTAGGACTGGAATATGTAATTATCGTTGCTTCCTTTTCATGTCTTCCAAATAACAAGTATCTGACTTCATGGCAAGTATTTGGGATTTTCTTAGACTGAGGAGCAGGCTTATGATTTTTGGATGATCTTATACACCTCCTATTGTGCTCTAGTGTACTGGAGTCTATTCAAAATATAATGACACAGAAGTAGGAAACATCATGAAGAGTTGAAGGAGAAAGAACTCCCAAGGGATGAAGAAATGTGGAACTTTGAATATGATATCAACGGAACCCTAATTAGGATGTACTAAAAGTCGATATTTCTTCAAGAAATCTGTCAAATGTGACCCCCCACCCACCCACAAACATATTCACCCTATAAATGGAAAAAGAGAAAAACCAATAAGATGAACGGCAAAAATAGTCGGGAGTCGAGATTATAACAGAAACGTGTAAGTTACATAGAGTAAGTTAAAGAAACTGTCGGTATATGGTAGTTTTTCAACCTTCTTATTGAACTGTTCTAAGAAGCATGTTCGTCTGACGATAGATTTTGCTGCTAACCTTTCACTGAAGTTTCAGATTCATTTTTTGCTGAACTGTTGGGTTGCTTCTCTTAAATAATTAGTAGAAATCAATTCACTCCTAATCCAATTAAGCTAAGTAGAGCTACAAACCTTACAGGTGAAGGAGAAGCTTACTGATCCAGAGTATAAAGACTTTGTGGGTTTTATGAAGGCGATGAGGACAAAAGCAATGAAGACAGGTCTTGTTCTTCAATCCATTGTGAGATTATTCTCTACTCCAGACAGGTTTCCTCTTCTTCACAGGTATATGTTGCTCTCCAACTTGACTGACAGTTCGTGGTTGAATTGTTTTTTAGGGCTTATATTATGCTTTAACATCCTTCCTACCCTCATTTATCATGCTTTATCATCCTAGCTAGCAATATTATAGAGATCGTATGGTTATTATTAACCCTATTTACTATAGGCAGTCTTTTATTTACACTACTAGGTGAAATTTTAGTCAATACATTTCTAAGCATTTTT
The DNA here is from genome assembly GCA_021464415.1 of Lonicera japonica. Classification (NCBI taxonomy): domain Eukaryota; kingdom Viridiplantae; phylum Streptophyta; class Magnoliopsida; order Dipsacales; family Caprifoliaceae; genus Lonicera; species Lonicera japonica. Next base: position 4,509,521 of record CM038467.1, on the reverse strand, counting down.
GTTTTGCGTTTTAGTTTTATTTTATATTAGGTGAAAACATATGAGACAGTTTGGTAGGTTAGAGGCTGAAAAATGCTGGGGTTTCTTTCCTCCACAACTTGCAAATTAATCACCAATTTTTTCCTGCTAACTTGTTTGTCTTATTTATTTTCTTGTTTACAAAATTATCTCTCTTTTTCTTTTTTTGGAATAACGAAGAACGTCAAATGATCAAAAATTTCTCAATCTATTTGTTACCGTTGATGTTAGATTCAAGGATTACGTCCCCGAAAAGTATCAGTCTCTATACGAAAAGTATGCCAAAGCACATGATGTTGTCGACCACTGAAGTAAGCAACTCTTACCTAGTAAGGTGTTCACTAGAACAAGCTATTGCAGCACTCTATTCATTGATTTCTTGTTTGTACCGACCTCACATGGTGACTAGGATGCCCCAAGTGTGCATACTTATATTTATAGTATGCCTGTCATGTCTTCGGGACCAAATTCCAAGGTTTGGAATCTTAATTGAAGCAAAAATTGAGTTAAACAATTCCATGCTTTGGACTTTTTTGAAAGAAGGTTTGGAATTAATGTGCCCAAACGCACTTTTAGTGAACTGTGGAAACATCAAAGTTGTGTCATACTGTCATGCGTGCCACCAATTTGCTAGGCTAACAAATTCTTCATGATGTACCTTACTATCTGGGTAGATTTGGGAGCTCCAGTTCCCATGCTTTGGAATTTGAATTTGTGCGGCGTTAGCTCCAAAATTTAACTAGTAAAGTAGTAATCATCCAATCCAATTCCAACAGATCTAATTGGAGCTTCCAAACATGCCCTTTCGATTCTGTGTTTGATTACATTTGTTTCCCTGGAAGATGCTCAAATTTCCGGCTTCCATCTTTTAGTGGTGGTGTTTGGTTGTATAATTTTCCGTTGAAATGATTTCCAAACAACTTTGTTATGCCAAATTATCTCCTCCACCTATCTCGAAAAACCTTCAACCCCCAAGTTTTCCGTGAATCAATACATTGAAATGCAATCAAACACAATGGTGCTCTCAAAAATATTCTGATCTCAGCATTATTAACACCATTATCTTATTTGCAGTGTATGTGAGAGGGGTTTGAAGCGATAATCTTTGCGTGTCTGCGAGGAAACAGCCTCGGGAAAGTATAATGTAATACATTTAAATACTGGAATGTTCTGCAATGGGTTCTCTCTCGGCTATTTTATTTCTTGAATTATTTTGAGCTTTAAAAAATGGCATTGTTTTTAACACCAAATTGAAGCTCCCCTACCTAAACAGTCTATTTCGACCCATTCATCTCAAGGGCCTGGAGTAGCCGTATATGGCAAGAACGGTGGTATGGAATTTTCAACAAAATGCACTGTTAGATTTTTGTCACAAATCCAGGTTTTTGTGATTATGCGGGGATGCCCATTTTTCTGATTTAACTGTACATATGTTTTTTCAGAAATAGTAATTATGTTGTTAAAAGCACTTATTTTGTTGGTACATATGCCTTAGCTCAATTTCTTCTTTGGCTTTTAAGAGTCGTTGATGCACATTTCAGAAAAAAATAAATTAAAATTTAACGCAATTAATGATCAGAATAAGATTTATTTATAATCATGAAATTAGTTACAATGATTGTTTGAAAGATAGGTGATTTTTAATTTAGGACACCCACCCATAAAAAGTCGTAGTAGGTAGGAAAAAAAAATCCAATAATTATACTGTGTTTTAAAATGTCTAAAATTAATAGTTCAATTTCTGTTTTAAAAAGTAATTAATATATTATACAAAATATATAATATTCTTGATTATAAATATAAATGGGGAGCAGTAAGTGTAAGTGGATTTGGCTTTGAATTAGGGGATCACGACTAATGACAAAGCAAAATTGCATTCGTCCTGACTTTCAAAAACATGGTTGCCGAACAAGGTACGTTTGGCAATTCCAATTGCGCTCTGATCAATGAGAGCATTGTATCATCCGAGTAATAATAAGCCTTTTGTTATACGGAGAAGTACGAATATGTTGTCATGTACAATTAATTAGCTGCGCTTGAGATGCACCTTCTTCTTGACACATATATACTCTGTATTTAGATATAGAGTATGTTTTAATGAGTGTTGATCAATGTAAAAAGGTCTGGTTTGTACAAGAAATAGACTCTATATCTAAAGAAGATTAATCATCGATCGACAGTCTTTACAAGTGTAGAAAGTGTTGTCGCTATATGATATGAAAATACTTTACACGCTCAATTAACTTCTCTGGACATAGGCGTTGTCAGATAACTAGACTTAAAAAAGAAAATGAATATTTTGCGCATAGTTTACATTATGTTTGAAAGAATTGGACCAAGATAACATATGAAACTACCATATTTTTATTTGACCAAGAAAAAAAATATGAAACCACTAATCTACTATTGTAATATGTTATTGCAGTCACTTGTCCTTTTATAACTTTTTTGGCGGAAAATATTATGAGATTTTATATTTTAAGTGTTCGTTTTGAGTTAAAAAAAAAAAGAAGTGCTAAGGGTGCGTTTGATTATATGATTTTAGAATTTTATTAAAATTAGAATCTTATAGAATTTCAATTCTAAGAATTGCAATGCCATAGTATTACAATACTATGTTTGGATGTTTTTTAGTTTTTGTTTTGAATTCTATTATTATTACAAATTTGTTTGTTTGACCAATTTATGAATTTATATTTCAAATTCAATAGAGAGAATGGGTTTAAATATATATACATATATATATGTATGTATATTTAAGTGTGCTTGTACACATACAATAAATAATAGTGTGGAGGTGTTTGAATTGGAGCACAAATGAATGATTGTGTGCAGCATTGGGGGAGGGGATGGTCACTGTGCGTTGGTGCAACCGGGGCGGGGGGGGGGGGGGGGGGGGGGGTCCAAACAGGGTGGAGACGGTGACAAACAAGATGGGATGCGGTGTTAATGAAAGAGATTTTGCACACAGGAAAGGGGAGTGGGTTGGGGGGACGGGGCCGGGGTAGTGGTGGTATGGTGGGTGGGGGTGGGAGGAGGTGGTTTGAGTGGTTTGATTATTGAGGATGAATTTTTTATTTTATTTTTGTTTTTGATTCAATGAGAATTAGAATTGGAAAACGCTACTTTTCTTACATAATTCAATCACTAAGAATTTATGGTTTTAAAATTCCATTAGAATTCTGAAACAATAACCTTTTAGTATATCCAAATAATGGAATTCTAAAACTATGCTCCAATTCTAATTATGTCCTATAGAATTGGGGTCGTCAAACACATTTTATTAACTTTTGAAAATTATATATCCACATCATATGCAAAGAATATTAAATTAATATAAAAATTGTTATCAAGAAATTATAAATAATTATTAAAATTTTTACATAGCCTTGATGGATTACAAAGGCAACAAACATGAAACACAATCCAATTTATCTACTAGAATTTTGTACAAAAAATGGCTTAGGCAACAAAACACAATACAACAGACAAAAAAAACTTTTATTTACAAATAAAACAAAGTGTTATCATTCTCCTTGAAAAACATTTTTATAACAATGTTATAAAAATGACTAAATCATCCCTTACGCTAAATCTCCCCCTTTTCCCTCTCTTCTCCACCACTCATTGATCTCGCCGGAATCTTGCCGGAGTTACCCCATAAAACGACAATCAAATCCACAAACGCACTCAACACATACTTGTAACACTTCTTATCATTCAAATTCAAATAACAGCATAAAAGCTCTTTTATAAATTCCCAACATACTCTTTTGTTATACTCCAATCTCGCCTCAATCATCTCTTGCATCGAATCTCGAAATTCTTCGTATGGACTCGGCGAGTACTTCGATACTGCAATAAAATTATCGGGATTCATCGTTCTTTTCACTTAATTATCATTATTTCTGGTCTAACCGTTAGATGTATTAGTAGCTGTAGCTGTTGTAGTGGAACTCGAAGCAGAATCATCGAACGACGTAGTTAGTGTCAGGATAGTGCTATGGGGTCATGTGAGGTGAGTGTGAGTGAGAGTGTACATAAATGTGGTGCGAAGAGTGTGACTTTATGGGTATAAATAGAGATGATGTATATCAATAAGGGTCATTGAAAATATATATGAAAATTCTATTTCTCTTTGTTTCTTAACTTATTCGTTCTTCTTCAATTCTTATTTTTTCACTTGTTGTAATTTTCAGATTTCTCTCTTATTCTCCCTAATTTCTCTATATCCCTTTTATAGTCTGCTTTACATTCTTAAGTTCAGGATTTGTACAAGCTAGATCCTGATAATTGGTATCAGAGGATTTTCTCCCCCAAAATCATGAATAAAATGAATTTCCATTTCAATAACAAATCAGCTTCAGGTGTTGGAGATGAGCCTAATCGAACTCTCGTACTTACAATTCATCACATGTTATACCCAATAACTGTGAATATGTTGCATCAAGTTTTTTTTCCTCATGGAATTGTAGAGAAGATCATCACAATTAGGAAATCAGATGGGTTTCAAGCCCATATTCAGTTTCAATTGCACCAAATTGCTGTTATTACTAGAAACACACTTCATGGCCGCAACATATACAATGGTTGCTGTCAACTAGATATTCAATTTGGTTATAGAGATACAGAAGGCAAAAGGACAGCCATGGTGCTTGAAAGTGATCCCACGCTGAAGGCCTAAAGAAGAAGAAATTGGACTAGATCTGGAGCAAAAAAAGCTGAAATAGGAGACGATTTAGTCCCTAAAGTGAAGTAGAAAATATGTGAAACAGCTAAAGTGCAAGAAAGTAGTGCAGTTACGCATATGAAAGTGATCAATATGTATTATAAATATGGACTGGTTGGATACGCATGTACGATGTTCGATAGAATGCCTGAAAGGGCTATTGTAGGAAATATGGATGTTTTAGAGTGTGCATATGAATTTTTCTTTCGTCCTAATGCAGATACAAATGAGTTGAGAACTGCATTTACTAAGACAAAATAAATAATCACTTGGTGTGAAGGGGTAGCTCTGATTGGGTATTTTGTGCTATTGGTGTTTGATCCTGGGGGAAATAAGTTGATCACACTCATTAAAAGGAGTAAACAGGGCAGCCAATTCAAAATATTAAATGGCCATCTCCCTTACAAGTTGTTTTTCTTTTCTTTTCAAAAAGCATACAAATGGAGTTATAGCTCTAAGAAGGTTAGTAACTGCAATTACAAGATACATACACCTATCAATCTCAATTCTTGAATTATGGAGTGGAATCCAACAAAAATTTCACGAACCAAAGGGGACTCCTAAGACTCTATGGCAAATGCTGCTACTATATGTGGAAAATGCTCTAATTTTTTTTCCCTTAGGGCCTTTCAATCCTTGAGGATAAGGATTTTTGAAGGGTAATGGAATGTCAGGATTGTGCTATGGGGTGTGTATGGGTAGTTTAAGAATTTTATACTAGCTGAATGTGTGAGATGCTATGTGTAACCATGTGAGGTGAGTGTGAGTGAATGAGTGAAAGTGTGCATAAATATGGTGTGAAGAATGTGACTTTATGGGTATAACTAGTGAAGATGCATAGCAATAAGGATCATAGAAAATATATATGAGAATTTTGTTTCTCTCTCTACAATTTTTTTCTCTCTTAACTCATTATTTCTTCTTCAATTATTCTTCTTCCTCTTGTTGTAATTCTCAGATTTCTCTCTTATTCTCCCCAATTTCTCTCTATCCATTTTATTGTCTGCTTTACATTCTTAAGTTCAGGATCTGTACAAGCTAGATCTTGACAGTTAGGCTCGTCCCCACTTCCTTGATTAAAGAGCTCGATGATCTGGCATTTACGAAAAACTAGTAAAAACTGCGGAGATTTATCGGTGGATTGATCAATCTAAGGGAGTTAAAGTTATATTCACTCGATTTATTATCTTTCTTGTGTTTATTTTTAATCTCTCTATTATATTTTTCATTGTTCTTGTTATTGTATAACAATTTGAAGTTATAGAACAGGAAACAATCGACTTCAAAAAGTTTAGCGGCAGCGGCTCTCTGTTATATTTTTCATTGTTTTCGTTCTTGTATAACGATTTGAAGTTCTCGAACAGGAAACAGTCGACTTCAGAAAGTTTAACGGCAGTGGCGGCGGTGTGATAATTATGGTGGCGCCCGGGGGCAAATGAGTGTGTTTTGGGGTGTTGGCAGGGAATATGGAAGGGTGAGGTTGGGATGGGTGATTTTTTGACCTTGGAGAGGTAATCTTGGAGTGATTTTTGGAATTGTTTTTTTGTCTTTTTTTTTTGTTTCTGTTCTACAAGATTTGATGACGATGATGATCTGTCTATGTGTATTGTGGGGATGGAGATGGAGTGTGTATATTATATCATATATGTAAGTAAGATATATGAATGCAATTTGAATCTTTCGGGGGGGGGGATGTCTCTTTAAACCAATAGAGAAGACGATGGAGTGGTATTAAATGGAAGGGGGAAGGAATTTAGTGCATCTGTTTCAAGATTTCATTTATTATTTATTGGGATTTTCCCCATTTCAGTAATAATTTGACTTACCTCTGATTTTTAACGAATTTCAAACCCCGTTTAATTTTTTTGTGCATTTTGCCATTTATTATTTATCATCTTCAACCTTGAGACATTATGTTTCATCATTAAACACAAAGCCTTTATTTTTCTTTATCTATATATACCCAAATTAAAAAGTAATTGAAATAAATCTCACTAAAACGCAAACCCCTAATCAATCCATGAATGAGGAAAAGACCCATAAACCCCCAATCAATCCATCTCCATTCTAGTTCATTAACTTTTCTAATCAAATCCAAACACAAAATATCGATGCAAATATTTTTCATGTTTAATTTATTGGGCTTTGTTAGATTTTTAGAGTGAAAATGATTGGGAATGAAGTAATTATGAAATGGCTTTCTTGAAGGTTGAGATTGAAAAAATATGGAGAAAGAAGGAGATGAAATTAGAGAGAGAAAGTTGTTAGGTTGTGAGAGTGAAAATGAAGCAATTGGATATACTTACGAAATGGGTTTCTTGAGGTTGAGAAGGAGAAAAAATGGATAATGAAGGAGATAAAATTAGAGAGAGAGTTATTGAGTTTTAAGAGTGAAAATGAAGCAGTTAGATATAATTATGAAATAAGTTTCTTGATGTTTGAGATGGAGAAAAAATGGAAAAGGAATGAGATGAAATTAGAGAAAGAAAGTTGTTGGGTTTTGAGTTTAGGAAGAGAAGAAATGAAATTAGGGTTCTTGAATAATCATTGGGTAAGGAAGATGAAGGCATTTTCGTCCATTTAACAGAAAATATTGATGGTGTTACACTCTGTCAAGTTCTGGGGTGGGGGGGGGGGGGGGGGGTGGTAAGTCGAAAGATTACTGAAATAGGGGGTATCTTAAGTTTAGTATTAATAATAAGGGGCAAACTAAAAAAAGCCCTTATTTATTTTCTCATTTTGGTATACTGCTGCACTTGTACCCTCAGACAACGTAACAACTTATTACTCTTTTTCGCCCTTAGTTAATACTACTATGGTTGGATATATAAGAGATAACCAATCTAAAATAAGAAGGAAATGGTTGTGTAGTTGCTTGTATAGTAAACAATGGGAATAAGATGAAAAAAGAAATGATTAAAGGAAATAGTTTTGCATAATTATAGTTAAGTTTAGAATAGTGTAAATAGGGGCAAGGTGTCGAGCCATAAAATCTCGTTTCTCTCTTTGTGATCGATTATCATGTGTATCAATGTACCACTTGTATAAAAAAAGTATTGTAAATTAATGATTTATTAATTAAATTTTCATTCAGTTTCAACTATCCCAATTTTAAAATGAAACAAAATAGTGAAATAAAATGGATTGACCATAACTCATATTCCTTTGTATTATGTCTCATAATCTATCTAACAAAGGTATTATTCATCCTCATTTTTTCCCTTTCGTTTAAACTCATTCGGTCATTTATAAGAGATTTTGTAATCAATGGTATTCATATCTCAATTTTTCATGTGTTGATTAATTACTAAAAAATAAAGTGAACTTTTAATAAGAGACATCTAAACAAGAGAGCTAGATTAATGAAATATTAGTCATAAAAATGTGAAAAGATTGACATGAAATATATCTTTTATAAGTTGAAATGAATATATAAGAAATAAAATAAGATGACATGAATGATGCATAAAAAGTAAATTATACTCAAAGTGTCTCTCGTGCGAGTTAGCATTGTTCTCATTTAATAATTTAACTTTGATAGTGAATTATTGTTAATCAAACTTGATCACTTGAGAGTTGAGAGTCCATTTAGTTGTTTCTCTGATTTACGAATTGGACAATTTTAAATTGTTTAATTCGTGAATTATCTAATTCGAGTGTTTGATTGCAAAATTGAACTAGTATGTGAAGTTATAGACTTGAGTTAATACTTAAGATATTAATTAAGAAAACATAAAATATATAGTTAAAATTACTTAACTTATAAATATCATATAAATTCACGTCGGAAAAAATCACACCATAATTTTTTTAAAATGAAAAAATTTACAATTTGTTAATTTACAATGAAACAATAATAAATGAGACAACTTATGCAAACGGACCCAAATATATATATTTAGTACACTCGAGGATGAAAAAGCTAGTGGGCTAGCACCTGTGGAAGCAAATAAACAAATTAATTAAGCCTAGGTTTATTACTTGATGATTGAAATATCAAAAACCAATTTTAATCTAATCAATAAGTAAACCCAAAAAGTCTATGAATTTTAATTCTGAAAAACTTGTTTAATATTTTCTAGCATGCAACAATTAATAAAGCAATTAAACATATAAGCAAACACAAGAATTAACGAGGTATCCCTAAAGTGCATGACTAATTTTCAACAATCCACTATATGCATAAAAGTTTACAGACTCGATTAATCGCAAATTGTATAGACTTACAAGACTTAAATCACACAAGTTGCATGTAAAAATCTCCACTTTTTGCACGTATAGTCCTCCTATCCGAATCACATGAATAAGTTCACAACGAATCACTCGCCACAGTATCACATTGTTCTTTAACTTCGTTTGCGAATCACACACACTTTGAGATCTGATTTGTTCTTTAGATAAAGAACGTTTCCCTTGGCATAAATAAAAAGCCGTGAGGTAGTTTTATGTTTTGAGGTTTTAATATCTCTCTAAGGTTTAAAAAGCCCTCTTAAAACATGTGTAAAAATAGTGCGTTAAGTCTTTTTTATATAAAAATATAGAGAACAACTCTCTTTAGGAAAATGTTTTATTTATATTTAAAAGAATAAGTCAAAATCTTTTTTGAAATAGAAAACTACCATTAAAAAGGAAATTTTACGATAAAAATAGGTATGCAGAAAATTGGTGTCAGACCTGTGTAACTTAATAAACCTTGGATCGGTCCACCCTTTTCAGAAAACTGCTAGTACATTTTACTGCCTAACTGGTCCACTAATAGACTTTGTATTGGTTCGAGATAATGAAATTGGATTTATGAAAATTTACATGCCGGACTGGTCCAACATAGAAACATGTACTGGTTCGAATTGGACATTTTTCTAAAACTCTCTGAAAACTTTTTGGAAATTTAAAAAATTGATTTAAGAACACATTGAATTTAGCTTTTATGAAAACAATAACCTTAGGAAGAACCAAATTCAAATGCCAATACTCACCGTATCTATCTTGATGTAGTCCTTCAATGCATCGCTTTGATAGTTTAACTTACTTGTAATTCTTTATATTTAATCTCGAATGACACAAACAACTTGCAAGCAAACGTATTTTTGTCGAAGGAATAAAGTTAATACAATTTTAGACTTTATAATCTCCCAATTTGGTTATTCCAAGACAAAACATTATACAACCTAACAAACTCGATGACTCAATCATTATAACTACGATATCCCATATGTAATTACAATAACAGAATCAATTATCGCTTATTACAAAACAACTAAGGATGTAAGACATGCTAACACCTTCAATTTTTTAGACGATTGTTTCAAACTCATACTTCTTTTCATCCTGTACTTCAATCTGAAACACCAAATCTCAAACAAGCATACCTAAGAAGCATCCGGGTTTCAAACTCATACTTCTTTTTTACTCCCTGTTATTAATTCTTTTTCCCATTGTTGTAAGGAATAGACAAAGCAAAACACAAACAAACAGGAAAAACAAATTTTTCTCCCCCTTAACTATTCCCTCTTACTATATACTCTTTCCCCTGAAACATATAAAATCTCTCCCTCAATGACAAGAAAAAAAATAAAGAAATTATGGAAGGAATACAAAGAAAGTAGCAAAATAGGGAAATCAACAATCTTCAACTGACAAAGAAAACTAGTTTGAAGATTCAAAGCAAAAATTTGCCAAACAAAAATATTTTTAGCACAACTTAACATGTATCGCTATGTAAATATATCAAATCTGAAAATTTTCAATTAAGATAAAAAACATATGCTTTCTATTAGATTGATACATGTACTATGGCCTATGAGAGATCATAAGATAGTAGGCATATATACGCCAAGTAACACAGAGTATTCAAATATATCCCGTTGTGCATACAAATCAGATCATAAAAAGTGAAATTTGAATAAACGTAAGTTTTGAAAAAATCGTGCACTCATATGCATGGAAATTTTAGAAGCCTCTAAGTCATTAGATTTTCAAGTTTTTCTTCCTCAAAAGCAATATTTTCTCTTAAATATACAATTTTTTTGCATTAATTAATGATTTTTTTATGCAAGCAATTATTCAATTCTGATGGAGGCTTTCAACCATAGTGGATGCCAGCTATACACTATTTGGGAGTTAACAGTTATCCTTCCACTATGGTAACCCTTTTAACTAAATATCAGATTTCCTCTTTTGAAAGAGTAAATGATTGAATTTTTTGATGAATTTTTGTAGGGACGATTTTAATAATTAGTAGATCAATTCCACTAAATTTCATCAAAAAATTAAATTAGGAAGTGGGTGATAAAAAAATCTAAAATTTTAACAATGGAAATGCACACACACACATATATATATATCAATCTTTAGTTCACCCACTTCCTAATTGATTTTCTTGATAGAATTTGGTGAAATTGATCTACTTATAATGGAGATTATTTCCTCCAATTTTCATAAAAAATTTCAATCATTTACATTCACAAAAGAAAAAGCCTGTTCTTTAATTAAAAGAAATAAGGAATTTGTCTCTTTATTTGTGTATGCACAAGTGTGTATATATATATATCCAAATTTCTTAATTCTAATTTTTAGTGAAATGAAGTCCCTATCTTTTAGTTCAAATTATGTACATCATAGTTCCTTAATTCCTTAACCCAAGCACAAATTAATTAAAGCAATTTATAAATTGGGAAGTAATTGTTGGGTTGAATAGTTGGTCGGACTTTTTTGAGAATAAGAGCATCTCTAATGCAAAAATGTGTTGGATTGCTTCAAACCATGGACATGTAAGCGTATTTTTTCTATGTGGCACAATTTTTTTATTGATGGACAAGTCTTAAAAAAAACATCTCTAATGCAATTGTTTAAAACGTTGTTAATTAGGAAATTCATAAAAATAAAATTAATAACTTTATATGCAATATGGATTTTATTTCGTACATCTTGATTCATATTTTTTAAAATATATTTTTTTTTAAAAAAATATTTATAAAATAAAAGTTAAAATGTTTAAAAACTTGAAAAATAAAAGTAGGTAGACATAAAAGATGATGTGCTATTAAGACATTGTTTAAGAGACCCTCTAAAAGTAAATGGTCACCTTCATAATGTTTATTCTTATTTTTTTCATATAAGCTTAATTATCATTATTGATATTTGCATTGGAGAGCATGTAATACCTCCTTAATTCATTTCGCTGTGTTGATATTTTTCATTCGTTTGCTCATTTCACCTTAAGTGGTGAAATCTCGATTCGTGGAGATTCGCAACGTCCTAGCTCCTTGTGTTGGTTATATTAGTTTACTTACACTTGTGTGAACGATCGTCTCATTATTTAAGCGGTCCGAATCGATATTGGCTGGTAAATCATACGTTTCGGTCTAACCCGTTTTGTTGATTTAGCCAACTTTGGGGCTTCGTAATTTCCTTGTTCTTTATCTGATTAAGTCCTCATTTTCGCTTGTGTTTAAGTTTATGCCATTCTACAACTTTCATATTTTGACCGAAAGCCAATTTATACTCATAGTTGGTTAAAACAAAGTGTAAAGTAGGCCAGTTAGTGAAACCTGTTTGTTCGATAGCATAGTGCAAGAGCACTGTCTTCGATGAATTCCTGAGAATTATCCATATAGAATTTGGAAATTTTTTATCTTAGGAAGTTGTAGATCTTTGAATTACCTTTCCGTTGACATAAAGACTACTTCAATTGGAATCCCGAGTTATGACCAGATTATAAACAGTTTGCCTGAGCCCACAACCCTACTTGCGGACCAGTTTAAAATTTTTTTAGACCGGTCCGGCCTTGGTGATTTGGCAGACTTGGGGTCTGCGGACCGATATAAGGAATTGCCAGATCGGTCTAAGGAATTGCCAGATCGGTTTGCTAGTCAGACTTGGGTTCGACTTAACTCTTTTAAAGCGAGATTTATTCCCTTTCCCCCATTTTCGAGCAACACTTTTGGAATGTTCTAGAGAGAAAGGAGAGCTAATGTGTGAGAGCTTTTAGAGAGATTTTCACACATCTATTATTACACACCAAAGATTTCACTTCTAAACCCTCATCCAAACCACTATTTATCATATTCAACCTCCATCATCCTCCATAGGAACTTGAAGGCAAACTAGAGCTTTGTGATTTGACGTCTACGTTTTGTCAATTTGAGGATCTTGTTTTTTTAAGGTGAGAACACTATTACTAAAGCTCTTTTTCAAATGATTACTTGCACCATTATAAATTTCATCTTAATTTTGGGAATTTTCTTATAAACCCTTGGTTGTTTGCACATCATATGGGTTAGGCTAGATAGAGTTTCGATTGAGGGTTAGTATCGATAGATTATCATTCTTATTGCGTGATTTAATATTTGATTCCATGATTTAACATATATACCTAAAGATTCATATGAAACCCACCTTGTAATTACATGAATGACTTAAAAATTTGGGTTTTTAGGGATGTGCGCTTATATAGTGATAGATTGTTGATCACGGGTGATGGACACACAAATAACAATTTAGTTGCGAGTATTGAATATTTTCCTTAAGATTTGCATAAAAGACCAAATAAGGCGAAGTCGTGTATAGTGACTTGTGCGTCATATGATATGTATAGACCAATATTAGTACCAATGATAATAAAAACACATTGAGACATTCTCGAAATTCTATATACTTAATTGGGTAGGTTACTGGTTGCCTTAGTCATAATTATAATAGGCTAACGAGCCGTAACTACACTAGAAAGGCGAGGATTTCAATAACTAACGCTTGGTGTGATAGAATGACTTGGGAACTTTGATATTACCCATATGGCTTTGGTTTTACACGCTTGACATGTTATATAATGTAAGATAATAATAATAAATCGGCTAGCCGTAAAATATGAATAACCACATAACGATAGGGCCTTATATAAATGGCTTAATGACGATGATTATGATGATGATTAATGAATGATGAATAATTGTATAATTATGTATATACATGTGGGATGCTATTCATGTGATGGATGACATGATTGATAATAAACATGTATTATTGAGAAAGGAATCGGTATATTCCTGTTATTATGATCATACGTATGGGCTGGATTGATGAACCGAGCATCGGTCGCTTTGTGTGGCTCAAAGACGGGATGCCTAAGTACCGCCCCTAAGTGAAAGTCCTTAAATCATGAGTAAAAAAAATAATTTGTGAATTCCACTAGGTGGTTGAAATCCCACGAAAAGATAGCACACTCTATGCATCTTGCTTTCCGACTGACTATGTGTCATCGGGCTATATAGTTTTTCTAGCAAATGGAGCAGGTCCCTTGTACCACTACTGACCAAAAGGTGAGTTTTTTGGTAAGTAGTTGGACTACTAATGGACATCACCCTGCTAGGGTGTCTCCTGGTGTAGTTCCTTCGGGTGTTGATGTTGGCCTATGTATTCTTCTCGTTAACTATTTGGAGTGTTGTCCTCGAAAAAATGTCCTGCATGAGTTATCTCCAAATGACTTACTTGGAGAACCAAGTCCCTGAACCACTTCCCCACTTAGAGGAGACATGGATAAGAGCTTAGGACTATTCGGGATCTATTGTTCTGGGCCTGGTCACATCGTGGGGTGAAACTAATGCATTATGCTAGAGATATGATACGAGAACTTATGTGATGTTGATAATGGTGATGTCATTAATTGTGTTTATTATTATCGTATCATATCTTATATTGTTATATATATATACATATTGCATCAGATATGATGTGAATGACGTTAGATGAGTGCGAAAGCTATTAAATGGATCATAATACATGTAGAAAAGCATTTGGCCATTCATAATGTATTAATACGTAAAGTGGGAAGAGTTAATAACTATTGATCCTTAGATATAACATATGGGTGTGTGAACGCGTAGCGATTGAGTGAACAGTTAGCCGAATCATAATGAACATAATATATTAATAATTAAAGTTGTAATTATGCCTAATGGGATAACCAGATGATAGAGTTATATAGCGTAACGCTTTAAACGAATGATCCTAGAGTGATATCTGTTAGTCGGCCAAGTATGGGATTCATAATAAATTATAAACAAAGAGAAAATGTTATAAATACTTGGTCTATAGTTACCGACTTTCGATATGAGCATATGATTGTTGGGGAATAGAGTCAATACAAGTTTTATGACATATCCACTTCAGTATGACAAACCTTAGGAAGTCAGTGTGGTAACGAGATGGCTTTAGACTAATAAACCTTTAGTGATACGAGATCATATCAGGGTTTATCATATAGAATGCCTAGATACGGGATCGATTAATCGGGGGGAGCTTTCGATAACTATGATAGGAATCCTAGTGGGGTTCGGCATACATTTGTGTATGTGCATTGCATTGCATTCCATTGTTTTTCAAACTATAGTAATGAAGTAAAGTACTTATTTGATGTATAAAGTTGTAAGTGCTTTCGTATGCAATGTGTATTTTCTATTCAAACCTACATAGTTCCCTCTGATACCAGATTTAGCTCATCATATTTTCTAACAGTTTTGCAGAATAGGCTTCGGGGTTGGAGCGTGGTGTATTGTCTAGAAGCCTATGATGTCCATAGAACTTTTTGGTCTTTAGATTAGGGACCACGTTGTATGAACCTTTTGCTACGTAAAAACTATTTGTATTTATGTATGGACTTCAAAACAATTTTGATAATGGATGTTGATACTGGAATTGTATAAGTGATTTTCATATGTGGAGTGGATTTTAACTGTGATTGGCTGTTGACATACTTGTGTGAAATGATTTCAAATCTTATAGGTTGGTTTGTTGCTTAAACGAACTCCATATTATGAAATTTTATGGAACGAGGTTTTGTATGGATAATATTTATTAAAGAAACGTTTTTTATAAGTTGTGATTTTTATTTCTTAAAACCTGCTGTTGTGCATGACATCCATGATTAATCGGGTTCATGAGGTGAAAAATCTCGAAACGGGATTCGAGGCGTCACATAGCATCTTTTTAGAACTTTGTTTATCTATCCCCTATGTGGCATCTCAATTGATGGTTACATTGGAAATGTTATAAGAATATTGATTTCTTTTAATGTTTTAGTATTAAGTTTTAAATTTGATGCACGGTTTATTTGGCACTTCAAAAATAAGTGGGATAAATTGAAAGAGTTTTAAAAAATTTGATAAGGTGAGATAGGGTAAAGAGACTAATTTTGTGGGAATATTTAAAAGTATCCTTATTAAATTAGAATGAAAAAATATGACAACTGAAAATGGGGAAAAGGTCTTGTATGATAATGTTTTTCACAAAAAATCTAGTGCATAGTATTTTTTGAAAATAAGGGCCTATTTATTAATTGTATTTTAAAATGAGGGTTTTGACTAAAAATTGTATTTTGTTCAAACTTAGTTTTGCACAAAAATGTGTTTTGTGTTAACTTAATTTTGCAATTCATAAAAATTTAATGCAAATTTTTTTTATATGATGTATTTTTATTTTTTAACAAGTATATTTTTATGTTTTATTCATAAAACCCTAAACAACGTTAAATAAACCCAAATACAAAGTAATATTTTATAAAATAAGGAGTGTAAACTTAATCTTGTATAACTTCGAAAAAATTATTATGTGTATTTTATTAACAAATGAGTTTTAAATATATAATTTGTTGAAATTATTCTAAAGTACTATTAAGTAAACACTTCTTTATAATAATATACTAAAAAACATGTATTTTGCATAATTTTATAAAAAAATATAATTTGAAAATATACTACAAATTTAAATTTACACTTTTTTTAAAATTTAATAAAATATAAACCTTTAATTTATAAAAGTATTATCCTCTAATTATTTTTTCCAAACAAATCTCATTTTTCAATATATATCTGGTGAGAGAGCGTGGCCCTCCAATTGAAAACGACGTCGTATCTGTTGGAAATATGAAACAATTATATTGTTGGAGCGGGCGGTTAGCTGTTGTTGCAAACTTCCATATTATCAATTGAAATCGCAGCGAGGAAAGAAGGAGGAGGATGGAGGAGGAGAGTGGGTTAAGCGAAAGAGAAGTTCGTAGGAGAAGGATAGCTGCGAGAAGTGCAGATCGAATGGCGTTCATCACCGGGAAAATTAAAACAATATCCCCATCTTCATCCCCTAAATCTTCCCCTCGTCATCATTATCGTCAATCCCCTTCCTCTTCACCCCATTCTCACCACTCCCGTTCTCAATCTTTCCCTAATTTTGATTTCTCCCCCCATCAACAACAACACTTTAATCTACAAGGTACATACATACATACATCCATTCTCTCTCTCTCTCTCTCTAACATTTAATTATATATATGTATTTACGTATATGTATATACATACATACACGCTTCCCATCGTCAAACTATCAAACGCTCTTTGCTGCTGTTGTATCAAATTGAAGGTTATTGAACAAAATAGGGTCTTGGGGTGTCATCCAAGTTTAGAATTGAATGGAAAATTTAAGTATTCTTTTAAAAGGTTCTATGAGTAATTTATCACGAATTGGCATTTTATCCTACATAATATATAAGAAATTGGGTGAAAATAGTTCGCATGAAACAGGATGAAATATAAGGATTAACCTTTTTAGTGCTCTATTGGTTCAGCCTTTTGTGTGTTTTCGTGGAATCTTAAATTGATAAATTCACATATAATAATATCTCATAAGCCGTGTTCTGGAGTTTGAATTACACGATGTCTTTTCTTTGGCTCAAAATACATATTATTTGAATTAATTACTAAACCAAGCCTCTTGGCTCAGTGGTATAAGGCTGCCACCGGGACTCCAAGGTCGAACCCCGGCGTTGTCAAAATAATGCTTGGCCAGCGGCAGCCACGAACCGCGAGCGGGGATTAGTCGAGGTGCGCGAAAGCTGGCCCGGACATCCAGTGGGGAACCAAAAAAAAAAATTAATTACTTATGTTTTATAGAAGAAAAAAGAGAAAACCAGAACCAAACAAGTAGTTACGGTATATATTACTGGATATTTCTCTTTGCTTGTCCATTTGCTTAAATGGTTTCAACTTTTTCAGAAACAAGTGTTCTTTTGTAAGAGATTTTACCACCATGGCGGAACTAGGTGTTTAGTTGGGGCCAGTGGGGTACCCCCTCTATATATATGCACATATGCTATGAAGCACAGACACAGGTACGGGTGTCGTACCCGGTACCGGTACGAGGTACGGGTACGGCAAATTTTAAAAAACTTGAACACGGGTACGGCGAGAGACACGTTTAATAAATAAATAAATATATTTATATAATAATATGTATTATGTAAATTCATATCCAAAGAATACTACAAACAAATAAAATTTAACATCACTTAAAATAAACAAGTCATATCCACAAGAAAAAGGATTGCATCAAATAGAAGGTCCGCCCAGGCTGTTAGTGAGAAGAGTAGAAGAGTAGAGATGTGAGAATGGGTTTGAGCGTGACCTAATTTTTTGTCGATTGATATTTAGGACATCTCATCTCTTAATAACTTAATATACTATTTATAAAATTAATTAAACAAAACCCACAAAGTTCATTGCATATTGTAAATTGACCCCTTAATTTTTATTTTTTCATCTCAGCTGTACCAGTACCCGTACCCACACCCATATCCACCCGTACCCACACCCGTTTTAGCCGTGTCCAACAAAATTTAATATTATTTTTATTGGACACGCCACGTGGCGTGTCCCAGCTGTGTCCCACCCGTACCCGAGCCGTGTCCAAACGGGTACCCAGAAAAAAATGAAATATCCGTGCTTCACAGCACATATGTAAGTGTTCAAAGGCAAAAAGTTGTGATGACATCTCTTCCCTTCCAATCCTATTCCGTGAGCTTCATTAAGTTAATCCCACCTGATATTAATGATAATCATCGTAATGGGATGAGTAAGCATTTTCCGTACTGTATTGTTTAAGTTATCTTCAAAGTATTCAACACTGTTCATTAAGTTCTGCTATTTTACTCTACAAGATGATTCACAACCAACGATAAACACAAAAGAATGATGACACTTTACTCTCCTCTTTTTTGCTTCCTTGGTGGTGTACGTACACCTCCACTGTAATTTTTTTCCTAAGACAAAGGTCTTATGTACAGAATATATTCTATCGGTACATATTGGTTTTGCAGCTGGTCTTGAGAATGAAATAGATAAGCCCTCTGGCCACGCACTAAAACCTGAGTCTGCAAGCCAAGTAGAACCTCAATTACGCAAATGTGAGACAAATACAGAAGCTACACGAGGAACTTTTACCGCAGAACTAGAGAAGAAACTACCACCACCATCACTTGTCACCGCAAGTCTCCCTAAAGAGCAAGACAATAGGGAGCTTAAAGAACCAGATAATACAGAGCCTAAAGAATCAGATAATACGGAGCCTCTTTCAAAACCAGGTGGAGTTAAGTGCAATTTCTGTACCCTCAAAGATATAAATACGTGCATAATTTTTTCAGAAAATATGCGGGTTTTCTGCTCTATTATGATAGCACTATTGGTAGTTCTATCTTATATGAATCTTCCTCGTAAGATAGTGAAATCGAAGAGTGTCATAGCTTCTACGCCTCTTTATGTCTTGCTGCTTACTGATTTAACGATTGTGATTGGGCGGCTAATTCTTGAGAAACGGAGAGGTACTGAGAGTCCCAAGGAAGATCAAGAGGAACCAGGGGATCAGATGGATGGACATAATTGGGGAGGAGCAGTGAAGGTTCTAGAAATGGGCATTGTGCTCCACCAGACGCTACGTGCTGTTTTCATTGATTGCAGTTTTTATATGGTGATTGTCATTTGTGGACTCTCTTTGATATAGCTTTGGTTTGCGCGATGATCAATTACGGATCGGCTTTGCTCTTGGTTAGTTAATTCCACTTGGTATTTTTGTTTTTTTGACAGTTTATATGATTCATTTAATTTGTTTACTTTCATATTCTCATCACCGAATTGGCCCTAGATTGTAGGTTCGTACATTCCATGTAGTGATGGCATGTGTTTATATTTTGGTCATTATGAATCACTGAAATTTTTGTGTTAAATTCATGGAACAGTTATGAGCAATGGGAGATAAATTTAATCTGTTTAGTCAAAAATTGGTTTATTGAGCATTTATTAGTATGACATTCACAGGGTCCGCGCCTTAACTAAACAAATAGAAGTGTCTTTTTTTCTTTTTCATTTTTTTCTTTCTTGGGGGGGGGGGGGGGGGGGGGGGGGTTTGCATGGGATGTGAGGGATTGGAAATTTTGGTTTTAATTATACCTTTTAAATGTTGTTGTACTCTGCATATGTAGGGGTTTCTTGTAGTCCATTTTGACTTTACACTTTTTACAAAAAATGTCAACTTAATTAATTCTGATTCACTGTGCTATGAGACATTGATTTGAAAAAGGAAACGGAACTCTTAATTAAAAAAAAAAGAAAAGGGAAATAGAACTTTTAATTCGAGATGCTTGAAGAGGAAAGCATGACTATTACTTTGAAGAGATGGCCGGGAGATTTTCTCCTTTACTTGGACCTCGTATTGAGGTAGAGTTTGCAAGCCTGGGCTGATCTCATGGATATGATAATTGCTTTGCCCAGTTCTCAACACTTTGTGTATCAATTTTTCCGAATGTTATATTTCAAATTGTTTGTGACAGCCAGATTTGGATTCTTAGTTTAGAATTATAAAAAGAAAAATTATAGAGATAAATAGTCATATAATATGGAGCATCTTTCATCGAAACGAATTGTGTTAAGATAAAACAGGTAAAAGAATAAGTGCAAATAAACTAATCCAGGGGATAATAGAAAATGGGAAAGTTTTTCGCAAAATAATCATGACATAATATTTTGTAAATTAAGAATTTACATTTGACCATATTGCAAAATGAGTACAATATTAACTTTGTAGTAGATTTTTGTGATGTAATTTTTTATATTATTGTGCAAAATTAAATATGCACTATATGCTTTTTTAGCATATTACTATTTCTAAGTGTTTAATTGATAGTATTTTTGAGTTATTTTAACAAATTACAAGTTTAAATTTATTTATTGATAAAAACACGCATGATAATTTTTTCTGAGTTATGCAAGGTAAAGTTTGAAGTCTTATTTTTTAATAGATTATTATGTATTAGGGTTTATATAATATTACTTTATAATTACACCGGGGACATATAAAAATATATTTGTTAAAAATAAAAACACATTATGTAAAATTAGGGGTGTGCAAAAATCGGACCGACCAGACCAGACTGTAGGGTTTTTTTTTTCTTCAGTTTTTACATTTGTTGCGGGTCGGTTCGGCCTAGTTTTTGTGGGCCGATTTAGTTCGGTTCAGTCCTTGGTCCTATAGGTTAAAAAATCCTATAAAATTGAACCGAACATAGTATTTACATATTTTTAAAATATATATATGTTGGCATCTTTTTTGACATTTCAATATATTTTTTAGCATATAAAATAGCTATTGAATGTTGTTAATTTGT
This sequence comes from Lonicera japonica, assembly GCA_021464415.1. Taxonomy (NCBI): domain Eukaryota; kingdom Viridiplantae; phylum Streptophyta; class Magnoliopsida; order Dipsacales; family Caprifoliaceae; genus Lonicera; species Lonicera japonica. Next base: position 4,488,294 of record CM038467.1, on the reverse strand, counting down.
TAAGACTGTGTATTAATTTTTTTTTGGCAGAAGTTGGCCATATTTTTTTGTTAAGATAACTTTTGTTATTTTAGGCCCAACTTCATTTTGCAATAGGCTCATATATCAGGCCTAGACCGATAGATCGACCGAAACCGACCCGATACTACTTCAGTTCTTGTTCGGTCCGGTCCAAAAAAATAAAAAACAGAAGTAGTCGATTCGATCTAAAAAGCAGGTCAACGGGTCTGTCAACCGACCTGCGAACCCCCCTATGCAAAATAAATTTACATTAAATTTATTGAATTGTAAAATTAAATTTTGTGCAAAATTAATTTACATAAAACATAAATTTAGTCAAAACCCTCATTTTGAAAAGGAAGCATATACTAATAATTTTTTTAAAAATAGGCGTCAAAATATATTTTTATGGATTTTTGTTTACCCATTTCCGTTCTAGAAAAGTAGGATAAATGGTCAATGGGAATTATCAGTTGTGCAGGTTAGGTGCATCAGTATTCAGTACCGGTTCTCAGTTGCACATGCTTATCAGCATATGTATACTTTTTATTCATAGTTGTGGACCTAACCCACCTAGGCTCGATCCATCTGCAATACTTGAACTTTAAAATTATTATTAAATTTTTTTTTTTAACAAATTTCTTCTATTACAACGAAAAAAAGGTAATTAGTGCTGCACTTCCAACCGTCGAAACTCAAACCCAATGCTTTTATAACTGAAACACAACACTCACCCCAAAGTAATTTTAGTCATTATTGTAAACATAATAATAATTTCATAGCCAAAAAAAGTAGTAGAGATGGGTTGGCCCAGTGGTACGCAATCTCCACCCTTACCTTGAGGTCAAGGGTGAGAGGGGAGAGGATTTTTCTTTATTTTTAGGATTAAGGAAGAGACTAAGACTTTCTTTAATTTAAAAAAAAAAAAATTTAAAAAAAAGGTTGTGCCATATTACCTTTATTATATTGCCCGGTTATAATAGTCTATTAAACAATAAAATAAATTGGCCCCCTATACGGGAAAAGATATTAAGGTCCGTTTGATAATAATAATAGAAACAATTAATTTTTATAAAATATTAAAAAGTAAATTAAAGTTAGATTCAAGAAGGATTGCAAAGAGGACGCTAAGTAGAATGCAGAGAGTAAGCTTGGCTTATCCGTATCCGTCATTTTTTTGGTTTGACTTTTTCTAACATCCTCAAGGAGCTAAACCCGTTGAACAATATATATATATATATAAATATAAATTCTGAAGTAGAATCCTTGTTTACTTAATACAACAGAAATATTTTAATAACAAACACAAACTAAAGTATGAAGAAAATAAAAAGGCAAATGCGGCAGATTCCTTTTGCCATTAGTGGACTGCTCCAACTTCTAGCTAAATTGTTTGAAAAAAGTCAAAAATAATGTGGGCTAAGCTAATTCGCAGAGCATCCTATGTATGTAACTTGTCAATGGAGATACAGAGCAGTAGCAGTAGTAGAAGAATTGAAAAGGACTTAGCTAAAATCAAATTTTACTTGCTCAAATTAACATAAATTAAAGCTACTACACATTGATAGAAACACTAAAATTATGAGAACACAACAGCAGTTCTAAATTTTCAAACACACACACACACGTATATATATATATATATGATATTCATTCCATCTAAATAAATTCAAACCATGACTACTGCGTTGTTATTCTCAAAGATCCTGGAAGGAACAGCAAAGCGAGCAGAAAATGATCGAGAGAAATCAACAGCATCATCTCACGGATAACTCTGATCAAAATTCAGAGCATACGTAAAGGGATCATAAGTGAAATGAACAGAACTAGAAATATCGAAAAATTTCAACTTCCTCTTCTCTTTCTTAATCTTCCCCCAAAGTAGTCTCCAAATGCGTGGTTTTGAACTTGATGACGCGAACAGGTCATTGTTGCTCTGACCGCATCCGATGATTCTGTCGGCTTCCATGGCTGCCGTGGGGGCAGAAATGCAAAATGCTAGCTCTAGCAGATACAAATCATGAAGGAATTTGTGGTGTGATGGATGGAAGATGCTGGGTGCAAGTGGGTGGGTATACTACTACTAGAATTAAAATGCCAAGAAACGAGAAATAATGGTCGAGGTTGCAATTTCTCTGTCTACTCCTGTCACACTGTCAGATTAAAATGGTCCAACTGAGACTGGGAGTGCGGGAGCAGCACGTGACATGCATGATCAGGGGTAAACCTGTCAACTCAGGTATCTTTCCTTCTTTCTTTTTTGTCCAATAGTCAACTCACTCTGTAAAAATTTTGAATTTCTTTTTAAATAAATGAAATACGTATCAATTATATTGTCATCACAAAACGGATGGTGAGAGATTTGTCTAACGTGACCGGTGGTAGCTAGCTAAATTACCGCAGGATTTTTTTTTTTTTTTAAGTAAAAGCATAATTGACTTTTACAAGAAAGGAAAGGAAATGTGTTTGTGATACAAAAATATTGTAACATGGATTAGCATGTGTCCAAAGAACTAAGGTCTAAGACCATCATCAGTGAGATTGTATAAAGTTAAAGAAACAGAGAGGCCAACTCTTGCGTTGATTGGCTTGTAAAATGGGATGATCAATGCAGTAGGACTAGGACTGATATTCTTGATCCCTCATGTTGTTTGGGATCTGTTGTGTTCCTCCATAGTTCGATACTTTAGTTTGTGTTTTCGGGCCTTTGGGCCCCCTCTTCTGGACCAAAAAAGGGAAATTTGTTTAAAGAAGCAGTGAAATTAAAAAAAATAGTATAAAGTTATATCATATCATCTCACCTCACCAGCGGTGGATAACCTTTCCCTAGTCGGGGGTGCGTTTAAACGTGCGACTGACAATAACATTCTCAGGTAAAATTATCTCACTTGGGCAGTAGTAGTATTAAAGTTATACTACCTAATATAATTTTGTGCTATTTTGCTACCAAATGATACGTATACTCATTGGGGATGGTCTAAGCCAAAAGACTGATGTCAAAGAGCACGACAACAAATTATTATTTTTTGTTGTTGTTTATCCAATTTCAAACCGACCAGTATGCTTGGCATTCACGGTTGACAAAAGTTGCACCAACGAGAGTAAAATGCCAAAACGAATGACAATAGAGGCCGAAAGTTATCTACTAACTCCCCAAACAAGCTTAGTGAACAAACAAAAGAATTCACAACTGCCGGGAACCTTCCTTTGGCACCAAAGCACAACCTTCCTCTTACCGTCTTGGGGACCCATACTTGGACATAAGTAACAACTCTTTACACAAAAGTAGTTAATACGACATGGAATGCAATTATATGGTACACGAATTTGGGAACAAATATTATTATGCAACTAATTTTGACACGCAAACGACACATTTCAAAGACTTCGATAATCACTACTGCAAGTATCTCCTCTTTCACCCGCCTTGACTTGGATAACAACAATAGGTGATCTCCAATGAGCCGTGCATGTGTGAATGAAGGTTGAAATTTGCTCAAGTGGGAAGATATAACGCATAACACTTTGTTGATTTAGTAAATTTGGCAATGCATGCGTACATTAACGCAAAACACTAGAGGCGGTGCTCGAGCAAATTAGCAAATCAACCCAATGACATTTTATTTCCTTGTTGGAAATTATTTCTTTCTAAGAATGCCTATACTAATATATATATATATATATATATATCAATACAAAACATTTAGACTGAATTTATATTTTTCTTGCCATAAACATATGATGATATATGATAACTACAGAGAAAATGTGTATGTCAAACAAGCTACAGGCTTCACACACCAAACCTCTTCAAATGTATATATACATGCAGGAGCCTCCTAAGCAATGTCCACAAGGCACAAGTATCACTGTCATGAAGAAGATTAAAGTTAACTCACCTATATGAAGAGGGGAAAAAGTAGCAGATGAAAAACACTCACCTCGGGGTAACAATTTTGATGGGAAATTGTTTTGTTGTGTGTATTTACATAAACCTCGCATGATACTTTTGCCTGTCAAACATTATCTTGCAAGGATTAGGCAAATGAAATCTCACTTTAAAGTTGCAAATTATCGGGTAGAAAATCATGAAGTCTATGTATCATGCACATATATATTTTCATACATATTGCATGGGAAAACATGTGTACAACATTGAAAAATGAAGGGGGCTAGAACTCAGGGCAATGCCAAGCAGCAAGAGAGGTTTTATTTCATTTTCTTTAGTTTCACTTAATAGAGCTTACGCCCTTTTTTTCCCATCAATGAGAATTATTTCACCCAAAATCTTTCTCTTAAAGCTACACCCGCAATATACTTATGCGACAGACTTATACTCATCTCCATGTAACTACAAGTCCAGAATTCTAGTGAATTTTTAGCCTCACACTTCCTGAAAAACTATGTAAAGAAACAAGCAAATGATTTATATGGAATTATTTACAAGGTTCCAAATTTCCAATGGAAAAACTATGGTTAATTGCATTCAACTTCAGAATCTATGAGCAGAAAAAGACTAACAACTCAGCTTGCATTTTACTGGAAGCAACTCAATCTTAACTTGGATAGTTGATAAGCAACTCAGCTTGTTAAAACGTAAATGAACATTTTTCCCTGAAGTTCATTGAAAAAACACAGAGGCGGAACCCATATACAATGGATAATTCTCCTCTACAAAGAACCCAAGGACTGAGAACCTTCTGAACCAAAGAAAGATCCCAAAATATCTACATGTGAAATGTGAAAATAAAATAAAGGAGTCTCGGTGCAAGAAAATGCAGATAGACATCATCTCATTCCACTTGAAACATCTATTATTCCTTTCCTTCCACACTGATCAAATGATGTATAAGATCTAAATCAAAACTAGATCAAGATCTTCATGAGTAGCTTATCATATCGGCATCCTAGCTAGTATCTACTACCACCAAGAAAGCACAGTTTTCTTTAGTCGTTTTTAATTTATAAAATCTCCTTCGGGCTTAAAATGGTACTCCAATAGCACTTCTCCAGTTCATACTTAAAATTCCAAGATTCAAAGTGAAAACACTTCAGGAGGGAATTAGCTTTAACCTCTATAGCTTACTGTTCTCGCCAAAATATTAAAAATAGTTGTTCCTGGATATATATCAAGCAATCGTAGTCATTTCATTACCTCAATTATAGTAGCTAACCTTAACAATAATTTTCATAACATATAAGATCTATCAACAAAAACAACATAGAGTTATCCATCTCCAAATAAATTTAGAACAATCTCAAACTTGTAACAACTAGCTTAATGGTTCAGTGTGCTGTTTATATGTTAATAATTTAATCATATATTAATAACATTATAAATCAATGTAGATGTTGCAGAAGTTACCTTGAGAGGAAGCTCGAAGAAGAATAACCCTAACAGTCCGCTAACCTCGGTGACTGTATCGAACTGAATAGAACCCCTAGCCAAATCTTCAAGCAACAGAATGAAATCAGAGAGAACTTCGACTCCATCAAGTTCGAGCGTAGCGTTGACGTACGAAGAGCCTCTAGCCGTAACGTGGCCGTGATCCGATGAAACGAATCCTAGCTGCTTCCCCCTGTACCCTATCGAAACTACGAGAGACTCATAATCCATAGAGTATAGGTCAGGGTTCCGTACTTTCACAGTGAGGTCCAATTTAACATCGAGAGCGATTTTGGGGACGCTACGGATATGGAGGTTATCAAGGCGTAACCGTACGACCTTGAGGTCGGGATCGGAGGGCCAGAGGATGTAGACGGAGACGGAAAGGAGGAGGAGAGTGGAGGCGCAGATGAGGCGGCTCCGCCATTGGCGACGGAGTATGGCGGGGAAGTAGATAGGTATTACGATGTAGTTTTGTTGTTGTTCTTGGTGAGTGTTATTGTCCGGGGGGAGAGGGTGGTAGTAAGGTGGATCGTCGAGTTTAGATGGTGCCATCGCCGGAGTTCGAGAATCGGAGGGAAATACTTTCCGGCGATGTAGGAGGGAATAGTTGTTTGTTAATAACAGTAATAGGTGGAGAGAATGAATTGGGCTGGGCCCTTGTTAAATGGGAGGTGCGTGGTGGGCCAAGTGTGTCATTATCGCGTTGCAATTATGTTGCCTTTCTCTTGAATCACTTTGGGGTTAATTAATTATTAATGTACTCTTTTTCACTAAGCTTTGAAATTCTGGTGTTATTAAACATGATTTCAGTCGGATTTAGATTTCTACCTAAGTCGCTAATTATGTGATATTTAACGTAAGGGATCAAGTTTTGATTTCATCCCCTTAAAATACCACCCGAATTTATTACGTTTTTATATAATAATAATAATAATAATAATAATAATAATAATAATAATGTCAATCAGCACCTTATTATTAACAAAAAATTAAGCACATTTTTTTTTACGTTCTGTAAAATGCTGTTAAATCCCTTAATTTTGATAAATTGTTTAAAACACTTCCTTTTACTAATTAAATTTTAAAAAATAATAAAATGGTCATTATATTTAATTTACTTTTTTAACTATGTGTGTTTATTAAAGAAAAAGATAAAATAAAATAACCGTACGAGGAAAAAAGAAAACCTTTAGGTTTGGGCCCACTTATAGTTACGAAAATATGCGTTTTGGCCCACTTATATAACTTTATGAAATAATTAACTAACGGTCTCCTTATATGGACTCAAGTAGAGGTGTTAAAAGACAATCCGAAAATCGATCGAACAAGCCGAACTGATCCTTAAAATCTTGAATCGAAAAAAATTTGAAACTGAAAATAAGAAAACCGAACCGAACTCGAAAAGTTTGGTTTGAGTTTGGGGCAAACTAGTTTAAAACCGAAATAAACCGAGCCGAACCGAATTATGTATAAGAAAAAAAAAATGTTAATATATCTCTAATGACATACATTAATTATACTATAATACAAAAATGATGACCTTTTATAAGAATATATTTCTTACTAATTGTATATTATGATAATCTTAAAAAAATAGTCATTAACGCGTACCCTTATTATTTAATTAACTACATAATGCTAAATTTTTTTTATCACATACATGATAAAAAGATAATTCATCATTTTATTTAATGTATTTCATTCTTATAATGTACAAATAAAATTGTAATTAAATAGAAAACATGGTATTTATATGTTACTCCTTGTTTCTAAAAAGTCATGACTTTAATTTAAATATGAATCATTCTTACAATACTATTAGTATTACATTTTTATGTTAAATTGATTTAAAAAAAAAAACATATGTCAAAACCGAATAAAATTGAACCAAAAAGTTTGGTTCAAGTTTGAGTTTCGAAAATTTAAAAATCGAAACCGAACCGAACCGAACCGAACCGAAACCGAATTTTTATATTTGGATTGAGTTTGGAGTAACTTAGTTTCTACTCCAACCGAAACTAAAAACACCCCTAGATTTATAAGATAATACATTATACAAAATTTCTATAGGTCCTATATAATATATAAATTAATATTTTTTTGATACATAGTGCTTATAATTTGACTATGAAGCATTCCAAAAATATGATTATTTGTTTTAAAAAAAATTGATGTCACATTGGTTCTTATCTCTAACTTTTCTTAACATGGTAAGAAGGTCCGCTGTGTTTTTTCTTAAAATTGATGTCACCATTATTGTATAAACTGGTTTGTTGTGTTGCTATGGCTTTTGTTTACTTAAATAGAATTTTTGCTTGGTTAAATGTTCATAAAATAAAACAATGTACAATTCAATTTTGTGGAAAATAAGTAGATTCATGAATTTTATTTAATTAAACAAATACATAAAATTGTTAGTTGGTAAGGTACAATGGTTAAGAAAATAAGAAATGCTTTAAACAATTTATCGATTTATTTAATATTTACCTTTAGTTGAAGTGTCGAACCAAAAAAACTTTATTAGAAATGAGGTAAAAGACCTTGCGTCATAATTTTTTTGCAAAAAAATTAAATAATAATATTTTTTGAAAATAAAAACATAGATATCATTATATTTTGAAATAAATCTTGTTTATTAACTGTGTTTTAAAATAAGGCTTTTGACCGAGGTATATTCAGACTAAGGTCTTGCGTCGTTTTCTATGACGCTGAATTAAAATGTTAGAATCGGAACAGGAAAAGAAAGTAACTGCATGCAATTGATCGAGGTATACTCAGACTAAGGTTTTTAACTGTATCCGGTGAATCTCTTAGCATACGTACATTTTGACTGATTGCATTCCTATGGATTGTTTTATAAGTAAAAAGTAAAGCTCATGAGGTAGTTACGTTCTCCGATTAATCCCATGAAAAAGTGAAGGAATTAGGGTAAAACAACTAGTACGAAGGAAATTGATTCATCGGACGACTAGGCCAATCAATAAATATGAAGAACATAGAAGGAGGATGTTTTTATTGGAAAGAAGTGCAATCAAATGCATCTTTCAGAGTACGCGCAAATGTAATTTGAAGTCATGGTTTGATACGAAAAATAAAGGGATAATTAAGAACAAAATCTCAATGCCAAAATTTGGTACTATATACACTTTCAAATTAATAGTTTCTGAACACCATTCACGTATTTAGGTTTACAGACTTCACTTCAGATGAAAAAACATAAGGAAGCTTCTGATTTAGTTTTGGGCATTTATCAATTTCTTCGATATTCAAATAATTAAAACTCGACTCTGTGGTTTTGAACCCGCAAGTTTTCTCTTGTGAAATGGGTGTACTTATCAGGTAAAAGATAGTGTTTCGATTACATTATATCTCTTAGCAGTGGCACTTGTAGGTGCTTCTGGGGGACATGGGAACTGGGAAAACCACTTTGGTACTAAGATTTGTCGAAGACCAATTTTTTGACCACCAGGTTGATTTTCATCTCATATATTATCTCTATCTGAAGCCACTGTGAAGTTTGATATATGGGACACAGCAGGGCAAGAAAGGTACCATAGCTTAGCCCCAATGTACTATCGCGGTGCTGCAGCTGCCCTTGTTGTCTATGATATCACACGCATGGTATAGCTATAATTTGATTTCGCATTATTTAGCCATTTGTTTTACTTCTAAACTAATACCTCTCTATGAACATAATCATACTTTATTTGATTTCTACAATTTCATGTTCTGATATTGCCAATACAGAATGAAGCTAGATTACATATTTTTCTTGCTTGATATACTTGGTCATATTTTAGGTAGATGCTCGGTTGAATAAGAATTTTTTTTTTCTGGCTTCAGGATACATTTATTCAAGCCAAAAAATGGGTTGAAGAACTGAATAGTCAGGTGACACCTTGAACTTAAAACTAGAATTCTTCAATGCTTATTTCTTTCTTGTTGGAGCTAAACTTGTATACTTGATTTTATTCTCTAATTGTGAGTGATGATTATCAATTGCAAAGATTCCTTTCGAAAGCTCTATAGACCCTTTCTATATGAAAGTTCTGTCGTCACTTCTGTGCATTGAATATTGTACTTTGTAAACGTACAATAATAACAAAATATTATCATAAAATTAGAGCAAGTTTTATTATGATAATATTTCAGTTTGGGATACCATGTAAGCCCTCCTACCCACAAAAGCCTTATATCTCTTGTTTGAGGCCAGTTGAAACTATTTCACCTATTTATGTGCACTCGTTTGCAAGCACTTTTGTATGTTCTCTTTTATCATGATCAAATGGCTCGCTGAAACTATTGATAGTTCTTGTTTTTTCTAGGAAATCCAAATTTGATAATGGCATTGGTGGCCAATAAGTCTGATCTGGAACTAAACAGAGAGGTGGAAACTGAGGTATACGCATAAACTTAAACAAAATACTTTACATAATAAAGTTGATTTTCCCTTCATGGTGACCAGGATTTGGGTTTTACAGGAAGGAGTGCAATTTTCTCAAGAAAATGGGATGTTCTTTTCAGAAACATCTTCAAAAACCGCACTGAATGTTAATGAGCTTTTCTATGAAATAGGTGAGTTAAATAAGTTTCACCTCATATCTTTTATCACCGAATCTCACACAAAGGGATCAACTTAGAATAACCAATAAACTTTTTCTGTTTCCACATTTTTGCAGCAAAAAAGATTGGCAAAAGCTAACCCTTCCAAGGCCTACTGGATTGAATCTGCGCAGCGAACCACAAAATAGAACAATATTTTGCTGCTCTGTATGACGTGCCTTCTGTCTATGTACCGCAAGGCTTGTTGACCTCCCTGAAAAGATCTATATATTTGTGTTTACTGAACGGTGCAAATTTATCACAAACCTCATTGAAGACTCTGGTTTCTGAAGTGGGATCACCTATTTCCCCATTTACATTTCATTGCAAAATAAAAATCCGTAAAGCAAATTGTTCACATGAAATCAGAATTGTAAAAAACCTTTTCACAATTATATTATGCCATTTCATTTCCTAATTGTGTGATTTAGTATGGTGATTATATCCCAAAAAAGAAAATAGGACTACAAAAAAACCTATCAATTTAAGACAGAGAAGTACACTTTTAAGTTGTTTGGGAAGGACCCAAAAGAGTTTTTTACAACACGGGCCCATGCAAATCAGGCCAATTTGAATTACTTGATATCATCAACATTACTAATCACGTATCTTTATAGGCTTTTAAACCAGAACTGATTTAAAAACCTCATAAAAAATCTCAAGGTATCGATATAAATAAATAAAATTACAAGAAATTGAAACTTCCATGTTGTAACCCTGCATACATAAAACGCAAACAACAAAAGCAATATCTTCAAGTTGTATAAGCAAATTATACAGAACAAAAAGAACCCATGATACCATCATGAACTCCCGTTGGGGTTACTTCGTTGTTTTGAAATGGACCTCAAGTTTCTATACATATCTGCACAAGCTAAAGAAAATTCCGACATTGCATGGAAAAGCTCTGGCAAGCGGGTTCGTAGAGTCGTCAAAGACTTCTCCCTCACCTGAATGCATTGGCGCTGATACGCTTCCTCCTCCTCTTCCAGCCTCTTCTGTAGTACTTCCACCGCGAACCATCGCTCTGCCACAAGATCTGTATCTTGTGCCCGATCTGGATCCATCTCATCAGGAGGTGTTCTTTTCTGCAAATATTTTCTCTTCCAATCTTGGAATTGTCGGGTCTTTCGTTCAAGCTCGTTTCGAGTATCTTCGCATCTGGCCATCAATTTGATCTCCTCTACTTGATACTGTACTATTGTATCTATAACAGCCGTGAAGTTATATATGGCAGTTCTTGCAAGCTCTTCCGGAAGCTTCTCAAGATACTCTTGCCACGCACGTAGGAGGGTTTGAATCGGTGGGTTTTGAGGCCTTTGAGGGGAAGAGACCTTCTCTTTCAAGTTGTTATCAAGAGGGATGAGATTTAGTTTCAACCAATTGTTGAGGGCTTTAATGTATTCTTTTTGATGTATCATTAGTTTTCCAAATATGGAATGCCAATCTCGGACAACATCCCATAGTTGGATTGTGCGTTCGTGGTGGTGCTTTGTTGTTTCTTTAGAGGAGAGAGAGATATCAACCGACCTCAATGCACGGATGATTTTCGTTTGGTTTTCGTGGTGCATTCTCATGGTCTCCCACATTGTAGCCATCCTGCAATTATACATGAAATGCTTACGATTGTAAGAGAGTGAGAAAATTTGGGGGGGGGGGGGGGGCTGTGGGGGGGAGGAGGAACTTACCCATCAACAAGTGCGACAAGTTTAGGGTACAACTGCTCATCACGTAAACGATTTATTTCTGAAACAGTTGAATCCATGGACTGCATGTCAACAATGTATCTTGTATGCAAATGACTTACTGCTGCTTTTGTTCTCTCTAACGCTTCAGTATTTGTGCCGCGTTTCTTTAGCTTAGTGAGTGAAGCAACCTTCCTCTGATATTCGAGTTTCATCAGCTCACCTGCCTGTTTGAGCATCAGTCAAAATGCATCAAAACCAGCTTATGAGAAACAGAGCGTCAACTATTATGACTTAACATTGCACGTATACAAGATATTTTGAAAAAAAAGAAGAGCAGTAAACAGATAAACTAAGACTCTACTTCAGCTGATTCGAACACGGGGAGTCGGCGACTAATTATTAAATGCTAACATACTAATTACAGGTATATTGAACATGTTAAGCACAATCTTGACAATATCGGGCATTACAACATAGCATAGCAACACTAATTCACATTATTCTCCCTTGATCATGAGGTGATCCTCCTTTTTCCTCGTACAATTTGTGGTTCAAGGTCTAGTCCAATTCTAGTTTTTTTTTCCATTCCTCCCTCCCCCACCCCACCCCCCAAAACAAAGGTCAGAATAATAACTAAAGAAATGAGGAAATCAAGATAGATTGATGCAAATAGATAAATATTATAAAGACAGAAGGGTTAAGAGGTAACTAAATGGAGTTGTGTAAAATACCTTAACTTCATCGTACAATTTTTTCTCCCAAGCTAGCATCTTGTCAAGAACTGTTGCATGAGTTTCATTCTCTTCTGAATCAAAGTCATCCTTGCCCTCATCAGGATTTAGCAAGCCAGCTTTGAAGGACCTATTCCAAGTAATGACCCTCATTACCCTTGCCGAATGATCAATATGGCCTGCAAATCAAATACCCCATTAATTTACACACCACCACCACCAAATATTGATTACCAATCTAAACATGTAGGAGTCTATTTTCACAACCCCTATTGAAAAAATCGAAAAGTCAAACAAAAATAGGCAAGGAGAGAAAGGATTCATCAAAATGGCGTCACATGAACTGCTCCACTTATGGGATGGGAAGAATGATAGAAAAGACCAAAATTTCAAGTTAGCCAAGTTGGAATTAAATATCGTGTTAAATGTGGTTCCTTCCAGAAACCCAGAGAATGTTGAAGTGAGGCAAAGAAGCACAGCAAAATAAACATTCAATTCTTCAAGGTTTTATGGTAACAAGCACTACTTATTTATCCAACAAGAAGCTGTGACAGAATCATGTCATTAAGAGATAGCAAGAATAAATAACGAGAGAAAACCACAACTGGATCAAAATTGGGGTCTATAAAATTCATAAATGCACCAAAAATTAACTAAACTACAAAATAACCCCACCTCGATTATCAGCGAAATTGGAGTGATAATGTAACCGATTGGCCTCGAGCATCTTGGAAACCTCGTGAGCACTTTCAGATGCTTTGAGGAAAGCATCATCAAGACCAGTAAATACCTGGAACAAATTCACAGGAGCCCCAACCTTTCCCGTTCTCTTTCCTTCCACCTGCACCACATTCTTCACCTTCTTCATCGCCTTCGCAGCAACCTGTGGCGGTGGCTGAGTTGGAATATCATCCACCATCTCCACCACGTCAGTCTCAACCTCAGCCTCAGCCTTCCCCTTCCGACTTCTGCTACCAACATCAACCTCGCTACTCCTTATCTCAGACCTTTCCTCGTACAACTTTCTCTCCACTTTCCTCTCCATTTCAGCTTTTCCCTCAATTTCCAATTTCGTCTCCATCTCAGCTTTTCTCTCAATTTCCTCCCTCTCAATTCTACTATCTTCAACGTCGGCCAAATTCGATAAAGGCACGTTATGTTCAGAGAAGAAGTCCCAATACGTCGACGACAAGTCCTTCGATTCCGGCGGAGGAGGCGTCGCTTCACGCCGACGCCGCGGCGATGGCGGCGGTTTTGGCAAACCCTCATTTTCCACCGCCTCCCTGTTTGAAACTCCAATTCTAGCCCCACCGCCAGAGCTTCTAGTGCTCCGATGTCTCAGACTGTGGTAATCGTTTTCATTATTCTCGGCCTCTGCCTCGGCCTCGGCCTCGTCATCTTCTTCTTCAATGATCGGGTCGGAGTGCTTTAAGTCGGGTTTAGGAATGGAGAATTCGGGCATGGAAGCGGCCCGTTGGAGAGGGGGAGGGGGAGGGGAGGTGAAATTGGGGAGGGGTGGGGGCGGGGGAGGTAGGGTTTCGTAGGGTGGTTGGGTAACAGCGGGGAGGATGGCGGGGGGATGGGTGGAGGTGGATGTGGTGGAGGAGGTGAATTGGACCTCACCGTGAGCGTAGTCGCTGAGGGCGGCGCCGGTGTTTTTGAGGGACATGGAATAGGCGGAGTGAGCGGCAGCGAAGGCGTTACGGGTGGAGACGGCTTCCTTCATGAACTGCTTTCGGTCCTTGCATCGAGTAACTGCTTCTTCGTTCTCGATCTTTGATTGTGTGCACCCCATAATTAGAGGGAGAGCTAGCTCTGTGCAAAAAGCCCCGGTGATCGATCGGTCTTTTCGAGAACGTTGCTATGTACAATTTTATTATTATTATTAGTTCATGCTAACACACTACAGAGAGATGATATTGAGAATTTTCTGATGGAGTTCTGTACAATGCTATTGCTGCTTTATTGTTCCTTCTGGAAACCAAAAAGCAGAGTGGAATAACGAAACGTAATTGATAAGGCATCGCAATTTTGGGGTATAATAATGTAATTTTAGCAAAACTATACAATCATCATGCAATATATTATTATTATTATTATTATTGCATCTATTAATAAAAATTATTTTAATAATAATATCACTCCAATGCAAACTCCAAATAAATTAATGGTTTCAAAGCCTTTTTATTATTATTATTATTACGTTGAATCAAATAATAATAATAAAAAATAGTAAAATTTAATGTTTTAGTGGAAAAGGATCTTGAGTTAAATTTGGGTCTTGAGTTTGAATTATCCCCCCTCTATTTACTGTAAATTGTTTTCAAAAAGCTACAAAAAAATATTTCTTGAAATGATTCTCAAATAAATTGTTTAGGCCTTGATTTTCTTTTTGAGCTGGTCTCCTTCCTTGCTATCGTTGATTTCTTTTCGGTTGGCATCAGTTGATTTTTTTTTTTGCTATGGTGATTTGTTTCAAGTTTTTCTTTCTTGTATTGGACTAAAGAAATAGTAAATTCATTTGTCCATACGTCAATATTTGAAAAAAAGTACAAATTTACAGTAGAAGAAATGTCTAATTGATACACGGCGGTTATTAAATCATTGTTAACATCATTCTCTTTTAAATGAGATTAGAGGCATTGATCGCCTGAACAACAGCGGGGCAAGTCCTAGTGAATTATATAAGAACCTTTGCTTCGGTCGAATTCGAATACCCCACTCCCCTTTTACTTCTATCAGAATATATAATGTTGTATAAAGGGTCGTGCCCTGAATTAGGCATGATAGGCCAGCTAAAATGCTTTCAGAACGACAAAATTAGGCACATCTGCCCTGTGCAATATTTTCCATTTCAAAATCAGATTGCATACAAACTAAAATTACAACCAAATAATATATATTAAGAGCTACTATTGACACACTTCAAAACATTCTTTTGTTGGATTAATTTTTATATTAATCTTACTTTGGTCCACACATGTATATTATTAATGTGTGTCATCATTTACAAGCCTAAAATTAAGTGATCTAATTTAATGTTTTAAGTAGGCTTGAGGTTATTTGTCATGGAAATAATGTGTAGATGCCATTATGTGAATTCTATTTCTATGAGGGGCGGAAATAGAATTATCGGAAAGTTCAAGGTGAACTTATGTAATTACGGCATTGGTCCCCAACCCATCCATCCTTATATAAGTTGTCTTCTATCAATGGAGACATACAACAGAGCTATTCTCTACATCCTCTTAAGGAGAATACTAAGGGATATAGAAGGGGAAAGGGTTGGAAGATCAATTGCCATACGGAAATTGACGCTAAAGTCCGCTGCATCGATCAATCAATTCCAATGGAGACAGGTACACACACTTCTCTTTTGTAATCTCTTGGCACTAGATATGATGCACGATCCTAGAATTGATGTTGTCTAGGACACTCAATTATTCCTAACAAGTGGTATCAGAGGCGGTTTTAGTGTCGTATCTATTGTTAGAGATTTTATATGTACAGAATTCATGATTATAATTTTCTATAAATCGTTGAAAATAATATTTTTCATGAATTGGAGAACACGATAAAATTCTAAGAATTTTAATTTGGTGGTATTGTCTTCGTCTTTATGGATATATATATATATATATGCATGTGTGTGTATATATAATTTCGGATATGTTTACAATTATATGCATAAATAAGGAATCCCGTATACATGGCCGATTGAATTTATGGCAATTGGTATCACCCTTAAGTAATTAATTTTATTTTTTTTGGGATTATGACAACTCTTGGAATATTGTGAAATTGTATAATTAGTGTTATATATATATATGTCTACGGATGTGTGATTGTGCTTTCATTCATAATGGGATTAGGTGAGATCTATATATATATAAAGAATATGTTATAATATTTTTTCTTTACATGTATATATTAATTTAAAGAAAAAGTAAGATCTATATATATATATAAAGTATATATATGCCACCATGATGTTTTCTTTTTATATATGTAAATGTTAATTTAAGTAAAAGTTAGATGAATGTGCCATTATCATGATGTTTTCTTTCTTTTACATTATTTATATATATATTAGTTTAAGTTGGTGATAAGATATATATTGTATATATATATAAAGAAAGTGCCATTATAATGCTTTTCTCTTTTATATTATTTATGTATAAATATTAATTTAAGTAAAAGTGATATATGTATTTTATATACATAAAGATTGTGCCAACATAATAATTTTTTTTTTATTATTATTATTAAATAAAGAATGTCTTATATATATGTTGGTTTCATTTATTACATGATGGTAAAAGTTTTATGGTAAATATATATATATAGACAAATTTTAGAAACATCAGTGAAAATGAAAATATTTATTTATTTATTTTTCGCCAGAATTGTCACTGTTTATAACAGTGACCAGTTTATCCAGAATTGTCACTGTTTTTGACAGTGACGAACTTCAGGTTGTCACTGTTTTCAGCAGCGACAACACAATTTTTTGGGGTTATAATAAATTCGATTAATTACATGTGACATCTATTATTTATATTGCCTGTCTAAACATTCTATTAAGGAATATTTACACAAGATGTTACCAAAGTGACCTCTCTTTTGTAGATAAAGAATGATTAGATATTTGTGTTTGATTAATTCATGCGAATATTAACCAATCCAAAGAGGGGTTTGTATTTGGCCGAATTTCATACACACTTGTGATGGTAAATATGTGACAATTATCAAGGTAACCTAATGTGAATAATAAATCAATCCAAAGATAGATTTGTTATTTGACATAATTTATTGTCAATATTTGATCGTTACAACAAGAGTACCACTTACAATTAATATCATTGTCCAAAGACTTGGTATTAATGTTGTGCTAGGTATCTTGAGATGTTGCGATAAAATTAATCAATTTAAAGACTATTTTTTGGGTTATATGATGTGAGCATTATTGTTAATGTACTTTATTTTTGTTCTCTGTTCAGCTTTAATGTCTACTACTTCTGTATCTGCCAATATGAACAATGTTCCAATTTTAAATGGAACAAACTTTAAGGACTGGAAAGAGAATATATTAATTATTCTTGGTTGCATGGACATAGACTTGGCATTAAGAATGCCAAAACCGAATGATCTCACTGATCGAAGTACTCCTGAGGAAATTGCGTACTTTGAGAAGTGGGATCGTTCAAACAGGCTAAGTCTTATGATCATGAAACGTGGGATTCCAGAAGCTTTTCGAGGTGCTACTTCGGATGACAAAACTCTTGCAAGTAAATTTCTTGAGGAAATACAAAAACGTTTTATTAAAAACGATAAAGCTGAAACAAGCACGCTTTTAGCGAACTTGATTTCAATGAAGTATAAAGGCAAGGGTAATGTCAGGGAGTACATTGTGGAGATGTCTCATCTTGCTTCAAAACTTAAGGCATTAAAGCTCGACTTATCGGATGATTTGCTCGTGCATTTAATATTGATCTCTCTCCCTGCACAATTCAGCCAGTTTAAGATTTCTTATAACTGTCAGAAGGAGAAATGGACTCTTAATGAGCTCATTTCATTTTGTGTGCAAGATGAAGAGAGATTAAAGCAAGAAAAGACTGAAAGTGCTCATTATGTTAGCACCTCTAAAGGCAAGGGCAAACGTAAGGATAAGGGAAATGAAGTTGCTATTCCTAAGGGTCCGGATGAAAAGAAACAGAAAACCGAGGCCGGTTGTTTCTTCTGTGGTAAACCCGGACACAAAAAGGCGAATTGTACCAAATATGCCGCTTGGCGGAATAAGAAAGGTACAAATTCAATTTTGGTCTGTTCCGAGATCAATTTAACTTCAGTACCAAGTAACACTTGGTGGGTAGATTCTGGTGCTACTACTCACATATGTGTTTCTATGCAGGGTTGCCTGCACTCCCGCAAGCCAATTGATGTTGAAAGACATATCTATGTGGGCGATGGAAAGTGTGTGGAGGTGGAAGCAATTGGGCATTTTAGATTATTGTTAAGTACTGGTTTTTATTTGGATTTAAAAGACACTTTTGTTGTACCGTCGTTTAGACGAAATTTGATTTCTATTTCCGTATTGGACAAATTTGGTTTTTATTGTTCATTTGGAAATAAGAACTTCACTTTGTCTTTAAATTCAAATGTTGTTGGTACCGGTATTCTTAATACTTTTGATAATCTATATTTGCTTGAAACAGTTGCATCTTATAATGAAACATTAAATGTTGAATGCCGTGGTACTAAGCGAAAATTGAATAATGAAAATTCAGGCTCATTATGGCACAAACGCCTAGGTCACATCTCTAAAAATAGAGTTGAGCGACTTGTGTCTGATGGAATTTTAGGATCCCTTGACTTTTCAGACTTTGGTGTCTGTGTTCAGTGTGTCAAGGGAAAGCAGACTAAAACAAAGAAATTAAGTGCAAATCGAACTACGGATGTCTTAGAACTTATACATACGGATATTTGTGGGCCATTCCCTACGGCTTCTTGGAATGGTCAACGGTACTTTATAACGTTCATAGACGATTACTCTCGATATGGCTACCTATTTCTTATTCATGAAAAGTCACAGTCTTTGGACGTGTTCAAATCTTTTAAGGCCGAAGTTGAGTTACAACTCAACAAACGGATAAAGTGCGTTAGATCTGACCGTGGTGGTGAATACTACGGAAAGTATGACGGATCAGGTGAACAACGTCCAGGACCATTTGCTAAATACCTAGAGGAATGTGGAATCGTCCCACAGTATACCATGCCGGGTTCGCCTAGCATGAATGGTGTATCTGAGAGACGAAACAGGACTCTTAAGGATATGGTTAGAAGTATGATCAGTCATTCTTCTTTACCTGAGTCCCTCTGGGGTGAAGCTCTAAAGACAGCAACTTACATTCTCAATAGAGTGCCAACTAAGGCGGCTGCTAAAACACCTTATGAGCTTTGGACTGGGCGAAAGCCTAGTCTAAAGCATTTTCATGTTTGGGGATGTCCTGCTGAGGCGAGGCCTTATCGGCCTCATGAGGAAAAATTGGACTCCAAGACAGTTAGCAGTTACTTTATTGGCTATT
This sequence comes from Lonicera japonica, assembly GCA_021464415.1. Taxonomy (NCBI): domain Eukaryota; kingdom Viridiplantae; phylum Streptophyta; class Magnoliopsida; order Dipsacales; family Caprifoliaceae; genus Lonicera; species Lonicera japonica. The sequence goes on along the minus strand of CM038467.1, from coordinate 4,468,799 downwards.
CGGAACGATCGCGGGGCTATAAATTTTATGATCCCACTACTAAATCTATTTTTGAAACGGGAAATGCTGTGTTCTTTGAGGAAGTTGATTTTGGGGGGAGAAATCGAGTTAGGGACATTGTGTTTGAGGAGGAAATGGGAGCAATCCCAATTCCTACTATTACTTTTGACGATGTACAGGTTTCTACACCTGTCGTTAATCAAAGAGTAACTTTGGAACCTCAAATAAACAATGAGGAACAAACTCAACAACCTCAAGAACATGTGCCATTAAGGCGATCCATTAGAGAAAGAAGAAATGCAATTTCAGATGATTATGTTGTATATCTTCAGGAACATGAGGTAGAAATTGGAATGTCGGAAGATGATCCTATCAATTTTCGACAAGTCATGAATGGTTCCAACTCTCAAAATGGATTGAAGCCATGAATGAGGAGTATAAGTCAATGCAAGACAATAAAGTTTGGGAACTTGTCCCATTACCGGTTGGTGCGAAACCGTTGGTTGCAAATGGATATTTAAGACCAAACGGGATTCAAATGGTAATGTGGAAAGGTATAAGGCACGTCTTGCGGCTAAGGGCTTTACTCAAAAGGAAGGAATTGATTTTAAAGAGACATTCTCTCCAGTTTCTTCGAAGGATTCTTTTAGGACAATCATGGCACTTGTGGCACATTTTGACCTTGAGTTGCATCAAATGGATGTCAAAACTGCGTTTCTTAATGGTGACATTGAAGAAACGATTTATATGGTGCAACCAGAAAATTTTGTGTTGGGAGACCCACAGAATATGGTTTGCAAATTGACAAAATCAATTTATGGACTCAAACAGGCTTCTCGTCAGTGGTACTTTAAGTTTCATCAAGTTATCATTTCGTACGGTTTTGAAATGAATTTGGTTGATGATTGTGTGTATCACAAATTTAGTGGGAGTAAACACATATTCCTGGTTTTGTATGTCGATGACATTTTGTTAGCAACAAATGACATAAACATCTTGCATGACACCAAGAGATTTTTATCAAAGAATTTTGAAATGAAAGATCTTGGTGAAGCATCCTTTGTATTAGGAATCGAGATACACCGAGACCGATCTCGGGGTACTTTGGGATTATCACAAAGGAGTTATATTGAGAAAATTCTCAATAGATTTGGCATGCAATGTTGCAAACCAGGTGAGACCCCGGTCGCTAAAGGAGACAAGTTCAGTCTCAATCAATGCCCGAAGAACAGTTTAGAAATTAAAGAGATGCAAAAGATTCCTTATGCCTCGGCTGTAGGGAGTCTAATGTACGCTCAAGTATGTACGCGTCCGGATATTGCGTTCATAGTTGGCATGTTGGGCAGATACTTAAGTAACCCCGGAATGGATCATTGGAAAGCAGCCAAACGGGTTATGAGGTATTTACAGAGAACAAAAGAATATATGCTCACATATAGGAGATCGGATAAGTTAGAGATCATTGGATATTCCGACTCCGATTTTGCTGGATGCCAAGACAGCAGGAGATCCACTTCAGGCTATGTTTATCTGTTAGCTGGTGGAGCGATTTCGTGGAGGTCTGCCAAGCAGACGCTCGTTGCTTCGTCCACCATGGCTGCAGAATTTGTAGCATGTTATGAGGCATCCAATCATGGAATATGGCTGCGAAATTTTGTCACTGGGCTGCAAATTTTAGAGGGTGTTGAAAGACCACTCAAATTATACTGTGACAATAAATCAGCTGTTCTATATTCAAACAACAATAGAAGCTCGACTAAGTCAAAGCATATTGACATCAAGTTTCTAGTTGTAAAGGAAAGAGTACAGAGTGGTCAGATTATGATAGAGCATATTGGGACAAACTCCATGGTTGCGGATCCGCTTACAAAGGGATTAACACCTACGGTCTTTCATGAGCATACTGCTCATATGGGTGTTGTCTCATTTGAGGACACTTTGGTTTAGTGGGAGTTTGTATTTAAGTTTGTGTTGTTGCTCTATGTATGCTTTGGATTACATTTATATGTATTTGGTTTAGTTTCTGCAGAAACAAAGTATTCGGTTTATTACACTCTGTTTAAGTATTTTGAGGTTTTGATCTCAATAAAGAGGACCAGTTGGAAATAGGCATGTTTGGATCACATTACATGTAATTTCCATGCTGCACACCATGATTGATCTATGTCATTTGATTGTGTTGGTATACGTGATCATTGATGGGTCGAGTTACGATTAATGTAACAAAGGCCGCTTTGGTTCTATATTGGCATAATTGATGGACGAGATTGTTTGATAACCTAAGGTTATGATGACAAGTTCTGAGCTCACTAAGGTTAAACACATTTGGCAGGATACATATGTGGCCCAGTGGGAGATTGTTGGATTAATTTTTATATTAATCTTACTTTGGTCCACACATGTATATTATTAATGTGTGTCATCATTTACAAGCCTAAAATTAAGTGATCTAATTTAATGTTTTAAGTAGGCTTGAGGTTATTTGTCATGGAAATAATGTGTAGATGCCATTATGTGAATTCTATTTCTATGAGGGGCGGAAATAGAATTATCGGAAAGTTCAAGGTGAACTTATGTAATTACGGCATTGGTCCCCAACCCATCCATCCTTATATAAGTTGTCTTCTATCAATGGAGACATACAACAGAGCTATTCTCTACATCCTCTTAAGGAGAATACTAAGGGATATAGAAGGGGAAAGGGTTGGAAGATCAATTGCCATACGGAAATTGACGCTAAAGTCCGCTGCATCGATCAATCAATTCCAATGGAGACAGGTACACACACTTCTCTTTTGTAATCTCTTGGCACTAGATATGATGCACGATCCTAGAATTGATGTTGTCTAGGACACTCAATTATTCCTAACATCTTTAACACTCCAAATTAATTCAGGCTTTAAAGACCGATTATATGTGCACATATTCGATTATTAGAGATCGAGCCAGTGTAATTTTTTTTATCCAAAAATGATTCGGTCCCTAGGTACCGAGTATATACACATATACTCGGTCTTTAAAGACTGAATAAATATGACAGAGTGTTAGTGAATATTTTGGTGTGTGTCAATAGCACCCACCTATATATTATACTTGTGTTGGAACAATAAAAATTTGGTTCATTCTCACATTCCTGAAAAAGAGCTCCGGCCTCCGACTCACTCTAGCCGTCTCGAATAGTCTTTTCTGTTTTTTTTATCTGTTTCAGTAAAATTTAGACCGCTAACAAGGTTACCGACTAATTACTCTGCAAATAAATTTGATTGTTTAAACGAGTACGTTGAAAATGCAGATTTGTTATATTTGCCAATTATATACATAAGCATTCAGAGATGCACTTGACATTCAGCCAAAACCCAGATGTGACGTAGAGCAAATCAAACATATGTACAACCATGGTTTCCTGAGGTATCATTCCCTGCCGTTCCAATCTAATACCCTCGTCCAGCAAAATTCATTGCAAATTTATACAAATTGTTGAAAAAGATGCATTAATAATAGTAGTAATATTATTTCGTGCCAAAGAAAATTAAAAATGAAAATATATATATATATATATATATTTAATGTGTAAGAAGTTAAAGCATGTAATAAGATGCATTTCATCTTATACTCATTTTTATGGAAAAAAAATTTCTTTAACCATAGAAAAAAAAATTCTATAAAAAAAATTCACAAAATAATCACATATTTCAACTTATATTTTCTTTTTTCGTATTATTATCGAATCAACCAAATGAACCGGCAGACCGAGTAATATGGAAAAGTAAAGTTGGATGTGACAGATCATCCTCACAAATATCATTTGCGATTTCCCGTATACGTACATAGGGGTGTTTTCGGTTTCGGTCGGGGTAGAAAGCAAGGCACCCCAAACCCAAACCAAATATAAAAGTTCGGTTTCGGTTCGGTTTTATTCGGTTTTTACATATGTTTTTTTTAAAATCAATTTAACATAAAAATATAATACTAATAGTAATGTAATAATGATTTATATTCAAATTAAAGTGATTATTTTTTAGAAACAAGGAGCAATATATAAATACCATATTTTCTATTTAATTACAATTTTATTTGTACATTTATAAGAATGAAACACATTAAATAAAATGATGAATTATTTTTCTATCATGTATGTGATAAAAAAATCTTAGCATTATGTAGTTAATTAAATAATAAAGGCATGCGCTAATGACTATTTTTTAAAATTATCATAATATGCAACTAATAAGAAATATATTCCTATAAAAATGTCATCTTTTTTGTATTATAGTATAATTAACGTGTGCCATTAAAGTATATATTAACATTTATTTTTTCTTATACATAATTCGGTTCGGTTCGGTTTAGTTCGGTTTTAGACTAGCTTACCCCAAACCCGAACCAAACTTTTCGGTTTCGGTTCGGTTTTCTTGGTTTCGGTTTCGGTTTTTTTTCGGTTCGGGGTTTTGCGGATCGGTCCGGATCGGTTCGGTTCGTTCGGTCGGTTTTCGGATTGACTTTAACACCCCTATACGTACGTACATGTTCTCCTGCCAGCCTTGATGCCCGCCGCCCACCCCCTTGCTCCCCTCAAATTACCGACTTTATGGGTGCTCCAAAATGAAAACGAATTAAATTTTTCAATATCATTTTACACGAAAATCTTACACAGCTTACATTATCGCATTATTAGAGTATATCAGTTTTTTCAATGCGCTTTGGGACATTATCTGAAGTTTACGCATCATTAGTATTACAGTTTTTTGAATGTGCTTTGGGGGTAAAAATTGGTGGCTTCAGTTCACTGTTTAACCTCAAGAAGGCACTTTAATCAGTTGAAAAACAATAGATGCTTAAACACAAGCAGAAGAATTAACATACAGAGTCAATCAAAATGTTGGTCTCCTTTTCTCATAATCTCCCATAGCTCAACATCCTGTCCTCTGTCGTATTCTTTCACATACTGTGGAATCTGCGTAAGATCGATGGCAGTGCCCACAAAGCAAGGAGAAGATCCATTTTGAATGTAATCAAATTCTGCACCATCCATTGCCAAAGCAAAATCAGAAATTGCACCAATGAACTAAAAGCTGTAGTGGATATACTTCTAGAGTGGATTTGATTATATACCTTTCTCCACCCTCAAATAACTTCGAAAGTGAGAATAACCATTTGGAACAACATTCAGATCATCAAGAGTGAAATTGTACCGCTTTTCCAGCGCCAAGTACAACACCTGAATAACAAGAGAAAATAACAACTTTCATCACTAAGATATCCTCAAGAAACCAACCATAACTATACAAAATAATAGAGAAGCAGAGATGAATGATCGATGCTTTAAAAGGGCAGTTTTGTTTTCAAGTGTTACCTTTTCTGAACACACTGACATTAATTTCTCCAAAGTACCAAAGAATGCATCAGTCAGGTCATCGCTGTAAATCACGTCAGCAGCTACAAGCAAAGAAGCTTGCTGGAGTTCTTTGAGTTCTGATGAGCTCCAACCATACCTGGATGATGAAACTACACAGATTTATATTTAGATAGATAGAGAGAGAGAGAGAGAGTGTCAACCATTAACAACCTTTCTGGAGATGGAGAATTTTCAACTGGTTGAGGGGGCCAATGAGCTTTCCAATCAAGTTCGCGTACATAAATTGAAGCTTTATGGTGGAAAATTCTACAATTTAGATTAACATTTGCAGCACAGTTTTCAAGGACATCATCACCATGGTCTGCCAGAAAACACAACAGGGTTAAAAAAAAATATTTTCGCAACAATCCCACCAATTAGTTCATCAACAATAACCATGTTTTAATCTATCAGCATATTTACAACTAGGTGGTTTTTAGCAAAACATTAAGGAACAATATGAAGCACAGACACGGGTACGGGTGTCGTATCCGGTACCGGTACCGGTACCGGTACGAGGTACGGGTACGGCAAATCTTAAAAAACTTGGACACGGGTACGGCGAGGGACACGTTTAATAAATAAATAAATATATTTATATAATAATATGCATTATGTAAACTCATATCCAAAGAACACTACAAACAAATAAAATTTAACATCACTTAAAATAAACAAGTCATATCCACAAGAGAAAGGATTGCATCAAATAGAAGGTCCACGACAAGCCTAGGCCGTGAGTGAGAAGAGTAGAAGACTGACAAAGCAGAGTCGAACCGCCGTGAGTGAGAAGAGTAGAAGAGAGAAGGTCGACGACGAGTCTAGGCCGTGAGTGAGAAGGACTCGACGGCGAGGACTGGACGGCAAGAACTTGACGACGATGATAGGGCCGTTGAGATGAGAGAGGGACGTTGAGAAGAGAGGAGAGATGTGAGAATTGGTTTGAGTGTGACCTAATTTTTTGTCGATTGATATTTGGGACATCTCATCTCTTAATAACTTAATATAATATTTATAAAATTAATTAAACAAAACCCACAAAGTTCATTGCATATTGTAAATTGACCCCTTAATTTTTATTTTTTCATCCCAGCCGTACCCACACCCGTACCCACACCCGTTTTAGCCGTGTTCAACAAAATTTAATATTATTTTTATTGGACACGCCACGTGGCGTGTCCCAGCCATGTCCCACCCGTACCCATACCCGTACCCGAGCTGTGTCCAAACGGGTACCCAGAAAAAAATGAAGTACCCGTGCTTCACAGGGAACAAGCCATGCATGCAAGTTTGTATCTTCTATGCCCCAATCATCTTCATCCTATAGTGATCATGCAAATTTAATGACAATTCCACCGATTGTTTAATAAAAAATAGCCATGGATCAATACAATTTTTATTAATAATGAATAAAGAAATGAAATATATTATTCAATCTATATCTATATCTATACTCTATATATATATTATATATATACTATATATACTATATATATACTATATATATATATATATAAGTACGAATAGCTTAAGTGTTTTTCCCTTTTTTGTGAAGACAAATATACCCCTCGATTTTAAACAAAAGATTTTAAGATTTATATTAAATAAAATAGTATAACTCCATATATTTTTATATTTGTATTAGTATTTCAAATAAATTCAAACTCTACTTTATTTGTTTAAAATAATTAAACAAAGGTTTTAAGCTAGATTTACATTAAATAAAATAGCATAAAGTGTTTAATCCCATATATTTTTATATTAGTATTATTATTCCAAATAAATTCAAACTCTACTTTTTCTATATCTATACTACATATAAAACAAAATATTTTAATTTTTTTGTTAAATAAAACAATATAACTCCATATACTTTCATATTAGTATTAATATTCCAAATAAATTCAAACTCTACTCTATTTTGCTAAAATAATTAAACAAAGATTTTAAACTAAATTTACATTAAATAAAATAGTATAAGATTATAAGTATATAACTCCATATATTTTTATATTAGTATTAGTATTCCAAATAAATTTAAACTCTATTTTATTTGGCTAAAATAATTAGACAAGTTAGAATTTGTGATTTTAAATGCAAATTTTAAGATTTACATTAAATAAAACAATATAACTCTATATATGTTTATATTAGTATTAGTATTCCAAGTAAATTCAAACTCTACTCTATTCTGCTAAAATAATTAAACAAATATTTTAAGTTAGATTTACATTAAATAAAATAGTATAAGACTTAAGTGTATAACTCCATATATTTTTATGGAAAATGATAACATGTGCCCTAAGGGCACATGTTAAAGCTACTATAAATGGAAATAATAAAATCTTGTATGAGAATCTGTGTCATATTTAATACTATGCATGTTAGGAATTAATTATTTCTAAAAATTGGTACTTAACCTGTGCCCTTAGAGTATCTCCAACCGTAGTGTATAATTTTGGTTTGTGTAAAATTTATACTTTTTGTAAAAAAAATGTCTTCAGCAGTCTTTTAAGAAGCTTTGACACCTAGTATTTGTGTAAAAATGTTGTGTAAAATCAAACCCAATTTTCACAGCTACGTCAGATAATCTCACGTCTATTTTCCCTCATCCCGTTTCTAGAAATAAATGAATTTGAAAAGTAAGGGAATAAATATAGGATAAGTTTCACTTGTGCGCATCTAATTGATAGTTTAATATTTACACAAAAGTTTAAAACATACTGTTGGAGTACAAAACGAATTCTTTGTTAATTTTGTGTAAATCTCACTTTGACACGTAAGATTTACACAAAATTTATACAAGAAGATTGGAGATGCTCTTAGGGCATGTGTTAACACGGCTCTATTTTTATATTAGCATTAGTATTCCAAATAAATTTAAATCAAATGAATTTTACGCTTGATACTATATTTTGTTTATTTGTTATTATTTTATTTCATACTAATTATTCAATTCTTAATATGTACATATTTATTAATAGATTTAATAATATTTGTCGAGCACTAAAACCACGTGCAACGCACGAGCACAAAAAACTAGTATTTTAAAAAGCACAAAGAACAGTAGAACACGATTAATGAATTTGAGCTATGGGCTATGGCATACCTGTTAGAAAGACAGTATTGGCAGCATGAGCAAGTAGCATACCAACCAACCCTGTAAAGGCAATGAAGTGAAGTCATGTCATAGAGGAAGTCAGGAAGTACTATTGTTTCCAGTTCTTCATTTGAACAAACATCTAATAGGAATGCAGAAAAATATACAAATGTTAAATCAGTAAGTGATTAGAACATACTTTATTTGTTTTTGACGGGAATGAAAAATAACTAGACGATGCGTAAATTTATCTATTACGGACAGTATAGTAGTAGTTTATTGGTAGCAAATTTGTAATGATAAGCACTAGAATATACCTCAAAAAGAACCATTAGCTCCCACTTGGGAGGCTGTGGCTTCGAAACATGCCCCCTTCTTTTATTCTAAGTGGTACCCTCCCTCCCTCTCTTCTAATATCTGGCTACTCACCCCTTTTCTTTATACTTCTAAGGTCTATTATGTTTTCCTATCACTACTGAATCTTCTGAGTGGGTTATGCCTCAAGCCTACCTCTGAGAAACCCAGAGCAGCCCTGAATAGCCCTCCCGTAAGTGTACTACCCTCCCGTAAGTGTACTACCCTCCTACAGGGAGAAAAGATCTATATGAAAAGTTCCATACTTGAAAGAATCAGTACGTCCACGAATAGAAAAATGCATAACTAGTCAAAACTTCCCTCTTTACCTGTACCGGCACCAAGTTCTACTGCAACAATTCCATCAAATTGGGATGATGTAAAGATCTTATGTAGCACAAAATCAGCTAGTACCAATTCAGCTCTCCACACCTGCAAAAGGAATATAGATTAGAGCTAGCAACAAATACAAAAAAAGGAATTGGGTGAAATGGAGAAGGAAGATACGTGCAAGAGTATAGACAAGGAGTAATTAAATTTTAGTTGACACAAGGGCAATAGGAAGGACAGTTGAAACTGGCAGGCAGCTTGAGAGGACAAATGGGCCCATTCTTTGCAACAGATGGCCTCAATAAAATGCAGATGCAAAATAAGATAGTGCAGCCAACCGCAAATGTGTGGGGATATAAGGGAAATTTTACTTATGAAAAACCTTTGAATCAATTTATTACCTGTAAACCAACGCTTGGAATTGTTGAAGTGATATTGTGCTGTACAGTCATAACAAAATTATTCTTAGATGGTTCTGCATGTAGAGCAAGATGGTTCTTCTGAGTAAAATATTGAGAACTGAAAAGAATTCGTAGAACAGGAAAGGTAACTTTATCATGATACCAACTCCTTTCATTGCCAATGCCATACAACCAAAGTTGGATCTAGCCTAATACTGCGCAGTTTGATGCCAACCATTTGATTGAGACTCAGGTGGTCAGGTGCAAGGACTCAACCTAAACCATAATTTTCAAACTGAAAACGGGTTCAAACTATTTGAATAGTGGACATGCCAAAAACTGCATATTTGAGAGCGGCCCGTAAGGGTTGGTATAACCGTAAAGGATAGTCTTCACGGTCTCCAATGTCATGCTCCAGTACTTAACTTGTTCATCGCAGATATAAACAACAACCTTCAGTGGTCGAATTGTGTCTGTGATTTATGTGCCACCCCAAGATATAGGTAGCAACACATTTATCATTTAAACAATTAAATTATATTTTATGATGGAGAACCAAACACCCGATCCACCGTCTTCGCTTTAAGAAAGATGCATCGACTCACAAGATGACTAAAACAAAAGAAAGAGTAAGGATTTGAACTTTGATGTTAAAGACGACTTACTGCTGCGGCGTGTTAGGACAAGATCACCATCTTCATCCAAGCTAACAACTTGGTGCGTTGAAGTCAGTTCGTCTTTACCATCACATCTGTCGTCCTTGAGCTCAACTTCTAAAACAATAATTTGCAAGAACAGAATTCAAAAATAAAACTCCAACCAGCATGACAGTTGTTGATTTGTTAGCTATTATAAATATTAACGACCATATCCACTAAACTCACTCGCATGCAGCAAGATTTCAAAATTTGCACTCCACCATATGATGGTAACTACTAACTAGGATTTGGGCATTGTCAGAGTTTGAGCTATCATACCCAACACCACTGGAAAATTTCTAATTTGTGAGTTATAAACATCCACACAATACATTAAACACTCTGAGTGCCATAATATTAACTTTAGAAGTTACATGAATCAACAGTCTTTTGCACGGTAAATAAGCTATTAAGTACACAGAAAAATAAACAAACCCTAAATTCCATCCATGAAGCACTTATACAGCCTTACAACTTCAAAGTTCGAACTCGACGTGTAAGTCAAAACTAAATTTATATAAATTGGTTCTAAAAATACCACCAATAATTTGGATGATGATGATATTATGACTGATTGATATGAATAACAGCTATAGTGAATTTAGCATGTAGAGTGGCTTCTTAAAATTCAATAATTTTTATATTTATATATACCTTTGGAGGGTGGAAGTGAGAAGGTGAAGTGAGAAATGTAGGGGCCAGAGAAATTAGGAGGACAACCTAGGTGAACCTCGCTCATCACTTGATCCTCTTCCCAATCCCCGCCACTAAACGGTTTCACGACCTCCGGTGCTGTTGACAGTGGCCCACCGTCTTCGCCTGCCATTGAAACGAAGCAATCTAGAAAACCCTAACAACTTTCAACAGAATGGAAACCCCAATTTAAGAAGCCAACACCTCTTTTGCATTCCTGAAAATATTTGAACATTCATTTATTCATATTAAGTGCATGTTGTTATAAGTAAGTAAGTGCACTTATTTATTTATTATTGAGCAAATACAAAAAATAAAATATTACTAAATACAACCTTCAATAATTTTATAAACTAAAAAACGCTTTCCAATTTTAAAATTTTGTAAAATAAAAAAATACAACCTTCAGTAATTTTATAAAAATTCAATATAACATTTATATTGTGGATTGACATTATGAAAACCTTATTAAACGCAAAATCGTTGCAAATAAACTTTTCATAGTTCGAATCGGTAAAAAATAGTTCAAAATTTTTATTTTAATTATATCGTTATTATTTAATTATTTATTTTTTTATATTTTTTTATTATAGAAGTGAAGTCTTACTTCTGTCGTTTAATGAAAGATGTGGGATTTGAAGCATAAATATAGGGTGGTGCTATTGCCATCTCACAAACTACTTGCTTCCACTCTCATTAAAAAAAAGTTATAAACTTATATTTTCACCCCATCCAATTAATTATTTTCAACCAACTAATCACACATTAATATTAATTACTATTCATCATCTTCTTCTTCTCTATGATTTTTACTCAATGATTAATAATTAACAAAAATTCAGATCTAATTAACACGTTCTATCTCATTCAATTCATTTCAAAAGCCAACAAAAATTCAAAAGTAACTCACAAAAACACACAAAATTTCCTTTGATGTTACACAAAAAAACCTTAAGTTGTAGAGAATGGTAGAGAAGAGCGAATCAAGGATTATCAAAGTAGAAAAACCTAATGAAAGAGAGATATGTTTGTTTTTATTATGTTTAATGTTTATTTTCTTTAGTTAATATAAAAAAAATTGTACCAACAAAATGAATTAGAGCATCAAAACAGGTTACCTTGGTTACGGGAAACCGAAATTGGAGCACTTGTTCGGTTTCCGGTGACCGAATGTATAATTTGATTATATTTCAAACAACTTCGGTCTTAGGAGATCGAGCAATTTGATGAACTTCGGTCTTAGGAAACCGAAATTATTCAAAATACTCGGTTGTTAGATACCGATGTAAGGTCTCGAGAGCTGAAAATATAGTCCAGAATACTTCGATTGTGAGGGACCGAGGAAGTGGATGAACCCCAGTCATAAGGAACTGAAATTATTCTCAATACTCGATTGTTAGAGGCCGATGTAAGGTCCCCGAGAGCTAAAATATGATACGAGAAGGCCACGGTTGTAAGGAACCAAGGAGTAGATGGATGCAAAATTTTAAAAATCATTGTTGAGAAGAAAAAGAAGAAGAAAAAGAATTAATGATTAATTATAATTAGTTTGTGTTGCATTAAGGGTTAAATGAATGTAAAATTTTAGAAACCATTGTTGTGAAGAAGAAGAAGAAGAAGAAGAAGAGGAGGAGGAGGAGGAGGAGGAGGAAGATTAATGATTAATGGTTAAATATAATTAATCATTAATCTATGTATATTAAAATGGGAGTGGTAAAGGAAGTAGTGAGAGTGTTGATAAGTAAAAGATAGTTGGTGGGAGTGGTAGTGAGAGTGGGACTGATACCAAGTATATATTGGGGTGGAAATATCACCACCCTGAATATATATACACTTCAATAAATTGTTCACTGCCACCCCCGATACCTCAACCACGAAGGATCAATGTCTCATTCTTTTAGGAGAACAAATATTTTATGTGTGGAGTTATTAACAAACTCTATCTCTCTACAACATTTTTATGTTGACTCAGTATAATAAAGTCGTGTAATAAAGTCAAATATGTGTACATTCATCAGTATAATATGGCCAAATCAATGTATTTTTTTTTAACAAGCAATAATTCAGCCCTATTGTATTGAGTAAATGATTATATATATATTTCGCCATTTTATACTGAGTTAATGTAAGGAGTGTTACAAAAAGATACAGAGTTTGTCAATAGTCTCACCGTATTTTATTTATTCACAATGGAACAAAATTCAAAGACAAAAAGTTGGCATATCTTCTATCAAATGATAATAGCAATCTCTCGTCATAAATTTTAACTTAATTAAACTTCTTTTTCAAAACATGAACCTTTCGTATATTCACTTACAATTTTAAGTGCTTGAGTTTCAGATAGTTTAAACTCAACTCTTTGTTCTTTTGAACTTTATTCAATATTACATCATATCCTTAATGCATATTTTTGGACTTAGAACCTATTTTTTGGACAGAATATCAATTTGCCATATGGATTTTCTGTCCAAAAAATCAACGAAAATGAGATTTTAGATGAAAGTGAGAGGCGACTCAAATTTTGTGTACCAAAGTGAACTAACGTAGCTTTAAGGACTGAACTGAGGAAGTGAGGAAATAGGCAAACTTCATGGGTGAAAAAAGTGTTACTGGTGTTAAGAATAACCTTGTTGTTTACTCAAACATAAGTACCGTCTTTTGCTTATAATTGGGAAGCTTGCTGTTACTTAATTTTGTACTGAATAGAATAGATGATGCAATAATGTATATGGTGAGAAATTCAACTAATAAAAAGTTCAAATAAGTAAAGTAAGATCTTGTTAATTTATCTATCTATTGCCAACACAGGTTGCTTATGCTACGTATTATACTTCAGCGTCAGTTATATATGCACACTGTTTGGCAAAATAAACCAATGTTTTAAAAACAGAGATCCTCTTCGGATGAAAAAATCTTTGCTCGACACATTATACATGATTGATTATTCCATATTTTAGTGTGAAATAATCTCGTCAAAAGAGGTGTATAGCCATGGCTAAAATGACGATTTGCAGAAGTTGAATCTGTTCATGAGTACTTTTGCTTTTGTACAGCAGTTGAACTTTGTTCGATCTTTTGATTTCGGCATGCAGTATTGACTGATCAACATATCAGTATATAACAGTTTCTCCTTTCCGACCTCATTTGTTTTATGCTACCATATGAGATTGAGGAAATATAACATTTAAATGATCTGGTAACCCAAATCTGATGTATAACAGTATTAGAGAGTAGTATGCATTTTCCCTCCTTTATATATATATATATATGATGCCTGTAGAGTTCAATTTGTGTAATGAAATAATTGACAATAACATATATAGATGGCCGGGAAAGAATATACATGATGAGTTGTTAAGTTCTAAGTGTTTAATTTTCACTTCCCTTTAAGAGCAGCAAACCGAGCTGCTAAATCATCAAAATCTGGCAGCTTGGGATGCACGTGCCCTGATGTTTTCAACATCCCGTGTTGAAACTCAGTGTCATGAGCCTGTTTAGTTGCTTCTGTGGGGTCTCCATCTTCTTGTTGTAAATGAGGCGGCATTTTTGTACTGCAATATTCCAAAAGCCTATCCATCTTTTCTTGTTCATCCCATTGATCATCACTATTGCCCCGTTTTTGTTCTTGCTCACTTACACTTGAATTCGTCTTCCTTACAACATTGCCTTTGCAGGTACTGTCAATATCATTGTGAGCTGATATTGATTTACCGCGTCTCCTCCAAATTGATTTTGCTTTGGGCTTATAAGCCTGTACCAACTCGTTCGATTTAGAACTGGTTGAAAAAGCCTCTGAGCTGGTTTCATCTGTGCTTATTTCTGGTTTGATGTGATAAGGAGGCGGGATTGACTTGTAATCCACGTGCTTCTTGTTGTCATCAACTTCTTTCTTGGAAGAAGTTTTAAATAATGAAAGATCTTCATGGTCGTCTATTTTCCATGCAGATTTTTCATTGCTTTTGTGTATTTTGTTTTTATCATCAACATCGGTACTGTTCTTAGACATATCCTGCAAATATAACTTGATTTTTCATATTAATTATGATGTTAATGCCAATAGATCGATGAGGAGCTGAGATTAATAAGAGCTAGGGAGTGACACTTACTTGTTCAGATGGAGGTGGCTTATAGAGCTTTTGTTCTAAAGACTTGGAATCCCATTCAATACCATTCCCCTCTGCTATGTCTTGTATCAACTGAAGCTTCATGTCTTTTGTAGGGTGCTTTAATTTTAGCTTCTCCACAAACTATATACAATCCATATACCCATTCGATCAGTAAGATATTTTCTTCTAAGACCCTTTTTGGTTTTGTTGTAAATATATTTTCGCATATATAGGTTGTGCAAATTAAGGAATATCTATATATTTCACCTCTTTATTGATATAAGTTTCAAAGGAATCTCCGTATCTCTCAGTAAATATACTTCTAAGCTCACGTAATTCAGGCAAATCGGCAAATCTTGCAGCTGCAAATATCAACGATGCTACAGCCTCCCTACATTCCTCTGGGCATTCTCTGCAATGATGATGAAGAAATAAAGATTAAAAAAATTAATATATATATTTAGCTTGTAGAAAAATAAAAGCAGACGAACATATATTTAATTATATATATATGTAAAATAATAGATTGATGGAGTTGGTAAATTAATATATACTTGTGAAGATTCATAGCTGAAAGATGAGTTGAGATACACTCGCAGGATTGTTGAAGGAAATCATAGCAAGACGTGAGAGTCATCTCAATCAGGAGCCCTTCAGCCTGTTAACCCATTCACCCGCGAGTTACAAATTAACACCAAATAAAAACTGAAGATGCCTTCAGATTTTCCAAAGAAATAAACGGTAAGTCTTGGTTTTTTTACTTTTTATTTTCATATTCGAACTCTCTATAATAAGCAATTTGTAACACGAGATAATCAGATTTGTTTTTCACTTTAACGCACTTACTTTTTCTGTTCAGAAAGTTCTGTCTCAAAAGTTACATTTTACAAGAATAATATAATTCACAAGTCTAAATTAGCAGTTAGTAATACTGCAAGATGCAAATTAGTGATAGGGCCCCCTCTTACCTTAATTATTGAAAGCCTACCGGTTAATGATTTTTGTAATTGACTAATATACCCTTCTTTAATCACTTTACTGTTTCCAAAAATTTTGGGCTACATTATGGCAAGATTTTTAGTCATAATTTCCTTTTTTGTAACCCTTACATTTTCGCTATATTTAAGTAAATTTAGCATTAGATTAAAACAGTTAATTTAACATATTACCCAAAAAAAAATCATATATATGTTTTTTTTAATATCTTACATAAAATAAAATAATTATAACAGGTCAAAATAATAACAGATAAAAATTAAATTAAATAATTAATTTAACATATTACAGATAAAAATTAGACTAAAGCAGTTAATTTAACATATTAAGAAAAAAAAACATATATATGATTAAATTAAACAGATAGTAAAAATCATAACAGGAAAAAAAATATATTAAACAATTAATTTAAAATATTACCGAAAAAAATTCTATATCTTATATATATAGAGAAACATATCTACATTATAAAACAAATTAATAATAATTAGCACATGTTGAGATCGAATTAATCATACAATATTCCATATAAAAAACCATAATATTCAATCCTTACATTTAGTTTCCATACATGTAAATTGCTGTGAGCAAGCAATCACATAATATAATATACTAAATTAAAAAAACAGATAAAGATTAAAAATTGTAACTGAAAAAAATTAGATTAAAACAGTTGATTAACAAATTACAAAAAAAAGAACCATATATATGATTAAATTAAAATATATATACGCTATAAAACAAATTAATAATAATTAGCACATGTTGAGAATGAATCAATCATACACTATTCCATATATAAAACCATAATAGTGAACCCTTACAATTAGTTTCCATACATGTAAATTTCTATGATCAAATTCTATAGCATTACCGCAAAACTAATAAAGGGCATTCTTGTCCTTTTGAACAACTAGTACATCTGCATCATTTTCGAAATATATATATTTATGGTATCCATGTCAAAAGAGAGGTGTTCTACTAATTTGCAATTTCTTATATTCTTCGATCGCCACTAATAAAAATTTGTTTTAGGGACTAAATTCTAATTTTCTTTATTTTTCAAAGGGACAATTAAAAAAAAAAAGTCTTATTAGAGAAAGATTTTCACACTAAAGCAAATGAATAATTTTTTTGTAAATAAAGGGCTTATTTTTTATTTTATTAATAATATGACATGTGTTTTTTTTTTCATTATAAAATGACATCCCAACCCTTAAAATAAACTAAAAAATACCAATATACATTAAAATATGGATTGCAATATGAACTTTACAGTTTATATTTCACTGCAATATGAACTTTGCAGTCCATATTTCACTGTAATATGAATTTTGCAGTCCATATTTTACTGCAATATGAACTTTGCAGTCCATATTTTTTGTGCAAAGTTCATATTGCAGTCCATATTTTATTGCAATGTGAACTTTGCAGTCCATATTTCTAGTGCAAAGTTCATATTGCAGTCCATATTTCACTACAATATTCATATTTTTTGTGCAAATTTCATAAAGAGGGGGGTAGTTTAGGTAATATATAACATGTTTTTATTAATTAAATAATATTTAAATTTATTCAAATGCCTTCATTTAAAATATAAAATAAAATAGGCCTCTTACACTAATTACCAATTAAAAATAGGCCATTCATTCAAAAAAATATTATTCATTGGCGTTTTGGTAAAAATCAATGTGTAGTAAGACCTTCTACCTAATTTCTAGTTTTTCAAATTGAGAGCCATTTACGTATCACTTAACAAAGAATTACTCTATTACAAAGCAAGTATGGATATTTTCAAAGCAATCCATGTGGTTCAATTCAGATTTTCAAAACAAAAGCTGTGCTAAAATTATCAATTGTCTTAATTGGCAATAAATTTAGTCATTATAATAATCAAGTTTCGAACTTAAATTTATGCATTTTGTGTTATCTTAAAAATAGTAAACATCCAAATCGTCACCCTTAATTAAGTTTTTCATTTTTTTTTTTTGGTTAATATCACCCCTAAGTTTGAAGTAGTGAAATTATAGAGTAGGACCGGGAAATAAATGATTTCACGAAAATTTTAATAACAAGCACACCTTAATTTTAAAATTAATGAAGGAGTAGCAAAATTAACTTAATTTAAACATGTTTTAATTAGTAGCAGTAAAAGGTAAACGACATTTTAACCACTAATCAACGGAAACAACGAAAATCAACAGGCTTCAATTAATTAAAGCAAAATTATAAACTCATAACATAAAGAAAAAGGAATTACCTTGCCGTAAGCATTATAATCAAGACCATTTTTAAGAAGATCAATAATATCAGTCTTGAAAAACTTCTGCATGGCATTTCTCCTCCTCTGTATTGTTTCAATTCTAGTCTTTGCCAGCTTTATCACCGACTTGCTACATCATCGCACAAGCAATCCAAATTAATAATAATAATAATAATAAATAAATAAATTAGAGTTCACAAATACAACATTTTAATTATAGATTAAAGCAACACAGCAGGCAGGCCGTATCGGGTCAGGTTACAGACTAACCATTTGGAGTAGAACTTGCTCTTCAATAACCGGCCAAACATATTGATGTTTGTTTATGAGAGCCGGCCTTCGAGTTGATGATAAAAGTTGAGAATTTAACAGATCGAGTGATTAATGTCGTCGTCTAAGTAAACATATATAATAATGTTCTTTAAACCCTAACAAAAGTTAGGACAAGAATCAGCATTGAAAGCCGCCCAAAAGGAAAGAAAGGAAGCTGTTTTTAGAGAGAGAAACCAAGAAACAACCAAAGAATCTCCGTTTCACAAGCTCAAATGGAACCACATATATGTATATATAGATTCTAGAGAGAGAAACTATATATATATATGTTTATATATACGTACGTCGATCTATTATACGTACGTAGAGAGAGATTGCATGTCATTGAAAAATACGGACCATCTAAATCGGACTTGAAGAAGCTGCAGAACAACAAAGGAAATGATATATTAATTCTAACAGCTTTAGAGAGAGAAAGCTACATAAAAATATTTGGAGAGAGAGATTGGGGGGAAATGCGGAAAACATACAGACGATATCTTTGCTGTGAAAGGGCGATTGCGATTTACACGTACGTTTGCTGTAATACAACAGTTAGGGTATCATTTTACAATAATGGGCGTGAGATTTTTTTGGCCCGAGGCATAAGTTGGCACCAATGTGAAGGACAGTTTGGGCAGTGAATTGTATATGATTTGAGGCTTTTTGCGGTATATACGAACGAGGGACCGAGAGTACAAAGCGCGGGAGCCAAACCGTCAGGGGATCGAGCCGTTTATTAGCCAAATTGCTTTTCATTTTTCTCGTCATTCTTTTATGTTTTTCTATATTTTCTTTCACGGATTTTCTAAATACAAGATTTTATTTTTACACTTTCAAAGATCCTACTCATGTCAACTTAATAATGGGTAGAAGATATAATCTTAATTTCTTCCAATTAAATAAGAGTACTTTTCGTATAAAAATAACCAACATTTTAATAGTCAAGGAATTTTTATCCTCTCTCTCATAGTGTAGTACCATCATTTGTATTTTAAAAAAGAATTTATTTCTTCTTTTTATACAGATAAAGAAAGGTTATATTTCATGGATATGCCTTTTTTTTTTTTTTTTTTGAGCGATTTGTACTTTGAGGAATTCGAATACGGATATCCCGCTAAATAGATCATTCGGACCTAATGAACTACTAGACCAAATTCCATAGAGTCCTTTTATTATTATCTTAAAATAATGTTTATAAGGAATTGACCCAATTTTATTAGAAAATATTCTAATATGAAACAGAAGTGTGTCATATAACAAACTTCTTAATTAAGAATTATATTTAATCGTTATATGTTCATCATCCAACTCTAAATGAGTAATAGATTTTATTTTATTTTTTATCCAAGAATAGAATTAGATTTATGCACCAAAAATGACTAATTTGTCAAGCACTACAAGAGGTAATGCAGTACTTAATGAAAAAAAATTACTTAAGCTCCTTTTGATAATAAGATGAAATATAATAGCAAATCAAGTTAATTAATTTTTGTGCGAATTGAAATTAGAAAATAAGTTGAGTGATGTGATGAAATACTCTCTATACATATTTTATGAGTAGATATACTCCATTCCCCTCTATTTTTTTATGAGTAGATATATCAGTACATTGTTCAACTCTTCTTGCATAAAAGAATATTTATATTTTTAATAGATGCGCTGTATTTTTTTCATACTTTGTCCTTTTACATTTATATGTGAAATTTGATATGTAAATTAAAGAGTGCTGACTTTAAATTAGAATAAAGAGAATATTGTTATATCTCTATCATTTCCGGCATAAAAAATTGATAAATGTTGCAACTCAGCTAAGTGTGCAACAAAAAACGAAGAGAACCAATTCATGTCGTTCACCCAGTTCTTAGAGACGGCGACAATAATGAGTGCAATCATGTTGTTGGTAATACCACACCGTGGTATGTGGTGATGTTGTTCGCCTAGTTAATATAGTGTATTTGATTAATATTATTAATAAAAAAAAATTAAAATTTTTCATTGCACTATATTCCATATTCGGACTATATCGCGCCTCTTCTTTTTTTTTTTTTTCCGATTTTTATATGTACTGCATGTTTTTTGGTTCAATTATTTTTTTTTGTTCTTATTTGTCTAATTATCCCGCGCCACTAGATCCGGTTCAGTTGCTTAAAGGGATGGTAAATCTCCCTAAATACCAAGGTTCAAATCAAAGCGCATACTTCTATAAGCATAAATCAAGTGATGGCCCAATGTGAGGCCCGTCTCCACGGAGTTCTGAAATGTCATCTATTTTATTTTTATTTTATAATATACAACCAATGAAATATTATCTAGAAATTACATAAACGACCGCCATTAAAAACAACGAAAATATGACATCATCCACGAGAAGAAAAAAAAAAAAGCATGCCATCCGGCCGCAAACTATTTGCAATTGTTGATCTCTAAGTTATTTTTATACAACATTTTTGACCAAATTTTCATAATATTCACTATTCCGCTATAACTTGTTGAATGACTATTGCTCCATACATATAACCTAATAATTTTTATTTTATTTTTCGATAAAAAGGAGCAAAAAGTAACCTACTTAAATGTAAGAAAAATGTTAGAGGAGTGTATTCAATTGAGATTTTAAAAGATTATTTATGAATAATTTAATCCAGTGAATTTTTAAATACTATTAAGAATGTAATGACTTATAAGATTTTTTTTAAAAAAATTTTATACTCGGGATTTTTTATGTTTAGATTTTAAAGATTATATCATTAGAATTTATAAGATTTGAAAGGACCACATGGATTTTTTATACTCAAGATTTTTTATGTTTGGATTTTATGATGAGTAATGTTTAGTCCAATGATGTACGAATTCTCCAGCATCAGCCTACAATCCAAGCTTTTCAAATGATGGTGGAATTTTTCTTTACCAAAGGTTCTATAAAACTCGCTACCATTTCTTAATAAAAGAAACAAAAAAAAGTTAATAAACATTATGATTCTTGTGAAAGGCAGAGAGTGCCGATTTTGGTGTTTATGCCCATCAATGAAATTTATTTAAAATATTAATAAAATTATGCAAACAATCTTCAAAATGGGGTTCAATTGAAGGGCCCCACTCTTCAATGGCAAGAATGCACTAAAGGGAAAAAATAAATTGAAATACATAAAAATAGTTTAAATCTCAAAGAATATGAAAATGTACACATACATACATATATGTATATATATAGAGAGAGATGATATATACATACCCATTTCATAAACAGAAGTATTGGTGAAGTTGAGAAGGGAAATGGGTGAAAGGAAGAGGTAAATGTAAAGAAGAGAAATGAGAGAATTGGTAAATCTCTAACAAAAAACAAAAGTCTCACGTGAAAAGTCTCATGGGTTAGGGTGAAATTCTTTATAGGGTTTGGTATTAATACTTTTCATTAATAAGTCACACAAATTTCTAATTTTAAAAAAATCCATTGAAATTAGCAAGTTTTTGAATACCAAAAGATTTTTTGTTACTTGTTTAAAGTCGTGATTGAATACTACTAGATTTGGACACTCTTTAAAATATCCGAATAGTCATAACTGAATACCACAAGACTTATTCAGATTATTTAAAAGTCTTAATTGAATACCACAAGACTTATTTATTCCAAAATAATCTTTTAAAATCCTAATTGAATACACCCCTCTTAATTTGCTGATTTAGATATTAATCATCATTCTTCATTCAAAATTACAGTAACATTTTCCCAGTCTTTCCCAAACATGCATGTACAAACTCCAAGTAAAGAAGAAGAAGAAGAAGAACTGCATATATAGATATGCCCAAAATTTAAAAAAAAAAAAAAATGTCGACGGCAAAACGAACAAGATGGTTGAATTGTAGGGATGCGAAATTAATAGGAGGCCTACCAGAAACATCTCATTACATTGACCAGAAAGTTAAAGAAATAATTTTGGGGATCAAGAAATTCGTGACGAACCAGTCTGTCTAAGTTGATGACAAGATTTCGAGGGAGGAGGTCACTGTAGTATAGTATTGTACTGATGGTGGCCGCTGGTTGAATTACCAGTGCACTCAGTAGCCTTGCTAGTGACCCAAACATCAGTGGCATCAGAGACTGCGCATTCAACAAACAAACAACATTAACACACACATATATATAGTTTTATACATACATAGAGAGATCGAGGGAGGGTGGTACATATATATATATATATACCATGATTAATTATTGATAGAGGAAGATATGAAGAAAAATCATAATGGACATGTAATGAATCTTGGCATTTCAGATATGATGGAGAGATATTTTAGAGAGCAAGGGGCAGGGGTGGTATGTAATTAATATATATATATAAGTGATTGCAGTTTAATTAATTAGTATAGGTTGAGTTCAAATTCTCTATAACTGCCAATCTTCAACTGATGTTCACACCTACCGTTCTCTATATATGTTTCTTCCTTCATCCAAGAAGACACAACCAAAAAGCAAAGTGGTTTATTTTATCAAAACATTAATATAATTCGGCCGTCTTTGCTAGCTGACAATTACTACTATATATATATGTATAACATTGGCCTAACAGCCCCTTTAGCGACCGTTCAATTAGACAAAAGTACATATATATATATATATATAATCACGCTATCAAAGTTTGTTATTAAGATTAATTTTAATAGGATGTAGATCATGTACGTGTTATCAGTAATATTTGTTATTAGTAAACAAGGTCCATATTTTTATTACTCCAGCACTTTGTGGAGTATTTTAATACAATGTGTTTTACATTTTACAATAAAAGTATTCGGGTTATCTTATGCACATCTCGACTAATACTTCTCTTGTTCAGTCAAAGACAAACCATTTACGCTAGAATTAAAAAAATTCACAAGATATTATTTGTTACTTGACTTTTAAAAGTTGCATCCCTCGTGAACTTGATATCTTATATTTTTATGTTATCGACAATTAATTAAGATCATTAATCTATAGAAGTGAGATTTTCTATTATTATTATGGATATATGCGAGTTGTCTATTTTCCAACTCCCAATTCAGTTGTAATCGGTATCGAGTCATTGGCAAGATTATGAGAGTGAGTAGCATATATAATATATACTGTGATGAAAATGAAAACCAGAGGCTTTATTGTCTATTCTGCTTTTCTTTCCAAATAATCGTTTTATAGACAGAGGTTGGTTATCGGGTGAAAATATATTGAAATAAATAACCCAACGGTTCCTCAAAATCATCAAACAATTATCCATCTTTAATTTACTCTTGAGCATTATATGAAGGAGCTAATTACCATGTGGTAGTTCTTATCGTTTAATGTCAAATTTGAGCGAAAACACTTGACAAGAACGGAAAAAATAAAAGGAAATTTTACAGTTTCACAACAATTGTAAGGAAGTGCCTTCCTCAAAAAAGAAATTGCAACTATGTAAATCATTTTATTGTGACAATCGTTTTAATAAAGAGTTAGCTAGTTAGCTTCTGCTTAATCGTATACATTATCTAATTTATAAAGTATTTTATTTTAGAATTGACAAATTCGTGATTCTTATTTTCAGTAAAAAAATGTATAATATGATTTTCCTTAGGAGTTTGTATGATTGTCATGAAATATGGTAATCTCAATTTTGTCTTAATACGGTATTATTTAATATCGTAAAAATTACCTTCACGTACGTCAAAAGTTTTTAATAATTTATTTTAGCAATCAAACATTAATAAGCCATACGAGATGTAAATTTTGGGAACTAGATGACAAAGAGCGTGAAATTTTTTAGTCCCGAAGTAAATAGTTTGCAACCAGCTCAGAGAAGGATTAGTCGTAAACATGTGCATTCAAAATAATAATAATGATCTTCCCTCCCCCTCTGAGTTAGGAGGGCTGCGAGTTGACCAAGTAGTTTGTTTGGGATGGTTTCTGGCCTTTTGGGCCCTGTTTAACCCCGAAAAAATAAAATTAAAAAAAATTAATGGACAGAATTAGAGGTGGTTTTGGTATAATATGATACCATATTAAGTATACTGTGTACTGTATCGAAAAATTTGGTACACTAAAATTTATTACTATTACCATACCAAATTTTGGTATACCGAAATATTAGTATGGTACAATGTAGTATGATACATTACCACAAAATCAATCCCAAAAAAAAAACAAACACTAAAAGTGGACGGTCAAAAGCGAACATTTTTTAGCTAAAACGAAATAACTAAGTTATTTTTATTTGCCTTTAATTAAGTTTTTGTAATCGATTGTTCCAAAAACACTAAACCATGTATACATATTGTTACATTATAAATTATAATAAACACATACATTTTTCAAATACTTGGAAACCGAATGATTGAAGTTTAATACGATTAAAAAAATGAAGATAAATCTTTGATATTTGAAGTTTAATAGGATTAGCGTTTGATTGATTAAGGGAGGCCGAATGATAGGTGGATATATTATTTAAATTGCTAATTTATCATCATGAATGTACAAGATATAGCAAAAATAAAAAGTAAGTAAATAATAAAAAAATATGACAAACAATTGATGCATATGAATGTATGATGAATTGAAGAGAGAGATAATTAATCTCAAACAAATTGAAATATGTCTGGTAGAACTAGAAAGGGTCGAGATAGATAAAGTGATTGAAATTAGATATATACAATGGTAGCGGCTATGGCGAATGGTATAGGCGTAGGCGGCTACAATAGTGTAGGCATATCACATATGGCAATAGAGTATGAATGGACGTTGGCAGTGATAACTGTTCACTCTCTCAAATATGTGGGTGTACTAGAGGAGAGAAAGATTAGATTTGTGAGTTACGGTTGTTTGAGTAAAAAATGGAAATAGAAATATAAAAGTAAAGTGATCAAGTGAAACGAATCATAAGTGTGGTACAATTAATATTTGGTACTAAAATACTATTTAGTATTAATTGTATTTGGTATGATTTATCATTGTACGTATTAAAATTTTAATATAGTATAATATATTATCGGTATTAATTTTTAATATTAATACACTAGCATACTATTTTGTATGATACAAATACCAATCTACATTTTACTATTATCAAAATTCATGAATGGACGTTGGCAGTGATAACTGTTCACTCTCTCAAATATGTGGGTGTACTAGAGGAGAGAAAGATTAGATTTGTGAGTTACGGTTGTTTGAGTAAAAAATGGAAATAGAAATATAAAAGTAAAGTGATCAAGTGAAACGAATCATAAGTGTGGTACAATTAATATTTGGTACTAAAATACTATTTAGTATTAATTGTATTTGATATGATTTATCATTGTACGTATTAAAATTTTAATATAGTATAATATATTATCGGTATTAATTTTTAATATTAATACACTAGCATACTATTTTGTATGATACAAATACCAATCTACATTTTACTATTATCAAAATTCAATACACTTTAATAATAATATGGTACGGTATGAATGGGTACAATAATAATGGTATAAAGCTCACCCCTACCCCGGAAAGTCTTGCCAGCCATTTCCATGGGTTTATTTTGTAGAAGGTCAGAAAGTAGAGTGGGACCTCCGCCATTTATAAATGTTTAAAAAGCAACTGGTCAATAATAATCAATCCACCATGGAGGATCAGTCAACAGTGGCAACTGCAAGAAAAAGTCAACAAATCCCCACCATACACCCCCAATTTATCCCGAATCTACAAACATTATAATTCAATATTCATCCCTCAATTCTCTCTCTTTCTTGCCCAATAATGGCCACCCATTTAAGAACCCTAATTCCAATACTCAATTTCATCTTCTTCTTCTTCAGCATCCCTTGTTACTCAATTACAGATACGATCACACAAGGCCAACAACTAAGGGATTGGGAGCAACTCAATTCAGCGAACAATCTCTTTCGCCTCCAATTCTTTGGCCCTACCACTTCCAAAACTCGTTATTTGGGCATATTTTACAACCTGCCGTCGTCCGATGGAGGTCCAAGCGGCGGTGACGACAAGGCGGTCTGGGTAGCCAACCGGAACACCCCAATTCCCGACGCCTCCGGCAACCTCATGATTGACGTTGACGGAAAGTTGAAAATTTTTTACGCCGGAAGTAATGCAGTCGTAGTGTTCGACTCATTGCCTACAAGAGGTAACACTACTGTGACTCTACTAAATACTGGGAATTTGGTACTGAGTGAGGTGAACGCTAATGGTTCTTCAAATCAGGTGTTGTGGCAAAGCTTTGATTACCCAACAGATACTCTTCTTCCTGGAATGAAACTTGGGATGAATTTGAGAACTGGGCATATATGGTCATTAACCTCTTGGATCAGCGATGAATTGCCTGCTTCAGGGTCTTTTACATTTGGTTTAGACCCAAATCAGACGAGTCAATTAAAAATATGGTGGAGAGGGAATGTGTCATGGATGAGTGGAGTATGGCGCAATGGTCGTTTTGCTAATGCAGCTCGATTGTCTGAAAACTTTACATATGTTTCTAATGAAGATGAGACATACTTTACCTATTCTTTTAGATACAGAAATGGCAGTTTCCCAAGGTACACTATGGATCGAGAGGGTAATATTCTTCAAGAACAAGGAGGGCGAGCACCATTTGGTTATTGTTTCCCCTCTCACGTTGCTGATACTGGATGTGTGGTGGAAAATTCCCCGGAGTGTAGGACAAAGAATTATTGGTTTTTTATACAGAGGCAAGGTGTCATATATGGTGATGGGATTAATTTTGATGAAAGCAAAAACTACAGTGTCTTTGATTGTCAAGCAATTTGCACGAACGATTGTTCTTGTGTTGCATATGCTTCTACTAGTTATAACAAAACTGGGTGCCAGACTTGGAGAAAAGGCAGGCGTTTCCAAGCAACCACCAACCCTTTGGATCTGGCTTACATGGTTGTTGAAGACAAAGGTAAGTTTACTGGTTTGACAAATTGAGATATGATAAAGCTGCCATAAGATTATTAGTATTAGCACAATTAGTTTAAACTTTTATGATGTAAATATTGCAAAGTAGTCATATTTAGTTCTTTGTAGTAAATTCCATTTTAGGAGTGAGGTAACTTTGATCATGCAAATCTAAACCAAACAAAACCAACATATAGAAATTCATGACCACTAGACCTTGTCATATACATGGTACCGAATATCCAAAAGCTTAAACCTAATATGGTGTGTTTAGCTGTTCCTTCAAATGTGGTTTTGTTTGATCCCATGGTATCCAAAAACAACTCCCTCTTTTGCTGTTTCTCATGGAATGTTTTCCATGTAAAACAATTGCAAGGAACTCATTTCCCTTCCGTGTATCAAATGCACTTTTTCTGGGCCAACATCTGCGTAAATCTCGAAACATGTTCATAAAACCTCAGCGTAATTTATAGGGGATTATATTGTGAACTTCAAATCACCATGCTACTGAAATCTATGGTAGTCGCTGAATGTACAGAATTACAAGCTTACATTGGCTATTGTAAACTAACATGTGTCGTTCCATGCAGATAGCAACTGGTTGATATGGCTAGGTGTTGGATTGGGGGTTTTCGCTATACTCCTAACATGCTCCATTTGCTATTTCGTACGAAGGTGCAAAAGGAGAGGTGGGCCCCACAAATTCACAAATATAAAAGAATGAGTCTAATATATTCAAATTACTAATCATTCTGAGTTGTATATTTCATATCTATCAATTAGGAAAGACCATAAAGAGGAAGAATAGACGACTTGGGCTGGGAGGTTTATCTTCCAGCGAATACAGTAACATCAATAATCACAACAATGATGAGAATATGGGGGTGGATGTGCATTTGTTCAGCTATGAGAGCATTGCAATCGCCACAAACAATTTTTCTAGCATGAACAAACTCGGAGAGGGTGGCTTTGGACCAGTTTATAAGGTAAACCTTTTGAGTTTATTACTTCAATATGATTTGAGAAATATCACTTATTGGATATAATTACAGGGAAGATTACTTGATGGGCAAGAGGTAGCAATAAAGAGGCTATCAAGAAGTTCTGGACAAGGAGTAGTAGAGTTCAAAAATGAAATTCTGTTGATTGCTAAACTCCAACACACTAATCTTGTTAGGCTTTTGGGCAGCAGCATTAAAGGGGATGAGAAGATTTTAGTATATGAGTATATGCCCAACAAAAGCTTAGATTTCTTCCTTTTTGGTACCACTCCTAATTCTCCCCAATTTACTACTTATAGGCTTATTGCTTCATTAGGTGTTAATTAGCATTTGTTGTTATTTACGTATCACAACTTTATTGTGAAACAGATCCAAGTAAAAGAGGTTTCCTAAATTGGACGGACCGCTTCAAAATCATTGAAGGGATTGCTCAAGGACTTCTTTACCTCCATAAATATTCAAGACTGAGAGTTATTCACAGAGATCTAAAAGCCAGTAATATCTTACTAGATGACAGCTTCAATCCGAAAATATCAGATTTTGGCATGGCAAGAATATTTGGGATCAACGAAACTGAAGCCAACACAAATAGAGTTGTGGGAACATAGTAAGTCAATAACTTGTTACATTGTTATACAGTATTGCAAACCTCCATTTTTGAGCCTTACACATCATTTATTCTTCAGTGGTTACATGTCTCCAGAATATGCCATAAAAGGCATTGTTTCAATGAAGACCGATGTATTCAGCTTTGGAGTTTTGCTGCTAGAGATTGTGAGCAGTAAGAAGAACAATAGTTGCTTTAATTTAGAACACCCACTCAACCTTATAGGACTTGTAAGTTTCAGTACAAATCTGAGTTTTTCTTTGTTTCTTCTGTTTCGTTCAAGGCTTTTAATATTAAGAACTATTATTGTACATGAAATTGACTTGACTCAGGCTTGGAAATTATGGAAAGAAGATAGATCTTTAGAGCTAATGGACCCATCATTGGGAGATTTATTTCCTCAAAGCGAAGCAATGAGATGCATTCAGGTCGGTCTTTTGTGCGTACAGGACCACCCAGCGGACCGACCCTCTATGTCAGAAGTTGTTTCTATGCTTACGAATGAAACCAAAGAACTAAGTGCACCGAAACAACCCGCATTCTTTATAGAGTCGGATAGACCAGAGGTATCGAAGGGTGACAGGTTTGAAAGCTCTTCCACAAATGAGATAACAATCTCAGTCATGGAACCCAGATAAAGGTGCATTTATCCTAAAGCATAGCATATAAATTGTTTTCTATGCACGCGATAGGCTGGCATTAAGGTTTGAAGCCCATTGTTGTAATTCAAAATTAAAATCGTTTGTTATGTACAGGAGGTTTGTAATTTACAACTTAAATTAAAATTTATTAGTGTTGTCGTATTTGACCTCCGGCACTCACATTTTTTAGTAATGTGAGAAGTACAAATTTTAAATCAATAGGGAATTGATTAAATGAGATGACTTTATTTTCGTATGAATGTAAATACACAAGATTTTCTCATGGCCAATACTAGTTAGTTGGTACTTGAGAGAATCACATGGACCTATCTCCTTTCCTCGTCAAGGCCACCATTAGGTTCCTGAGTATCAGTTCTAGAACTAGTGTTTATTGAGAGTCCACTCTTTCTTCGAAGAATTGGGGAATTAACAAAGGACCTTTGTTTTATTAAAATAAAAAATGTGATGAGTTGACGTCTAATAGCAGGAAATCTTGGAAGAAAATATTTATCAAACGTTTAACTGCGTAAATCACTTAAAAGGATACGATAAACTGGAGTGTAGGCAAAGGGTTTACTTATCACTCCCATTTCGTTGTGTGACAGAATTCATTTATGGATATTTTAAGTTAGTTTTCCTTCCCAATCAAATAATAGACGAGACTTGAAGCGTTAAATTGACAAATGGAATAAAATGTAAAAGCATAGAATTATCAATTATGTATCAAAATTCGAGAATAAGAAACAAAAAATATTTGATTACGGTTAAAACCACTTTTTGACAACTAGGGTTAAATTTCACACATTCATTCCGCAGAAATTTACGTGACGTTAACTTTGACTATTGATTACGATGAATTCACACATTCCTTCAATGCTAAACTATTAAAAAAGAACATGTTATTATATCTACGGTAAATTATAAAGAAAACTCTAAATTGTGTTCAAGTGCCCTCCAAAACAATGCACGCTTATGGTCGAACAAGATACACTAATTTTCTTATTTTACTAAACATAACATAGCATTCTTCAAATAACATATAAACATGGAACATCGCAAATCAATGCATACTGAACCAAAAAAATGTTTTTTTTTCTTGCGAAGCCCATCACAAATTGTAAAAAAAAAAAAAAAAAAATTATGATTACAACTATAGTCCAAAGCAACTTGTTCAAATTCAGTACAACTGTTTTCTTTACATAATAGTTAGAAGTTGATAATACGCAACAACTTATAACTCTATTAAAAAAAAAAGTTCCACAATTCATTTAAATCCACAGTTAAATTAAATCGCCAGTATAAAAAGCATATCCAATGATGCTTGTGCCTAAAAGAAGAGATCAGGAGGGTCATGGACACATGACGATCACAATACATAAAATAAGACGAACCTTACGGAAATAATGTGTACAAGTTATATTATGGATTATTACATGAATTGTCATTATATGTACTCAAAATGTGACCTCAATCACAGTTCATCCGAACATAAGAAGAAACTGCCCATTTAACTCAATGGGCCATGGAACCCGAGCCCCATTTCTTCGTCCAATAATGGACACCAATGGAAGAACCCTAATTCAAATAGTCCATTCATCCTTTCGTGCTTCTTCACCATCTGCATCTCTTGTTACTACATTGCTTCTGGCATATGAAATTTACAACCTACCACCCACACGGCCTTGACGTCCACACAGCTTGGACGACCATCAGACAGTAGGTGCTACTTTATGCCTGAATAACAGGCAACTTCATGATTGAGGTCGGCAGCAGGTTTAAAATATCTTATGCCAGAATCAATGCAGTTGTTGTGTTCAACTCAATTTCTACAATAAGTAACAACTCCTATACAAATTGAATTTAGTATATGGGGGAAGCGAACAAAAATGGGTCTGTAAAACAGGTGTTGTGGCAAAGGTTCGATTACACACTTATAGTCCGTGATAATCATCATGTTGCCTGCTTCAGAGCCTATTAAATTTGGTTTAGAACCAAATGTTGTGGCAAAGGTTCGATTACACTACACTCTTATAGTCCATGATAATCAACATGTTGCCTGCTTCAGAGCCTATTACATTTGGTTTAGACCCAAACTGTACAAGCCTAATGATCATACCTCGGTATATTCTCACTTTGAATTTAGGTATTTTCAAGAAAACAATAATTACAACTTAATCAGCGGTCAAAGAACCAATTTATTTTTTTGTGAGAAATAATAAAGTAATTATGTCCAAAACACCAAGTACAACCTAATCAATTCGACTTGTAAATTGATCAAAGAAGCAATTTATGTTTTTGTGAGAAATAATTAAGTAATTATGTCCAAAACAAAGTACAACCTAATCAATTCGACTTGTAAATTAGACAAATGTCAATTTAACAAAGTGCATAGGAACAACGAAGTATACCATCAATAACAAACAAACGCACTCATTGAGTGACAAAATCAAATAACACAATTCTAAAAATTTCATCAACCATTAAATATCCAGGTGGCATTACAATATCACCAATCGTCTAACAGAAAACAGACACAACTATGCTTAAAAGTAAATCAAACGGATATAAAACCTACCAAATAATGTTAACCAAAATTTTGGTAGACATTTAAAAAGCCAATTGAATCCATACATGAGATGGATTGGCTCTAAATCGACGACCTCAAGCAGATGCAGCAGCAGCAGCCTTGTTCCTTGGCGCTGCTTGGGTACCTGATTCATCATCACAATTACCCAATAATTAATTTTTCAATACACACAAACAAGCATATCATAAGAAAAACTATGTATACACACACATAAGAAAACTGTTACAAATGCATGTATTTATTAAATTAAAAACAGAATAATCTAGGTTACCTTCTCTGAAATTGCTCTTGAACCTGCGAGGCACATGTCGAAGATACCTCATACGGCCAGTCCCGGTTGTCTTCCTCCTAATCGCCTTCACACTCCAGTTATCTATTAATTTAAACGACGTGACATCAGATCTAACAAAAGTCGTCATTAATACAGAAAATGAAACTACAGTAATAAGACCAAATAGAAGTTTCTTGTCTCGAGAGGATATCGTAAACTAGAGCAATTAGACGAATGTTTAGAGAGAGGGTGAGAGGCGTTACATACATTTCCTAACACGGGCTGCAGGGAACGCACAAGCAGAGCATCTGCTCTTTTGGAGATGGAAACTGCGACGGCCACATCTCACACACAGAGTGTGAGTCTTGTTCCTCCTCTTACCAAAGCTTCCTGTTCCCTTCCCTGCCTTACCCTGTCATTTCCAATCAGTTTTACAACATTTATCAGATCTGTTCATGTTCATCGGACATATCTATCGTCATAGTAATCAAAACAATCTAAGAGAAATATAAATTTATGGAGAGATTGAAAGAGGCAGAGGGGTTTACCATTGTTATTGTTCTTCTGCTGCTGCGGCTACCGAAAGAAACCCTAGTTTTGGTATGAAAGATATACGAGTGATGCTGGGAAAACTTGTATATTTATATGGAGATTGAAGAGGTAAAGCTTCCTGTGGGCCGCTGAGTTAGCTTCCAGTCTGGATTTTTGGGCGGCCCGTTAAGGCGTAGAATGGGGTTAGGTTTCTCCTTTTCCTATTTTCCCTTCTTTGTTTTTTTTTCTTAGGGTCAGTTTATCTATCTATAATTTTAAAGTTTATTAAAAAAATTACCGTATCTATAAATAATTGTCGCGTTAAGCCTTTCCTTGTATTAGACAACAGGGTGTTACTCAAAGCGAGCATAAAAATTTGAACTTATACGCGTGTTCATTTGTTTAGGTTTTTAATCAACAAGTTAATCAGATAATTAAAAAATTTAGTAAAGTTGAAGTAACAAACAAATTAAATTGACCATACTATATAAATAAGAAGACCTAGAACTAATTTTTTTGTTAGTGTTTGACCATACTATATAAATATGGGACTTGATAAGGGTATTATAACCCTTTATTTTTATTATTATATGTATGTACTATAGTTTAAACAATCTATAGATACAGTAATGAGAATAAAAATTTATAATGTTCTAATCAACCCACCCCCTTATAAATATTAAATATTATATTAATTTTATTCAAATTTAGCGTTTGATTTTTCTAAATGCAATTTTTTTTAACATTCTTCTACTTCCACCTTGCTTTATCTTTTTCGTTTAACACTTAAACTATAAAGGTCCGTTTGATAACATGAAAAATAAAAATAATTAATTTTTGTGAAAAGTCGAATATTTTGTTTGTTTAGGTGTTGATATTTATACTTCAATGAGTGAATACCAATATTGTTGGATTATATTTTTTTTTTGTGTCATATTTATTTGTTATAATTAGAATTTATTATTATTATTATTATTATTTTATGTTTAATATTATCAGTAGACGAGAGAGGAGGAAACCCAAAGCAACCAAGTAGGAACTATGGCGCGTGTTGGGTTGGGTCTAAAAAAAAGAGCGAATAATTTTTTTTTTCCTGTATAAATGTGGTCATTAAAATATGGACTGCAATATGGCAGCACCAATAAACTTTGCAGTCCATATTTCATGATGAAAGTCCAAAGTTCTGCAGACAAATGGCGTCCGTAAGTTCATTTACAATTTTGCAATAGAACTTTGTTCATATTTCACAAATAAAAGTCCATAGAAAATTTCATAAAAAGGGGTAATTTAGGGAAATTATTATTTATATAATATATATAAAATTACCAATAAAAGGCCCTTCATCAAAAAAAAAATATAAAATATAAAATATAAAATATAAAATATAAAATATAAAATATAAAATATATATACGGCAGTGGCCTCCTTTAAAAGAAAAGCGAAGAAGATTACAATTAAAAGTAAGGGGAGGGCACAGGGAAGACGGAAGAGGGCAGAAATAGGACCGACGACCTTCAAATCAACAGTGAAGTAGAATGGAATGTCAAAGCGACAACAGATTATCTGCGTTTCCATTCAAACCCTACCCCATTCAGATCGATTTCATGAACTCTCTCTATCATTCTCTCAACAAAGGAGGCATCTCCATGCTCGAAAGCCCCACTGGTATTTCTCTCTCTATATATACATACATACGTACACTTCACTTATCTGTTTATTTATTCGTAGGAACGCCGAAACATTTGTATATTGGTTATTTTGACTTTATTATTAGCCAACTCTTTATTTGTATCAAATTGATTGAATTTTTTTCGTTTGAACTTTGAACATCTCTTGCTATAGGTACCGGTAAGACCCTAAGTATCATTTGCAGTTCCCTGCAATGGCTTCTTGATAGAAAGAAACCACGGGGCCCTGAAACTATAGCCGATTCTGCATTTCAGAATCAAGTTTGTACCGATAAGTCTGGTTCAGACGATGAACCTGATTGGATAAAAAACTTTCTTGTAAACAAAGACAATGAAAAACCAGAGAAGAAGAAGAAGAAGAACCTAGGGTTTAAATCAAAGAAGCGTGATAAGAGCCGAAATTGGGAAATTCGTGAAGATATACTCAATCAGGGTGGAGAAGAAGCAAATATTTACAAGAAAGGACAGAATAATTTTAAGGCAAAAATTGATGTGGAAAAGTTGGATGAGGAGGAGTTTTTAGTTGAAGAATATGAGACTGAGGAGGAAGATGATGGGAAACTAAAGAGGAAGGCTGGCGGAACTTCTATTAGTTCCTCCAGTGACGAAGAAGAGGATGGATTCGATGATGATGAAGAGCAAGAGTCGGGTCTAAAGATTTATTTTTGTAGTCGGACACATTCACAGCTCTCCCAGTTTGTGAAGGAGTTACGAAAGACCCTATTTGCTAGGGAACTCAAGGTTGTGTGCTTGGGCTCTAGAAAGAACTTGTGCATTAATGAAGGTAGCACATAACTTTTTGAGCAATAGAATTAATCCATTATATTTTCTTTTCAATCTTTTTTTTGCTGGATCAATGTGACATTGTTAAATAAAGTATAATCTGCTAATTTAGACTATCATGCTTTTGGGATTTTTGCTTCAGAGGTATTGAAGCTTGGAAGTGCCACTCGGATTAATGAGAAGTGTTTGGAGCTTCAAAAAAATAAGAGAATTGATGTTTCTAAAATGAAGGTATGATGACAACTTTGTGTTGCTATCGTCTTCACATACTAACTAGGATCGACCACTCTTTGATGATAATTAATCATTAAATTTTCCTTCTGAATTAGATGTCCATCTTGCATGGTATGCCTGATAACACAACATCTAACGCTGAAACATAACAACATGACATTCATACCGTCTCCAGCCTTCTCTATGAAGTGGTACTATATAGATACACATGCAGTCTCATCACATTATTGTTAATTCACAGAAAGTATCTTGTATTGGTGGTAATGATTTTTTTCAAGGAAAAAACATTTAAGTTAACATCATGATTTGCAGAACTTGGGTGCTGGTGGAAGAGTACGGACAAAGGCTTCTTGTAGATGCCCAATGCTTAGAAAATTCAAACCACAAAAACAATTTAGAAGTGAGATGAGCCAGCAGGAGCCTCTGGATATCGAAGATCTTGTTCACCTAGGAGACAAGCTAGGAACTTGTCCATATTATGGATCCCGAAGCATGATCAATGCAGCTGATCTTGTGGTTCTTCCTTATCAGTCTCTTCTTTCAAAATCATCTCGTGAATCACTTGGTTTAGATTTAAAGAATAACATTGTTATTATTGATGAAGCTCACAATCTAGCAGATACTCTCATCAGCATGTATGATGCGAAAATTACTATATCACAGGTAAGTCAGTAGTATAAAAACGTCTATGCTCCCTTGCAACATATTATTTGTATGTCACTTAAAGTTACTAAAAAGTCATTTCAGTCCCCAATTAAGGTTCAGCTTATTATATTTTATTTAACCTAATATAGCATAAGGGCAAAAGGTTACCAAGCAGTAATGGGGTGACTTTGAACCTGAATCCCAACCCCCTGGCGGTGGTGGTGTAGATCCTTCACTTCACTTTCAACTTCAAGTTCTTATTGAAAAAGTGGGTGGTCCTAATGTCATTGGTATCTGCCTCATGTCTCAGTTGGAGCAGGTGCATTCCCACTTAGAGATGTACTTCCAGCGATTTCACAATCTTTTAGGACCAGGCAACCGCAGATATATTCAAACTATGATGGTTCTCACTCGGGCTTTTCTTCAAACTTTATGCAATGATAACTGTGCTAGCTATGTTGATCCTACAAGTGCCAAGGAAGTTTCTAGAGCAAAAGGTTCTTTAGATTCCATGGCCATTAATGAATTCTTATTTTCTCTCAATATTGACAACATAAACTTGGTTAAGTTACTACAATACATAAAGGAAAGCAATATCATACACAAGGTGAGTGTTAGTTCTAACTGTTTGTTTATGTTTCCTTGTGCCACACTGTCCCACTTTTGTTAGTTTTTTCCTTAATGTCTCAACCTCTTTGGTCTCTCAGGTCAGTGGGTATGGAGAAAAAACAAAGAGCTTACAGAAGGGTGCTGCACTCAGTGGTGGAGGGGAAAGTGATGAGGAGAGAAGTACTTTTTCTGGTTTTCAAGCATTGGCTGGTTTGTTGCTGTCGCTGACAAATAACAATGGCGATGGAAGGATAATAATTTCAAGGGCAAAGCTGATATGCAATGGGCAACTGGAAGGATATCTAAAATATGTCATGCTTAGTGGGGAAAAGATATTTCACGAGGTTGGACAATATTTTCATATTCTTAGGGCGTGTTTGATAAAAAAAATGAAAAATGATTGAAAAACTACTATTTTATATAAGAAGTTGGAGAAAAACGTTAGTGATTTGGTGAGATGTTGAATTACTTTTTCCATTTTTCCATGGAATCCACTTCTTTGGGTGACGGTTAAGAAAAAAAATCCATGAAAAAAGTGAAAAAGATGGAGAAAATCTTCGCTAAATCATTCAACTTCTTTTCCAACTTCGCATAAATTTAGTAGTGTTTTCAATCATTTTTCAACTTCTTTTTTTCTTTTCATATCAACAGATCTTTAACATATAAGGTTTTCAAACTCCCAGTAATATTACCTGTGAACTTTTGATAGATTGTGAATGAAGCACATGCTGTAATATTGGCTGGGGGAACACTACAACCTACAGAGGAAACAAGGGAGCGGCTTTTTCCTTGGCTACCATCAGATCAACTGCATTTCTTTTCTTGTGATCATATAGTCCCTTCTGAGAATATATTACCAATTGCTGTTTCACACGGTCCCTCTGGTCAGTCCTTTGATTTTAGCTTCAACTCTAGAAGCTCATCAGCCATGGTTAGTAAATTGCATCCTCTGTTCATCATTTTTTTTTATGTTACCTTCATAATTTATAACCATAATAGGTTATTTTGGTTTCTTCTAAATTTCATGGGCTTGAAAGTGTAGGTTGAGGAGCTAGGGTTGTTGCTTTGCAATCTGTCAATTGCGGTTCCTGAAGGAATCGTTGTGTTCTTCTCTTCATTTGATTACGAAGTACAAGTCTATGATGCATGGAAAGCTTCGGGGATCCTTGCAAGAATTACGAAGAAGAAGCGTGTATTCAGAGAGCCGAGAAGAAACACACAAGTGGAAGATGTTCTCAAGGAATACAAGGAAACCATTTACACATTATCTAAAAAAGATCCTAAGGATGATCCCCCAACTCACAGTGGCGCAATTCTCCTTGCTGTAGTTGGTGGAAAAATATCAGAAGGCATCAATTTTAGTGATGGAATGGGTCGATGCATAGTTATGGTTGGATTGCCGTACCCAAGTCCATCTGATATTGAGTTGATGGAGAGGGTGAAGCATATTGAGGGTCTCGGAGATTCAACTTCCTGTAGAAACCCGAAGGTTTTGGTTAATAAAGAATCCAACAATGGAGATGTTCAAGCTGGGTTCGACATTTTAAGAAGTTGCAAGCGAAGAGGAAGAGACTACTATGAAAATCTTTGCATGAAAGCTGTAAATCAATCAATTGGTACGTGCTAATTGTATATATAATACCATTTTTTCCCTTGTCAAGGCAAATTTTGTAGTGTTGCCATGCCTCTGCCCTTGTTTTATGCGTAGGTGCTGTGGTTTTCTTCCTTGCTTCTCTCTGGCATACATATATATATATACCTGGAGCGTCTTTCTGAGGGTCAACTTTTTAACTAAGAACGGACTCCCGTTTTGAGGATGAGGAAGTAAAGGGTTGAATTTTTTCATTATAATTGGTGAAAATTGTAGATCATCTTCATTAAATTTGATGAAAAAATTCAACTAGGAAGTGGTTTATCGAAAAATTTAACAGTGGAAAATGGATATATATATATATATCAATTTTTTTTCATGTGATCCACTTCTTGATTGAATTTTTGATGAAATATCATGTCCACCAAATTTTATCGAAGAACCATTTGCCACCTTAAAACGAGTGGTTATATTCTTTAGTTAAAAGAAAGGTGCTCTTCAAAGACACACTGTATATATGCATATCTATAGATGTTTATTACATTTTTTCAGACTCTTGGTCCGTTTGTTACAGGTAGAGCGATTCGGCACAAAAATGATTACGCAGCAATCCTATTGGTTGACACTCGTTTTGCTTCTGATGCCTCGAAAGAATCTGTTCTCACCCAACTAACAAGCTCCCACAATGGATTAAAGGTCGTCTCGTTTCTTCAACTGATAATTACGGACAAGTCCATAGGCTGCTGCATCAGTTCTTCAAATTTCACAAAACCAGAGGGACAAGTTGGTAGAAATATTTGCTACACAAGTTGCTCAGATTGCATGCATACTTGGGTTCCATTTGATAATTATATGAAAAATGATAGCAACACTTTGAAAATGAGTTAATTGATGTCGTGAGATGTTTTCTTATTTTTCCATTTTTCTATGGAAAAAATTCTTTGGACGGTGAGGAGTGAAAAATTCTCACAAGAAATAAAATAAGATGGAGGACATCTATTCGTAAAAGTAAGCATGAGGGAGGGAGAGCATTTTATTTCATCACTTAACTCTTTTTTTAACTTATTGTTAGAATAATGGAAGAAGAATTCAAGAGTCAAAAGTAAGAAACATAATGATAGATTTTTTTGAAAGTTGAAAGCAAATATTGACAGCCTTTTTATTTGATAATTTAGGTGGCTGTTCAAAGGTGGTGGCTTCTTTCTTTATTAATACTTTAGGCAGATAAGCTCTTATATGTATACATGCACGAGGGCACTTGATAGACGCAATCAAGTCTGGTGCATAAATATTATAATGTATGAGAGGATTTTGCAGAGAGCAAAATTAGAGAGAAAGTAGAGAGCCAAAAATAAGAGAAAAATATAAGCAATTTTTCTAGTTGAGAAAAACTGCAGTGTTTATTTTTAGTATTGAAAGATACACAGTGTGCGTGTATAGGTCTACTGACCAGTCTTGTAAATCACTCCTTTTTGATATAGTGAATTTGGTGCGCTCTGTGGACTAGTGGCAATTTGCCGATACCACGTAATTCTTTATGTCGTGAGATTGGTGTATTTTGTGCCAAATAATTTTTTATCGTGCAATTTTTTTTTGTCATTAATATCCCAAGATTCTACTTAGAAACTAGTAGCATCTAGTTTGTTCTTAACAACTAGTATCAAAGGATCAGGTTCTAGTGGGAATTATGGCGGAAGAAGGAAAACGAATTGAAAAATTCGATGGCCAAGATTTCGATTTCTGACGAATGTAAATTGAAGATTATTTGTACGGGAAGAAGTTGCATCTTCCTCTACTTGGCACCAAACCGGAAGATATGAAAGATGACGAATTGGCACTACTTGACAAGCAAGTGTTAGGAGTCATTCGTCTGTCATTATCAAGAACCGTGGCGTTTAACGTCATAAATGCAAAGATTACCGTTGATATGATGTCAGTGTTATCTGGCATGTATCAAAAGCCATCAGCAAATAACAAAGTACATTTGATGAAAAAATTATTTAATCTGAAGATGGCAGAAAATTCTTTAGCGGCAGAACACTTGAATAATTTTAACACTATTATCAGCCAGTTGTCTACCGTTGAAATTAAGTTCAATGATGAAGTTCAAGCCTTGATAATTTTAGCCTCGCTATCGAATAGCTGGGAGGCCATGAGAACTTCAGTGAGCAATTCTATCGAGAAAGAAAAGCTCAAATACACCGACATCAAAGATTTGATTCTGAACGAGGAGATTTATCGAAGAGATTTTAGTGAACCGTCCACTTTCGGCTCAGCCTTGAATGTTGAATCAAGAGGTAGAAATTCAACAAGAGAAAATGGTGGTTACAAAATAGATCAAGGAACGGCAGGTCATAGTCAAGGGCCCCAAACAAATTCAACAAATCTCAAAACCAAAATAATCAAAAGGTTATTAATTGTTGGAATTGTGACAAAACCGGACATTACAAAAATCAGTGTTGAGCACCAGAAAAGGCTACAAAAAAGAGGACTGAAGCAAACGCTGTTGCAGAATAGTCAGAAGATGTAGTAATATGCTATATGGAGAGCAAGACGGAGTAATCGGTCTTAGATTCTGGAGCATCTTTTCACGCCACCTTAAGCAGAGAAATATTCTCAAGTTACGAACCAGAAAATTATGAAAAAGTGTATCTTGGTATTAATCAGTCATGCGACGTGGTCGGCAAGGGCGAAGTAAATATCAAGTTAAATGGGTTCGTGTGGAAGCTGAACAATGTCCGTCACATCCTTAACTTGAGAAAGAATTTAATCTCGGTGAGCCAGTTAACAAATGAAGGTTATGTCACAACCTTCAGCCGGAACACTTGGAAGGTTTCCAAAGGTACAATGGTAATTGCACGTAGCAGTATATTAGGCACTCTCTATATGACAGCAGGTGCGCGTAAGTCAATTGCAGTTGTCGCAAGCAAAGATGATCCCAATATATGACACCAGAGACTTGGTCATATGCAATGTTCTAAAAATCGTGAATCGGAAATCGATCGGCAAGGTGGGGACTGGAGATTTTTCATTTTATCGGGAATTTATCATGGATAAATCGGAAAAAAATCGAATATGTACTGTTCACTATATAAATAATATTTTAAATAATATATTATATAACAATATGTTAAATAAAATAGAATAGTAGCAAAATGTATATTGATAAGAGTAAAATGCTAAATAAAAATAACTTAGTGGATTCATTGTAAACATTAAAAAGGGGTTTTTCACATGCATACATACACCATATAATACATAAAATATTATAACAATTTATCGAAACAAAAAATAAGGTAAAAGTTAAATATTTGGGCTTGTCAAATATATAACATATTATAATTAAAAAACACATTCAAAGGCATTAGTATAATACATAAAAAAAAACCAACCCAAGGAAAATTTGGGCTTGTCAACTTTTAAAGGCCCAGCAAGAATTTTCTCATCTTAAACAAAAAAAAAAAAAAAGAAATGTAAAGAGACAAAATCAACTTAATCAACCTGGGGTTTTAACTGCACAGCCGCGTAGACCAAAAAAAAATTGCATAGCCGCCGTCACTCTCTTCTTCAAACTCCTTCTCTCTCAAGATTTCTTGTAAGTTCTCTCTCTCGTCTGGAAACTAATTTCTCTCTCCGTCGTCTCAACGAATGACTGAGAGATATAGAGAGGAACGGTGAAAAGTGAGAGTGAAAGATAGAGAGAGGAATGGCGAGGTCGAGTGGTGTGGGAGTCGTCAAGTGATGAGAGAAAACAAATAGGGTTTGGGTTAAAAAACGATGTCGATTAATTTGGGAACGTTAAAAAAAATTCAATTTATCGCCGATTATGATTTATCGCGTAAATTTGCGATAAATTCTGATAAATTTTTGATTTTTTCACTGCCGATATTTTGAGCCGATTATCAATAATCCGATCAGCGCCTTGCCGATTTTTCGATAAATCGTCGATTTATCCCCGATAAAATCCGATTTTTAAAAATTGGTTATATGAGTGAAAAATGATTCAAGGTCATACACAAAAAAGGAAGCTAACAGGGCTTTAGTCAACTAATATTGACTTATGTAAAAATTGCATCTACGGGAAGCAAAATCGAGTTAGCTTCAATATAAGTGGCAGAACTCCAAACCAAGAAAAACTTGAGTTAGTACACACAGATGTATGGGGACCAACTCTAGTTTCACCCATTGGCGGGAATTCATACTTTGTGACTTTCATTGACGACCATTCCAGGAAGGTGTGGGTTTACTTCTTGAGACACAAATCCGAGGTGTTTAAAGTGTTAAAGAAATGGAAAGTCATGGTGGATAATGAAACAGGCTTAGAATTAAGAAGCTGAGATCCGACAATGGTGGAAAATATGAAGATGGCGAGTTCAAAAGATTATGTTACATAAATGGAATCAAGTTGGAGAGGATAGTTCCAGGGACCCCGCAACAGAATGGTGTGGCAGAAAGAATGAACCGAACACTGACTGACAGAGCCAGAAGTATGCGTTTACAGGCAAGCTTACCTAAGGAATTTTCGGGTAGAGACAGTCAGTACTGCTGCTTATCTAATCAACAGAGGACCATCAGTACTGTTGGAGCACAAAATACCAGAAGAGGTCTAAAGTGGCAAAGAGATAAAATTTTCTCATCTTAAATTTTTTGGTTGTGTCGCATATGTACATATTAGTGATCAAGCTAGAAGCAAGTTGGATCCTAAATCACAGAAGTGTACTTTTCTTGAATACGGCGACAACGATTTCGATTATAGATTGTGGGATGACAAGAACCGAAAAATCATCAGAAGTAAAAATGTCATATTCAATGAGAAGGTGATGTACAAGGACAGAGACGCAGCATATTCAAGTAATTCAGTGCAGCATAATCCTGTGTATTTCAATATTGGTGATATTCCAGAAAGCAGTCAACATAACAGACAAAAGAAAGTTCTCAGACAAAGGAAACAATACAAAAGGATAATACGCAACAGACGGAGGCAGAAGAACCTTCAGCTCATACTCTTATACTTAGGCAGTCTTCCCGGCCTCATGTACCAAACATGAGATACTTAAATTACTTGTTGCTTATTAATGGAAATGAACCTAAACGCTATGATGAAGCATGTCAAGTACAGGATGCGAGCAAGTGGGAGCTTGCTATGAAAGACAAGATGAAATCCCTTATTTCAAATAAGACGTGGGAGCTATCAGAAGGGAAAAAGGCTTTACATAACAAATGGGTGTATCGAGTCAAAGAGGAACACGATGGCTCCAAAAGGTACAAGGCAAGATTGGTAATAAAAGGCTTTCTGCAAAAAGAAGGAATTGATTACACTGATATCTTCTCGCCAGTTGTAAAGTTGACTACTATTCAGTCAATTTTGAGTATTGTTGTAGCAGAAGATCTACACCTTGAGCAGTTAGATGTGAAAACTGCATTTCTCCATAGTGATATAAAGGAGGAAATATACATGCAGCAACCTGAAGGTTTCTCAGTGAAAGGGAAAGGAGAAACTTGTTTACAAATTGCAAAAGAGCTTGTATGGCTTAAAACAAGCTCCAAGACAGTAGAACAAGAAGTTTAATGGGTTATGCAAATGAATGGCTATTACAAGTGCAACGCTGACCATTGTTGTTATTTCAAAAGGTTTCAATCCAGTTACATTATTTTGTTACTTTATGTTGATGACATGTTAGTAGCAAGCTCAAATATGGATGAAATCAGAAGGTTGAAGAAACAGTTGTCGAATGAGTTCAACATTAAAGACTTG
Source organism: Lonicera japonica (assembly GCA_021464415.1). NCBI lineage: Eukaryota > Viridiplantae > Streptophyta > Magnoliopsida > Dipsacales > Caprifoliaceae > Lonicera > Lonicera japonica. The sequence continues at coordinate 4,424,300 of CM038467.1, read as the reverse complement.
GGTGCAGCAAAGCAGATTCTTGGGATGAGGATCAATAGAGACAAACAAAGGGAGTCTTGCAGTTGTCTCAGGCTAAGTATATTAGCCGTGTTCTAAAGAGGTTCAGCATGAGTGATGCTAAGCCAGTTAGCACACCCTTGGCTAGTTATTTTCGATTATCCAAAGACCAATCTCCCAAGAATAATGAAGAAGAAAACTTCATGGCTAAGATACTATATGCCTCAGCCATTGGAAGTCTGATGTATGCTATGGTTTACACGAGACCAGATATTGCTCATGCAGTGGGAGCTGTGAGCAAGTTCATGACAAATCTTGGCAAGGTGCACTGGGATTCTGTTAAGTGGATATTGCGATATCTACAAGGTACCACCAACAAATGCTTATGTTTCAGCATAGGCGAGCTGACACTCCAAAGATATATAGATTCAAATTTTGCTGCTGAGATAGACCATAGAAGAAGCACTGTTGGTTATGTTTTTACAGTAAGATAATGTAGTCAGTTGGGTCTCACAACTACAGAAGATAGTTGCCTTATCCACTACAGAAGCAGAGTACGTAGCCATGACTGAGGCAAGCAAAGAAATGATTTGGTTAAAGAGTTTGTTAGCAAAATTGGGTTTCAGACATACGAAGAATGCCTTGCACTGTGACAGTCAAAGTGCTATACATAGGACTTCGGTATCACTTCATCAGATCACTCCTAGATGATGGGGTATTGATACTTCAAAAGATTCAAGACAGTAAAAATCTAGCTGACATGTTAACCAAGGCAGTGGCCAAAGATAAACTGGAGTTATGCGCAACTTCAGTAAGTCTTCAAGACTAAAGACAAAGATGAGCGCACCATTACACACTAATCATTGACAAAGTTGGTTTTATCTATTATTTTTCTTTTAAGTAGGAGATTGTTAGAATAATGGAAGAAGAATTCAAGGGTCAAAAGTAAGGAAGATAATGATGGCTTTTTTTGAAAGTTGAAAGCAAATTTTGACAACCCCTTATTTGATCAATTTAGGCGGCTGTTCAAAGGCGGTGGCTTTTTTCTTTATTAATACTTTAGGCAGATAAGCTCCTATATATATACATGCACGAGGGCACTTAATAGACGCAATTGAGTTTGGTGCATTAATATTATATAGTGTATGAGAGGATTTTGCAGAGAGAAAAATTAGAGAAAAAGCAGAGAGCCAAAAATAAGAGTGAGAAAAATAAAAGTAATTTTTCTAGGTGAGAAAAATTGTAGTGTCTATTTTTAGTATTGAGAGATACACAGTGTGCGTGTATAAGTCTGCTGACGAGTCTTGTAAACCACTTTTTTTTGATATAGTGAATTTACTGCGCTCTGTGGACTAGTGGCAATTTGCCGATACCACATAATACTTTGTGTTGTGAGATTGGTGTATTGTTGTGCCAAATAATTTTTAATGTGCAATTTTCTTTTGTCATTTATATCCCAAGATCGTACTTGAAAACTAGTAGTATCTAGTTTGTTCATAACACTTATCACAAAAGTCGATTGTTTTTGCTACTATATTTCAACTTGTTATCAATTAGAGCCATAGTTTGTATACAAATCAGAGAAATGTATAATATACCTGTTTGTTGATATTTTTTAAGTTTAGTTTTACATATTTTTACCAAGCAAATTGTAATTTATTTATTCATATATTGTGCATGAATAATAGCGAAACACGCTAATTTCTGTAAAATACACATTCTCTATTACAAACCTACCCACCTAGTGTAGGTATATTGGTATTGAAAAGGGCGTTTTTTAATGGACTTGCGAACTCAAAAGGAAGTGTTACTCTATTTTATTTTTATTTTTGTTGAAGCAAGTGTTACTCTATTTTGATAGTACGTTTTCTTAAATTCCAAGTGAAGTAACTGTGGGTGAAAACTATAGCAACTTTTGCGGTAAAAATTTGATCACGTTCTAGGCTGATATCAATTAATGAGTACCCAATCTGCCTTGTAAGAGGTTGGTGGCAAAGATTTCAACATATAACTGTAGGAAAGTGACTTCACTATACACATTGGACTGCTCCTTTATCTCTTATTTCAATGAGTTAGTTGGTCCCTTATCCCCTTGTTCAACAAATACTGGTACCAACTTCTTGAAATATGGGGAGCCCATACAGCTCAGCTCTTTGCTTGTAAATGCATTTTGGAAACTTCCTATAATTTATACTACAACCGAAGGCAAATTCAGCTAAAACTCAACAAATTATTAGAAGAAAGGGTGCATAACAAGGACCACGGTCTCTAAATGTAATGAAAAAATAACCTTTTGGCACGCACTCATGCACGCACAATAGAGCATATAACACAGGACAGTAAAAGAGTAAACTTATGAGGATTGAGGTGTAGCAAAACAGAAGACATGGTGGCGTTCATTGCCTTTGTCTCAAGGTAACTAAAACTAACTTCAACTGTCTCTATCTCTCTTAGCTGTATGCTTGAAGAAACACATGGAGAGGAATACAAGCCAAAATAATTGGAGGTGTGTTTTGTTTTCTTACTAATAGAGTGACAGTAGATAAACAAAGCCTCTCAAAAAAACAGTACTAAAGAGAGAATGCCACTTAAAAAAGACATTCACAAGTCCAGGCATTTCTTTCACGAAAAACTTCTAAATCTCATGTCTTTTCTCTTCAGAAGGTACCAAAAGCTACCCAAAGTCCCTCCCCGGAATCCCTACTCTAGCAGCAAAAACAACCCAAGAAAGAACGAGCTGAACGATCTCTACAGAGACGTCTCTGAAAAATGGGAATCTGATCACAATGAGGCAATGGAGATGAAGAAGAGTACAAAGACAATGAAAGAGGCAATGAGGGAAGATAATGCAGCTAGCGAAAGCATCACAGATTATACATCTCAAAGTGTTCTGAAGAGAGAGAAGGAGAAGGGAGAGAGTAAGCGAGGAAGTTACCGCGAAAGAGAACAGGTAGACGTGTGTGGAAGAGGTGGTCATGTGTTGGCACAAAAGATGAAAGAATTGGAGATGATGATGAATGTGAATGATGTGGATCATGTGATGGACATAGAGGAGGCTTTGTACCTTTACTCACGCTTAACATGCCCGGTGTATGTTGATCTATTGGAAAAGTTCTTCATGGACATGTACTCTGAGTTCATTCTTCCAAAACCCTCTCTTAGCGTCAACAATTCAACGAGGAGACTCGGCCCTGTGAAGCTCTAGATGGTTCAGTGATGAATACTTCCTGCTGCATTTTAGTATTGTCTTATAAGTGTAATCTCTTTTTTTTTTTCTCCCTCTAATTATAGGGCATTTGAACCTAGTACAAGATATTTCAGTTTTTCTCTTCCTTTTCCTATTCCTTTTTATTGCCCCTCTAGTAACAGGGTATCTAGTAATCTTATAAATGAAATCCTTGAACTGTTGAGAAACTGCCAGTTTCGTGTGCCCACAAAAAAAATGCATATTTCAAATCACTGGTGGAATTGCACATCCTGTACCATAATAAAAATGCACAGTAGAAAGAGAAATGTCACACGTATTCAAACTCACTGTAATTTTTACTAGTACACAAGATGAACAAATGTACTTCACCGTACAATAAAACCACTTCATGAAATTAGAAAGCTACAAAGCCTTGGAAAAACATGGAATGCAGCATGTAAATCCATGATTTTCTGTAATTATCTAAAAATTAAATAAATAGAAACAAATGTGAATTACCCTCGCTTCAACAATGAAAACTGTAACCACCTGGAACCCAGTATTGGAAATACTGCAGAAAAACTTGCAGAAAGCTAAAAAACATCCTCTAACTTGATGAGACCCCAAAGTTAATATCACAGCAGGTCCCTACTGGAGTATCACAGCCGACTTCCATACACAATTCAATGTAATAAAAAAAACTTAGCGACCAGAAGAAACTAGAACGTTATGTTCCTTTAGACGCCTTTGAAAATGCGCCAAACTGTTCTGTAACTGTAGGATGCCAGCAGCCTTCTGAGATAGTATAGCGTTCAATCTAGACACGTAATCATCCAGCTGATTTCCTGGTTGCTCTGCCTCAACCAACATGTTCATCTCCTACATTGGTGAAAGCCAAAACATTAATTTAAATGCAGTTATAAACCAAACATAAATAAATGGTGAACAAAATATATCTAATTTCTCACATAGTAGCAATGGCAAACGGGAAAAATAATTTTTAAAAAAAAAAAAAACTAAACAGAAGAGTCGCATTCTGGAAAATTAACCCTCAATGTAGTCGTGATAGTTTAATATATTTTTATCTACAAATGATTACATTAAAATTAGGGTAGTGAATTTGCCAAAGCAGACATTACTTTTGTGGAAACAATACATTACGCCTACTCAATCCATAATTTGCTCTGGCAGAAGCAATCTATAATTTGGCAATAGCATTTCATTTCAATTTAGGTTTTTTTTTTTTTTTGGCGGGGGGGAGGGGGGGGTTGGGGAAGTTTAGAGAGTGAAATAACTACTCTTAATAGAAGGACTAGGCTATATATAATTGTACAAAAGCATTTCCCACTCGAGTATAAGCAGACTACAGGTTATCACACACCTCTCTAACAATATCCATCGTGGCCTCCACTTGTTTCCGGTGAGCATTAACAAGATCTTCCTCGTCCTGAGATAGACAACACAAGATGATGATGTAAACAGATTTAGGCAACGCTACTGGTAAATATAGACTCCCTCTGTCTCACATTGATGGTCTCACTTTGACTTTGGTACTTTTTAAGAAAACACTAATTTCAAACTAATCAATGATTAAGAAGACAACTTATTTTCCACTGCAAGATTTGGTACATTGATTATGTCCCAAAAGGAAACGGGACTATCAATTTGAGACATCCCGCAAAGGAAAGTGAAACTACAAATTTGAGACAGCAGGAGTAATGGCGATTATTCATCCATTCCTACCTTCAACAGGGCAGTCAAATCATCAGGTTGAGAGTGGGTTGCATCAAATCTCGTGGCTCTTGCCACTTGGGCTGACCATTGGCTCTCCTCATTTTGTCTTCCGAATTCGAGAAACCATATGCCTCGACTCTACCATTCTTCTTCCGAGATTCCTTCTCTTGCTCATAGAATTCCTCTGATGCATCATAATCCTCTGCATCAGTCTGTTTGGGCCATGAATCTCCTCTGTCATCTTCATAGGTTGATGATGAAGCAGGGAAAACAGAGGACAAGGGCACTGTTGTTGATTCCTTGAGATTTAAGGTTGAAGTTGATATATCCTTCTTCCCCTTTGAAAGGCTCTTGACCCTGAAATGGAGAATTTGTTAAGCAATAGTCAAGCTGAAACAATACTCAGGGCAGGAACAAGAAACCAATCTACTTTCCATAAATTATTATGAAGCTTCCATTTTGACACCCTCATGTTTTCACAAAAATCCTATTAGACCTCGTGTGTTCTGTAAAATGACACTGAACTCCCTCAAGTTTAAAATGTCCAGATACCGCCCTTTTATTAGCAAAAACACTTAAAAAAATGACAAGATGACCACATTATACCTTATTTATTAACTTTCTTACAAAAATTACCGAGCAGCTAATAAAATAAACTTCGCTAAGATTCTTCAAAGATTTTTTTTTGTCTCCAAAGCAATATGTTAGTTTTAAAGCATAATATACATGCATTCAATGCACTGTCTGTTCTGGGGAAGCCAAAAATGCTTTGCATTGAACATTTCTCTTGGGGAAATAGGAATATTTTTTAAAACTGAGGAATTATTTGTGTTTACAGACCGTTTTGCTTGAGGGAGGTTTCTGGACAAATAATAAAAACACAATAGAGGTCTTTGGTCTTTTAACAACATAGTGTTGCTGGATATTTGCCAAAATACCAGGGTGAAAGTGGAATTTTCACCAACTTATTATCAGAAAAGAAGCTATAGCATTTCATTATCTAAAAGACTGGGACTACCTGTCAGCATATCTTAGGGTGTTAAGAGTGTGTTCACAAGATCCAGCATTCGGTGAAATGCAAGAGATCATAACAGTACGTGAGTTTCCAACAAACGAATCCCTCAGAACTTCAGTCAATTTACTGCCTCTGAAAGGAATATGGCCCTGGTCATTGTCAAGTGCTCTTATGCATTCCTTTAATGCAAGCAAGCTTTTATTGATCTCGGCACCTTCCATTCTGCATTTCATATTAAGCAACACCTAATAAGTACGCTACAAAAACCAAAATGCATTCCACTAAAAATAAGACTGTCCCTCGTCAGAAATTGCACGTTTAATATAATTGTTCATATTATGTTTTGAAGAACAAATGCCCTAGTGTGGGACCCAGCGAACATGCTTTACGTTTGAAACGCTAGGCAAGATTCTGCTTTCAAATTCAATCATAACACATTATTTTGGATCCCCATCAAGGGATTATTCAAGATAGACGTCCACTCAAATAATTTATTTGCCAAAGATAAGAAAACAGGTCAAACACCAAAAGGTTTGGCAATTCACTCTGTACATACCACAATTACCAGGAAAAGGGAAATTCTTCAGGGCGGGTCAATGGACAACAGGAATGGGATATCAGTTGGATGGTTAGGATATCCCATCATTGGTATGATAATATACATACATATATCCACATGCTCTGTTTTTGAGCTAACCTATTATATCGATTGATGAACGCATAACAAATAGCTTTCATAGAGCAAAAAAAGATTGGGATGAAGGGATCTATACCTTGTCTGTTTGTCATTATCTGTAGTATCTGCACCACGTTCACTTCCAGCAAGATCAATGAAGGATAGCTTGCCAACAACTCGAGCAGGCTTGGATTCACTGCCATCAGGGGATCTCTTAATAGCAAGTTGAAGTATGGCATGTGATCGGGAAGATTCCTCATTTGCACCTGTAGTGCCAGTACTTCTTGTTCCAGATCCTTTCTCGATTAGCTCCTTAATTGTCTCCACATCTGATACTCTGTATTCTTGCAAACCCACTATGCAAACTTGCTGTTTACCATCCTCTCTCATGCAAAGCTTCCTGCACAAGAAGAGTTCAAGTTCATGAAAATCTATGGACTATAGTTGCTACTTGCTAGCCAGCAAATATTAGGAAGGTACAAGCAGGTATAACTTACTTCCGCTCATTGAGGAGATCATAAAGTTTTCCACCATATATCTCAAAGAAACTGAAAAACAATTGAAAACCTTGGTTCCGGTATGTATGGTGCATCATCCTCAAGATATCCTTAGATGCTTTAAGGGGCAACGGTTTCATCGTATAAGTTTTTCCACTTCCTGAACAAGTGAAAACATTAGGGTTGAAATGATTGGCATGAACAGGTAATTGTAAAGAAACTTGACTTTCCCAAATGTCCGCATTTTTTTGAAACACGTGCGAAGAAAATAGTGACTTGGAACTCAAGGGAGAGTTGAAGAAGTACTAGTTTACAACTAGAAGCATAACCCTTGTATCTTTGAAAGTACATTAAGCATCATTTGTAACCAAATTAAACTCTACCAAACATCCATGGTCATACAAAGTGAAGTTTAAGCGCCTGCAAAAAATTGCAATTAAATGCAATGCCCACAAAGGAACGGTTCAGATTCTGATTGAACTTGAATGAAAGCCAGTTACCTGTTTGCCCATAAGCAAAGCAAGTCGCTTTTGTGCGTTGGAAAATGATTGGAACTATGGGCTCCACAGTTTCATGATAAACCTATGAAAACAAGATGAGGAAACCAAGGTTAGGTAAGGGTCTTCAAAGTGTCATCGTTGTAAGGAACTTATGGTAAGTTGATCTTTTTCAGTTTGCTTGGTTGTTTTTTAAATTCATGTACTCACCTCATCATTTGAAACCTCCTCATTCAGCACAGCATCAAAAACAAATTCGTGCTTTTCCAAGTATTCTGTCAGGTCAACCTGCAGAATTAGAAATTTAGAACTTTCAAAAATCCAGAAAAAAACACTGTTATATCAGGACATACTACAAGGAAAGGAAAGTGAAAGATGGAACTGTAGAATACAGTGTGTTGTTTTTATATTCCTTTCAAACAACTTGAATTGAAGAAACTACAGAGATTTTTTGATAAGTTCCTACTTTAAGACAGTCTCCAAAGAACTTTCTAGGGAGCATGTAGCATTTTCAGAAGTTTCAAATGAAACCGAACAGACAATTTCCATTATTGAAGTTGTTATTCTCAATGCTGCCATGTCACTCAATTTTATTCTGTAGAATAGGCTCAAACCTTATTTTGAGCTAATGAATGTTACCATGTGACAACGCATATATACACAATGCCTTCTTGGTAGTATCCTTCTTCTTAGCATATCATAAAGTACCCATATATTGTTTTTTTATACAGACAGCCGCTAGAATTATATATATATATTTATATAATATCATCCTGGCAGCAATACTAACCTTAAGTTTAGTCTCGTGAACTGTTAGAGAACTAGAATGTGTCTCGATAGTTATGATGTCTTCCTCATTCTTTGCCAGCTCCTTCTTATTTAGCGGTCTCTTCCGCACCTGTAACAAGCCATCATCAGCACACATACAAAGCCAAGTGTTTGGGTGTAGGAGCAGAAAGCAGCAACTGAAACCATGTATTTCAATAGATCAAAGTTCAGACAGAACAGAGCTATAAGAAGTTTTCCTTGACCTGAGAACTACGCATCCCAACAGGAGTTGGTAGAAGTTACGAAGAAAAATATAGCATTCAAATGAAGCCCGTCTTGCAGAGAAATATTACGAGGTCAATTCTAGAAGGAAGTACATACCACAACTTTGATCTTTGCAACATTGCTAGCCTTCTCTTTGTCTTGGGCAAAACTTTTCAAAAGGTTGTTCTCTGGCAAACCACGAACTTGGCCAGATTGTTTATTGTTTCCATAGAAGGGCTCAGAGTCATCAAAGCTTCGACCACGAGCAGAATGAATGGGAGGAGCATCATACATGCCAGGGGCAGGAATCTGCCAATAGATGACAGAAAAGGTTCAGCAAAGGAGAAAGAGTGAATGAACGTGCACTCATAGTACTCAAGTTGAAATTCTGAGCTATAGGTCTAGAATGCCATGTCCTCATATATTATCAACTTCGGCGAAAATAAGACAGTGGAATATTAGATGAGCCAATACCATCTCTTTATTTGCTGAGTCATGATTCCATCATAATTCCTTATACTCTCCTTGCAACTTTAAATGCCTCTCATAACCCAAGGGCTAAACCTTTAAATATTGCAATACATCTTAAACTCAACATGAACAAAATAATAATATATGTGTGTGTGTGTGTATTCTTGTCAAATTGTGGGTCACTTTGTAATGGTGAAAGCGAGTGAATATGAATGCATCCATTCCAAGACAGGTTGACAGCAACCTGTGAACAAGGTAATTGTGAAGAGGCAAGGGAGATCCCTCACCCTAAATTCCACTCCATCCTCGTACTAAAAAAGAAGGCTCACTAGTACCAAATGCCTTTTGAAAGAAAATTGATATAAAGTTAACTCCTTCAAGAGGGTTCTGCAATTTGATGAATTGGTATAAACCACTCTCAGAAGTAAGGGTTATAATTCATTAATTACTACACATATTACCACATTACCACCAAAGGTACAGATAAAAACTTCATTTCTCAGGATGGCTACACAAAAAACAACTAAGGGGCAGTGAATAGACCATCACGGATGAGTGAAATCGAACTTTGTAACAATTAGGTTGCCTCCCTAATTGTGAGTGATGGTTTTTCATGCATGAGTTATCCTCTATGTATAATAACTTATGGATGTGAAGCCTCCTATGCATACTGATTCGTTAGCAGGAGTATGGCCCTTTGGTGCTAAGCTTCCATGTACACGTGCACATGATACTAGCTATAATCCTAATTACAGACTTATTCTCCTTTTTGTACAATCATCTGCAATTACATTTTAATACCTCAATTTTAAATCGCACCACCACATTCTCTAACCCTTGAGCAGTCAAAAGCAGAAGAAAAGGTTAGCAGGTGAACTGCTCTTTAATTTACTAATTTGTTTTTAAGAATAAGATCGAAATCTTTAGTAATGCCCTAAAATAGCAACACAAAAACCACGTTTGCAAACATTAGAATCAAAATTACGAAGCTCAAACGACAAAAGCATACACACCTCAGTAAGTAACTCAGTGTCAAAGGAGTGGAGATCTAGCAGTCCAGGACTGAACTCACTCGCCGGCTCTAGATCTTCACCGTTCTTCCTCTGGATTGACGATCGTGAATTTGCCGGAGGCATCAACGAATCCGCAAAAAAGTCACTTCCGCCGCTGGAAGTCCTTTGAGGATTCTTATACAATCTCGAACCTTGTCCACCACCACCGCCATAGTAGCCAAAGTCCTGTTCTCCCGATTTCAAAAAAAAAAAAAAAAGATAGTAGAAAAGGAAAACACAATCCATCATACGATTGAAAAAATATAATGTAGCACCAGATCTATTGATGTAAGTGTCGAATAAGTTTGAATGAATACAAAATGAGGAGATGGATCGGAACCTGTTGAGGGGGAAGAGACGTATTAGAGGATTGAAGGTGCTGAAGACCAGCAGATTGAAGCCATCGACCGTTAGACGAGTTCTCCAAAAAGTTGTCGGAGTACTGACGCTGGTGGTGCACCGCCGATGCACCAGATCTCTGCCCTTGTTGTCTCCCCACTGCGTTCATCTCTTTCACTCAAAAAATTAACTCAAATCTTCCAACGAAACACTCTCTATCTATCTATATATATATATATATGTATGTATGTACTAAACAGGTACCGACAGCTCCGTCGCCAAAAAGCTTCGTAGTTGGAGCTTCTCTTAAGATGTTCAAGTGAAGATTATTATTTTTTATTATGGAAAGTATAAAACGGTCCGTTAGACTCACTGAAAGAAAAAGAGGAATTATTATTATTATTATTATTGTTGAAAGGAAAAATGGGGTCGGAAGTTTTTTGAATTTTGAAAGAGCCGAATGAACCCCGGTGTGTGAATGTACGTGATGAGAGACGTGTGGTTTGTCTTTGTCCAACTACACTCGGTGGTTCGTGCGTGCCCACTTCCTCCTCTCTCTTTTTTTTTTTTTTTAATTAAACAAAAGGCTTATTAAATTGGTCGGTGCCCCATCACATCCCACCTCCAAACCTCAGGCAGGCCCAAGTCTAATGGGCTATGTAGATGGTACGATTGGCCTCTAAACATAACAATACATACATAATTTCAGAAGACAACTTCCGAATATAATCTATTACGTCTATTATTATATTATGTAATAGTAGAAAGAAGTTGTTCTATAATTATTACATTAATTATTATAAATTTATTTTTTTTTAATTTAATTGTCAACTATTTTTATCTTCGTCTTCTTCTTATTATTTTTAATACTATGATCTTTTTCTTTTTCATAAATCAAAAGTTTGAAATATAATATTCATATTAAATGTAGTCATTTAATTGTATAATTTGATTTTTCGATTTTCTCTACCATTACTTATTTATTTTCTAGAGTCACCATTAAAACTGCATCAAACATATAAATAAAACATTTATAATAAAGTTGTAGGATAATTAATGTTTGCGTTAATACTCTTGATTTAATCAAATTTGAATATTCATAATAAAAATCAAATGATACAACGCATGCACATTTGGCGGGATACAAACTAGTAATAAATAACAAGTATTGTCAAGGTAAAATTAAACATTTAATATTAATATTAATTGTTACAATATAAATGTATTTCTCTGAGAAAATGTGTAGGAACAAAGTAAAATTGACTCTAAAAATGATACAATTATGTTTTAAAATAGTACCACTAAATGTCTTTTGTCGCTAGATTTTATAGTGGAAAATGAAAACTAACGGAAAGTTGGGAGGAAACAAAAAAATCATCACTAAAATATTTACTGGTAAAATTAAACTTTTCGGCACTATGAGTTCGATGTATATTTCAACCCCCCACCCCAATCTTCACACCCACATACCCCAGAAGATAATTGTTGGCTTTGTTCCTAAAAATACAATCTATTTATGTTTCGTTTGATAGTAATATAAAAAATAAAAATAAAAATAATTAATTTTGGTAAGAAGATGGAAAACAAGTTGAGACTCATACTTATTTTTGTGAGTATATGTCTTTTATCATTCTTTATGTTTTGTTGAAAAAAATTCTTCACCACCACCTAAAGAAATTGTTTCCATGGAAAAAGTCAAAAAGTAAGAGTGTGTTTGATTGGGAGTATTTTCCATGGAAAATACCCATTTTCCACTTGATTTGACAACTTAAAGTGTTTGATTGGCTTTTTTTTCCAGGCAATTCAATTGCCACTTTTGGCTCACACACTTACATTTTCCTTGTAAATAAGGAAAATATTTTCTTTGGGGGGGGGCTAGTTTTTATTTTCCAGGCAATTGCACGGTTTTCGAAACAATATTTTACTCATTTTCTACACTAAAAATGCTATAACTTAAACTACAAAATTCAAAATTTAATAAAAATTTTATATTTAAAATCTACTCATCAAGATCAATTAAACAAGATCCATCATGACTATAAAATTATGTAAAAAAAAATACCCATAATTTTTTCTACATTAAAAATGCCACAATACAACCAATATTTTCCGGGTAGAAAATTAAGGCAATCAAACACATTTAATTATATTTTCCATGCAACTCAATTCTAGGCAATTCAATTACATGGAACTTATTTTCTTTCCATGTAAATTCCATGCTTGTAATCAAACGCACCCTAAGAGTTAATCCCACCACATCCCTCAACTTATTTTTCATCTTCTCACCTAAATTAGTTATTTTTCTTTTCATTTTTCATATTGTTATCAAACGGAGCCTTATAATCATTTGACTATGTTTAGCATAATAATTTCGTAGTGAATTATTATGGGTCTTACTGTCTCGATTTGCTTATCTATTTATACTACTTAGGGTGCGTTTGATTGTAAGTATAGAATTTGCATGAAAAAAAAAAATTATAACAATTGAATTGCCTATAATTGAGTTGCATGGAAAATGTCAATTAAATGTGTTTGATTGCTTTAATTTTTTATCTGGAAAATATTTGTTGTATTATAGCATTTTTAATGTATAAAAAATTATTGATATTTTTTTAACATAATTCTATAGTCATGATGGATCTTGTTTAATTGATCTTGATTAGTATATTTTAAATATTAAATTTTTTATTTTTTATTTTAAGTTATGGCATTTTTAATGTAAAAATGGGTAAAACTTTGTTTTGAAATTTGTGCAATTGCCTAGAAACAAAAACATCCCCCCCCCCCCCCCCCCCCAAAAAAAAAAAAGAATAAAAGAAAACATTTTCATGGTTTTGGTGAAAAATAAGCAATGATTGCCAAAAAAATGAAGTTTGACCACCTAAAATTTTTTAGCAATCAAGCACACCAACGTGATAATTTAGGTGGAAAATTCTTATTTTTCATGAAAAATTATGCCAATCAAATACACCCTTAAAATTAATAGGCTAATAATAAAAGTGATTAACTACCACTCTCATGTGTGTAAAGTAATTTTTCAATTACATGTGATTATTTGACAAGTAATGTTAAGTATCGAATAATTGTTTGAGAGTATGTATGGTCCACACTCAACTTGTGTCATCGATCTATATATTTAAATAAATAAAAAATGGTTCTAGCTAGGTCTCATTCTTTTCATTATTGAATTGTTATTCATAATATATAAAAATAAGGGAAAAGTATTCAAAAAATTAAGTTTGAACTCAAAATATATTGGGTCATTTGGGGACCCCTATTAATTATGACATAACTAGTTTTAACACCTAAAATTTATACCGTTGTATTTTTGGACACTATTTCTAATTCTTGGTTAGATCATCTGTTATTTTTATTTTATTTTTTTGTAAACAAAAACCCCAAAATGTCCTTTAATCCACCCCAACTTTCATCCGTCTTAAATAGAAAACCCAATCCACTCTCATCCTATCATCATTTTCATAGCCACCACCTCCATTTAAGCTGGCAATATCATTTACCTTTCAAAAACACACACCACATCCACCATACCTAAATCACCATACTCACCGAACCACCACGCCATCTCCACCAAACCACCACTCCTTTTTACCTAAACTGCCAGCAACTTCCATAAAATGCACCTCTTTCGGAGAATCACGGATTTATGATATTACTTCGTTTTTAGAAATCTAAGTTGGTGGTGTATTTCTCTATGTAATCTTATTGAAATGTGACATAGTTATAACAATAAGTGAAGATTAACATATACATAAATAAACATCTTTTTTAATAGAGCACTTGGAAATTATTTTTAGTTATGTTCCTACATTTTTATTTTATTTTTGCTTGGCTTCGAGCCTCTAACTAGTTGTATAGTGTTATTTGGGAAAATCTTATCATCATGCCCATAAAAAGAAAACTCAAAAGGGTTAAAATATTTCTCAACCAAATTTGGGATCAATGTACTTCCTATATATACTCTACATATATATATACAAACATAAAATGGGCTTTTTCTGAGAGAGAAAGTAAATCGGTGCTGTGTTATTTTCAGAGAAGTGGGAAGCCATTTTTAGTAACATAAAATGGAGTTGTGGTTGTGTTTTTATTGAGAGAAATAGGTGCTTTTTAATAGAGAGAGATGATGTGAGTATTATGAATGGTATATACAGATTAGAAAGAGTGATGTGGTTGATTTTAAATTGAGATGGGAGATATGTGGGTGTATTTATTAGCTTGGAGAGGAAAATAAGAGAAAAAAAAGGTCGTGTTGTGTATTGTGGGTGTTTTTACAGAGATAGATAGTGGATATTTCCCGATGGGTTTGCGCATTTTTTTCTAGTGTCGCAATGTTGACGAAGTTAACCAGATGTGAAAATGGTGGGTATGGCTAATAATGGAAAATAGGGTTGATGATGAAAATATTTTCTTGTAATGGTGCAAATGTCATTTTCTTTTGAAAGCAAAATTAGTTTAATCATTCAACTACTCTTTTAATGGTCAATTTGATCGATTAACATAAACCATTTAAAATAAGGGCCAAATGTAAAATAATATAATTTTGGAATAATTGCAAAAAATGGTAAATGTACTTTGCCTGTTTTTCCAATTTGGTCATCGTACTTTTTTTTTCACAAAAAAATCATTGAACTCTCAATTTTTTTGCATCGTTAGCATTCCATTTGTCCAACTTAACGGAATTGGTGATGTGGCACATTTTTGATGATGTGGCTTTCCAAATCATATTAATTTCACATTTTTTTTTATTTATTTATTTACAAAGCATGTGTTTCACACATGAGGTATTATAACTTCTTCCTCTATAATTATGCATATCTATGATTGCTACAGTATGATTTAGCCAAAATATATCATATGATTGCTAGAGTGTGATTTGGCCGGGATATATCTACGATTGCTACAGTATTATTTTTACTTAGATGATTTGGCTTGGATATATCATATGAACCTAAACACCTTTGCACAAGTAATCTAGGGCTATAAATTAATAATATAAAATGAAACACTTCAACATAGGTTTTTTTTATTCAGTAACAATACATCTCAAAACAGAGCATCTACGTGTTACACAAAACACCAACAACAATAACAGGGCATCTTCATGTTTGACACAAAAACAAAGCATCTACAGAGGATTTTTTTTGACTCAGTAATAATACATCCCAAAACAAAGCGTCTATGTGTCTTACACAAAACACCAACAACAAAAATAGAGCATCTATTATTGATCAATCCATTTCCTTTTGGGTTTTCTTTAGATCCTTAAAATTAGTGTTTCTAATGATGGATCTAAGTTATAAGTTTGATTCACATAAATAAATCTATTGTAAGTTTGGTTTGATTTGAATGGCTAAGAATCATTTGGGGCTATGGTCTCTGCTCTCTAATAAGAGATTGATAAATTAAGAGGGAAAAAAACAACTCTGTTAATTAAGATAAAGAAACATTTTAGAGAGAGAAATGAAGAACCACTTATTAAGAAAAGAAGAAGATGATGTTGGGAGAAATCACATGTTTCTCACATGAGTATTTACAGTATGTTGGCATGCCACGTCATTAAAAACATGCAACATCACCAAGTCTGTTAAGTTGGACAAACAGAATTTTAACGGTGCAAAAAAATTGAGAGTTCAATGGTTTTTTTGTGAAAAAAAAATACAATGGCCAAAGTACAAAAACGGGCAAAATACATTACCATTTTTTGCAATTGTTCCTATAATTTTTGAGTGCCAAAACTATAGCACAATTAATAAGGGCCAAACCCCAAACAACCCAAATATATTTATTTTTTGACATCTAAAAAAGAAACAAAGCATACAAACGAAATACAAACAAACAAAACAAATTACAAAGAAACTCCTTAACTCAACGAACTCCAGACATAAGCCAATTAGCAGCTATCACACTGTGGGTGGTAGAAATCTGACCAAGTCCAACAAAGATAGAATCAGCACAAATTGGTAGAGTTGGTAACAAGATATATCAATAGTGGTGAAGATGAATAGTAAAATTACAGTGATTGGAGATAAGATTTTGTTTGTGGGGTAAGTTCTTCCAGTGGTTATTATACCCAAATCGGTAATACGTCATCCCGAGTGTGTGTGAGTGTTCTTCATTTGGCTCTAATGGCCTAATTGAGAGAAATTACAGTAATAGTGGTTGTTATCTTAAAGAGAAAGTGTGGGAGTGTGTGTAGAGTGATAAGAGTTGGAATTGATATCTCCCTAAATAAGTCCTCCCTTTTTATTTATACGTATAAAATTAAAATCACAATACTCATTAGGTTAACAATAAAAAGAATAAAAAGTGTAAAACATGTGCATCAATCTAGCACTTTTCATATGGGGGTTTTATCATCATATATAACTAACATTACACTTTATAAGTATCATCTTATCACGCTTTGGCGCCCATATTGACAGTGGACACTAATTATACCCATGAGTACAAATAGCTCTTTCCCATTGGTTGGATCAACCATATTGGCATTTGCGTCATTTTCGATTACGAAGATATTCTCGACTAACTCAATTATACTCTGATGGAGACTTTCAATTTCTTTCGACTGTCACGGTCCTTATTCCTTACTTGGGCTTGCTCAAAGAACATTCACTTGGGCTTGCTATGGAATACTCGACCCAACTATGGGCTCCACTTTTAACCTCCCACATACACTAACTAAAACAGTATGAAGTTAGAATGCTACAACTTAATTAGTAAGAACTATTTTAACCATTGTGTTAACTATTTTATTTATTTGTTTTACTTTATATTAAAAGTATATGTGTTTAAAAATAAATGTTGTACATATATCATGTATATTTTCGTATTTAATTTCATGAAATACAAACCAATTTACATTAAAAAAAAAGATAAATTGACGGTGTATACATTTTTCTTTTATGCCAATGGTGTATACCTTTTTAACATTTTTTTTAAATTTGTTTTAGCATTTTTTTCAAACAAACAATAATAAATCTTAGTGGTTCTTTGAGCAGAGATTAAATAGTGGTGCACCATAAAAAAAAACACTTGCTTAACCATTTGAATCCAAACCTGAATCTTCCATGATAAAAAATATCAACATCCTTTTAATATAAAGTATATACAAACAATTTGAATGAGAGTCTTTTTATTTCAAATTTTGGCACATAAAAAAACTCTTAGTAACTAACATTCATAGACACATACTAACAAAAATTAATTGAAATACGCAAAATAGGAACTTCACATTAAAATATAAAGAAAAATGTATATACAAACGACTAATTAAAGTGTGTGTGTGTTTGCTTTCCATAGCAAAAAATTAATGTCACAGGTTGGAGTGGTAGGTTTACTCAAATTACTAGTTTTTGAACATGTGCGATGCACGGGCGCATTTATAAATTTGTATGTTTTCTTTCTACTTTTTATAATTATTGATAATATTTTCATTTACTCTTTCCTTTTATTAGAGGGACTCTAAGCTTCACACCTATAATATAATCACTCATTAAGTAGTCAAGTGTTATAATTTTCATATTTATCCACCACTAATCAAGTATTCAACAATAAATTTTGATCAAGGTATAATTTAAGAACTTAGCATAATAATGAGTTTGAAAATACCAATTTAATTGAAATGAGCATCCCAAGTACTTACTTAACTCCTCACAACAAATTCAACATATATTAAACAAAATAAAAATAACTTCAGTAAATGAACATTAATTATAACTTATAGTTTGGGAATATACTGTTAAATCTTAATTAAACTAATAACTTCTGCCTAACAATATCCGGCATTTCTTAAAAATAACAATTAAAAATTTTAGAATTAATGTACAAACTAATTAAACATACTTGCAAATATATGTAAACAATTTCTGTTATTGGACCTACTTCAATATCCTTTCTACGCAGTCTCATGGGAAAAAAATTTACACTCATACATAATTTGTATTTTACAGAACCAATGATATATAGTTTGCGGTAGGGGTGTTGTCAGAAATCCGAAAATCGAACGAACGAACATAACCGATTCGTTGCGATCCGAAAATTTTCAAACAAAAAAAAAATTGAAACCGAAACCGAATGATTTAGGTCGGTATGGGTTGGGGATTCGGGGTCCCCGAATTGGACCGAAAAAATCGAATCTTTAAAAAAAATATTTGCTAACTTAATGTAATTACTTAAGTTATCTTACAATACGTTGGAAAAAAAAGGAAAACTTTCTTACAACATTTACATTATATAAATGACCCAGCCCTATGGATTATTTACATTTATAAATAATTACTTAAACTAATTATTAAAATAAATACATTATATAATTTTTTTGTAGCACCTTTTGAGTGAATTTATATTTTTAGTGCAATTTTGAACTAAAGTTTTAACGATACAAAAAAAATCGAATGAGACCGAAACCGAATAATTTGGGGAGGGTTTGGGTTTCATAGGTATGAAAACCGAAACTGAAATCGAACTATAAAATTTGGAGAGGGTTTGGGGTACCCTAATTTCTACCCCGACCGAAACCGAAAACACCCCTAGTTTGCGGGCATTTATTATACTTTACTTTAGAAAATGAAGAAAAAGAGATTATTTGAGAAATTTAAAAGATTGGTATTAGGTTATTATTAAATTGTTAATAAAACTATATGTTATTTTATTAAAAAAATTTAAAAATAATACCTTAATTAAATAGAAAAAATATTTTCAAATGTAACTTTAAAATTTCTTTCATAATTAATGTTTATTAATGAACATAACTAATAAAAGTGAGACGTAAGATTTTTTGGTGCCATTAGTATTGCGGTAAGTGAATTGTGAAGACGGGATATAATATAATATAAAGTAGGGTATATCCGTGCCATCCAGCATGGTGTATTAAAAAAAATCTAATAATAGGATAAAAAAATTAACGTGTGATGAATTTAAATTGACAAAATCAATCAGTCTATTTTAAACCCATTATTTAGTCTAATATAACGTTCTGAATAATTGAAACGTAAGTTCAATATATCTGCATGCTCAAAAAACTAAAATTATACCAAATTGAAACGTGTGATGAATTTTAAATTGACAAAATCAATCAGTCTATTTTGAACTCATTATCTAGTCTAATCTAACGTTGTTAACAATTGAAACATAAGTTTAATATATCTTCATGCTGAAAAAACTAAAAGTTTACCGGATTGAACGGACTTGTTTTTAATTTTTTAAATAGTCTTCTTAATCATAATCCAACCACGTAACATACGTCCTAAAAATGACAGATTGAGATGATCAATAATATATGAACACATAACGTATGCCCTTAAATGTTACACAATAATTTTTTTTTTGTTTGCATAATTATATAGTCACGGTGGATCTTGTTTAATTGATCTTGATTAGTAGATTTTAAATATTAAATTTTTATTAAATTTTGAATTTTTTATTTTAAGTTATGGCATTTTTAATATAGATAAAAATTTTAGTATGTGAGAGTTTATTGTGCGTATATTATTTGTGTGAGTGTTTTAACTTTGATATGACATCTTGATGTGTGTATAAAATTCATCTAATAATGTAGAACTAATGCACACCATAACATATTTGTTTTTAACCATTAAATTTTTATATTTTGTAAAAAAAAAATTAGTTAAAGATGGTGTTTTATAATATAGATTAGTACTGCGGTAAGTGAATTGTGCAAAATTGACACGTCAGTTAAACTGAGAACTTAGTTTAGAAGGAAGAGTTGTAAATGGAAGATTCTACATTTTTCCCTCGAGAAGAAGCAACCGACGAACAACACCGAAGCTTCTGGAATTCAAACAAACCGCACCGTCCCCTAGTCATCTTCCAACAACTTGCTTCGGTGCGCCTTTAAATATTCCCCCGTACCTTCTTACAATCTCTAACGTACAATAGCTAGATCAGTAGATCCCCAATCTTATACAGGCACTCGATCTGCAACGCTTCAACTTCATTCACGCATTTTGTCAAGCACTTGGCGATGGCTGACGAAGGTGCCGTAACGGTTTACAGCAGCAGCGCCATCACCGACGGCAACAAGAAGAACGTGTTCTCGATCAAAGTCGGATTAGCTCAGATGCTACGTGGCGGTGCTATTTTCGAAGCAACCTCCGTTGAACAAGCGAAGATCGCCGAATCAGCCGGTGCCTGCTGTATCATCGTCTCTGAGCCAATTCGCGGAGGCATTTCTCGTATGGCCGATCCAGAACTGATTAAGGAGATCAAGCGATCGGTATCCGTATCTGTCATGGCGAAAGCTCGTGTAGGTCATTTTGTTGAAGGCCAAATACTCGAAGTGATCGGTGTTGACTACATTGACGAGAGCGAGACTCTGGCCGTTGCCGACGAAGATCACTTCATTAACAAGCATAATTACCGTGTGCCTTTTGTTTGTGGATGCCGAGATCTCGGAGAGGCATTGAGGAGAGTGAGAGAAGGTGCGGCGATGATCAGGACTCAGGGAGATCTATCTGGTTCAGGCAACATTGTGGAGACGGTTCGTAATGTGAGGAAAGTGATGGGAGAGATCAGGGTTCTTACAAACATGGATGAAGATGAAGTGTTCGCGTTTTCAAAGAAGATAGGAGCTCCTTACGATATAGTCGCACAAGTCAAGCAAATGGCCAGGCTGCCCGTGGTGCATTTTGCAGCGGGAGGAATTGTGACACCTGCTGATGCGGCTATGATGATGCAATTGGGCTGCGACGGTGTGTTTGTTGGCTCCGAAATCTTCAACTGCTTGGATCCGTATAAGCGAGTAAGGGCAATTGTGCAGGCTGTTAGAAACTATAATGATCCGGATGTTATGGCAGATGCTTGCTCGGGATTGGACGATGCTATGGGGAGGCTGAATCTCAGGGAGGACGGGATCGAACAGTTTTAGTACTGGAGGCGCCTATTAATCAAAAGTTGCTCAAATTACTTTTGTCTTGGATAGTAAGAATGTTGCAAAGTAATCTGGTATAGTGTTGTAGTTAACCTGTCTCATTGTTTGCATCAATCTTGAATTGAATCTGATCTGATGATATCTTTGAATTGTGATAGTTTGAATTGAGATACATAAGAAATGAGAATAAGAGTTGTAAATTGATTTGTCAGCTAATTCTCATTACGAGTATGTACAAGAAACACAACTTGTCACAAATGATCAATCATCTAGTTGATGATTGCTAACACGTTTATAGACCTATGCAATAGGCATATCAATGCAGTTCTCTTAGCAGTGCCTATATGCCAATTGAGTACATTGCTTTAGTGGTTGCTGACTTGCTTCAACCGGTGAGACAATAATGGCATAATAAGCAATGAATTTTGAAATTTCCCTGCTGTTTTTTTCCCCCCCATATGTATTGACTTTGTTTAGATTGTTTCCGTTTGTATGCTTTCACGATTGTTGTTGTTGTTAACTAAGAACCTCAGAGCTGTTTCATAAGCAGTAAAAACAGCCCCATTGACCACAAAAGCTCTTGCAACTGCAGTCCCTAATCCTCGCCAAAGAACGTTGTACCCCTCGTTCTTCACACTTTTGCGGAAGCAATCGACAATGCCGTGATACTTTATCGAAGATGGTGACTGAGCCTGAAGTCTTGTTTTAATCACATCCAAAGGGTAGCAGCAAATCCAACTAGCCACTCCTGCTAGTCCTCCTGCTATAAGCATTGTTCTGCAGCTCTCTTGTCCACTCTTTCGGCACCCTGGGTGAAGTTTCTCCCTCATATACTCGTATGTCCAGAAGTAAGCTCCATGAGCCGGGGAGTCTCTGAGTACAGTGATGGTTAAACCTCGGTAAATTCCTCGCCAACCCTCTCTCCTAATTATGGTTCTTGCAACAGTTACTGGACCTTTGCAAATATCTGCTTGTGCAGGTTTGTCAGGGATTTTCTTTTGTAGTTGGAGGCGGATTTTAACTAGTTCAACAGGAGAAAGAATTAGGCTCTGTATAGCTCCTGTTCCGATTCCTCCTAGAGCAACGCCCCTGTAGGAAGGAGGCTCTGTAGCTGGAAGGGATGCGTCGAATGCTCGTGATAGGATAGCATATATCTGGAAAGCCATGGCATTCTGCAGGAGCAAACAAATTCAGTCATCATTTTCTTTTAGGGATGAGATTTTTATGCAAGACTAGCTAGAAAGATATTTCACTAAATACGCATTTACTGGATGTTCCTCTCTCGAGAAATGCTACAGCCTGCATCATTCAGATTCTCATTTGCCTTATTTCTGCTTCTGTGCATGGCCAGACTTGGATTCCTGTTATTAAAAGTCTCAAATGTTGTATGGAGGCTCTTTTGTTTTTCCTGTTATCCTTTTTTTTTTCCTCTAATGCAAACTATAGATAAATCTAGATGGATCGAGGAGGCAACAGGGGCAGCGCTCGAAACTAGTTGTCTTGTGTGAGTAAGCTCCCATTTGAGCTAAAGCACGGTTCTATGTGGAGGCTCTTTTTCTTTACTTTTGATTCCGTGTTAAAGCTAAAAACTGGGGAGTGGAGAGATGTCACACGACAATACACCAATTATGGAGATATAGAAAGTTAGGTAGTTACTACCTTTTGTGAGTGGAACCCAGAACCAAACATGGATCCAAACACACGGAGTTGAACACCCCACGTCAAGTTACTGAAAGTGACCCCTCTTCACAATCATCATCATCCTTAAGGAATGGAGGAAATATCTCAATACTTGAGCTATCTCATATATATCCTTACACGAACAATAATCAATACCTATTCCTATAACCTAGCATCACATATGGATCAAAGAAGGCAAGAAGCTGATTACTCAAGCTTCAACCTACAAACTTTTTTCGAGCAAACAAATTCTCATTCAAATATATTAGCAGCCTTCCTATATAGTTGTTGGTAATTGGGAAAATTTGAAGGATGAATGAAGAAAGAGAGATAATAACCTGGAAAGTAACAGAGGCAAGAGGTGCGGCCATGCCCCTGTAGAGGGAAAGGGGTCCTTCGCTAGCTACGGCATTGCGAAGGATGCTAAAGGCAGAACCTGCGCCTGTTTGCTGTTGCCGGATTCTGAGGGTGTCGAGCGGATAACCGGCAATAACACCGGCTCCGCCCCCAAATCCTCCAGCTACAAATTCTTTTCCCCAACTGCTTGCTAGAAACTCCGGCCAGAAATCCATCTCTCTAACATTCCCCAAACACTGGAAAAAAGAGTCTTATATTCTCCTCTTTCTGATAGATCCTCAATAATATAATAGTACAAATCAAAAGCTAGTTTCTATTGTATTTATAACTTAAAAGAAAACCTGGCCATTTTAGTCTACGCTGAATAAAAAACTGAGATTGTAATAGGCTCTCTCTCTCCCATGTCTCTCTAAATTTCAGGCATAAAGGAACATTGCCAAAAAGATAAACAGAGTATCGTGACCTTTTCAATGGTTAGAGCTATCAGGGATTTCTTTTCTTTTATTCTCTCTTCATATGGATCATTAATACTTGCTATTTATGGGTGTTCGGCTCCAAAACTCAAAATTGTTTAGTTTTACATTCCCTTGAAAAGGAGAGAAGATTTCGCCCAAGAAGAAGGAAAGAAGGGAGATAAGAGATTTAGCGGATGGAGAGAGAGAGCTTTCCTTTTTTCTCAGTGCCAAAGGCTCCGAAGGTAAGGAAACAAAAACCACCGGATGCTATTTTGTTGGAGAGTGTATAGATGGGCTCTTCTTTCCCCCTACGAGAAGAAAAGGCCAACGTTCTCAATTTACAGAGAGAAGGAGAGAACGAGGAAGCCACGTGGACCAATGGATGGATTGGGCCATCTAACGTGACCCACGTCTAAGTCTAGTGGCTGCTACGGGTTAAAACTGCTTTTTGAGTTGTCCAACCCAAATCGGTTTCGGTGACGTGTGTGGGAAAATGGGAACTCGCGGCTACGAAATATTTAATCTCGACGTAGTGTTTATGTTTATTATCTGTAATTTTAAAAACATATAATATTTATTATTATATAAAATCAGAAATAATTTCATTGTTTTAAAGCTGCGCATGTATTTCATTTGACAGTTTTATCTTTTTGTATTTTAATTTTATAAAAAAATTATATTATTTGCATAAATAAGAAGTTTCAATTCCTTTCGTGCTTGTAAAGGTTAAGACACACAATCGTTTGGGCATTTACTAGCTTTTTAAATTTTCTTACTTAAAATTACCTCTATCTATTCTTTATTCGCATAATTGTGTGCAAAATTCCAATAAATTTTAGAAGCGAAATTATATTTTGGTAAAGAGAATATTATTTCAAGAATATAGTTACCGCTTATAAGTATAATAAAGATTGTTAGGTTTTATTTTTTTTTGAAATATTTATGGCCATAGTATGTTATATTATTTTTTTAAAATATAAATTATTTCTATTTAATTAGGGTGGTAAAATTTCCCCGTCTCAAATTCGGGCAGCGAGGTCTTCATCCTTTTACAATTTGAATTCCGAATATATCCTTGTAATTCTTGTATTAAAAAATTACATTTATTTTGTTAACGTTAAGCTTTTTAATATTTTTATTAGATATATCATATCAAAATTAGGATATTTATATTTTCTCGGAGGTGACGCAAGAGCCATAAAAGCAGATGAATAAGGGCTTTGGATGCATCTGAAAAGGAGAAGGCTACTTATGTAATTTTACCCGGGGGGGCGGCGCTGAATCCAAAAGCATGGCAGCAGAGCATATGGGATGTGAGTAGGAAACAATATGAGGTTTGTTCCTCTTATTAAATTTGCGTAGTGCTATCTCCATAAGAGAAAAATAGGGTGGGTAAGTGGGTGGGTGTATCAAGGGATGTGATGGGGATAAGAGAAATTTACTAACGTATTTTATCCAATTACAACTTAATACAGTAAAAACAATATTCATGGGCAAAGAAATATTCGTATTATAAGAGCGCGGATAAACTACACATTTAATTTAAAGTTTACTTATTTAAAATAATAAAATAAAAAATTATGTATCATATTTATATTGTCGAGCTCAGGCACCAACTGAACTCGCATGTACGTGTACATAGTAAACACCTTTGGTCACAAGCGTGGGGTTTTCATCTTGAAATGCCTCGTTACTCTGCAATGATACCCCCTCATTTATGTACTCATATTGAATTCCATAATTTTTTCATATAGGATCAATGGTTTTAGTCAACAATTCTCCATCACTTATATACGCATGTTGAGTTCTATAATTTTTTCATGTGAGATCAATGATTTGAGCCAATAATTCTCAATAATTTTCACCTTGGATCAAACCAGTCCACTTTATCTCTACCTTGAACTAACACCGGTCCATTTGGCTCCACCTGGACTTATACATTAGTCTACCATGGATCCACATTTGAACAATCATCACTCAACAATGTCCGTAAGATTGTCCACATTTGGCCAATGTGAAAAAGAGTTGGGGCGTGAGCGCACGGAAGCGAATTAAATAAATTAACCCTAAGTTTGTTATTTGGCAATTGAATTCTCAAAAATCAATTTTAATCGAATAAAAAATAAACCCTAAAATTCCATGGATTGTGTATACCGGTCCACCCTATTAAAGGTGAAAAACTGAGGTTTTGAAACATAAACTTCCATGGATTTTTAATCACCACCTAGAAAATTATATTCAAATGCCAATGCTTAGCGTATCTATCTTGAATTAATCTCCAATGCATCGCATCGATTGTTTGGCTTACTTGTAATTCTTCAGATGCAATCTCGAACGACTCAATAACTTACAAGTAAACGTGTTTTTGTCGATGGAATAAAAGCCAACCAAAATATAGACTTTACACAGTGTATATCTCGAGGTACACCCTATTTCAACTTACTCGAGGAACATGTATAACCACCTAGATAGTACCCCAGGTGTATGTAGGCTATGGCGACTCCACCCCGACTTCTCCGAGTTTAACTCAAACATAAGCTCCACCAAGTTCAGCCACCGAAACGGTTTTTGTAGTGAATTATCATATTAAGCTCTACTGAGTTCTTCATGACTCCACCGAGTCCAATAATGTCCGCAAGATCGTCCACTTTTGGTCAATGCACATTTCTAGCGACTCCACCCCGACTGCTCCGAGTTTAACTCCACTATAGGCTCTACCAAGTCCAACTACTAGGACGTTTTTATAGCGACTTATCACATTAAGCTTTACCGAGTTCTTCCTGACTCTATCGAATCCAACAATGTTTGTAAGATTGTCCACATTTGGTCAATGCACATCTCTAGCGATTCCACCCCTCGCTTTTTCGAGTTTAATTCCACTATAAGCTTAACCAACTCCAACTACCTAGACACTTTTTATAGCGACTTATTAAATTAGGCTCTACTGAGTTCTTCCTGACTCCACCGAGTCCAACAATGTTCGTAAGATCGTATACATTTGGTTAATGCACATATCAAGATACACTCCATTTTACCTTACTCGAGAAACCTGCACAACCAATTTGATAGTACCCCGGGTGTACGTAGGCTATAGCGACTCCACCCCTAGCTTCTCCAAGTTTAACTCCATCATAAGCTCCACCAAGTCCAGTTACCTGGACGTTATTTGTAGTGACTTATCACATTAAACTCTACCAAGTTCTTTCTGACTCCAACAAGTCCAGCTACCTGTTCTGCTCCACAATGAACTTGCACAACCACCTTGATAGTACCTTGGGTGTACATAGGCTTAGTGACTCCACCCCCGGTTTCTCCGAGTCTAACCCTATCATAGGCTCCACCAAGTCCAGCTACCGGAATGTTTTTTGTAGTGACTTATCACATTAGGCTCTACCAAGTTCTTCCTGACTTTACCGAGTCCAGTTACCGATTCTGCTCCACAAGTCCGTTAATTCACCATCGACCTATGATACCAATTTTTATGCCCACTAGCACACGAGTCCGGCCCAGGGCACCAATCGGGCCCGCTAGTCTGTGCACATAGTAACGATATTGTCCCTAACTTAAACACTTTTGGGCCACAGATGTGGGATTTTCATCTTAAAAGGCCTCATTATTATATAGTGACACTCTCCCACTTATATACCCATATTGAGTTCTACAAATTTTTTTATGTGGAATCAATAGTTTGAGTCAACCATTCTCAACATATAGCAAGTGTCATACACATTAATTTAAGTCAAAAGGACAATTTTTAAAAGTTTAAAATTTTTTAAAATAATAATTTATGGCATGAAATATTTATTTCACCTCGTGGACCAACCATGAACAGACACATGGATATTATTGCCAAGGTAAAGAAGAAGGGCTGTGAGGTCTATTCTCAGGTTTATACTCAGAATGAGCTCTTGAAAATGTCAGAAATAAATCATTCGTGCAATTAAGGTCATAAATCTATAAAGCCCGACCTTCAGAGGTCTCTTGCCAATTTGAGGTCGATGATGCCTAACCACAAAATCAGAGTGATTGACATAAGTTTGAGAGACTGCCGCCTACCTTGCAGTAGGCATATAACCTCTCCCACCTTCATTAAATGAATAACAACTGCATTTAATGCAACAGAATCCATAGAGAAGCAATGTCAGAGTTGGTGGAGATGAGGGATGACATTGGACATGCTCCATATAGCTCCCTCCACACGTATCCTCTCTATTATATATATAGAGGAAATATTTATTTCTTTCAACAACCAAGTAATCAAGCAATAAATAATTAGCAACTGCGAAAGACTTGAACAACCAAGCTTTTATCATAAGAGAGACAGATAGATAGGGCTAAAAAGCCCACGGCAGAGCTCATAGTATAAAGAGTTTAGAACTTGTGTGGCATAATAATACATTTGTTGTAATCTAGTGAAGTTAGAATAACTAGAGAGACTTTATAAGCTTGTAACACAAATTCGGTTATCATAATACAAAGTAGTTTGAGCTCTCAGCTTTATTCACAATATGATGATTAACCCATATTTTCATATGATGTGAACCTCATCTATACATCTTTGATTTTTTAGCTTTAACCAATCATTTGAATGTGTAATCAAAACTGACCTGCTATAATTTTTTGCACCAACAATTTTGTGCCGTATGTGGGAAAGACATTTTCTTAAAGTCATAATCCTGTCGAAAAAGCTAAACACATCCAAAATTCACTATGTCTTCTTCAGGACAAACCTAACCAGACCCTTTGCTAGTAATGAGGGCACAAAGTCCAAATTAATAGGCTTATGGCTCAGAGAGAAACTCCTTATTTGCTCGAAAGATAGGCTGATTCCAACATCTATGTCCGCATCTACTCACTCAGTTCTTGCGCAAGTTCCGACTGTACAGAGGCTTGGGGACCGTTGCAGAAAATCTAGGGAGAGTCGTAATAGGACCGTGAGTTTGAAACTGATCGATCTAGCTTTAAGCGATAGTCTCCCTTTGAAGAGATTTCAGCCAGACTTTCTCCATCATCAGTAAGAGACTCATAAGTGAACGTGGTCCGCGAAAGACCTGATAACTTTGAAAGGCTGGAGATTGACACCCTAAACCCCATAAATAAAGAAAATGAGATCAGGGGCAAGCTAGTAGAGGATCTAGAAGACTTACTATTGTACCCCTCGCAGCTTGACAAGGTGATCAAGATTAGTAACCAACTCACATTCAAGGTCAGAAAAGAGCTCTCCCAGTGCTTAAGGGTCAGTGTCGATATCTTTGCATGGTCTCACGATGACATGAAGAGACTTAATCTAGAAGTCATAGTGCACCGGATAAACACTGATCATGTCTTCGACCTTATGATGCTGAAAAAGAGGAATTTCACTGCAGAAAATAATCAGGCTGCCAAGGAAGAGGTCCATAAGCTCATTCGAGATGGTTTTATCCGTGAAGTCCACTACCCTAAGTGGCTGTCTAATATGGTACTCGTGAAAAAGCACAGTGAAAAGTGGAGGATGTGCGTAGGCTTCAAGGACCTCAACAAAGCCTGCCCGAAAGATAGTTTTTCACTATAAAAAATTGACCAGCTCGTGAATACCACCACAAGCCATGAGTTTTTGAGCTTCATGGACGCCTATTCTTATTATAATAAGGTCAAGATGGCTCATGAAGATGAAAAAAATACATTGTTCATCACTAATGATACGACTTATTGCTACAAGGCCACGCCATTCGGTCTAAGAAACGTAAGGTCATGATGGCTCCTGAAGATAAAAAGAATATATTGTTCATCACCAATGATGAGACTTATTGCTACAAGGTCACGTCACTTGGTCTAAGAAACGCCAGGTCATGATGGTTTCTGAAGATGAAAAGAATACATTGTTCATCACCAATGATGAGACTTATTGTTAAACGGCTCCGCCATTTGGTTTAAAAAACGTTGGAGCTACCTGCCAGAAGGTTATGAACACGTTGTTTAAGAATTAACTAGGTAAAAATATGGAGGTCTACGTCGATGATATGCTGGTCAAGAGCCTCAAAACCTTCAATCAAGTAGCAGACAACAACGAAGCCTTCGACATATTTAAACAAAATAGTATGTTCCTCAATTTAGCTAAATGTGCTTTCGGGATAAAGGGAAAAAAATTCCTAAATTTCATGATAACACAAAGGATGATAGAGGTCAATCCTGAAAAAATACAAGACCTGGTCAATATGAAGTCTCCTACTAAGCCTAAAGAAGTCCAAAGCTTAACTAGAAGGTTCGTAGCTCTGAACATATTCATTTTCAAGGTAACAGGTAAATGCCACCCATTCTTCAAAACTCTTAAGAAGGCCTTTAAATGGACAGAATAGTGCGAGCTTGCTTTCCAATAGCTTAGGCAGTATCTAGGATCACCTGCTCTCCATAGCTCGCCAAAGAATGGGAAAATTATTTTCCTATACCTAATAGTGTCACACGCGATAATCAGCTCAGCTCTTATGAAGAATGAAGAAGGGCCATAATTACCGGTCTATTACACCAGTAGAGCTCTGTATGCTGCTGAGCTCAATTACCTTAGATTGGAGAAATTGACTTACACCATCTTGATCACCTCCAGAAAGTTAAAACCCTACTTCCAGGCCCATACTATTGATATGCTCACAGGCCAGCCACTACAAAGAGTCCTCGACAAGCTAGAACAGTCGGGAAAGCTGGCCATCTGGGCTGTAGAGCTTGGGCAATGTAACAACCCGCCTAATTAAATAGGTGTTAACGGATGCTGTATCTAATTAACAACAGATAGACAAATAAACATAACTAATAAATTAAACAAGGTAGAGCAATCTAATAAAAATTTGGCATAAAGTATTCGTAAATACTAATAAACCCATCCTATTTAATAAACAACGCGAAATTATAGAATACTTCTCAAATCCATTGCAATCCAAACTCGATAAATACAACTAGTACATCCATAGATAATACAAGTACTCAAACTTAATTAGAAGTTACAATTATTATAAATAGGATAAAACAACAACTAATTTCATAGGGGCATCAGAGAAGACTCTAAGAGGAATTTGGACCTGCTTCACGACCTCTACCCAAGACACGATGTGTACCTAAAAATAAAATGAGGGAATGAGTCACAAATAGCCCAGTGAAACTATAGGGAAAGGGAAAAATGCAATGCATGACCCTACCACAATATGAGAGAGTTCACAATTCAATTATTAACAAAATTCCCAATTTATAACAATTTATAGGAAATGTATACATAAAGCATCAATATAATTGTATTAATTATCAATACGTATCTCACACAACAGCTGTATAAACATCCATCCACCTCCTCCTCCTCCTCCTCATCCGCGACCTAATACCGGTACTATGCGGAATGTACTACTCACAAACGCACCCCATCTTTAACATGGGCCTGTGCAATAATAAAATACAAGCATTTCTATACCGATGCTTATCTGGTTTCAACAATCTCAATATAATCGACAAACCACTAGGTAGTAGTTGTGCTCAAGGCAATACTTATAATATCAACATTTTAGTCCATGTGTTTTAAAATTTCAAGAACAATAAAAATAGTCTTTGTTGCTTTAACATTAAATAATTTTGTAGAATATCAATTTTCTTTTATATAACCCATTATTATACCGAAAATGGCCAACAATAAAACCATTAATAATAATAAATATAATCCAAAATCTCATATTTCTCCATGAATCACACTTTTACTAAACAAATTTCTTAATTCTAAACATTTAGTGAAGACTAGTAAGAGGAGTAATACTAGACCGGTTAGTAATACCATAAAATACCTCATGCATGTTTAACCAAAAGTTTAAATATGATTTTAAAGTTATGTATACTCAGGGAATAAGGTAATTTATGCTAAAATCCTAATTATTAGACATACATGTGGTGTATCAAGCCATTTCGGTACCAAAATTTTAAAGTAACACTTGTATAGCAACATGCATTATGATCAGCCTTTTTATTCATCAACTACAGCACATATAATACCCATCTATAGGCTCAGATCTTATTTAACAAGTTTGAACCACAAACATGCGAGGGAAAATATGATTTCGGTACCGAAAGTCTAGTATTACTACTCAATCAACTATTTAAATCAAGGAATTGAAGAAAAGAGGGGAAGTTCCCACCTTAATACTTCTGTACAAAAATGGAGATCCCTAAAATGACCACCTACAACCACAGATCGAGAAAACCAACCTCGAAAATGGATTCACCATGCGAAAGGCTAGAGAAATGAGCGATTTTGGTTTGATTTGAGCTTGGAATAGCATATTGTCCCTCCATTACACACCATTTCTCTCTCTACAAGTGTATATGTTTTACCTCTGGTCTCAAGGGTCTAAAATGGTGTTTTAAGGTGTGAAAAAGATGGTCAAAATTGGTCAAAGGCAAACAAAACGAGTTGACTCGGTCAAACCCGATTTACCAAATATGTTATGGTGAATTTTCGTAATTTGGCCATAACTCTTTTCTCAGAACTCCGATTGGTTAGATCTTTATATCAACGGAAAGATAATTCAAATCTTTACAACTTCACAATAGAAAGTTTCTCCAAATTCGTGATAGATTAATACCATATTTTGGTTGAAGACAGTGCTCTGCCGAAATTCAGCATAATCTGATTTTTGCTAATGGGCTTATTTTGCACTCTGTTTTGACCATCGAAGAGCGTGAACTAGCTTTCGGTCAAAACACAAAAATTGTAGATGGATATAAGATGAAACTACAGGAGTTAGCGGGGTGGTATTTGGATAAAGGATGAGAAAGTTACGAGTCTCCAAATTTGACTGATATAAAACGTCGAACAAATATTCCCAATTCTAAAAACGCCTATGAAATTTCTCATTTCAAATCTGAATGCGACGAAACGCTCCAGATTACTTCTAAAACATATTTATGACATGTCAGAAAAGACGGAACTAAATTCGGAGGTCTGAATATTCCGGAATCACAAATGAGAATTGGAGGAATCATTAACTTTTAGAAAAAAAAGAATTCGATTCCACTAAATACTTAAAAATGCTTAAATGAAGTCTGAATCTAATGAAACTTTATAGGATGGTTTAATAACTATAATATGACGCGTTGGAAAAGATAAATCTCAATTCAAACCTTCCTAGGTCAATAAACCGAACATAAGAAAAGTAGAAAAAAATGAAAATTCAAGAATACACCAAATTTTTCATGTAACGCACCAAATTACTCAAACTAATTCCGAATTAAATCAAATATTTTAGATTTTATCCATAACACTAAAGTGACGTGTAGGAACATTCGGACTTATCTAAATCCATGAATGAATCGGACAAATAGCTAACTTAATTAATAAAAATACACCTATCAAAACACGGAGTGTTACAGGCAATTTGTGATTAGTTATAAATCACGAATGTCGATCAAAGGCCAAGCCGTGACAGACTTCATAGCAGATATCACTTATATTGAAGAACAAGTTACTAAACCGTTAGATTTATTGCCATCCGTAGACTTAGGCACCTCGAGCTCCGCCAGCTTAATGAACATACAATCATAAATTTATCTGTGGATACCCCACATCGATGGAGCTTCCAACTTGCAAGGTTCTAGTGATAGTTTGGTACTAATCACCCCTGAGGCCAACACGTTAGAGATAATTTTGAAATTCTTTTTCAAGGTTTCAAATAATGAGGTTGAATACGAAACCATCATAGCAGGTCTGAGAATAGCTGGAGACTTGGGGGCAAAGCAGATGGTGTTCTACAATGACTCTATAGTCGTGGTTGGCCAAATACTTGGCCACAACATAGCCGAAGAATATGACATGGCCGTTTATTTGGCTAAGGCTAAAGCAGTAACTTAGAAACTTGCAAATGTAATCTTCATCAAGGTCTCACGAGCTCAAAATAATAAGGCAGATCGCCTGACCAAGCTGGCATCGTCAATAAAGATACCCAGTGGTGTTCACATAGAATACGTAGAAAGCAAGGCTATTGAAGAGTTCAAAGAAATGAGTATAGCTCCAGTACAAGTTTGGAAATGTTGGATCGATTCAATTTTGAATTATCTTATAAACGGAGCTCTCCCTTAGGATAAGAATATGGCCAAAAGAATCAAATATATCTTTAGCAGGTGCGTGGTCATTGAGGTAACTTTGTACAGAAGGGGATACGACATTCCATTCCTACTCTGCCTATACCCCATCAAGCCCAGGCAACTCTGTTAAAGATCCATAAAGATTGTGTGGATGACACCCAGTTGCGAGGTCTTTAGCCCTCAAAGTTGGAAGGCAAGGCAGGGCCAATTCTAGCCTACTATTCTACAAGATGTGAAAGAGCTAGTAAATAAGTGTAATAAGTGTCAGTGGTTTGTTAATATCCAACAGCTCCTAGCAGAGCTGATGACCCGTGTCAGCAGTCCATGTCATTTTTTCAAAAGGGTGTGGACATTATTAATCATTTTTCCTTGGGTAAAAGGCAGATAAAGTTCTCGGTAGTGGCAATAGATTACTTCACCAAGTGGGCAGAGGCAAAAGCATTGACCACCATCACCACCATGGAAATTCAGAATTTTGTGTGGAGAAACATCATTTGCCGTTTTAGCCTCCCAAATGTGCTAATCACAGATAATGGCAAGCAGTTTGACTGCAACCTCTTTATAAACTTCTGTGAAGCTCTTGGGATAGAAAACCATTACAGTTCGCCAGTTCATCCCCAAGCAAATGGCCAAGCGGAAGTTACCAACAGAATACTTCTGAACTTGTTGAAGAAGAGACTTGATGATGCCAAGGGGAACTGGCTTGAAGAGCTCTCATCAATTCTTTAGGCCTACTAGACTACCATCAAAGGTCCAACTTACAAAACTCCTTTTTCTCTGACATATGAAATTGAAGAAGTGATCCAGGTAGAAATGGGGGTGCCAACGTATAGAATTAACCACCATGACCCAACTCAAAACGATGAAAGCCTATTGGCCAACTTAGACCTCCTTGAACAAAAGAGAGAATAAGCTCGAATCAAAGGAAGAAGCTTACAAGAAAAGCATGATTAAGAACTACAACAAGATGGTCAAACATAGAAATCTTAACGTGGGTAATGCGTGGTCAAAACTGACATGCTCTAGTTTTTTGCACTAACAGTAATCAACAACAAAATCAAAATATTTTATATATATACACACTTATATCTTACATAGCAAAAACATTCAAATGACAATCTATTAATTACAATTATCATCTTTAAGTCTTCATATTTGCAATACGTTGATTATAAAAAATAGAGAGATGCAAATGGTGTTAAATTATGTTACGGAATAAATCCCATTAACACCAACCCTCTTGTTTCGGATCCTATTGAAAAAGGGGTTTATAGTCAATTTTTTTCCTTTAGGCGGTAAAATGCAAAAAAGTATTAACTAAGGGGAATTTACTGCAATTACCCTCACCATTTAACTTGAGTTTAAAAATACATGAAAAACCTCTCTAATTATAAAATTTTACACAAATACCCCTAATGCTTTTGAATTTTTTTACAATTCGCTAAATGCTGATTTCATATACGTAAATTGTATCAACATATTTATTATGTCTTGAGAATTTGCTAGATGTTGTAGGAATAATTCTACTTAATACTTCATTAGATGAGCCCTTTAAATAGGGTACAAATACAATAGTAAATAGGGTTTACAATGAAGCCCATTATGGCCCATGATACATAATTTACACAGTAAAATCCCTAATACATATTCTATCTAGACGATAGCATACTATGTGTAATTTCCTTAAACACTCCCCCTTGTGCAGAGTCGGAGATAGAATGGTACATGTCTTGTTGCCTCATTAAAACCTTGTCAAGTAACAAAAACCCTGTGGGAAAAAATAACCTTGATCGAAGGGAAAAGAGTACAACATTACAACAATCATGTTAGACTTCCTCCGTTGAGTCTATATTTTCATTTGATCCTTACTTCAATCAATAGAGTTTGTACGTATCGTTACCTCGTTAAAAACCTTACCAAGTAACAAAATTCAGTGGGAAAAATAAATCTTGGTTTAAAGAAAAGAGTATAACGTAACGTCGGGTAGATATTAGACTCCCCCTCAAGTCTACACCTCCCCCTGATATTTACATTAATCAAGGAATTTGAAAAGCTTATGCATGTATCGTTGCCTCGTTAAAAACCTTACCAAGTAACAAAACCCAGTGGGAAAAAATAAACCTTGGTTTAAGGAAAATAGTACAACGTATGTGTGAAAATTTCATCATATTTCACACATTTCCTTGATCATTACTTCAATCATGAGAGTTGGAAAAGTCTAAGCACCCTTATATTTTTCACATGCTTTTCAAATATGGCCTTAGGAAAAGATTTGGTGAACTAGTTTGCTATATTCTCCTTAGAGCTTTGTGTGGGCCAGAGAGATGCCTAACATCAACAAAATCAATCAAGATTTTGTTTGGGATTTCAATGTAGGGGGTGGCTATTTTAGCATCATCATTTACTTTAGATGTTACTGTCGTATACACTTTTTTCTCTCTGTAGGGAAAGAACAGTTTCAAGCCAATGGTTCTTTTTAGGCGTTCAATTATGCTGCGTTGGCGCTAAGCTAAATCTAACTAACAAGTTCAATGCGAATATTATGTCTAGTCGAGTATTTTGTGTTAAGTGCAATAATGCGCATATTGCATTTAGATAGGAAGTTTCATTTCCCAACACATTTTCGTAATCTTCCTTTGTACGAAATTGATCTTTCCTTTGATCTAAACTTCGACCGATCATGGGAGTGCTAGCAGAATGCGTTTTGTCCAGGTTAAATTGCCTGATTATCTTTTGAACATACGCAGACTAGTGGATTAGTATTCCACAAGCTCGATATTCTAGATTAAGATCTAAACAAAAATTCGAGCTTTCCCAAGATTCTTTATCTCAAATTTGAATTTCAAGTAACTTGCGGTTTCTCTTATTTCATCAAGAGTACCTATTATGTTCATATCATCGACATATACAGCTACAATTACGAATCTAGAACTTGTTTTCTTTATGAATACGCATGGGCATAATTCATCGTTCTTATATCCCTTCCCAATCAAGTAGTCACTTAGACGGGTATACCACATCCGTCCGAATTGTTTTAATATGTAAAGTGAGCGTTTCAACCTAATTGCAAACGCACTCCGTGGTTTAGAGTCACTTGACTTGGATAATGTAAAGCCATCAGGCACTTTCGTATATATCTCTGAATCAAGATCCCCTTAGAGATATGCAGTAACCACATCCATGAGCTGCATTTTCAGTCCTTCGAAAACTACCAAAGTAGCGGAATGTTATAATGTTTAAGCAATTCCAAAGCGTCTGTGTGGAACCTTGCGCCACAAGGTGAGCCTTTTACTTCAGAACTTCTTTTTTCTCATTTACGCTTTATGGCAAATAATTGTTTATGTCCTACAGGCTTTACACTTGGCGCGGTTAGCACTACCGGACCAAATACCTGTCTCGTTGCCATATAATCTAATTCTATATGGATTGCTTATTTTTATTTAGGCCAATTTTTTCCTTTGTTGACATTTTGCAACAGAGCGATGTTCGACATCATCGTGCTCTTTGACTTCTTGAGCAACAGTGTATCATTAATGCATCCATTAATTCATATGCCATCCCTTAACCCATTGAGATTTATTTATTCTCTAGAATCATTATAACTTCGGGGCGTCCCCCAGTATTGATTCATAGACATAAATATAATCAGAGATAATCTCATAAAAGGGGCTTTTACATTAATGATTAATCGATTAATTGATTAATTTGTGCCTTACTCCACCTCTTCTTTGGTGTGAGTGTTTGTTGAACCAAATGGCCTCCTTTTATTCCTTTTAAGGAGCCATGGCCTCAACCACACCTCCACTAAGTGTAGTTGCATCGTCTCTTTTTGCGACATTGTGCCCTTATTGGGGACTTATAACCTTGCAGGCATATTGCAGCTGATATATTTGATCTCGTCACTTTTCAGTATCATTAAATGTATCAGGCATCGAATCTGTTACATTTTCAAGATCGATTATTCTTTTTCACTTCACTATACATTGTGATGTGCGTGGGAATCAAGATGAGACATAGTGGAGACCACGACAATTCTTGTCGTTCCCTTAAAAATTTCTTTTCTTATCTCCCCCTAACGACGGGAAGACTGTCTCATCAAAGTGACAATCCGCAATTCTTAGCGGTAAAGAGATCACCTGACAAGGGTTTCAAATAGCGGATTATCGTTGAGAATTCATATCTAACGTTAATACTTAATTGTTTTAGCAAGCCCAGTTTGGTGCGCTGTGGGGGTGCAATCGGCACATATGCATAAAATATCAGGCTAATATCCAGTTACCAACTGGTATGCATATAATAGTTGTCTAATATTGGACTTTGAAACAAATAAGTAAAGTTGCATACAATATTGCATAAATCTCGGGCATACATAGGCAATACAGTGCGCATAACCAATGCCCTATCTACCATCTATATCCTTTTGATGGTTACTTTTTGTGAGACCTTTTTGCGTATGTACATGAGAAACGGGGTTCTTTACTTCGATTTTATGCAATGATCATCAAGTACTTTTGATGTAAACCCTCCAGCTTTATCGAGTCTTATAGACATGGTACAATAATCAGGGTGGTGAGCCCTTAAGCGTATAATATGTACTAAGAGGTTTGTAAATGCAGCATTTCTTGTAGACGATTATTCAACATGTGACCAGAATGTCGAATTATCCACCAGATCCATAAAGTACTTTGAATGGTTCCGCACTCTGGATGGATTTATCTCCAAATATATATTGTAAGAATGGTATATTTTATTTTGTATCTTTAGCATAAGAAGGTCTCGATCTTATTTTTGCTAAAGAACAGGCTTTGAAAAATAGAGTGTCATTCCTTTGACATGGTCAATTAGGCATAATGGGAAGGGGGATATGGTTTTCAATACTTCGAAAATCAAGAATTACTTTGAGCATTACTAGTATCAACACATTGCAATGTGTTGAAGTTTTGTCCCATTTATTTGTCACTCAAAAGAATGGATATCCGTGTAAATACTTTAACGCACGGTTTATCATGACCAAGGTGCACTAGGCAAGCATGCCAAAGCCTGTATGAGTCTATGTCCCACGGTACATTGTTAGTGACATCATAAGATTTGACAATCCTTATCTTAGTGGGGTACATTCCACTAGAATAACTCATAAGTTTCTTTAAAATGCGTTTCTTTACACTTTTGTTTTAAAAGTAAAATAAATATATTTTTATTCCATTCTTACATTTTGTTTTTGTATGATTACTGTTGGTAAAAATATCTTTAACAAAGTTCGGGTTGCTCTATGTGCATATAGAGCGTATGTGACTGTAAACACCATTTTAGTAACAAAATGGTTGAGCAGTTCGTCGCTCTTATGATGATTTAATCATCATAGTCACATAGGTATTATATGTTATGAATTGCCTATTTCATTGTATGGCTATAGTGTTCTCACTATCAACCAATTATTAAAGTTATCATCGATTCATTTTTACAGTAATGAAATCGAGTATAAATTCCGAACTATGTAGTAATAAAACAAACAAATTCAATTACTTAAGAATATAATTCGAATAAAACTAACAGTAATCAATCCAGTATCTTGTTTAGAAATCTAATCCATCAAGTCAACATAAACTTTAAGACAAAACCATAGTCTAATTAAAAATTAGGCAATATGCCTGTTCAACTACTTCTGAAAAATAAACTAAATAAAGTAGATCAGTCAAAATCGAGTGCATCCATTGACTGAGCAAAGTCCTTCTTGTCTGCGATTGTGAAGTTGACATAAGCGTCATTGTCTTCTTTGTTCATAAAGTGAGATTCTTGTTCTTTAGATTCTCGATATCTCTTGTAACTGGCTGCTACTTTAGCGCTTGCATGGCAGTTCTTGTACCAATGCCCAGCAACTCCACACCTATAACATGGCTCGTCGCCAACTCTTTCCTTTTTGACCAGAGGATTGTTAGGTGCATTTTTCACCTTGTTTTCTTGACCACTAGGTCCAATATTATCATTTCTTCTCCATACTTTGGAAGAGCCTCCACGACCCGCACCACGACTCCCACGTCCCTTTCCACGTTGTGCCTTGTTGCCACGTGGGTAGGGATCAACACGTCCAACCCCCCTTACATTGGAGTTCTTCCCACTATTCATCTTACCGTAGTTAGCCTCAGGAATTTTCTTTGTCCCGACGGGCCTGGCATTGTTATTCAAAAGAACCTCATTATGCCTTTCAGCCACTTGCAGTATGTTGATCAGCTTATTGAATGTTGTGATTCTTTTGTTATCATACTCGAGCCTATACTGATTCGCTAGTATAAGTGCTGAAGTAGGAAAAGTGGAAAGTGTCTTCTGAATCATATCATCTTCCGTGAGATCCTTTCCACAGAAGTTAAGACGTGCCTTTAGGCGCAACATGTCCTTGTTAAAGTCATTAACCCTTTTATAATCAAGCAAGCGGATTTCATTCCACTGAACGGTCAATTCTGGGAGCAAAGTGTCATGAATGTTCCCAAAACGTCCCTTAAGGGCATCCCATAATTCTTTAGGTGTCTTCAACTGAAGGTACTCCCAACGTAGGCTGGGGTCAATATGTTTTCTTAGAAACATTAATGCATTTGCTTTCACCTTATCAGACGGTCCATTGTCTGTGGGGTCTTTGGGGTCAGTAAGTGTAGCCGAGTATTCTTTAGCCACAAAAGCGGTTTCTACATCAGAAACCCACCGATGGTACTCAAGTCCTTCTGAGTCCAAAATGTCAAATTCGGGTCGAGTTGGGTCGGACATCTTAAGAAAAAATAAAATATTACACAGTTATGAGTACATCCATATTAATTATGTTTTAGGAATATGAATTAGATTTCAAAAATCAAGATCGATAATGGTCACCTTTTTCGATGCTATATGAAAATACTTTATCATAGTGATTATAATGCGCATGAATTTTCATCATCATGGCAACTTTCAATTTATAACTTACTAAATAAAATAATTAACAATATAAATAATTGTGAGTAAAACAATTATATAACTAATATTTAAATTTTCTTTAGCATGCTGATTTAATTAAAACAAAAATTTAATTAAATATAAACTGTTTTTAAGATAAAACAGGAAATTAATTAAATATAAAAACTGTTTTTAAGATAAAACAGGAAATTAATTAAATGTAAAAACTGTTTTAGAGATAAAACAGAAATTTAATTAAATAAAAACTGTTTTTAAGATAAAACAGGAAATTAATTAAATGTAAAAACTGTTTTAGAGATAAAACAGAAATTTAATTAAATAAAAACTGTTTTTAAGATAAAACAGGAAATTAATTAAATGTAAAAACTGTTTTAGAGATAAAACAGAAATTTAATTAAATAAAAACTGTTTTTAAGATAAAACAGGAAATTAATTAAATGTAAAAACTGTTTTAGAGATAAAACAGAAATTTAATTAAATAAAAACTGTTTTTAAGATAAAACAGGAAATTAATTAAATATAAAAACTGTTTTAGAGATAAAACAGAATTTTAATTAAATAAAAACTGTTTTTATGTAAAACAGAAAATTAAGGAAAGTAAAAACTGTTTGAAAATAAAACAGAATTTTAATTAAAATAAACTTGGCAGGAAGCAAAAAAAAAAAAAAAACAAAAAAAAAAAAAAAAACACCAATCATACACACATATACTTGAACGGTAGATACATATACATATAAAGAAAATATCTTACTTAATATACTTAAACAACTGTGTATATATGTAATTGATTACATTCTTATATATAAGAATAAATTATATACAGACAGCTTTATATAATCTGAACTTTATAAATATATATATATATAAACTTAATAATGAATTAACACTCAGCAGCAAAAAAAAAAAAATACTGGGATATAATAGTCAATTTTACCTTTAGGCGTAGAAACACCTACCGATTGATATAATGCCAGTAGATACATATAATGCTTAGTTAAAATTAAAAAAAATACAACATATACTCCATACATATATATTAACATATTACACATACATATAAACGTACTATATATATATATTTTATATAAACAAATCACACACACGTATATATATATATATATTAACATAAAGAGTATATATAATGATGCAATCATTAAACATAGGTATAAAGCAAATTAAATCTATTGGGCTTAAACCCATAATAAGGATAAATCTAGCCGTATAGTTTCTGTGCATCTTGGCTACTTTGAATTTTTTTTTTTTTTTTCTTCGGCAAGCAGGTAAACGACATTATTAGCAGTAGCAGTATTCAATCAAAGCAGCAGAATACATATAAAAGTAGAACTAATTAGCCACATTATAATATTTTAGTCTACATATACAAAATATCATACATATATATATTAATCAGAAATTCTACAACTATATCTCATATACGCCCTAATCAATAATAAAGTTGAGTAGTAGATAATAATTATTATTATTCAATGAAGTTGATTAACGTGTTTACCTCAATTTTTAGGCAACGAAACAGTGGATACAAGGAAAACCTTGAAAAGGAGAGAGCTTGCCTTAGCGTTGAGATTGTTTGTCCCGTGAAAGTTGGGCGACGAGACTAGAGTTGTAGGCGGCCGGCGGCTAGGGTTTTGGGTTTTCTTAGGATTAGGGTTATTAGCTCTGAGCGTGCTGATAACGTGTTGTAGGAATAATTCTACTTAATACTTCATTAGATGAGCCCTTTAAATAGGGTACAAATACAATAGTAAATAGGGTTTACAATGAAGCCCATTATGGCCCATGATACATAATTTACACAGTAAAATCCCTAATACATATTCTATCTAGACGATAGCACACTATGTGTAATTTCCTTAAATACTAGATGCAGATTTCATTTGATTTTATTCCATATCGCAATAAAGTGTTTGCCATTTTTTTTCTCCTCAATTAATAATCATATTACTTTTTAAAAATTTCAAATTAGGAATCTCATTTAATATTTTTAATATAAACAGTTGATTATATTGAAATTATTATTTTTACAAAAAAGTATAGGAGTGAGTAAAAATTTTAACTTTGAGAAGTAAATAAACAATTTGGTGTAGTTTATATCTTAATTTGTCACCCATTTAATATACTTTAATTAATTTTACTGTTTCATTTTTTGCAAATTACAACTGCTTCTATTTCTCTGTCTACCTTGATGTTACTTTCTCTCCACA
This sequence comes from Lonicera japonica, assembly GCA_021464415.1. Taxonomy (NCBI): domain Eukaryota; kingdom Viridiplantae; phylum Streptophyta; class Magnoliopsida; order Dipsacales; family Caprifoliaceae; genus Lonicera; species Lonicera japonica. The sequence continues at coordinate 4,381,152 of CM038467.1, read as the reverse complement.
ACTGGTACCTCAATATCTATTGTAAATATCAAAATTTGTAGATAGTTTTAATGTATCCGGTCCATCTAATTTAGCGGTTAAATTTCACAAAATGAAGTTCAAAATTTTGACACAGCCTCTTCTTTCTTTTTTTCTTTTTAATTCGTAACTGGGACCATCTTTTTAATTAAAAAATAGTGAAAAAAAGTTCACACTATAAACCAAAAAAGCCGACCCTCGGAAAGTAAAAAAATCAAAGTAGTCGATAAAAAGCTCTCGCAGATGAGTTTAAGCACAAGTTAGTAAAGACATAACTAGCTATTATATTTATCAAACATTACAATGGGACTCCACAATAACTACGCTCACAAAATAAATATATAAGAGTATAAAAACATCACAAGGAGTTCCCTCATTTCTTCCCGCTTTTCTTGAGCCCAGCACCTCCAAACGATCCCTTCTGTTGAGCTTTAGCTCTAAGCTCCTTAAGTGCCTATCCACCCATCATAAACATAATAATAATAACTCAATAACTATGTATAACAGACATGTCTTAAAAGTATCACTATTTATAACAAGCTGATACCCAGTCAGAGATCTCACCTTTTCCTCTTCTTTCTTCTTCTGAAGTTTAGCCAAATCATCCTGCATAGACAGATATGTTGACATGTTATTATGCAGGAAGAAAACTTGAAATTAAATGTGTAACATAATAGAATACCGGAAAAGTGTTTTAGCTGATGTCAACCATATCTAACCAAGCATTTGAATGTTTCTGGAAATAAATTAAATTCCATGAAATTGTTTTCCTTGGAATAATTATCAATGGAAAACACAAACTTAGGTGGGAGGTGATTCTTGAATTCCATTTTAGATTAGATTAAGGTAAAGCAAATAGTATAACCAAAAAAAAAAAAACCACCAAACATGCAAATTATGAAATCTTGGGCATCTCCCAAGAAAATAATTCAGCCAATATCAAAATAAAAGGCAAGCTGTTATAAGAAGTAGAGAACCCAATTTCTAGAAAGAAAAAAAAAACACTAACTTTAAAGAACAAATTAGAGAAGCTCCAGCTCGAGATAATGATGCATATTGTTAAGCGTAATACACCACGAGCAGGTGTTAAGAGTTAAGAATTCTGTTTATTGAAAGAGCAATGTTCTGCACAACTGTTTGTTCTGCTTAATCCGTACTTATAGTGCGCACGTTAACATAATCCGTCAGAGATTAATCACAAGAACAATAAAAATTCCAAATCAACAGGAAGCAAAAGGTGGTGCCACAACACAACCTATAACTGTAATTACTAATGTCTTTTTGGTGTACATGCAAGTAAATTGTTCCTGTTACAGTATTGCTTTACACACACACACATATATATATATATGTCACAAGCTCCTAGTAAAATGATATACCAACAACAATATACTGCCCAACAAGGTAAGATTCATTTAGGAGATGTGGAAAGAGCACGAAACAAACCCACAGAGACACACAACAACCCGCAAATCCATATGTGTTCAGGTGTTCATTGTCGAAAGCAACACATAATCGAATTAGGAGAAAAGGAATAACAGAGAATGCTATTATAGGGCCTGGCATTATAACTACATATAAATAAAAGATCTATCTTAAGACCGAACACGTTTAGCCCTCGTTAATAATTTGCTATGAACAAATCAAATTTTCATGAAGGAAAAACCCTCCAGAATTACTGAAAAAGGTAAACAATGGATCAAAACGCACCGATCAGATCACAAGTTGGAAACTCTACTGTCCTAAACACGAAACACATAAGTTCTTCGAATAGATCGTGAATCGAAATAGATCATATAATTAACAATTACGTTCGACAAACAAGTGAATTCATGGACAATTCGATAAATACAAAACTCAGTTTACAAAGGGGAGACAAGATAACAATTGGATACCTCGTCGTATTCTTTCTTATCAGCCTTTGGCTGCTTCAAAGGTTTTGCTTTTCCACCTGCGAAAACGGTAATTTTTGGGTTGGTGAAAAATCGAAAAGTTAACTGTGGAATTAGGGGGTTATGATTCATGAATAAGATTCTAGATGCTTAAATTGAAACACCGTACCTTGCTTGGACGACATGGTCGAATTCTAGGGTTAGGGTTTCGTCTGGTAGCAAGAACACGATGGAAGAAAGCCTCACCCAAACCCGAATGCGAATTCTGATTCGTCTTTGAATTATTGGAGATTAGGACCGTTTTATATAGTGTCCAAGGGCCGTAGAAGTTAGGAAGAGAGACGATTCATTTACTGTTATACCCTCGCTTATTTGCGGTTTTCACTCGGGGACCGAAGGGTACGCTTGGAATTACAATAGAATGACACGACGGTATGTTAAGTGTCTGGTAATTAACACTTTTGACCTTTAAAGTTTGTTACCTTTTATATTGTCGTCTTAGATTTTTTTTTGGACCGAGACAATCCTAAAATTTGTTTCGTGTCCCACACTCGTTCAAAAATAAATGTCCCATTAACAACATGAACGGAAAGCTCACATGCAAAGCATGAGCTCCTCTTTGCAGAAGTAATTTGGGTATTTCTAATCAAAAGAAAGGAAACCCGTCTTTCTTCCCCATCATTTTCTCCATTTACTCCAATTTCACTGCCGGAGTAATGTGGATAAATTATATCTCTACTCATAAGGAGAGAGATCAAAAATGACAATGATACTATAGAAAAGAGCAAGCTTTGGTTCACAAAGAATGCAACATCATAATTGGCTGGTTCCAATGGTTATGGCAATGAAGAAGATTATGTAATTCTCACCATTTTTTAATCAAAATTCCTTATCCTACAATGAAATGAAACAATTCATACTCGATCCAAGAATAAACATATAAAACCCAACATAAATCAAACTCAAAATCGAGAAGGACATATCAAATATAAAATTTGAAATCAAACTCAAAATCTCAACTTTTCCAGTTACTAAAGAAAAATATAAATTCATGTGAGCCTTGTAAACATATTACAGAAGATTAATATGCAAACGAGTAGAATCTTCAAACATATATGGTCCTTTCGAATTTAAGTTTGTTTTCTATGGTGTATTTTGGAGCTCTTTTTTTTTCTTCTTTTTTACAAAGTAATTAAGTGAGATTCGTAAACATACCACAAAAGATTAAAATGCAAACGAGCATAATCTTCAAACATATATGGTCCTTTTGAATTTAAGTTTGTTTTATATGGTGTATTTTGGAGTTTCGGTTTTTTTTTTCTTTTTTACAAAGTATTTATGTGAGCTTCGTAAACATACCACGAAAGATTAAGATACAAACAAGTAGAATCTTCAAACATATATGGTCCATTTTGAATTTAAGTTTGTTTTTTATGGTGTATTTTGGTGCTCTATTTTTTTTCTTCCTTTTTTAGCAAAGTATGAGGAGCTCTGTTCTTATATGCATTATGCATAAATACACATAAATTTATATTTAGCTTCAGTACATTTACCAGATTTCGTGAAGCGCGTGACTGTTCATATCTTTCCCTTTATGGCAACCTTCTTCATTAATGGTGGCGCCACTAAGGGCTTGTTTGGTTCGAGTTTTGGGCATGGAATGGGAATACTTGATTCCTGGAAAGTTATTTCCTGGCATCTAGGATGCCATGCCTTCGGGAATAGGAATGGAATAAAGTACATTTACCAGATTTCGTGCTAATAACTATCCTACAAAAATTACAAGTAATTAAAAAAAAATTACACCAGGAAAAAAGAAAAGAAAAAAGTTCCAAATATTTTTTTTTTCATTTTTGTGCAGCAGCGTAATTAAAAAAAATTCCAAACAATATTTTCATACACGTAAGGAGGGTGCTGTTAACATGAAAAAATAAAAAAAGATCATTGGTAATGGTTTTTCTTATGATTTAAATGGGAGAACTTTATGGCAACCTTCTTCATTAATGGTAGCGCCACTAAGGGTTTAAAGAATCACCCCTATCACCATCGATCTCAAATATCTTCTCCTCCTTCAACAACTGATTGGTGTCAATTTCAAAGATACTTTTCCTGGTAATCTAATTGGTGTTAATTTTTTTTGAAGAACTAACCCTAATTTAGCCAAAAATAACGAGCCCTGATTTTTGTGAATAAGATGGCATTTGATATGAAAGTACCGTAATTATCCCTACATAATTGAGCTTATGCTTTGCATGTGTGCTTTCCGTTCATGTTTTTAACGGAACATCCACTTTTTGACGAGTGTAGAACGCGAAGCAAATTTTAGGATTGCCTCTGCCGAAAAAAAGAAAATATAGGACGACTGTGGGAAAAGTGTCAAACTTTAAGGGTTAAAAGTGCTAATTATCCTCGAGTGGCAAATGTAACGCTGAAAAAGTAACTAATTCTCGAACAAATATTTTTAAAATAAAAAAGCTTATATTTTTTTATTCAAGAGTTACCCCACACAGTGATCGGGTCAGCTTTCGTGGGTGCGTGATTGTCACTCGGAAAGTATTATTTTGACAACACCAGTAATTAACATTGGGAAGACCAAATCGATCATAAAGTTATCCCCTGACAACCTTAAACTACTAAATCAAGATACTTGGTTAAAAAAAAAATTATATAAAACCTCAATTTCCTTCTCTTTCGTCTTCAATCAAACATCATACGTATATTTTTTATTTATTTACCTAGGGGCCATGTGCCCCTCTTTAGCATTGTGTGTACTGTATAGAGGAATTTTGTTATGAAAAAAAATTAATAAGATCTGTATCATTTCTTAACATATGTCAAGCAAGAATCCACCCCATTCTCTTATTTTTTTAGTTGGTGTAAAAGGGGGTCTAAGTGACCTTATTGGGCATATATTTATTTCACTATTTTTTTTATAAAGGAAAGTACAACATTAAATCAAAAGATTCCTAAGAATGACTAATTATAACCAGGGAATGAGCACAAACTTTGAAAATACGAGGAACATAATTTACAATAGAACTCTATAATCTAGTGTGGAGCCGTTTACATTTTATATAGGATAAGAGGAAAATGTCGATGGGTCTCATAAGTAAATCCATGAAGCAAATTAATTGTTTTGTGAAGAATCTGTTTTGACGATGACTCAAGTGAGGCCTTGGTCCGCTAGGGCCCTTAAACCTTTCTTTAATAGTATTCTCAGTGTGATGTGAATCAGACGCATCACATGTAGCTGCAAAACCACTTTAGCCACATAGATTTTCATTCTACCATTTTCAAAAGTTGCTAAAAGTTTAAAGTGCTTGTCGTTGTATATTCTTTATAAATATTAATGTGTAATATTGAAATATTTTTAGTTGTGTACTATTTATTAATGTTTAACGCGCCCTTAATTCCTAATTGAATTTTTTGACTATATTTACGAATACGACAAGATATGGAGGCTGTCAAGGAGAACACATGTAGCTGCAAAACCACTTTAGCCACATAGATTTTCATTCTACCATTTTAAAAGTTGCTAAAAGTTTAAAGTGCTTGTCGTTGTATATTCTTTATAAATATTAATGTGTAATATTGAAATATTTTTAGTTGTGTACTATTTATTAATGTTTAACGCGCCCTTAATTCCTAATTGAAATTTTTGACTATATTTACGAATACGACAAGATATGGAGGATGTCAAGGAGAACACTTTATGCAGATGATAGTTTCCCAAATGAAATAGTCGAGAACTTGATAGTCGAAACAAAATAAATGGTCTTCTAGTAGGAACACGAGCTTGCCACTAGTTTTTCTTTTTGCTGTTTCATTTATGTTTATAATTAAAAAAAATAAAAATGCATGAAAACTTGTTTTTGAGATAAGCTATTTTTAATGTTATTTAGAAAGGAAACAAATTTCGGTACTTTTAAACTTACTTTATTTTTCTCAATCTTAAGACAAGCTAGGAACATTTTGTCTTCTTAACAACTACATCTGCAAAACAAACCAGAGAAAACAACTTAGATTGGGGAGGTATCAAAAGAAACAAAAAAAAGGAGAAAAACACTTTAACCAATCACTTAAAACCCCTCCCGAGCAAGCTTTCAAAGCTAACCATGGAACATTAAACCTAACGAGGTTTGAACAAAACATAATTAATTTATAATACAAATCAAGGAAATATTATTCACTGATTTGACCGCTACCTATAATAATTCAAAGACTACAGTTGTCTAGAGAAATCTAATAGTCTACTTTTTAGTAGATTAATATCTTGATAGGGTTGGATGATACAGGCAATACCTAGTAATATATAAGTGCAAGAGTGAGTAATCATGTGATATTAATTCGCGAAAGAATTGAATAAATAATTTAAAATTGCATGTAAGAGATAAATAATTTAAATGGAGGAACTATAAGTATTAGAATGAATATAATACAATGAAATAAAGTAATAACGTGTAAGTCACATGTTTTATTCGATTTAATCTCGAGATTTAGTGTTAAGGTTAGATGTTTAGTAGACAAATAAGACCAATAAAGTGAGCATTTTTTTTTCTTTGTCTACCTAAGAAAATAATTTATTTATTTTAAGCTATGCATAGTTTGATTTGAACTTGTCTAAAATTTTGAATTTTATATCACTCACCAAATATTTCTGTAACACTGTCACATTGACTTAGTACAATAGAGTAGAGTATGTACATATTGACTAGATGCAATAGTGCCGAGTATACCGACATTACTTGGTGTAATAAGGTTGAGTTTGTATTTTTTTTTTGTTTTCAACATTAACTCGGTCCTATTGCATCGAATAAATGATCATATACTTAGTCTTATTATACTGAATCAATGCAAAAAGTGTTAGAAAATTTTTTGGGACGTGGCAATAGCTCCTTCATTTTTTGCGTGGGGTAGGGGATGACATTTCTTTTTCTTTTTTTTGGGTCATATTTGCATTACTTCAGGAAAAAGGAAATAAAAAAAGGAAGTTATTTAAATATCTCGTAATCTTTTAGGTGACCAAGAAGATATTTGGAAACATGGTTCAAAGTCGCAGTTTCGGACGCTAACTCGGCCACTCAATTTTCAACTCGGATATGGGTATCAGTTTCGGTTTCAGCGATACAAACCGATTCATTATTTAAAAGGCTCAAAAAATTATAAAAAAAATATGAAAAAATGCCGAAGTCTGAGATTAACAAGATGGATCAACTAGATAAATATAATAACATTACTTAGTACAAATTACATAGCCTATATGAAAATACCATTATCTGTCGCACTTGAAAATATAATATTACATCATAATTCAATAAATATATAACAATACAATCTTAGAAAGCACAAATATCATAAATATAAGTTCAATTAGGCTTAGAATAATGATATGGATTATAATTATTATCATTATTCAAGGACTCTAACGATGAGGAATGAGGATATAAAAGAGGCCGTAAGGATGAGAGGAATGGCTAGATGACCCATAATCAGAAAATTTTGGCTGGCCATAGTGATGATAGTACCCAAATCTCCGAGAATTGCTGCTACCTGAAGATCCATCATGATACATTCTACAATCACTTTCATAATAACCACCATGAGTAACAATACTATTATTTGATCATCCACTATTAGCATAATCTTATGCAGAACCTCTATAACTAGTGCCAAAATCATAACTACAAATTTCGCATCTGGAGATGCTATATCTATGACAAATCAACTTAATTAAGTAAAGATTAACAAACTACTTTGGAACAAATCAACAGTTTTTTTTTCAATAGTTGCCAATTTAATTAAGCAAAGATTAACAAATAAATTTGGAACAAAACAACATTTTTTTAATAGTTGCCAATTTACACTCCAAGTCTCCAAACTCCAACATGCAGCAACTTTTGTTTGTTTTTTTTTTTTTTTTTTTTTTTTGTAGCTTTAGTCACTTTATTCAATTATATTACTTTAGTCACCATTTTTTTTTGTTGCAATACAAAGTGAAATATTGGTGACTCAGTGTGGTTTCAGTAAAATATTGATAATATTTTAAAATATTGTGAATTTAATTATATTGGGTTATAATAACGATTCGATACCCCCTATTTTAATTCAATATAGATCGATACATTGAAACATGTTTGGAAAGGAAAAAGGACAAAAAATATTGGTGGTTCAGAAGCGCCGGACTAGCCCGAATCGGTTAAAAACTTTCCTTCTTAGTTTTTACTCTCGTTGTTGACTACTTACAAGCCAAGAGTCAAGACGATGTCGTGTCTGAACTTTCCTTCTCTCTGTTTTGCTCCACCATTATACTTGGTCCGGTGTTTGCTTCCGAAGGAAAAAAAGAAAAGTAAAGAAAAGAAGAGATCTTGCTACCACACGCCGGAAATCCAACACTCCGGTGAAATCGATAATCTGGAATCCCGGAGATGTCCTCGCTGTCACCGACTTCACCGCCTCCCCCGCCTCCGGTGAACACCACCACTCCGCTGTCCCCGGAGACTTCAATCGTCCCTCCACCACCACCGCCACCTGCGTCGCAGGGGAATGGAAGTTTGGGTCCCACATCTCCTCCGCCGCCGGGGGGCCAGTCTAACAATACAGCATTGATTGCCCTCGGGGTCGGAGTTGGGATTGGCGGGTCAATCGTTCTGCTTGCTGTGGGAATTTTTGTCTTCTGGTACAAGAGGAGGAAGCGACGCCGCGGGCGGGCAGGTTCCTATGACTATGAGGCACCTCCACAAGGCGCTAAAGGTGAAGTGTTTTTTTTTTTTTTTTTTTTTTAATGTGAAGTTTTGATTATTTGTGGCTCTGGATCATTTTCTAGAGAAATGATTCTAAATTTGTATTCACTACTGCAGTTTAAATGCAGGGCGATTCCATGTTGATTTTCCCAGAGCATTATTTATATTATTATAACTTATATATTGACTGTTGTCTGTTGAGGTGTCATTGTAGTTATGTGGTATTAAGGAGGGTTGATGGAATTCAATTATAAATACTTCTAATATCTGTGAGAATTGCTGGATTTCAATAAACAGCTATATTGTTTGATTATTTAGACAAATTTAAATTATTGGATTTTTGACTAGGTTTTTATTGTGTTTAGTTACCTGTCTATTTTGGATCTGTTTGATTTCATTTTGTTGAGGACAATGCTCAGTGGCGAAGCTAGGATTTAATGATAAGCTTAAAATATGAGCAAGATTCATATGTTTATCCCATGAATTACTTTTGAAGGAGTCTTAAACTGTGCGACAGCCCAATAGACAATTGAAGAGAGTAGTTGGTGGATGGTTACAAGTTCTTTTTTGTTCAATAACCTTTTTTTTTTATTAGTAATGGGTAGGTAAGGTTTACCTAGAAAAATGAAGTTAAAAATGATACATATTTTCTCTGGTTGCAAATATCTTGACAGGATGAAGCCACAGTGGGTTTGAGGAGTGGATATTCAACTCTTTTGGATTTTTTTTTTAGGCACAATAAACTCTCCAGATCAATGAATTTCGGTGTTCACATAGATTTTTCACAAAAGCATCCTACCTGCTGACATTAATTGACATAATCAGTAGATCTTAAAAATGAGTCTCGCTGTTTTAGAATTGTTGTAGTCCTTAAAAGGTTCTTTTGTCTTTTCAATGCTATGAAGACTTTGTAATAACATATTCTAATGCACAATTTTGTGTTGATTTTTGCTTTCTCCAGATGACCTTGTTGGTGGTCAACGTCAGCTTTGGCAGCAGAGTTCCCCTCCACCAGTACAAAATATGGTTGGATTTGGACTGCCAAAGCCTACTTGCCCACCAAGCATTGCATCGAATCCCAATTTATATACAGTGGGTGGCCCACCACCACCCTCAGTAACCAGTAGCTCAAGCTCCGAGAACCAATTGCGACAACCATCACCTCAATTTGGTTTTGGTTTCTCAAACAGCATATTTACATATGAAGAACTTGCCCTGGCTACAGATGGTTTCTCCAACACCAACCTCCTCGGTCAAGGGGGTTTTGGGTATGTTCATAAAGGAGTCCTTCCGAATGGGAAAGAGGTTGCAATTAAGCAGCTAAAAGTTGGTAGTGGGCAAGGGGAGCGTGAATTTCAGGCTGAAGTGGAGATTATTAGTCGTGTTAATCATAAGCATCTTGTTTCACTAGTAGGATACTGTAGTTCTGGGGCTCAGAGAATACTGGTTTATGAGTTTGTTCCAAACAACACCATGGAGTTCCATTTACACGGTGCGCCCTAAGACTATCTCGATACTTGCTTCGTTAATCACCATGTTTAATGCTTGTTATAATATGCGTGTGATCTTGTGATTAATGTACATGGAGAACATAGATCCTGGAGGCTAGAATGTTTTATTACTGTGTTTGGTCACTAAAATTGATGATACTGAAGGACCATATACATATTAATGGTTATGGTGTTTCACTGTTCAGATTTCCATCTATTCTTTATAAATCTGGTCTCATCCAAGATGAATAAAATTGCAGAGAAGGGGCAAGCTCCTCTGAACTGGGAAACTAGGATGAGAATTGCTCTAGGAGCTGCAAAAGGATTGGCATATTTGCACGAGGACTGTGAGTTTTCAATGAAACAGTTCTTTCACTGTAAACTCAAAACAGTCATTTTGAAGTTTAATTATATTTGCAGGTCAGCCCAAGATTATACATCGTGATATCAAGGCTGCGAACATTCTTCTTGATAACAATTTTGAGGCAAAGGTAGAAGTAACAAATTTTTTGTAGTATATAACTATATATATATAGAGCATGCACATGTCCACACACCAACATATAAATCCAAGTTGTCTTTAAACTGTAGCTTATTGTTGACCTAGTCTCAAGATCCTTCCATGAATATATGTGAATATACATATATATATGAAAAATTAGTCTGTTTTCTTGGTGTTGTAAACGAAAAAACTATTATCTACTTTTACACTGTTTTCCATGTTCAATGCAAACCAACTGAACACCATAAAGTACCGCAGTTGATTGTCATCGTTTTTGATACCAACCAAACAGGCACAAATAGTTCATTTACATGAAAATCTCTATACAATGGAAACAGTTTCTACTGCGATGAGTTTTCAACAAACAAAACACACCCTACATGTTTATATCGCTGTTCATTTGTCCCAACAAAATAGGTCCTCTTTGCATACCAAATGTTGGTCCATCAAGCGTCGTAATGTGAAGTCAATTAGTATGGTGTCTGAATATCGAGACACAACTTCCTGTTACTATTTATTTACTGATGTATATAATGTATTTTATGTGATAAAGTAATTATCACAATTATGGTGCTTATGTCCTTTCTCTGTTCAGCTTGCAGATTTTGGACTGGCACGTTTCACTTCTGATACTGATACTCATGTCTCTACCCGTGTAATGGGAACGTTTGGGTAAGACTTATTTTGCAATAATTGACATTGAGCTTATTTCCTTAAGATATCATATCTCCCTGCATGTTTGAGTATTATCCTATATATGTTCTTTTTTCCATTCACATACATATACTCACCACTTGCAGTTATTTAGCTCCAGAGTATGCTCTTTCGGGGAAACTAACTGATAAGTCGGATGTCTTCTCCTTCGGGGTTGTGCTTCTTGAATTAATCACCGGACGGCGACCCATTGATAAAGGTCAATTCTTTGTGGATGATAATATTGTTGACTGGGTGAGTATTCTGTTTCTGCCCTTACGCCCTTACAATGGTCTCTAGTATTCGAACATCCCTGAAACCATTGGTCAATAGTTCTTGGTATGTGTGTGTATATATAATTATATAAATATATATATTGTTAGTTTTTCATGACCTTTGAGTTTTTATTTGTGTGTGTAAGCGTGTACCCCCTAACATCATCCAAGTGCACTGGACCACAGCAGTGACCTTCAGCTTTGTTAAGCTTACATTATTGCGGAACAAATTAAATAAGTTTTGAAGGTTAAAATAATTAAATTTACTTATGCCTATATACATTGAAAGAAAAATACTTTGTCTAACTATTATAGGCAAGGCCTTTGATGGCACAAGCTTTGGATGATGGCAACTTTGATTCTGTAGCTGATGCAAGATTGCACAAGAATTATGATTCTGAAGAGATGGTTCGTATGGTTGCTTGTGCTGCTGTTTGTGTTCGTCATTTGGCACGGCGCAGACCTCGAATGAGCCAGGTATTTTTGCTGCTTGTATTTTGCTTACATTATATGTCTAAAATATAATGTAATAATATGACTGGTATTAAAATTGCTATTCCTAAAATTTGTAATAAATGAGATCCATATTTGCAATGCTTTCTCTTTCTTTCTCCTTCTCTCACTGCAATGTTAATTTGTATATTTAGCACTACTCTGGGGGTAATGAGCTATAGGTCTTCTATGCATTATTATTCAACTGAAGGCACAAATTCTGTGACAACCGGCACTGACCCTAGCATGATATTGTCTGCTCTGGCACTAGGGCTCCCGTTTGGGACGACACCCAGCCAGCCAGGCTACTCCGCACCCCCCGAACCCAGAATTTTTTAAGTCCCATTTCAACTTATCTACTATCTACATGGGTTGTTTAAAATTCTATTGAGAACAATGGTAGGGAGGTACAATTATGTTTGATGAGATAACTTCCTCTGTTTTCTGTGTTGTTAGCTATCACTGTTCTTCATTTTTCACTCCTTTGATTGTGGGTATCTTGAATTTGAAACTAAACACAAGAATCTCTATGGTGCCTCTTAAAATGCAGATAGTTCGAGCTTTAGAGGGGAATATGTCTCTGGATGATTTAAATGAGGGCATTAGACCTGGACACAGTACTATATATGGTTCTCATGAAAGTGCAGATTATGACACTGCCCAGTACAGGGAAGACTTGAAGAAATTCACCAAGATGGCACTTGAAGGCCAGGAACCCAGCAACTCTAGTGAGTGCAGCGGTCCCACCAGTGACTTTGGCCAACATCCATCTGGCTCTAGCACTGACGGTCTTCAGACTACTCAAGATATTGGCTCGAGCACCGAAAGTCAACAAACACGAATTACTCAAAAAGACAGAAATCCAGAAATTGGTAAAAATTCGGGGAAAAGTTCTTGAAAACGGGACTACTATATAAATATTTGATTTCGTGCATTTACTCAAACTACATTCTTTTCTTTTTCGACCTTTGTATAGAAGTTGGTTTCCAAAAGCCGAATCCGCACTTATTATTTATTTATTTAGAATTAGTTTATTCAATCTGACTGATAAACCGTAGTACTTGAACTAGGTTTACATGTAGTTTATTGGAGACTTACGGAAGACAAACTTGTGGAAAGCTAGTTGAGTCAAACCTGTCTTAGGGTTTTATATGAAGTTTTGTTTTGAATGTTGAGAGTTCTCGGGGACATTATCATACGTTTATGCTCTTTTCATTTACATTATTATGTTTATGGAGAGTATTACAATTTGGGGGTGGTTTGTAGTTTTTTATTTGGAAAGTGATCTGTTTAGTTATATTACAAGGATATAGAATTACTGCGCAAGAGATAGAGTATGTGACTTTGGTCTATTTACAGGTTGTCATGCGTTGCACAATTAAAGTTAGTTATGGCTTCTTCGGTTGCTAGAGAGCGGAGGCTTTGGCAGTGAGGTTTGCTTTCATCTTTTGTTTGAGATTAGGATATAGGGGAGTTACTATAGTGTCAGACAGTTCCACGCTCTAACAACCGAATTTGATTTTTCTTTTACCACGGTTAAAATAAGGGGGTGGTAAATGCACTCTCATTTATTGTTACTAACACTCTCTAAAATTTTTATTAATATTAAACTAAATTTTATTTCTACCGGCCTCGCATTTCACTTTTTTATATAAAGATTAACTACTAATTAACTTAATTAATTAATCATTAATCACAACAAAGCAATACCATCACTCCCTCACCACCTCCTCCTCCTCGTCAAAACATACATATATAAATATATATAGATTTGAAAACAAAAGAATATGGATTCCTCCTCCTCCTCGTTTTCTTTTTCTTTAAAATATACATACATACATACATATTCAAAACAAACATATATACATATATGTATATTCTAAAATGAAAGACAGAGAAAAAAACAAATGAAAAATGTATATATATATAGATCTCTTCTAAAAAAACGTCACATATCTGTTTAAGTTTCAGATGCTTATTGTCGAAAGAGTAAAAATGAAGATACTCTCCCAATGACAGGAGAGTATTACTTTGATTATGGTTCTTAATTTAGAAGGTGGTAGAAGAGGGTGTTTGTGATAAATTTTTTAAAAGGGGAGAGTGTTAAGGTGTAGAGGGTGTTTGCGACAACAAAGAGCGATGCATTTATCATCCCTTAAAATAATTAGGAGGTTGGCTCGCGGGCTTTTGTTAATTGGGTTGCTTCTTTTGTTCGCTCTTTTGGTCTAGTAGTTATCATCCTATTTTTTCAAAATTAACGTTAGCATACTCCGAGAATATTTCTTTTACGGGTTTTCTTTTGTAAAATAATTAAAAATAAAATAAAAAATATACACCACTTTTTATGCTAATTTTTTTGAAGGATCTATCCCACATTACAGATAAGAGTCAATTGTTGCGCCCCCCTCAACAATAATAATGAAAAATATCCTTGCCATGTCACACACAAAGAAAAATGCTCCCCCCTCTCATTAAAAAGCCACACTCCTTTTTTCTCAAAAGATAGACAAATGAAAATTTCACTTTGGGCTTTTTATTTATTTATTTATTGTTGTTAAGGTTGTTGAGGTTGTTTCAGTGACCGTTCAATATTTTCAGAAAAAAACAATAATACAAATTACAAAGGACAATTGAACGAACTTGTCTCATCAATCCCTTGATTTTTAGAAACAACACAATTAGTCAATTGCTATAACAACAAAAACAAGCTTTGGCAACAAAGAAATTTTCAATGTCCCAAAGAACTACCACCTTACTTCTATTTAAAAGTGAGGATGAAATGATCAATCTATTAAAAAGTGATATATGAAAAATCATAGTGATATATGCTTCAAAACCAATGTATTAACAGCTGGATCCATTCAGCTTATACTTAAAAATCATAATGATATATAAAAGATCAAAGTGATATGTACAGATATTGGGTTGCAAACATTTGCTTTTTACAAAGAGCGGACAATTTGTTATGACTATATTATTTTAAATTATTTATATTTTAGTCGCACACATATAACATATACTTCATACTTGTACTTTGATTATTAGTATGTGTAAAGCATGATGTTCAATTACTTATTATTACATTTTATTCTGATTGCATGTAACTTAAACAAGAGTTTCAAAATAGGGATGGAACGAAGATTAGAATTTTTTATCCTCACTATTATATATGGATAGATAGTATTATGCTGGTGTGGTACGTGGTATCGGTGTTGCCCTTCAAAATACAGCATAAGGGAAAAAGCAAGGGCAATGAATAAACCACATCAATTCAAATACGTTTATGATTGATATGATAGGGTAATTGACAAATTACAAATGGGGTAAATTGCAATTAAATCCCTGTTTCAATTTTTACAATGTCAACACCAATATTTTAATTCGTTGCAATTCAACCCAACCGTTATCTTCTGTACAACACGGCGCTGACGTGGATGTTGTTACTATTCGACAATTTTAACCTCAAATAGGGTCAGGATTGTTTCAATTTTTTTTAATGTCAACACCAATGTTTCATAAGTAATCCAACCCAACCGTTCTCTTAGCTAATATACAATTAACGGTGGCTTATCAATATACATTTTCGTTGACGAGTACGCTTACGTCAAATCATAAGCCACATGTTTTAGTCACAATCCTAAGTCCTTCTATATATAGCCTTATAGGGTATGTACCCATCATCCAGTATTGCCATACTTCTTTTATGCAATATTAGGAAGTGACTATATTACAAAAGAAAGGATCTTTTTTTAGTGGACACAATATATCATGAGCACATCTATGAAGAGAAAAGATGATGTGTTAGGATTAACAAAAATTTATAGATGAAATGGGAACCCCAAGAAAAGTAAGGTGATCACCATCAACCTTAACCCAATTTTAATGCAATAATTATAAGCGTTATATATTTTTTTTTTGGAGTAAAGTAACAATTATTGTAGAAATTTTTATTTAAGGGAAAAAGCGAAAAGGTGTATTGTATATTAAGTTGTATATTAGCAATGGGGGATTACAACAAATAATTGGTCTTGACCACAGGGTTTAAATTACAAACCCTAAACTTTAGGGTTAAAATTGTCCCCAAATTCAAATATTGGCTGGCTGGCTGGCTGTCGTTTATGATTGATATGATATTATGAATATATAAGAAATATAATAAATGAATCATTTTTGCAGCTGTTTTCTTCGAATATGGGATCTTTTTAGAACAAGACTCTGGCAAAATTGAATAGTGGTTACCGATCGATCTAAAGATACACAACCATGGCTTCTCGAAGGCGGATGCTTCTCAAGGTCATAATCCTTGGAGACAGTGGGTACGTACCTACCTACCTACCATTTTTCATTCTTGTTTTGTTCGATTATATATGTGGTTTCGGTTTGATAGCATTAATTATTATGGCTCGAAATAAATCTTTTGATTTCGAATTTTCAACCATGATTTGTTGTTAGGTCAACCATGTATTATGTTTACTAACTTAAAAAAAAAAATTTATTTGATATATTGGTAGGGTTGGGAAGACATCTCTGATGAATCAGTAGGTTTCTCGTAGCCTTGCTCTTCAATTTTCTCATGTTTCTGCATTATTTATTCGGTCTGAGTGGGTATGTGACTTTGTTTCTTAATAATTTGTGTTTCGTTAGGTATGTGAATCGTAAATTTAGTAATCAGTACAAAGCAACCATTGGAGCTGATTTCTTAACAAAAGAAGTTCAGTATGAAGACAGGTTGTTCACCTTGCAGGTCCTTAACTCTACAACTTTAATCTCTGATGTTCATATAAGTATTTTTGGTCCTAAAGAAGGCAACACGAGACACAAAACAAACCGACATGTAATTTTCTGTTTTTTAATAGTAACAAAATTAGGGTCTCGTTATGATATGAAACAACCTGATGCTACAAGGGGAATGGATCGTGAATGTCTCAAACACATTTATTGTCAAACAGGAATATTGATACGGGTCTTAAAGTGTTGGAATGGGGACTCGAATATAGAAAATGTTCTTTAAGGATTTCGTTGTCTTTTTATACAGATCTTAAAGTGTTAGTTGTCTGTTTACATGGATCTTAAAGTGTTGGCTCTTCAAATTGAAAAGGATATAAAAGTGGAGTCATATCTTTTTGTTCAAAGTAGTTTTTTCTCTATTAGGAAAATTGGCTTCGAATGGGTACCTCTGCAATTAAGATCACGAGACCTTGTACAATCTTATATAGCAGGGCCTTTTCATCTTGACGAGTCTTGGTGCAAATATTAGAGAGGCAGTGGGATTTGAATGGAATAGTTTTGATGATTCAGTTCAAACTTATTTTACAAGATCAGAGAAAAAAAAATAGTATGAGTTAATCTTGTGGTCCAATGAGGCTTAAATTATGTTTATACATTTTCCCAGATATGGGATACTGCAGGCCAAGAAAGATTCCAAAGCCTTGGTGTGGCTTTTTACCGTGGTGCAGACTGCTGCGTTCTTGTGTATGATGTGAACGTTGCTAAATCATTCGACGATCTCAACAACTGGCGTGAAGAGTTTCTAATTCAGGTAGATGTTTGATTTATATATTGCTGACATGACTTCAAAATTCAGTATTTGGACTAAAAAACATTTTTCAGAGGTTTTGTTCATTATTAAGCATTCAGAATTCATATACATTGTTCAACGTTCATAGGCTAAACAGCCCTTAATTGTGTGGCTTTAACGGTCAGGCTGGCCCATCAGATCCTGAGAACTTTCCATTTGTCGTATTGGGTAACAAAGTTGATATTGATGGTGGCAATAGTCGAGTTGTAAGTGCTTTTTTTTCCCTTCTATTCGGCTTGCTTTTGAGTCCCTCAGTAATTTGTTGCTATTCATTGTGAATTCGTATGGGAATTATTGTGTGTGGATTTCAGGTTTCTGAGAAGAAAGCAAGGGCATGGTGTGCCTCCAAGGGAAACATTCCTTACTTTGAGACTTCTGCAAAAGAAGGATTTAATGTGGAAGCTGCCTTCGAGTGTATAGTGAAAAATGCTCTCAAGAATGAACCTGAAGAAGAACCGTAAGTATTCTTGTGCATCGTAATGTCTTTTCTGACTAATAGTATTATGGTATACGTGAAAATTTATCAACGGTTGTGAACCAGGTGTACTATAATTTGTTTCTGCCTCACGGGATATACCTCTGATTTAAAACATTTATTCTTATTCTTGCCTTTTTAAAATTGGTTTTTTTAGGATTTGGTCCTGAAAAATTTCAAGGATGAGCAGTTATCTGCTTCACAGTATTTGAAGCTATAGTAGATACTGCGAGGCAGATTGAGATTGCAGATACAGTAGATACGTCGAGCGCAGGGATCACATCCTTTAAAAATAAATAAACAAGGGACCGCGTCCTAAAAATATTAGAACGCAGGAACGAGATCCTAATTTTTCTTTAAAATTTGTGTACATCTCCGTAGATTTATGGGGCACTATCAAAATTCATTTTACCCTGCTGCTCTAATGAATATCAACTGATTGATCTAATATCTATTTGTTTGATGGCGAAGATATCTTCCCGATACCATTGATGTCGCTGGTGGAGGACATCAGCAAAGATCAACAGGATGCGAATGTTGAAGGTTTTTTATTTTTTTATTAATGGTAATTGTACTGTATATCTCCAATTCATTATTATTAACAAATTATTGTTGAAGTTTATTCAAAATTTTTTTTTTTATTGTTTGGGGGATTATTAAGTTCCAGTTGTATTATAAATGAATCGGAGCAAGACGTTTTCGTGTTTTTTTCTACCTACATGTTTGTGTGTTTGATCTTTCAACTCAGAGTTTTTTTTTTTTTTAACACTTACTCGGGTTATCTGATGTGGTGATTTTATTGGGAAATCTTTGGATACACCCGAATGATAATACATGTTTTTCATATTTAACCCCAGAGAGATTCGTTTCTTGTTCCTTGCCAAATCAAAGGCTTTATTCTAGGATAATTTACTCCCTAAAATCTGACGCAGTTAACTTTTTATCCGTTTTTAATTTTTTTTGACCAAAATACCCTTTCCTTTCTTCATCCTCATTTTAATTTAAACCCTAACTTAACTTCACAACTGTGGTCCACACAGGCTACCACCGACAACTATCTCTAGCTACTATCGTCGGCAATCATTTTTGACCACCACCATCTCAAATCGAGATTAAACCAAAACTAAATATAGATCTAAACTCAAATGAAACTCAAAATTAAATCTTGATCGAAACTCAGATCAAGAGGAAAATTAATTTAAGATTGAAAACAAAATAAGAACAAAGTAAAATTGAAATATGGGTTTTAAAATTTGAAAGAAGTCTCTCTCTCTAAGAAGCCCTTTCACCCAACACCTATCGACCTACTCCCATCGTCCCTCCACCTTCAATCATGATCTTGATTTTGGCCAAAAAATCACTTGAAAAGGAATATCACCTCCTCCACGTCCTTCATCTATAGATCGAGCAGAGATCTTGGCGACGACGATGATGTATCTTCACCCTTTTCAAAATATAGCATTATGTATACAAACACATGTACAAAGGAAATTGCTGGTGGACGACGATGATGATTTCGACCACGATTTTGCTTAGATATGATTTGTGGAGAAAGATGGGTTTGATGCTGGTGAGGAAGAGAGATAGGTGGATGATGACAGGGAAAAGAGAGAAATGGAGGAGGCGGCAGTGCCGGCGCCTTTGATTTGTGTGTACATATATATACACATGTATATGCATGCATATAAATGATTAAATGAGGTTTAATAGGGGTTTAATTAGGATTGAAACATAGCATACAAACATATGTGAAGGTAGGGTTTTTTTAAGATTGGTTTAGGGATGAAGCTAAAGATGTATTTGAAGAAGAAGGGTATCTTGGTCCAAAAAAATTAAAAATTAACGGAATGGAAATGGCGTTAGGTTTTAGGGGGTTATGTCTAATTAAAATTTATTTAGAGAGTTTTCTCAAATAATGCTATTAACGCAGGGGGTTACCCCTTATTTATATGTGTCACAAATACTCTCTTTTAGTATTTAACTAAAAACATATTTTAACACTCCTTTATTTACCACAAACATCCCCCTTTCATTGCTTAATGTTAAATGAGTGTTAAGTAACGCACTTTTCTCATTTGAGCCGAGTTTATTTAAATGTATTTACTTTTTATTATGTGAGCCTTATTTGAAAAACATTCCAGCACTTTACTGCATGATGTTAGGCGAGCTTTTACTCTCACTCTCTCCCTATATGAGTTGAGTGTATGTGATTGCATTAATTTCTCATTAAGAGAGCTTTAAGGGGTGTTAGTAATGATAAATTTATCATAAGAGTGTTTGTTAAGGGATGTAAATAACACTGCCCTTACTTAAAGAATTTTTGTTTACACTTAGACTCCTTTTGATAGCAATATAAAAAATGATTAAAAAAAATAGTTTGCGTGAGAAGATGAAAAATAAGTTGATGAATGTGATGAAATTCTTTCCATCTCATATTCATTTTATGAGTATATATCATCTATCATTTCTTAATGTTTTGTGTAAAAAATTTCTTTATCACCACCTAAATTATTAATTAGTTTTATAGAAAAAGCTAAAAAATAAGTTAATCTCAAAATATCTCTTAGTTTATTTTTTTAATTATTTTTTATCTTACTATCAAATGAAACTTTAAAATCATGGGAAATGTTAAAGTTGTTTAAGAGGATGTGCCGATCAATCGTGTTTCTACGGAAAGAGGATGATTTTTTTTTTAAGGGTCTACAGGAAAAGAATTTAACCCCCAACGTGATCGAAGAAAAATAAATGCACATTTTTTTTTTGTGTTTTTATTAAATGTGTGGTGTTGTAAGCATTATCTTATCCTTTCATTTAAAATATTGAATTGCGAAATGTCAGGTTGGAGAGAAAACATTTAACTGCTTGCTGGGATAATCATAATCCCTCCATGTGTAAGGCCAACGAAAATTGTTGCCATCGAAAAGTGATGAATTTAGTGTGGATTGGAGTAAGAAATAAAATAAGAGCTTGTATTTTTTTTTTAGTTTCAACGTTAAGAGGTCTGTTCCAGGCTAGCGTGCACCTTGACTCAAAAATTACGACATGAAATTTATTATTTTACGAGATATCAAATTTCAGACTTTTTCGTTAAGCCAGCCCTGTTAGAGTTAAATGCTTGTACTTTAAAAAGCAATATCTACCGGACTAACAATAAATTTTAATTATTGTAACTAATGAAACTTAAATGTAAATCACGACATATGTTAAATACATAAATAGTTACAAATTTGATTAGCTAAGAACTTATGAAATTAGTTAACTATTTATCGATTCAACACATTGTTTACTCTATGAGACATATAATATCGTTCTATTATGTAATTAGATAAGATGTGAAAATTTAAAGTAAGGACCTTAACTTAAAAACTTTATTTACGGATCGGGCCATTTGGTATGCTTCTCGATGGAATTTTTTGATGAAATTTGGTAAGAATGTTTTTCATCATGTGTAGAAGATTTTCACCAAATTTTATCAAAAAATTCAATGTCTAATATTTTTCAATCCTGTAGTTAACCCACTTTCTGGTTGAATTTTTTCATGAAATTTGGTGGAGATGTTCTACACATGATGAAAAACATCCCTACCAAATTTTATCAAAAAATTCCATCGAGAAGCTTGTCAAATGATTCAATCCAAAATATGGTCCTTAAGTTAAAGTTATTACTTGAAATGCACCCTAAATAAGATATATAACAAGAATATTGTAGATAAAAAGAGTACATAGAATATTAGTATGTGACTATATGGTGTGGTATTTATTGGAATGGAGCTAAAATGATTTAAACTATGTTATGTTGGCCAATTACATCTACTTTGTGTATTATTTTTTTGTACAATTTGCATTTCTAGAATTGTTTATTAGTATCGTATTACAAAAACGCTTCCTTTTTTTTTACTCAAGTTCTAAATATGAAAAATGGATCTTTCAAAAAATGAAATTGGAGCGTTCAATTCGCGAATTGATCCTTCATTTAAAAAGAGCTGATGATTAACTACACTTTAGTACATTGTACTAGTCACTTGGTTTTATTTTGGGCAATCTATTTTTTTTGTCGTAAAAAAAGCAGTAAACTTTATGTTTGATTCTATTTTGGTCACATTCGTTAACAATATTTTAATTACGTTAGTTATCATCCTACGTGGCATCCAATTAATATTATTGTGCATTTCTCTTTTCCAACTAAGCACTTCACATAATCTCTTTTTTGTTCTTCTTCTTCTTCTTCTTCAAACCTAAACCCAAAACCTCGTTTTTCTTCTTCAAACCCAAATACGAAACCAAGCCCTCCATTTCTTCATCTTGGACGATAAAATATAAGGATAATCTTTAACCATTAATGGTGAAAAAAACAAATCTATTTGAGCTCAACAATTCAAATCCAAGATGAGATTCAACCCCCTTGAGCTCAACAATTTGCTCTCTTCTTATTAATGGCCAAAAATAATTTCTCTTTCCTCTATAATTTGTTTGGGAAAATTTTTCTACATAAAAATTAGAGAGAGAGAGAGAGAAATCAACACATTATTGATCTCGATTGAACCCGGGTTAGGGCCAATTTTCTCTATTCTTATTAATGGCCGGAAATATTTTCTCTCTCCTCTGTAATTTGTTTGGGGAAATTTTTCTACATAAAAATTAGAGAGAGAAATCAATACATTATTGATCTCGATTGAACCCGGGTTAGGGCCAATTTTCTTTCTTCTTCTTATTAATGGCCGGAAATATTCTCTCTTTGTTTGGGGAAATTTTTCTACATAAAATTTAGAGAGAGAGAGATAGAGATAGAGATCAAAATGAGAAATACTCAAGGTAATAACATAATTTTTTTTCTATCTCCTCTGGTTTTCCATATAAAAATCGTTGGCCAATTTTCTCTCTTCTTCTCAAGATATGTTGTGTGGTGATGAAGAGAGAGAGATAGTATTTTTGAGTTGGATTGATGACATGGTTGCTGATGTTGAAAATAAAAATAGAGAATAATAGTTGGATATGCCATGTGTGTATTCAATTAACGGCTTTTAAACGGTGTTAACGAGTGTGACCAAAACGAAACAAAACAGAAAGTTTGCTGCCTTTTTTACGACAAAAGAATAGATTGCTAAAAATGAGACCAACTGGCTAGTACAATGTATAAAAGTGTATTTAACCCTTTAACATTAAGTTCAAACCACATCGTTTTTGGAACACTTGAATTTAACGTTGTTATGTTTTTGGGTTTATGCTTCCTTCTCTCCCGCATCCTCATCTGTGTCTCATAAAAATCTTATCTAGGGTTGTTATTCCTTAAAACTAAATATTGAACATCTAAAATTAAGACCACCACTGCGAGTGAAACCTAGAGAATCCAATTTTTAACTGACAGTGCCTACACTGCTACCAATATAGGCTGCTACCGGCACCTCACAACTTACTGGGGTGTTGGTGTAATTTTTTGAACAAAAAACAAACCAGAAGGTCGAAATAACACACACCCTCCCTACAGCCAAAAAACAAAAAAAAAAAACCCCAACCATAACCCAAAACAAAGCCTAACAGAACACTACAGGGGCCTAAAGCGTTAAAACAAAGCATCCAAAATGCTCCCGAGAGGATTAGAAACCCAATATAAGGTGCTAAAGAACTTTTAACAGCAAGATAAGCCGCATTATGAGCACAGCCTTATTAAAGTCGCATCTAAGAAAAACAACTCAAACACCAGAGGAAGCCAACGTACCTTTTAATATCTGAAATAATAGAAACGACTTCCCAAAAAGGATCTTTCTCTGGGTGGCATAAATCAACCACTTCTTTCAATCTGAGAAAATAAAGGATGTTGAAAAGCAACGACTCAATATCAAAGAGCAAGCTTCTCTCACTGCAATTGCTTCCGACGTAAAGGCCAAGAATGCAAAAGCACGTTTACCAATACCATCAACAATGACACCATCTGTAGAATAAACTATGACACCTATTACTGCATTGGCAGTAAAAATAAAGAAAGCGGCATTGCACCCAACCCAAAGACAGTCAAAAGCGAGAGGGATTCCAACTAAGAATTGATAGAAAGATGCAATAGATGATTCTCGGACACGATCGCACACATTGAAAATCCATAAAAGCAGAAGAAATCCACGAAATTAGCCCCAAGCTACTGATACGCTCATGAACGAATATAAAATTACTAGGCGAAAGCCAAAGAACCAAGTTATTGTTAAAGGCAGGCATATTCCCTCTCCATGTTCCCATCTCCATGTTCTAGTGATGTGTTGTATATTCCCTCTCCATGTTCTAGTGATGCCTCTCCATGTTCTAGTGATGTGTTGTATATTCCCTCTCCATGTTCTATCAATGTGTAATGTAATTATGTTGTTTGTTCTCATCATTTGTTTTGTAATTATGATGTTTTGATAGCCTCTTGCTCTTGTATATATAAGAGCTTTCTCTCATTGTAAGAAATACACAAAAACATAGATATACAACTACAATAACATATTCTCTATTTCCTTAACTCTCTTGCTATAATTCTTTACCTTCTTAATTTTATCATGGTATCAGAGGAACAATCTTAAATTTTTTTTTACCCACAAATACCTCCTGCATCACCCTCATCACTCCCAGCAATTCCTCTGCTCAAACTCTCTCATTACCACAACACCAAACCCACAACACCAAACCCACATTTTTCAATACTCTCGAAACCTATCTAAATCACCGCCAAAACTCCGTAGCCCGGCACCACTGTGATCGTCTCAGCAAGACGAAAGTAACCCCGAAAGAATTTTCTGAAAACACCCTCGCACGCGCCTTCACGCGCTGGAGAGTGATCCTCGCGCTACGCACGCGCACACGCGCCTACTCGCCACACGTGCGCCACTACCGTTAGTGACGCCGTCAGCTGCAACCGTCAGAGTTAACGGCGGTTAGATAACGCCGTTAGTTTACTGTTCAAAAAAAAAAAAAAAACACACTTTTTCCTTGGTTTTTCAGCCTTCCGGACTCAACCGTGACCTCTGTTTTTGCCAACTCCACTCCTACAATATCAATCTCAGGTTTCATCTCTATTAATTACTAGTTCCCCTTTCAACATGTCTTCCAATCCACATATCACCCTTCCCCACGCCCTCCTTACTCATCCCCACATCCTTCCCCTAGGGCACCTAGAGGTTTATCACAGGTTAAATGCAATTACTGTAAAGAATTTGGTCACACCGTCAAGTACTGTCCCTCTCCTACTTCTCGGTACATGCGTGGCCTACAAAACTCCTCCCCCCCTACTGCTGCCTTCACATCGTCTGACCCATCAAATATCAACTCTCCATCTCCACCTGGTTTTTGTCCGCAAACCATTCATGTGAACTCCGCCAATTCTTCACATCTCAATCATACTGTTGCATCTGCCTTCTCTGCTCCTACTGGTTCACCCGTCTCACCCTGGTTTCTCGATTCTGGAGCTTCAAACCACATGACTTTTGACTCTACTCCTTTTGTCACCTCTAGCCCGATGCACTCATCTCCCCCGATACATACAGCTAGTGGTTCCACTATCTCTGCTAGCCACATTGGTTCCATCCATACCACCAACGGTTTGTCTGTTCCTGATGTTCTCCTTGTCCCTAAAGTTCTCTACTGCTCTACTTAACCATGGTTTTTCACAGAGTACACATGACTCCGCTATGTTCACCTTTTCATCATCTATGGGCATTATTGTTCTCCTGATATATGTCGATGATATGATTATAACTGGGAATGATTTGGACGGTATAACTAGACTCCAAAAATATCTGTCTTCATGTTTTGAAATGAAAGATCTGGGTACTCTTCGCTACTTCCTGGGCATTGAAGTTGATCATTCCTCCACCGGATACTTCCTCTCTCAGGTAAAATATGCTTCTGACATTGTTGACCGGGCTGGCCTGACAGATAACAAGCTTGCAGATACTCCGCTTGAAATGAATGTCAAGTTTTCTCCTTCCGATGGTACTCCCCTGGCTAATCCTACATTATACCGACAGCTTGTTGGTAGTCTCAACTATCTCACCATCACCAGGCCAGATATCAGCTATGCTGTCCACATTGTGAGTCAATTCATGTCTGCACCGCGCTCTGTCCACTATGCTGCTGTCCTTCGCATCATTCGGTACATCAAAGGGACCCTCTACCAAGGCTTACATCTATCGTCAGCTTCGAATCTTACACTCCAGGGATACTCTGATTCTGACTGGGCTGGTGATATCACTGATCGGCGATCCACAACCGGGTTCTGCATCTTTCTAGGCGATTCTCTTATTTCGTGGAAAAGTAAAAAGCAAACTGTAATTGCTAGATCCAGTGCTGAGGCTGAATATCGTGCTCTTGCTCAAACAACCGCGGAAATCATCTGGCTTCGCTGGCTCCTTCAAGATATGGGAATCTCTAGTCCAGATCCCACACCTCTGTTTTGTGACAATCGAAGTGCCATCCAAATCGCCCATAACGATGTCTTTCACGAGCGGACCAAACATATTGAAGTGGACTGCCACTTTACTCGTCATCATCTATCCCAAGGACACATTCGGCTACCACACATCTCTTCCGATGCGCAAACAGCTGATCTCTTCACCAAATCCCATGTAACTGCTCGATTCCGTTTTCTGGTATCCAAGCTCCGCATGCTTTCCAAGTAATCCTGAGCTTGCAGGGGGGTGTTAAAGGCAGGCATATTCCCTCTCCATGTTCCCATCTCCATGTTCTAGTGATGTGTTGTATATTCCCTCTCCATGTTCTAGTGATGCCTCTCCATGTTCTAGTGATGTGTTGTATATTCCCTCTCCATGTTCTATCAATGTGTAATGTAATTATGTTGTTTGTTCTCATCATTTGTTTTGTAATTATGATGTTTTGATAGCCTTTTGCTCTTGTATATATAAGAGCTTTCTCTCATTGTAAGAAATACACAAAAACATAGATATATAACTACAATAACATATTCTCTATTTCCTTAACTCTCTTGCTATAATTCTTTACCTTCTTAATTTTATCAGTTATCACCGCAATTTTACCCAACAACTTTAAAGAATTCGAACCTAGCCCATACGAATCAATAAAGCCAGAGCACCTACGAATAGAGGATAAAATATGATTCATAGACATAGGCTCTGAAAATAAATTACTCCCAAAAAAGAATTAGTCCAAGTGCACTAGAGCAGCATATATTCTATCGACTCGATCTCCAAATTGCAAATATCACAAAGGGGAGGATTTACATTTTTGAAAAAATAAGTTCTCACCCATTGCCATGGCATTGTTCAAAATCCTCCACCAAAAGTGTTGAATTTCCGGGGGAACTGGGAGCCGCCAAATTGAGGTCCACATTTTTTGATGCGAAACAAAAGACGAGGAAGGCTTCCAAGCGAGAGACTCAATACTGTTCTTTGACGCAACTAAGTAACCCGATCAAACAAAGTAAGTTCCATCCCAATTAAAATGCCACACCAATTGGTCTTCCTTACCTTCTTTACTAATCCGGATAGAAAGAATTTATTTTCCAATCACCGGCTCAAATAAGGGGAGGGCAAGATCAGACTTCCATATTTTGTGAATTGGATGGATAAAATCTGAAACCTTTAATACACCAGGAGAAGAGGTAGGGGGACATGGAATTACTTTCATCTCACCAAATGTCAATTGATTTCTCATCTCCGACTTGTCCTTTAAAAGAGCCCTCTACTCCAAATCCAAGATTACCCTACCCTTAATCGTCGAAAGGAAATTGGACGACGAAAAATACTGAGCTTTCAACACTTTGTAGAGTTTTAAGACAGCATCCACTACAATTGCTTCTTAGAGCATCCGCACCGGATACATTAAAATTTAGGCTAAATTTAGCTATTGCTTTCTAAATTTTAAAACATGCACACAGCGGAAATGGTAATTTTTTTACTCATACGAATGTCTCACATTCGTATGAGTTCATAAAAAAAAAAATAAAAAAAAATAATGTCATACGATTGAAGAACAATTGTATGAATTGTTTTGGCATACTTTTTCAACCATACGAATGTGCCAAATTCGTATGGGTTAATTTGTAATTTTTTTTTTTTTTTTTTTTTTAAGTTTTGTTAGTTATCTCACACATATAACTTAAAAAAAAAATAGATAATATAATCAAGAAATTCCCATA
Organism: Lonicera japonica; assembly: GCA_021464415.1. Taxonomy (NCBI): domain Eukaryota; kingdom Viridiplantae; phylum Streptophyta; class Magnoliopsida; order Dipsacales; family Caprifoliaceae; genus Lonicera; species Lonicera japonica. Next base: position 4,352,857 of record CM038467.1, on the reverse strand, counting down.
CGAATGAGCCAAATTCGTATGGGTTTAGAAAACAAAAAAAAATATACATATAATCAAGAAATTCCCATACGAATGAGCTAAATTCGTATGGTTTTTTTTTTAGTTTAATACGAATGTGCCACATTCGTATGCCTCATACGATCGACCCATATTCGTATATGGTAAAATTTAAGAGAATGGTAAATTTAGTCGTCTACCCTACCTTCCAAATTTTGTCCATCCAAATTCTTCCGCTGGAGAGAGGGATAGGGTAAATTTATCTATTTACCCTATCCGGTGCGGATGCTCTTAGAGAGTGGCTAAATTAAAATTTCGGATACCTACTGGTGGGTGGATTCTTTGTTCTCAACATAACACGGGTGTACAAGTAAAACGACGTTATTTATGAGATGGTTAGTTATGTGTAGCCCATCTATTTGATGGCTTAGATTTACAAAAAAAGTAGTCTCTGTTTGGTACCTCTCTGTTCTTTTTTTTTTTTAATTTTAAAAACGCAATTCAAAAACAATTCTATTTTCACGCTTCTCAAAAAAAAATTAACTTTACTTTCTCTCTCTAAAAAAACTTTTAAAACACTATAACTTTAAATTCAAAAATCAAAATTAAATAAAAAATATATATTTAAAACATACTCGTCAAGATCTATAAAATAAGATCAATTTTAACTATTTTTTGAAATTTTTTTATGAAATTTTTAGTTGGTTGTTAAAAACTCAAAAAAAATAAATAAATCAACTTTTCAACATATTTCAAAATTCTACCAAACACCATATTTTAAAAACTCAACTCAAAATATCTACCAAACGGGCAAGACTTTCTAAAAAAATAGACTAATCACCACTACTCAGAGGCAGTCAATTCAACGCTTGTTATATACGAGAATTTATTGAGTATAACCGTGGTACCACATCAAAAAATTAAAAGGTGATGTGGTACCACAGACGAGAGTTGGCCTTGGGACAGAACTGGTAGGGTAATCGCACAAGGTCTAAAAGTTAAAAGGGACGTTGGTATTTTATTTATCTCTTTATATATATATATATATATATATTAAAAAAGAAAAAAATTATAATGCAAATTTTCAAGAAAATAACTCAAGTTTCCAAAACTCTAATGATGTATAGGGAAACGGCTTTTCCAGCTCTTCTCTGATTCTTTCCTCCTAAATCCAATCTCAAATTTCTCATGCTATAAGAAAGAATTAGATGAGCACCAATATTTTTTCATTCACTTATATTAATTTCGAAACAATAAGAGAGAATTAATTATGTTAATGTGTTTTCGATGGCATGTGAACTCTTATCATTAAAATTATATTTATTTTTTAATATAAAAATTAATATATTTATTTATAAGAGGGCACATTTTAAAATTTTGACCAAGGTTTCAAAATACACAGTACCAACTCTGCCACTGACTAACAAGATTGTTGCCATTTAACACGTGGATATCAATCAAATTAACTTAATATTCACAGTTTTAATTTTGTCGTTCTCTGTTAATGACGTGATGTCTATCTCCTTTTCATTGTTCACGTGATGTTCTATCCATTTCTCTTTTTGCCAAACTAATTAATTAAATTTTAGAAGAATAAGAACACATTGAAAAATAAAAAGAAATTAAGTTCATCGTAAAAGAAAATGATTTAAGAGAATCTCAAAATAACAAATCTTGGTCAGGGTTCATCGAGAGCCAATTTTTGCTACAAAATAAATTAAGGATTAATTTTAGACCCAAATTGAGTTGAAAAATAAAGTAATGGAAAGACAAAGTGCAAGAACTCGCATTTTTGAAGCTGATCCCCATGGGCAGCGATTCCTCCAGTTTCGCATATGTTTTAATTTGACAGTTTGTAAAGAAAATCAAAGTCACCAGTTTTTTTTATTAAACAAACAAAAGTGTGTATGAAATAGGAACATTTATAGATTAAACGAGCTCTTAAACACCATTAATGCGAAACTAGTTGATTTGAAAGTTTGAGGATTAAGTTACTAATCGGGAAGGTGTTAGGTACTCAATTCGCCCTTTCGTTCTCTGGATAGGATATGCGTGTATTTATAATCGAGAATTCGCATGCTTATTGATATTATTGTGTATTAATCCATAATTTTAGAAAAGCGGGATTTTGGGTGGGGATAAAAAGCGTGTGCTTTATAATGCGCCCATTTGATTTTTGAAAATCACTGTGTGTGATTTGAAAAGTGATTTTGATAATGATAAGAAGAAAAACAGGTGTTTTTGGTAAAGCACAGGGCTTTTTGGAAACTAATTCTATTTAAAATCGAATATTCGGTAATCCTCAAGATCTGTTCATCAATAGTGTACCGCAGTTGAATGATTTAAACCGGCATTGATGAATATAATACTCTTATATTAGATATTTACATGTATACCATGATTTATAGGTTAAATCGAATACAAATACTTAATGATTCATTCGTGAAACGAGACTGATAAAATCGGGATTTTACAAAATTAACAGATAAATATATATGTTTTAAAATGGTTATAACTCGATCTACGCCTTAGGTTTTGAAAACATGTTTGAAATATAAAATATGGATTGATTTTAAGATAACAATAATTTAATCATGCGATTGATCGATTATAAATTTATAACTAAAGAAAACGAAGACAGATAAATAATAAAGCTAAAATGAGTTAAAAAATACTTGAGAACCTTAAAATATTTTATGGCACAATTCTCAAAGTTCTATAGCTGTCTAATGCTTTAAAATGGGTCAATACATGTTTATTTATATTCGAAAGGGACCCTTGGAAGTTTGTCCACAAGACGAACTGCATATTTGTCGTGGCGACAAAAAACCCATTAACTTTTTCCACATGCCATAATCTTTATTTATTGTGTGGACAAAATGTCCCATAATTTTGTCCACATGATATTACTATTCATCTCGTTCTAATTTTTGTTGTATCGGTTAAACGGAGAATTTGATTAATCTTATTATATTATGTTTTTTCTCATGATAAGACCTATCTACTGACCAAATTTGAGATAATTTGGACTTCAAGAAGGCCTCTGTTTGATTAACCAAAGCAAACCCACAGTTTGATCGATTCCCGAAGATTCTGCAGTCGGATCGAGCTGATTTTTTAGTATGTTACTCTTGATGGTAATATGTAACAACGCTAAATTTTTTAAGATGGTAATAATATGGGAAGGATTTCATTCACATATTTCACAAGATTAATGGTTCTTGATTTTTGAAAACTTCCGGTAATCCTCGTAACTTCTTGTCCTAGAGTTCTTTTTACTTTTTTCTTCAACCCGTATCACATGTATAGAGTATGAATACATGTATGAATTCCCGTGCGTACATGCATGCTCGCTTAACAAAAAATTGAATTCTTGTGAGGGTCGCAAAATGAGGTGTTCACAAAAAGCAGTCTAAGTGCTTTGAAATTATTCAAGTGAAACTTATATACATTGAAATTGAGGTTTAGGTTTTGAACTTTATGTTCTAATTCATTGAAAATTCAAATTTATACTTATTTGTCATTTACCCTTCACCTCAATTAATGATTCTCAAATATTGTGTACAATAAACCATTATTGTTGAAGTTTCATAAATCTATGATAAAGTGAAATACAAATCAATACCCATTTGCTATCTATCTGTATCAATCGATCATTATAGAGAATCATAAGCAACCAAGTTTCATTAATGTTAATTTAGTTAAAGGAAAAGAAACACCTAAACACTTTCATTTCCTTTTTTTTAAAAAAAAAGAGAAAATCTAGATTTTAAAGAAAGACAGGGGTGTGGGATAGTCTATGAAAGGAAGAAATACATAGAGAAGTGAAAAAATGCTTTGTTGGTCATTAAAACTTCAATGTGGAACTCCCATTCTTCCTTTTTGATTCACTTAAATTGTTCTTGGATTTTTGAAGAGCCATACTCCAAAAATGAAAAGAGAAAAATCACTGTTAAAATGAGACATCACCAATTAAACTAAGAAATAAATGGTTAATTTTGTAAAAGTCCACGTATTAAATAAGAATAATTATATTGATTGGTGATACTTTGTCAACAAAAAGACATGTATCATATTTATTGGGTAATTAATACAATAACCTCTAAAGTTTATGTCAAATTCTAATCGTATCCTTGAAATCTCAGAAGTGACAAGAGGAACCCTAAAGTACATTAAGTGACATGTTTTAAATCATTTGTTTAACCTCGTTAATAAAAAAATGCTGAGTTAGCAACTTATGTGGATCTTAGTTGGACAAAAAAAAATGAAAAAAAATAACATAATAAGAATATAAAGAGAAGTTTTCTTTTCGCTTCTTCTCCCCTACCCCCATTTCAATGACATTTTCTTCATCTTGCCTTATCTCCACTACAAAACCCTAATCACTTTCATCGAAGCTCCCCTCTCTCTGCTCCTTCACCTTTGCCCTTTCCTTTCCTCGCCTATAATCTTCCCAAACTTTTTTTGTCTTTACCGTCATTGCCCTGCCGACGATCCTCGTGGCCAAAAAGCTCAATGAGATTGAGCTCGAGCTTAAACGATACCACTGGAGAATTCTATAGGCCAATAAAATATGTTTTATTATTATGTGTGGTCTTATTTTCTTCTTTCTGAACTTTGGGTCGAAAGATTTTTTCGATGAGGTTCCGGTCGACCTACAACGCGATATCGGGTGTAGCGCATTCTGGTTTTTGAATGTAACTCAAAATAAATATAAGGAGAAAGCTAATGTAGAATACCTTGCTGGGATTTGGATGAAGAATTCGTTGTTGGTTTTAGGTGGGATTAGTTTAATTAAGTTGCTTTTTAATTTTCACTTTTCAAGTCCAAGAAAGTAAAGGAAAATTCTTAGATGAGATGTTTAGGGATAATGAAAGAGGTGGGTGAGGAGAAACAATGGTGAAAGGTAATGGATGTGGGGGTTCATGTGTCAAGAGTTGGTCGACATTGAGGGATTAGGACTTTGTGTGTGTCTGTGGTGATGGGCGACAGTGGGTGGAGGGATGGCATGGATGATAGGTAATTTACTTTAAGGAGACGTAATTTACTTTCTCTCTTATTCTTTTTCCCCTTTATTTTTATGTAATGTTTCTTTTATTTAATATTTTTTTTGTCAAGTTAGATTTATGTGTAAAGCCATGTAAGCATCCCATTAATAAAACTAACAGGATTAAGTGGAAGGGTTAAATCGAGGGTGCGACATCTCTACAGTTTTAGAAGAAGATAATTAAAACCTTGAAAATAACAATATAGAAAGAAAATGAGGTTTTAGATAAAGTAAATGATCAGTAAAAGGGTTTAAACAGATTATAGAGACAACGAAGAAATAATAAATAAGGTTTGGGAGAAAAAGATGTTTTAGATGGAGAGAATGTAATAGAATAATTTAAAAAGATTATAGAGACAAGAAGAATTAATACATGGGGTTTGGGAGAATGATGGAAGAGAAATCCATGATAAATCCTTCGCTTGAAACAAATATTTGTTATTCATAAAAATATTCTTAAATACATCAATTTATAAAATTCTTCAAAGTTTATTGAGTTTTGAATATTATAAAATTTTTAAAAATTAATTTTAATCTTAATTAATACCACAAAATTTTAAAAAGCCATTTAAAATTTTAATTGAATACCATAAAATTTTTAAAAATATTTTAAAATTTCAATTGAATACTAATGTACTTTCATAATAATAAAAAAAAATCATGTAGAATCGAATACACCCCCTTAATATACTTTACATCTCACTTCTAAATTTCAAATATACAAATAAATTTAACCCAAAATTTAGTGATTATTGTATTAATCACCCCCTTAGATTAATAGATTAAGTAATTTATCGTGACCTACCTCGGTCAAACAATAAAAAGATAATATTAATAAAAAAAAAAAAAAAAAACCGAAACGCCTCAGAGATTTTTATGCCCTCGGGATTTGTTGAGATTTAAAAGATTTGGGCAACAGGTGGTTAAAAAAGAAAAGAAAAAAGGCAAGGGTTTGTGTCTAAGAGTGAAGAAATGGAAGCAACAGGTGGTTTGCTGGAGACGATTCGACCACCTCGCGTCGAAGACGCTGGTCTCGAGGACTGTTCATTGCCCCCCGATTCCATCAAAGAGGCCTTCCTCAAGGCCGCCACCGCTGTTAAATCACGCGCCGCCTCCATCTTATCGCCTTCAGGCGAGGCGGAACTCGACGGAGATTGCGTCAACGATCCTTGGCCCAGCGCCGGAGAGTCGTCCGATACACTCGTCGGGATCACGCCGGAGACTGAGCCTAAGGGGGCTTGCCCAGTCGAGAAGGGCGGGGGCGTGCCGGACGCTGCTTCCGTTGACGACGTGACAACTGGCGTGATTGATAGGGAGGAGTCAGGCGATAAGGTGGTGGGAACCGATGTGCCTGACGGGGGGGAGGCTTGCGTTGATGGAGTACAAGGTTTGAAGATTGGAGACAAGGGTAAGAAGTTGAAGAATGATGTTGAGGATGAGGAAGAAGGTGAAAGGCCAATCTTAGCTGAAGCTTATGTATGAAAATATTCTCTCTTTGTATCTTTTGTGTTTGTATTTGTATTTGTATGATGAATGAATAAAAATAAATCTTGCAATGTTTCGCGTTGAATCAATGTGTCATCTATCACTTTTATCTTCTTTTTTCTTTTCTTTTTTTATCATGTTCATAAGCATATACTTTCTTCTACTCAAATTAAGAGGGAGTTTGTATACAAATTTCAATTCAGTAATCAAATGGTCAAGAATATAAATGTAGAGTTGTCAAAATTCATACTTTCTCCTATTCAAAGGTCAAGAAAATAGACGTAGAGTTGTCAAAATTCATCAAAATAGTACATTAGGTTACAAGATGAGATGGACAATGAACTATATATCCATCCACTGTATACTGGTAAATGTTGAACTCTTCTTTCGTTTCCTTTGGTAAATATTTTCTTAAGAATAAATTAACAAACGCGTCCCTCACTGCAATAGTTTTTGCAAACATCTAGCAAATGAACCATACCTATTCCATTGTTCTTCAGATAAATCTAAACCTTCTACTACTGTTGTCTAGACCTTTATAGTTCATCTTTGGTTATATGATGATCCTGGGATTTCAAATTCTTGTTGATTAGTGTTGCCAATTCCTTCAAGCTAGCTTTTGAAGGAAGCTTGACCTGCACAAGAAAATACAAGTCAGGCTGCTGGAAAAATAAAGGCCCTGTATGAGGAAAATAAATAAAATGAGATAAAGTAATTACTGGATTTGATTTGTCTCCTTCTGGGTAGAACAGCAGCGTCGGATAGTCATCTACCTGAGTAGATCAAATATAGAACTCATTACCAACATTTAGTAAACAGATACACAGATTAAATTAGACGTCACACCTTAATTCAAGTAAGGTGTGAAATTAGGAAATATTAGCCATTTATTTATGGTTTGGGGAAAGATCTTTTGCATAATGTATCTCAGGTTCAATAAAATACTTGGAAGATGAAAAGATAGAACCCAAACCAGACTACTGTAGAACTGGAATTCAGGGTATATAATCTGAAACAACATGATTTTGTAACATGAAAATTGAAAACTTTACAAATGCTGACAAGAGAGAGAACATTTTTATTTTTTATTTTGAAAAATCAAAATAAATTATCTGACGACCGCTCAGCTTTGGTTGAGTAGAACTCCAAGAATGATGTAAGAAGTCTAGAATTGTAAACTTCCTAATCAAATCAAATGATTATATTAACATAATTTTTAACACCGGACCAAAGTATACATATTATCTGTATTGTTATCTATAACTTTATTACATAATGTGTTTCACAGTCTTATAATCCTTAGAATCCCCACAAAGATTTTTGAAACGACTAACTTACCTGAAGTTTTGGATGTTCATTTGCAGAAGCATCTATCCTTGCAAATATTAGGTTTTCCAACCCCTTGAAATGCTTCGCCAACTTCTGCACCTGCTTGCTCGTTTCTTCACATCTGAAGCACCAAGGCGTGTGTACCTTAAAATTTTAAATGATCATATTCAGAAAAATAAAATGTGTACCCTTTTTAATTATAGAATAGATCATACTGCATCTGAAAAAATATACTAAAATTGAGATGATATAGAAATCGAACTCTCTATAAAACTATACAAACCTCAATAAGAATGTTCTTAGGACTGCTTAGAACCAAGTCGTCAAATGTCCTTCCCACTATGGTCAGAATGCTTGCCTCTTCCTGCAATTTCAACCACCCCAATATACTTTCAAGTTAAAATGAGAAGCTAATTGTGACTTTCATTAGCCTATGCTCTCACGTAAATGAGCTCCACTGGAGTCTGCTTTTAAATGAATGAATATCACATTCATATTAAATGAATGAATATAGCATCCAAATGAAATTGAATATAGTTGTGCAAATATACCCCTCCCTCTCAAATTAAGAGTCGCTGTTTAAAAATCTAGCATTAAACAAAGTAGAGGTCAAGGTAGTAAGAGTTGTTATAATCAATAATTGAGACACTCACATTATCTGGAATTGGCTGTGATTTGTAGTATGGTGATAAACTACCACTCAGAATTCCCAAGCAAAACTCCTACAAAGAACATTTTACAGAACCAGACCAAGTTACATCGGCAGAAATCTAGTGAAAGAAAAATCAAATAGATCAAAATTGTACTTCTATCTTTGCCGGTGTGGGATCTGATTCCAGCAAATACTTTATGCTGATCTTGTAATCGAAAGCAGTTACCTATCAAGCACACATGAAAAAATAATTCCACAATTTAGTGGTGCCTCTTAATTTAATAAATAAAAACTAAAAGCTGCAAGGAAGAAGAATGCTTCATTAGGAAACTAACAACAGTGTCTTCTGATTCTTCAAGCCCAAATAAAGTTAGGAAAGGCTTTGCTAGGTTTTCCTCTTTAATGTCGACAAATACAAACATTATCTGTAACCAGGAGATGATATTAGATGATCATAACACTAATAAAGAAATTAGTTAGTCCATTAGATTCAAGGTCAGGTTAGTCAACCTTTGATTTGAACTTCCTTGCAACATTTTGGAAAGGCTCCAAAAGTTTCTTGAACCTCTCTGCTTCCGCAAATACATAAACCTGGTTAATGCTTAAGATCATTAAAATATGCTTCCTATTACATATACACATATATATGTATTTGTTCCTATTTTAGCAACGGAACAAAAGGTAAGCCCAAAAAAGGGTAAAAACAAATTATGTCTTCACAAGTTATTGATCGTAAAGTAGAAGGCATTTTCAAATTCTAACCATGTCAAAAGAAGAGAAAAAAGGGGGGGGGGGGGGGGGGGTGGACAACAAGGAATAGCAACCTGGAGTTTGTTTGGACTGGAGTAAACTCTGGCAGAATTAAGTTCAGTCAGTATGGTGACCAAAGGGAACTTGTTGTTGTCCAAAAACTGCATGATTTTGTCCGTTTTGAAGGTGTCTTCTGCAACGTGGAATAAATTAATCATGTTGATGAGCAACTTAACTTCAGCGACTCTTATGGAAGGCCAAAGGACATTTGATCTTATAAGTCCAAAGAATAAAGCAAACAAAAATCACATCAAGTTGTACTCACTTCAGACTAAAGAGAAGGAGAACAACAGATTTATCACCTTGTTTCCTCTCTTAAAAGAAAATAAAACCAGAAGGAATAAAATACTGCATCAAGCAGACCATAAAGTTGAAAGAACTTCCATTCTAGAAGAATTGAACTAAGACAAAGTTCAATTGATGAACGGTCATGTTGGGAAAATTGAATATGCAAGTCATTGATTTAAAAGTACCTAATTATCAACTTACCAAAAGTAGTGTATCTTTCCACCTCGCTCTTAACAAGACCAAGGAAAATATTAGCAGGCTTCATATGTGGGAATAGAACACTGGCAATTTCAGTGCTGTCCGTTACAACAAATTGAATCTCGTTGTCAGAAGTTGATGCTTTTACAAATTCTTCATAATCAGGACCCTGACAAATTATATAAATGTAAATGAGTAAATTGACACATTAGAAACACGTTACCAGCCGGTCTTAGTGTGTTATGTAAATTGAATATTAAAGAACCGACTTGCAGACCATGCTCATCTACACAAAATGCAGCCACATACACTCTATGATTATCATGCATTGCTTCAAACAGTACAAGTGCAATCTCTCTCTCTCTCTGACACACACACACACTTACAAATCAGGTGGTCGAGCTGAACCTTAATGAAACCTTGAATAATGAAACCACTCGCATCACAGAGATCTTTACAGCAGTTCCTCTACTGTAAGAATTATTTAGGTTAAAACTTTTCCACCTTTACCTGTTAGTGATCATCATATAGTTTTCACAGATTTTGGAGAAGGCATGCGTGCAAGAGAATGCCTAGAGGTAATACTCCCTCAATCCGAATTAAGAACTAATTTTCTAAAGTCAATGTACCAAATCTCACGATAGCTAAACAAGTTGTGTTACTACCACTGATAATGTTGAAATCAGTGTACACCTAGAAATTCAGAAAGTCAAACAGTGACTCAATTGAAGCAACTAGTAGATGTTTTGATACAATTATAAGGGAGATTTAGGTTGGTGTATTTAACCACCAAATAATGCTAGCTCTGCTTTTGCGTCAACATGTTTTGAGTCAGTTGTCCTTCTCTATTTAGGTGACGTGGATCTGCTGCTGACAAACCATCTCAACTATCTCAAAAGAAACTGTAACCCCAACCTCTTTTGAAGGAGGGTCAAATTTAAGTTCTCATATCTTTACCTAAATTGCGGATGAATGCATGGAACATAGGATATGGATAGATAGCATAAGGGAATTTTTTTTCAATTCACTTGTTGAATTAGGTTTACATGATCCATTGTCGTGATAATAACTCCAATGAATGCACGTACCTCAAATTTCTCAAATAGACCAACGACATACATAGGATGCTTCTTCCGAAATTCCTCTGCTTCAATTATTGAAGTAATTCTAATAACAGGCATACCCGTCTTCTTCCTTGCCCATATCACAATTTCTTCCCTAATTAACAACCAAAATCCACCGAACTAAATTAACAAATCAATGTCTATATACACCAGACAGTCATTGAACAAAGATGTAGTTATAGCAATTGGAGATCCAGATGTGAATTGAATTCGTAGCAATATATAGATAAGCGAGAAAAGAAGTGGTTACGAGGAAAATCCGCCTGTATACTGAGTAGGAGTGCCATTAACAAACAGAAGCAGAGTGGGAAATCCTTTGATCTCGAGAACCGAAGCGGCCTTTGGATATCGCTCTGCATCAAGTTTTGCGAGCACAAGGATCCCCAAGGTCCTTAAGAGAAGTAGCAGCCTCTGCAAATCGAGGCATTAATTCAGCACTCCTAGGGCACCAAGGTGCATAACCTAGAACTAGAACGTACTGATTTTCATCAATGAATTTCTTCGTATTGTCATTGTTTAGTTCAAGGACTATCCTTTGGGCCTTGCTTAAAGCTTCGGCCTCAGATGGCTTTACTTGATGAGTGCCTCCTTGTTGCTGTGATTTTTCTTTTTCTTCTTCTGCTTCTTGTTCTTCATCTAATGCTATGAGTTGGTCAATTTCGTCATCAGTGGTGGTGGGATCAGAATCATAATCAGAAGAAGAAGAACAAGTGAGTGATAGGAAGAGTACTATTGCGAGAGTAAGAGAGATGATGAATTTTGAATTGGGTTTTGGAGTATACATGGCTGTGAAGAGCGAGGGTTTTCGGAGAGGAAAGTGTTGTTGAATTTGATTTTAGATCTGCTTTGATGTGTAATTTCAGGGGCGAAAGGGGGTTTGTTTACGTAGAATTTCATGGGCGTAAGTAGATTAATAGCGGTTTTATCGGAACAGATTTAAGGTCTTCTCGCTAACTCCTTAATTGGATGGAAATGTAATTACATCCAATCTTTCAGAGCTTACGTTTTTTTACTAACCAAAACTGAATACCGAAGGGTTGTTCGTTTCAACCACACCAATTTAAAATTTTAAAGTTTTTAAATTTAAGTGGTTTCAAAATTACTTAGTAATTAACATTTAAATTTAAAAATTTAATTTTTATCATTTAAAACTAAAAATTTACTCTCTTTCAAAACAAATCTACCCTCTTTCAAAACAAAAATACACGCGCAAATCCCCCTTCTTCTTTTACGCACAGATTCCTCTATTCTTCTTTTTCTATGCATGTTTCATATTGCTATATAAACTTGGCAGTCGACTCCTTCACCCTCTCACCTTTACACTTATCTTTGCTCGGTTGGAATTTTGTAGTAATAAATAGAAGCATGTTTAATATTTCATTCCTCGTACTAATGCATAGTTACATTTGAAACTTGGATTTTGGAGATTTTGGTAAGACTTTGGAGTAGGTACTTGAACTATTATGTACAAAACTAAATAAACTAATAAGGGCAAACAAATAAGGACAAAATTGTCATATTAAAAAAAATTCAATTTTCAGATGTGTTATATTTAAACAAACAACATTTTTTCAGATATAGTTTTCAGATCAAAACAAACAATTTTTTAAGTCTTAATTTTCAGTTTTTAGTTTTCAGTTATTTTATCAAACGCCACCTAAATACATTATTAGTTTTAAACATCTATTCCGTCTAGCTGAAATTGTTTGTACCATCATTTAACTATTTATTAAAAAAAACATTAATTTTAAAATGATTAGCATATTTTTTTTTTATTATTATAAAAATTGAGTCATGTTAACGTGTGTCCTAAGGGTACATGTTAAGTGCCAATTTTTGAAAATAAATTAACTCCAAATATGCATTAAATATAGCACAGATTCTCATACAAAATTTTATTATTTCAATTTATAATAATTTTAACATGCGCCTGCACATGTTATCATTTTCTATAAAAAAATATTCTATCTCTAAAAATAAAATTATGATGACAAGAAAAATTCATTAGAAACTTTGTATCACTGCAATCGAGGCATTGGCTTGATACACCTGCGTCGTGTGCTACCAGATTGGCGTGCACATCATGCTAGGAGATTCGTTTGTAAATCAAGATTGAGTAGGTAAATATTTTTGAGTTATAATAAAAATCTTCCATTTTGAATCTTTTAAATTTTGCTCTTGATCTAAGCTTTGCCTACTCTAAGAGATTGTCGACACATGTTAGGTTACCTAGCACAGCTTTGAATTTGATCTTTTGATCTTAGGCTTACTTATCTAGGCTAAATGATCTCATGCTTGATGGAGTTTGCCAACTAGTGCTAATTGGTCTCGTCCATATGTTGAATTTCATGGAGAATATGGGTTTGTCAGGGTTTTTTTTCTTAAATTTGTAGATGTGCCAACTCTTTTTATATAATCGTAGGATAAAGGACCGTCTGACCACCCGTCCCTTTCTTAATCACAAACTCCCGAACAAGCAGTATAAACATCCCGTTCAGGTGACTAGAAAGAGCCATCTTTTTGCAGTTGAAATTTACTTGCCTTTGCTAATAGAAATGTAAAGTAATAATATTAATAATAAGTTTATTGAGTGGTGTTTTCCTTTTACAGGTATGATTAAAATTAATTCGGATGGGAGCATTTTTGGTGAATTTGAACGGGTAACTTATGGAGGGGTGGCTAGAGATGATTGTGGTAGATGGATTGAAGGCTTCTATCAAAAAATTGGATATGCAACCCCCTTTAAACAGAGCTTTGGGGTATAAGAAGAGTTATGAAACTTGCTAATGAGAGAGCTTGGTTAAAAGCAATAGGATTCCCTTATTGCCATTAATCTCATAAACAAAGATGAAGTTGTAAACCACCCAAACAATACTTTGACAAAAGACTACAAGAAATTAAAGAAGCCATGCTCTTGGATCTTTTTCATTTTCATCACAAAGGAAACAAATGTGATGATTATATGTCTAAACTCGGCAAAATGCAAGGTGAACAAGCCATGAGAATGATGATTCCTACTAATAAGATCTTGCAACTTTTAAAGTTAAATATGCAAAATATCGCATATCCGAGAGAAGATTAGTGTTCTGTTTATTTTTCCCTTTGTAACGAAAAAAATCAAAAAATAGAAGCCAAGTGGAAAAGATTTTTTTCCATATATATGAAGTCTTCTCAAATCTTTGTTTTCATACAATACCCATCCCAATTTAATGTTTCCTAAAAGCAGCAATAAAGATGACGAGTTTAACTTTAAAAAGGGCATCATAAGTTATAACTGCCGCTTTTAATAAGGAAGAAAAAGAAATATATATATATATATATTTTTAAAACGGCAAGATTGTTGGCTTTGTAGCTTTAAAAATGACTACAATACTCCGTTTTTAAGCCTAAAAAGGGCACTAATTGTGCTATTTTTAAAAAGACCCTTTTTATAATTTGTAAAAACAATAATCTTAATGCAGTTTTTAATTTTAAACTCGACAACTGTCATGCGGTTTTTAAAAATAAATTAAATTGGAATTAAAGATTGAAAAGGGCATTATATGAAGAACAAAGATTTGGGGAGACATCATGCATGGAAAAAAGTCAGGCGGAAAATATTATCGAATTTGTTCTGCTATTCTTTTCCTAATTTTATTTTTGTTAGTTTGGAAAAGTGGTGTTAAACTCATATGTAGATTTAATATTGGCAAAATGACCAAAAATAACAACTAACTTTATCCCGACTTTCACTTAGGTCATTGAACTTTTTTTCGTATAAATGATAATAACAAACTTTTGGCCGTTTATCAGTTATATCCAAAATGTAACTTCCGTCCGTTAAGTCTTAACGGAGTGCTTATGTGGGCAAAAAAAGCTGACATGGCTTCTTAAAAAAAAATAATACATAAAAAAAATGAGACCTTCCTCTCTCTCTCTCTCTCCCCTCCCCCACAACCCCCGTTCCCTTGCTCCTTCCTCTCCTCCCTCCACCTTTTCAACCCCATCACTCAAACCCACCGCACCTTTTCTCTCCTTTCCGACCCCATCTCTGCCATTCTCTCCACCTCGATGTTTCTCTTTCCTTATCTTCTCTCTCCACCAAACTAATCGAATCACTCAAATCTGAAATTAGCAAAACGCCCATTTCACTCTCCCATCTTCTTATCTCTGTCCCAAATTAACCAAATGCTCTATTTTTTTTCGATTACAAAGTTTTCCGGCGAGGTAGCGTCGGAGGCGTTTGTGATGGAAATATCAATTTCGTGTTTGCATTTGTAAAATTCGAGAGATAGATATGGGGCTAATAGGTAAAGGAATAATACGACGGTGAAATGGGTTCGCCGGAGGGTCATTAACCGTTTTTTCCGATAGCAGAAATCTGATATAAACCCCCAAATTCAAACACTAAAAATAACAAAGCAAAAGCAATCAAATCAGCCATTCAATGCTGTAACAATAGCAGTAATTAAAACAAATATGCAGAAAATAAAATAGTCTGGGAACAGAAATTGATACTGACACAAATATACATAGACATATACATATACATATATATAGAGAAAGGAGATTACGCACGCGATCGGAGGCGTCATTAAAGGGGGGAGGGGGCTCTTTATTTTTCTTAACACCGAACACTCTCTTCATATTTAGGTGGTGATTGGGGTTTCAATGATCAACGAGACAGAAGGTGGAGGTGTGGTGGGTTTGACGAGGTCGGAAAGGTGGAAGGAGGAAGGGGGAGGAGAGAGAGAGAGAGGAATGTCTATTTTTTTTGTGTTATTTTTATTTTAATAAGCCACATCAAATTTTGTTATACACATAAGCATTCCGTTAACCACATAAGCACTCCGTTAAGATTTAACGGACGAAAGTAACATTTTGGATGTAACTGATAAACGGCCAAAAGTTTGTTGTTATGATTGATACAAAAAAAAGTTCAATGACCTAAGTGAAAGTCGGGGTAAAGCTCGTTGTTATTTTTGGTTATTTTGCCTTTAATATTACAAGGTCAATCAATACCATTAAATAATTTTTGAATAACTTGGATTGCTATCTACCTAATTCAAGTAGAGCCATATCAAATCTTTGAATAACTTGTTTTTCAACTTCGCTACACAATGATGTAAGACCTTTTTTTATATCTCAAGATACAGTATCTCTAGTCAATTTTGATCACAAAAATTTACACCATTGTTGACACGAAGATCATATAAAGATCCATGAAAACAAACATAATTTATTTTATCACCTTGATATCTACATTTATTTGAACAGAAAGCTTACAACAAAGAAACAACAATTATACAAACAACCTTTCAAATTAAGCTTTATACTAGTTCCAGTACTATTGCTTATCTCTCAAAACTGAAATTTCAGCATTGTTATGCAGAACAAGCCACGAACAAGATCCAAGCACAATAGCATACAGATCAGATATAGGTGCATGAGTCCTTTTTGAATTTGATGGGCTTGGTGCTGGTGGAGTCGATCACGAGGGGGCAAGAAATCTGCTTTCGATGCTTTGTTGTCACCAGTTTACCTACCACGTCTCCTCTTGACCGGATTTCAAACTCCAATGTCAATGGAACTTGGAAGCCACTGTTGGAGGGAGGTAAGCTTGATTCAGCTCCATATAGTGGAACCTTGGTTGCCACTAGGTTCACCAAGACGGTTCTGCGACTTTTTCTTGGCTGATAGTATTTCTTCACCTGTAAGCACGATAACGTATGGTTCATTTTTGTTTCGTTTTTGTTCTGAATTAAGAACCCACATTTCCTTTTTCGAATATCCCAAATTAAGAATATAGTTTATAAAATGTAACAAACATGACGATAGCTAGCTAAATCAGTTTTGGTTGTACACTTGCTGAAGTATTATCACCTGACCACTTGCAATAGTAATATCGGAATAGATGAGATTGACAGGGGTGGAGCTAACATGAATGCCAAAGAAGGTAGCAGGATTGTATACGCTCAATCTCAATGAACCGTTCACTGTCAGCATCTTTGTTGGAACCCCAGTGAAGTCCAAACCCTCCCCAATGTAGATGTTATTCACAGCCAAGTTCTGCACAAGGATTGCAGACTTATCGATTATCAAAGTGCATACTTAATCAAGAGAAGAATTAAATTCAAGTTGTACAGTTTCAACCATTTGTGTTAGGAGATTCCACACCAAGCTCCCATATAAAATAGTTGGGTAAATAAGGAGGTTATGAGTACATCAAGGTTTCCCAGGAGAAGATAATGTATCCAGCAATTTTAACATTGATGAGAAGTCTAAAGAGGACATGGGTAGATGCGAAAAACATGAATTATTAGCAAGCCAAAGGAATCAAAATGAACAGAGATACTACTTTTACCCACCCAGAAAAATATAGGAATACAGAATCCTGCATTTTAGAACCAGTTTAAGATGTAAAAGTGCTGCAACTATGCAAACACCAGTTATTTTTCCCATCATGTTAAGTACCAAAGTAATCAACAGATGGTGAAGAAAATAAAAGGCACGAATTTCCTAGGTGTCAACATACATGGCATAAGCCGAATCCAATTATCAGTACAGATTTGAAATATTCAACTGCTTTTAAGTAGATTGATGCTAAATTGCTACATCAATATGCCTGACTTAATCAAAACTGGATTTTGAATTATTCATCTTTCTCTTTTTTTCACTCTAAATTCCTGATGAAGCTTTTTCAAAATATTCATATCCACCGTTGAATCAAAAACAAACATTATGATCCTTATATATATAGCTGCCCACAACTCCCATGCCTCCAGAAGAATAGTACTCCATCCGTCCAAATTAAAAAAATTACTTACTTTTAAAAGGGTGTCAAATTAAGTGTCCTCTTTCATTTTTGGTATGCTATATGTGCATCAAATTTCACAGTAGGTAAGAAGTTAAAGTGGAACTTGTAATTTCGGGAGGAAGTAATATGAAGTAATAAAAAAAAATCGTACAGAAAACATTGAAGATATCATGTGCTTGTGTCTGTGTGAGGGGGTAGGCATACAAACATTATTGATTTCAAAGTGCAAGGAAAAGAATCAAAACAGAGAAGCTTAAACTCTTGAATTGAGACATTATTGAAGTATGATTGTTGGATTTGAATATAAAACATCTCCACCACCTTCACAATGAAAATTGGTTAGGTATGGCGTGCTGACAGGTTGTGAGGTGAGGTAGTATATACTAATTAAACACTTGCACTCGGATCAAATCAGATCGTCATCTTCCTTAATCTTTCTCGTTCATTATTATGTTTCTACTACTAACTGTAAAGAGGAACTAATTCATACCAAACACATTAAAATTTGAAATATATATAAAAATGAATATTGAAGAAAAGTGATACTCTTGAGATTATTATTTTTTTTAATTTTTTTTTTGTACTAAATATTTATAAAAACTAATACGACACTGATGAAACGTTTTCCCTTGGATTTACGTTACATTAATTTGTAGAAAAAGAAAAAGAAGGCAAATTATATTTAACAATAGCTCTTAAATGAAATATGAAATATTGAGAGAGAGAGAGAGAGAGAGAGAGAGAGAGAGAGTAAATTACTCAATAATTAAGAATACCTTGACAGAAACCTGAGGTTTGTAAGGGCGTCCAGCACCCCAAATGATGAGACAAAACACACTAAACAAAACAACAAAACTCAAGAGAGCCATCAAAGCCTGAAATCGCCGAGTAAAACCCTTGTCATCGTCGTATTCATCGTACTTTCCCTCTTCAACAATAACATTACACTCAGGCCATCCCTTATCATTTCTCTTTCTACTCCCTTTCCTACCGGAAGAAGACCTAAATATCCCGGAGAACCTACTGGCCGAAGAATTCCTCGAGTGGCGACCAAAAGAGGGGTGTGAAGGAGACTCCATGGGACTACGAAAATTAGGAGTGGCTTGCATTGAAGAAGATTTATCTCCATCGTGAGAATCCCTAGAAGGACTCTGAACGAAGTACACTGGCCTCTTTGGAGACCTTGAAGGCGACGATGGCGCTAAACTAGTTATATCCGATTCAGATTTTGTGTGCAACATATTTCTACTACTTCACAAGCAGTATATAATAATAATAATAATAATAACAACTATTATTTTAACAAGGGAATTGATCGAGAACTTCGTAAATTAACCTCAAGTTCAAGTGAATCCAATGTTTTAATTCACTAGCTTCAAATCATCGGGAGTTTATCACGAAAAAATGATGGGGAAAAGGGGAACCGACAATTGAACACACACACTCTTTTTCTGTCAGTCCGTAGTGGGGGTGTACTACTATTACTACTGTGTATGAAAGGAAAGGAAAGGAAAGGAAAGGAATTGAGTGGTGGTTAAAGTATCGATAGTTTGTAGGGACACAGAGACAGAGTGGCGAGTTCCGAGCCTAGTTCCCAGCCTACAGCCAAGGCAGGGTATTTGGTTTGGGAGTAAGTGTCGGCAACCCAAGGTGATTAGGAGTGGATGGACCTAATTCTTGTAGTTTAAAACTTTTCGTCATGATTAGGAGAACGATTAATTAAGCAAGGCCGAGGCAGGGAATGTTGACATTCCACCTAATTAGATTCTTCAGCTACAATAAACACCAACCCCCCCTTATAAACTATTAATGGCTCGATTTTTAAGATTCAAGTATGTATACATTGGGCCGGTTCTTATTAAAAACCGCTTGTATATGTATATATTCGGTTTTTAAAAGCCGAGCCAATTTAATTTTTTTTTTATCTAATTATAGTTTAATTCTTAAACAGCGAATATGTGTACATATATTTGGTTCTTAGAGGACAGATAAATAGGACAGAGTGTTAAAAAATATTTTGATATGTGTTAATAGCGTCTACCCACACACACACACACACATATATATGTTAAATAAACCACAACAGAGTAGTCCACTGACTAGCCACTCTGAGTTCAGAAAATTAGGCTCGACTAAAAGTTCTCTAGGATGAGTTTCGGCAAATGCAAAATTTATGGTGGTCAGCAGTTGGCACCTTCTACAAAGGGGATTAGTCGAGGTGCACCCCTGACATAAATAAAAAAATATATATGTTAAATATATTCATTTATCTTTAATATTATACGTAGTTTAACTTATTCTATATACCATGATTATCATACGTATATGTTTATTCAAGCCCCTTTTATTATAATAGTTTAATTTATAATGTAATTCAATATAATCACTTTCATTTTACATTTTTAATATAGTATTAAAGGGTTAAGATTCTCATGTTCTAAGATCTTAATCATTATTGTCGATGTTGCCAGCATGTAATAAATCACCTATTGGCAACCATTGTTGTTCCACTATACACTTATGCAATTGCCAAAACCATTGTCCCGCATAATCACCATCTTCGAATCAACATTTTGTTACCTCATCTAAATGTCAATATTTTAAGTTGATAAAAAAAAGACACCTCGACCTCTTATCATCATTACCTATTACGCTCAAAACCACACAACCATATCTCATCGTACTAAGAATCAATCAACTCATTAATTTCAGCAAACAAAAAAAGGAGACAAACAAAAATAACCACCGGTCAACGTTCACCACCGTAAAGGACCTCAATCGACCCTTATATTATCTTGCAGTTCCACTTTAGAAACCTAGCTATTCAATCGGCCGAAGCATTATAGTTTGTTGGAAGGTGCGCAAGAGAGCCACTTGTGCAGGCATTTACAATCCAGAACAAGGTCAAGCAAAGAGTCCGCAAAACTGTTAACAAGATTTACTGCCTCCGAAGAATCCGATTCCAAAATGAGTGCAAAAGCCCCTACGTAAAACAGCCATCAACCCTTCTTTTATATAGCCTCTAACCCAGCCCACAGCGGAGACGTATGGCCACAGCACCCGATGAATCCCCGAACCCAATCTTCATGATCATTACAAAGTAAACCGCTATGCATACTCTTCCCATCTCTAACACTACCGTCAACATTGAGTTTGAAATAACCCGGGGGAAGACGAAACCGACACTCGTTCACCGAATCTATTGTTTTTAATTAAATAATATTGTATTAAATTAAAACTTGATGTCGCTTTTGTTTTTATTAATTCTAAAACTATTCTCATATATAATTCTAACATAATAAACTGGTAATAAAACTAATTTACTTACAAACACTCTGGGAACTTTTTAAGTAGTAAAAGAGTTGATTTTTAACTCTAGGATTATGAGCTGGAGTTCTCCTCCTCCCCTTCTCTCCTCTCTCCTTTAGGCTAAAAAATTTGGGCATATTTAATTTTGCCGTGTAATGACAAATATAAAAATAATAATATTTTACTTCCATGATAATAATACGTGAGTTATGTTGGTCTATTGTGAATAGTACCTAAGTTATGTTCTCAAAAAAGAAGTTGAAGAATGTAAATTATATTACTATCTCCGTCCCAATTTAATTGCCCAACTTTAAAAAATTAAAACTTAAGGAGACATAATGATTACTTTAAAAGAAAATATTTATTTTCAAAAATGACCTTTACTTTCTCCTAATTAAAAAAAGGTGGCGGGACCCACAATAAAAAAAATGGTGATAACTTAAAGGGTAATATTGAAAATAATAAAAAATGCTCTAATTAATAACTTGCCAAATATAGAAAGTGAACAACTATTTTGGGACATTAAAAAATGGAATAATGGACAATTAAATTGGGACGGATGGAGTATCACTTAAGATGAATTTTTTAATTATTTTAATAAATAAAAGATCATTCTGCCATGTGTATGTGAAGTGGAAGATAGTAGTTGCAGTGGCACAATGCTTATCTAGGGTTGCTGTACCTTCCACAGTTTGTGGCCACAAAGTAGACATGTACGAATGTAGGGGTGTTTTCGGTTTCGATCAGGGTAGAAACTATGGTACCCCAAACTCTCCCCAAACTTTATAGTTTGGTTTCGATTCGATTCGGTTTCGGTTTTCGTACCTATGAAACCCAAACCCTCCCTAAATTATTCGGTTTCGGTCCGGTTCGGTCCCATTCGATTTTTTTTGTATTGTTAAAACTTTAGTTCAAAATTGCACTAAAAATATAAATTCACTCAAAAGGTGCTACAAAAAAATTATATAATGTATTCATTTTAATAATTAGCTTAAGTAATTATTTATAAATGTAAATAATCCATAGGGTTGGGTCATTTATATAATGTAAATGTTGTAAGAAAGTTTACTTCTTTTTTTTCCAACGTATTATAAGACAACTTAAGTAATTACATTAAGTTAGCAAATATTTTTTTTAAAAGATTCAGTTTTTTTGGTCTAATTCGGGAACCCCGAATTCCCAACCCATACCGACCCAAATCAATCAGTTTCAGTTTTTGATTTCGATTTTGGTTTTTTTTCGGTTCAAAAAATTTCAGATCGCAACGGACCGGTTCGGTTCATTCGTTCGATTTTCGGATTTCTAACAACACCCCTATACGAATGCAAACAAACTTTAAAATTAATGCAATAGTAATGTGCCTTTTTTTATCAATCACTTGCAGGCCTAGCATTTGCGGCCCCAATTTCTTTTAAGGACATTTTTTTTCTTTTTTGAGGGAAGGGTATTTATATTATTAAAGTATAATATTATTTTAAGAAACTTTACTCATATTTTTAATTTATATATTGCTTTGATAATAATAATTATTATTTTGCGAATAATATCTTTAATGAAATAATATAATAAGGTGTTTTAGGATCAAGTTATCGAATTCTAAGTTTTTACATTTTCTCATGATAATCGTAAAACGGTGCTAATAAAAGCACTTCTAAATTGTAATATCACCATTATATATACTACTATTTAAATATATTATACAACCATAATAATTCATGCATGTGAATGTGATATCAAATATATATGGATGTTTTTTTCATTGCTCTTGCAAAATTAACATGTTTAAAAAAAATGAAATAACTGTTATTGGGCCATTCCGAGATGAAAATGTTGGAAACCAATGATAAAAAACAAGCCCTCGTCCGATTTTTTTTTTTGACAAAATAAAGCCCGTCAAGCGGACGAACAACAAAACCAAATTACAAACTGGACCTACAATCAAAATCTTGAGACCTGCTAATATCTTTTGTAACCAGCTTCATGATAAGTCCCTGGGGCTCCATTTTTGAAAATTTTATTTCAATAACTCTCATGGACCGGATTAGAATAGCCTAATTTGATAAAACTTTTAAAAAAATTGGAATTTCAAATAACTTTCCAATTCCAAATAGTTTTAAAATCGAAAGTTCGGAATCTTCAGAATTTTCCGATTTCTTAAATTTTTGACAAAACTTTAAAATTATTTGAAAAAATAGTTGATGAACTATGATATTTTTTTAACGAACCATATTACAATAGGGAAAATAGGTTGAGAGAACTTCTTTCACAATTTTATACAATAAGAGGACATCATACATTAGGTTAATAAATAAAGGATTTTTTAACATTATTGTTTCATTGTAAGGACAATTTTAGCTTTTAGGTTAGTTGTAAGTATTTAGTTTTTTATAAATTAGATTATTTAAGAATTTTAAAATGACTAAAGTACCCTTCCATCTTTCAACTCATAATCCCGCGCGAAACGGCGAGCAACGAGTGAGCAGCGAGAGAGGCGATACGTATTTCGACTGGAAGAGTGGAATGCTATCATCTTAGATTGACAGAAAACATCTTAGATCGACGGGATTTACAAAGGAAAGGAGAAGAAACTTCTTAGATCCATGAATGTTGAAACTTTTTCTAGGTATAGCTTATTTCTTCTTCTTTTTTCATGTTTTTAGTTTTGATTTTACTTCGATTTGGTTTGTTGTAGCATATATTTAGAGGATTTTATGAAATATTGTTCAATCAATCCATGTATATTTAGATTATGAAGGATTTTATGAAACGTCCCCAAGCTTGTTAAAATGCCTGATTTCTTTATCAAACAGTACATTAATCAAGCATGTATTCCTATCTTAAATAGAAATCCCTTACTAAAACACCTAATTTTCCTTATACACCAAGAAAATGATAATATATATATAATCCCAATTCACCTTACACAAACTGCTGGTTTCGCCATTTTTTCCGATACTAATATGCATAAAACAGAGCAAGCGTGGTTCTCCGGTGAGAACATATATTGATGAATGCATATCTACTGCAAAACCATTTTTGCACGAAATCGATTGAATACATATCTAGTGCGAAATCGTTTTTGCACAAAATCAATTGATATATATACATTACTATACATAGTAGATTGAATAATACCTGATGATTGATGATATTGAAGAGTTGAGAGGGTAAGCTTCTAGGGTTTTTTCAATCACTTCTTGGATGGAGATCGAGTGATGGAGTAAGGGAATGAGAGAGAAGATTAAGATTGAGTGATGAAGTAATGCAGTGAATGAGAAAATTCAGATCGAGTATGGAGATGATGTTTTAGACAGATTGTGAGATTTTTGTTGATGAAGGAGATTGAGTATCGCGTGAGTAGAAATGAGAGTGCAGATCGTGTGATAGGAGGGGGGGTTTGATGGCACAAGTTGTAATTAATCACAAAAGAAAGGGTTTTGTCTTAACTTTAATAAAACACGTGTCTTTTTTATATTGACTGTCCTTAATTTATAATGATAATATATGGTGTCCTTTTCTTGCTTTTAATTTTGTAGGATGCCCTTTAAACTCAATGCCTCATTACAATAATCCACCACCACAAAACTACATGCTACTATCATTATTATAAGTTTAATTATATAACAAAACACTAAATACTAGTTAGTATTTTTCCATGCATTATTATTAAAGATACGAGTTTAACCAATGTACCAAATCTCATATCAAAAAAATAAGTTGTATAATTGTCTTAAGTTGAAACTAATATTTTTTTATTAGAAAGTTGTATCTTTTGTATTTAATTATGATTTTAAAATATTTGTCCCTTATGACATTTAAAAGTATAACAATTTTGGAAAATTTTAATTATTCCTAAATTGCGGTGGATTCTAGGATCCTTGGTATAAATACCAAATCTATTGAGAAATCTTCTCAACTAACTAGAGATTTTATATTTTGTCTCTATATGAAGAAAGCTTTCATCAACACTCTGCGTTTCTCATTTTATGATGAACAACGTATAGGTTTCAATTTCTTCTTCATCCATGTAAAAGGTTTCTTCTCTATCTCTCTCCTCAATCCATCATTAACTATTTTTCATTATTAACATTTTCGAACAAGAATAGATTATAAAAACTGCCATTCTACATATTGCAATTCTTTGCTAAAGGGTGAAAATAAAACTCTATAAGAATAATCTCGCCATTTAATTAGTAGTACATGCACATCACTCTAAAATCATCATCCATTATTTTTAATTTAATAAATTTGTATACCTCACTGTGTGTCAAAAGATAAAATTTATGTGTATATATATACGAGGGGCAGGGCCGGCCCTGGGCATAGGCCGCCCAGGCCGTCGCCTAGGACCCCCTACGTACGAGGGCCCTAGATTTTTTTAAGACCTTATATATGTGTTATAATGTTAAAATTGTTTTGTGTTGAACTAAAACAACATAATTACACAGTGGCCCAGCAGAAATTGATTGATTGGTTGGAAACATATTTGGCTTGTAGCACAAGGACTAAAACCCCAGCAATGAAAGTTTTTATTGATGCTGGTTCTTTTTTTCTTTTAAATGCTTACTAAGCATTTCCTAAAGTTTGTTTTTTTTACTTGAACAACTCTTCTTTTTCTTTTTTTTTTCTTTTAAATGCTTACTAAGCCTTTCCTAAAGTGTTTTTTTTTTTTTTGAATGAACAACAGTTCTTTCTTTTTTTTCTTTTTTTCTTTTAATTGCTTATGAAGCTTGAGTTTGTTTTTCATGAACAAAAAATACATGTTTTCATTTAAGAAATAAGAACTAACAAAAACATTGTTTAAGAACTCCCAAAAATTATATGTTTAATTACTATTTTCATAATTTTTCAAATGTCATAACTATATGTTTATTTTTATTTTTTTTAAGAGTTTATTGTACTTATATTATATGAATATATAAAATTACAAAAAGGCCGCAATAAAATTTTTTTATTAGCTTTCTTAAATGAGGTTTCAGTTAATTCCTTTTTCTTTTTTCTCTAAAAAGGTCTCACATTCTTTAACACGTCATTCTGTATTCACAATACACAACATTTTTCATATTTCTTTCTTAATCTAATTTCTCTAAATCTTTTAGTTGTTTTGGTTCGTGATTTCTCTCTATAATTAGTTCATTTGAGGGTTATTTTTTTTAGATATATAACTTTATCTTTTAGTTATTGTTTTGACTAAATTAATTTTATATGACTGAAAAAATTTAAGTACTCTTTTTATAACTTTTCTAATATCATTACTATATGATTTTTTTGTTGTTATCAATTTATTATTGTACTTATACTATATGAATATACAAAAATACAAGGGTCTCGAAACAAAACTTCGTCTAGGGCCCCTCAAAACTTAGGCATGGCCCTGACCAGAGGGAAGGGTTTGTGTCTTTGTGAGGATATTGCTCCCCGGCCCTTCTGTTTATGCCACTAGCTAGGTTGAATATAGAACTTGATCGATCCAGACACATTACTTTGTTAATATGGATGACTTGGTCATTTGACATTGTTGATCACGGTTTTAAATATTTGGGTGGGTTTCATTTTTGGGATATTGTAGGTAGGGGTGTTCAAAAACCGAACCGGACCGACAAACCGAAAAAACCGAACTGGAAAATGGACCGATTTGGATCGGACCATTTGAATTCGGTCCGGTCCGGTCTAAATTTTGAAGGACCGAATCATTTCGGTCCGGTCTTCGGTCTTGCATTTTAATACTACGGTCGGACCAGACCGGACCAGTTTTAATATATATATATATATATATATATATTTAAATATATATTATTAATACTAAAACCAAAGTCTACTTGGTGATTATGCCCTACAAATTTGGGGCTGCATTTAACAATTAACACTGTACCTTGAAGGGGCAGTTAACATTTAGAGCCTTAGTTGATGGCATTCTTATATTTTGGTAAACGTAGTTGTGGTGTTGTGTGAGGAATCAAATTCTACTGAAAAGCATGTGAATTGTGAAGAATATACCTGTTGTTTTATTATTCTTCATACGATTAGTTCAAGCAAGTGATGTGAGATCCGACTAATTCTTTTATGGCATATGACTTCTTTTCCTAGTGAAAATTTTCAATATTTCAATTCTTGTGCAGCGGGTGTTGAGGGATTAATTTGGTGGACTCTCCAAATTAATGCAGTTGTCATATATCGATTAATGCATTTTTTTAACAATTTTTCTTGAATTAATAAAATTAAGCTCAATAAGCAACATTTTTTTTGGACTTCCATTAATGTTAATTTTATTTTCAAAGATGAAGAGGCTTTAGGATTATCGGGGAATCCTATTATTTAGAATTTCTTGTACGTAGTCTAAAAATTTCACATAAACTGCAAAAAAAAACAATCCATATATTATTGTTGTAATAATTTTTTTTCTTTATCATAATACAACTTTTGGGCCCCCAAAAAAAAAGCCCAGACTGAATGGACCGACCGGAACCGAACCGAACCGGTCTGGTCCGGTCTTTACAGGCGTTTCGGTCCGGTCCGGTCTTCTAATTTTTGGGACCGAAATTTCCGGTCTGGTCCGGTCTTAAGCTATTCGGTCCGGTCAACCGGACCGTGCACACCCCTAATTGGAGGGCAAGGAAATACACAATGATGTATATAGCCTTCATTATTATTTTTTAATAAAATATATTTTAAGAGATAAATAAATGAATTGTTTCATAAAATTTTATGGAGAGAACAAAAAATTCAAATTCAAAACAAGTATATAAAAATTGATATATATATATATATATTAATTTTCGTCAGTTGAAATTTTAATAATCATTTCACTCACTCCTAAATTGAAACTTCTCATAAAATTGTGTGGAGATGATATAGCCACTATAGAGATCGTCTCCACTAACTTTCATATAATAATTCATTTGTTTAGCTCTCAAAGATCTCATTAAACAAAATTGGAGGAAAAAGTTAATAAAGAGGAACCAAAGTCCATCACCATGTAATTAAAATTACTTAAAAAAAGAATAATAGAAGACCAAGAAGATAAAAAAACCCTAAATTTTTTTATTCTATTGTTTGTCTTTTGGTCATTTTTTTCATTATGAGAATTCATAAATTTATTAAAATCTACAGAAAAACTAAAGAAGCTATACATTAAATTTGTTCATATTCCATATGGAATTTAATTAATTCATAGATTTAGTAAAATTCACGGATTACATAAAGTCAATCACAATTATTAAAATTTGAATTGAATACACCTACTAAGTAATTTTACTTGACTTGGGTATTTTATTAAAAAAATAAAAAAATCAGCCTAATTAATGGTACATAATTCTATTTATTTATTTTGTTCTTAAAAAAGGAGTACAAATTATTTCTAGTATATTGATTGTATACCAAAGGATAAATGTGAGAATCAATTTGATACATCACCAAAAAGGAAATAACAATATCAATTCAAGACTGAAAAAGTATATTATTAATTAATATAGTATGTATATATGCTAAAGTATGCTATTTAGTATTTATTATGTACTAGATTTTATGTACACGCGATTTAGGTGGTTTTAAAGTAAATGTAATTTATTAAAAAAAAATTTAGGAAGATGACACATAGCGCAGCAATCAAAAGCTAGAAACAGTTTGAATCATATTATTTATGCCATAATGTAAATTTTTTTTGTAAAATAAAAATCGGCAAGGACGAAATTCAAAATTCTGACATGGCTTTATGCCTTTACATAATAATAGATTAATTCAAAACTGAAAAAAATTATCGATGCGTTTGATTCCGCGTCTTTTCCGTGGATATTTGCTAGTGGCGCTTGATTTCATTCATTTCCAATCATTTATAATTTTCATAATACACCGTGCTTTGGTTTCTCTATTATTTATGAAATCAAATTACCCAGCCCCTTGAGACTTTTTACCTAGCACTTTTTTTTTCTTTAATATGTGAAATAATTTCAAAAAGTTTGATTATTTTCCGTATAAACCAATTAAATGCACTAAATTACGTTTCACTTGATAAAACAAAGTCCCTTTTCATGTTAATTTGTTTTTTCATCTTACAAGTACCTTTGTAAGATTACTTGTTTAAGCCATTGTAATACGTTAATTAATGATGCGTTTTATATATTGCACTTTTTTTTCCATAAAATTTTTATAGTGGTACTTGGTTTTATTCATGTCCAATTTTTTTTTTTTATACTAGAAGTTACTTTGACTTGATTAGTTCAATTCCTTTCCTATGAGATCAAATTATCACGCCACTCACAAAGTTTAATTTCCAATGTAAAATAATTTCATTATTCTTTATGTAAAATAATTGGACGCAGTAAATTACGTTTAAAAACACATCTGTTTTTTATTCATTTTTTTTTTAATATATGTTGATCAACTCAGAACTCAATACAAGAGTTACTGCATGCAAACACAAAACAGAGCAACGCAAAACATTGCAAACTTAAACAAGTAATAATCATAAGCATACATAATCTAGACCAAACGATTTTTCATTATAAGGGAATGACGTGCTTGTAGCGATCGAGCTCTTCCGGTCAACCGGCCCATGCTGACATAGTCATAGCCTTTCACATTTTTTCATTTTTTTTTCTCAAAACAAAATAAACTAACCCAATAGTTTTAGCATGTGTTCGGAAGTTTATATGAAAAATAATTAACTTTATTTTATGTGAAATATTTGTTCTTACACTTTTGAATTATACAAAAATGAAAAAATTAAGCTAAACAAAGTTCTACCACATAAATAGAATATATAAAAAAAATACGATCACTCACCATCAGGGACATGCACACACTCACTCGAGGGGGTACGACCGTACCTCCTGGGATTTCCGAAAAAAGTTACCAAAAAAAAATATTTAAGGAAAAGGTGGACCTTTTTTTAATTAAAGATAATAGTAAAAGGTTTGCTATTGTATTTTTGAATTTTGGAAAGTTGCCGAAGGGCCTACATGCAATAAACATAAACAGTATAAGGTGTGTTTTAATATTTAAAGGATTTGAAAAGGTAAAAAGCTAAAAGCAGGAGCAGGTGCTGCCGCTCCTCCTCAAAATACCTTTCTTTTGCCTATTCGTTACCCTGTTTTTCTCCATTTTCTTCCGCTGCTCATTTTTTATGAAAGTAAGTAGAATTTTGCTTTTAATTCTTAACATAGTTTTATGTATCACGATTCATGAATATAGACTTGGTTAGCATTTATCAACTATGTAGATGGGACTTGTGGTTTTTAGTACTTGAAAAAAAAATTATGCATTTTTAAAACTCTTACGTTTGTACCCCTCAATCAAATTTATGCTTATGTCCATGCTTACCATTTCAAAGTCAACATAGCAAAACTCATAATCATAACAAATTTTGTTATCATTAATTTTTTGATTGTGATAAAATTATTATATTCTTAAAAAATGTAAAAATAAATAAATAAAATTAAGCTATTAATTAAAAACCAAAAAGAGTACTAAACATGAGAAACATAAAATTCACTGTCAAATTTCAAATTTGTATGGCTGGACACTTGGTCCATCTCAAATCAACTAGCATTCTCCACCTCCAAGCTTTAGATTAGCGAAAAGAATCTTTGGAGTTGGGATCAATATGGATGTGAAACTCGAAGTTAGGTATTTTAAACTGAGGAGAATATTTAAATTGTAAAGACTCTAGCGAGAAATCTATCTGAGAGTACACATAATTTTTGATGAATAGATGGACGTGTAACCTGCTGCATTTTATTTGTTTAACTATTTATTTTTGTTCAGTTAATGAAATTCAAACTTAGATTTTCATAAGTTTAAGAGTAATTCACGCCTCAATGTCCTTTATTCACAGAAATACTTATCGTATCGAAATCAATTGCATATTGTATTCTTGTTATGACGAAAATATTACGTGTCTGAAAACTTTTTCTTTCAGACAAGAGCAGTATTTAATGCAAAGGATTTATTCTAAAACTTTGTTTAAAGACACTAGCGAGAAATTTATCTGATAGTACACACATAATTTGATGAATAGATGGACCTGTAACCTGCTACATTTTATTTGTTTAACTATTTATTTTTGTTCAGTTAATGAAATTCGAACTCAGATTCTCATAAGTTTAAGAGTAATCCACGCCTCAATGTCTTTTATTCATAGAAATGCTTACTGTATCGGAATCAACTGCATATTGTATTCTTGTTAGGACGAAAATATTACGTGTCCAGAGATTTTTTCTATCAGACAAGAGAAGTATTTAATGCAAAGTATTTATTCTAAAACTTTGTTTAACTAATAAATACATATTATATTATTCAAAATGTGTACTCTGGCCTGTAACTTTTTCTTTCTGGTTCTTAATAATTAAGTCCCCATTCATTTTTTGGAAAAAAAAATAAAAATATTAATTATTAAGTTCAATTTGAATTTTTGTTCATTCTTGATTAACTTATGATTCAACCTTTTGACAAGAACAAAAAAAAATTCTTAATGTAAATTATCAATTTAAAATTCTAGGAACGAATCAAAATTTGAACCATGAGTACCAACAAAACGCCTCATAGCCCCCAAATTACTAAATTGTAAATTCAATATAAAAATCAGAAGTAACAATTTACAGGTCTATTGATAAACGATTTCATACCGATAGGCAACAATAGTCGTAGATCGAGGGACTAGGTTAGTATAGTCGTAAATGTAGTCACTCAGATTGGAAGTTAGAGAATCTGGATTCGAGTGCCACCATAAGGCGGAGTAGGGGAGTAATTTTTTACTTTTTATTTTTAAAGAAAAAATGAAAACCCACCTTAAGGTGGGTTCGTGTTTTTACTTGGGCTGTTCAATGGAATTTTATTTATTTCTTTTCCTTTTGGAAGTCAAACTAAAACGAGTGATGATGCGTAGGACAAGCGCAGTTTCGGGAGCAATGTGAAAGGAGAGATTGGGCAAGCGATTACAAGTGAAGAAAATCCACAGAAAAGAAGAGCTGGTTTGAGATTAAATTGCAGCCTCACCAGCTTTATCCTCATCACATCGTTATCCAACTCAAACTGGAGAGAGAGATTTGGACGGAATAACGTTAAAAGTGTCCTTAAAGTTGGGAGGGTAATGACAGCGAACTTGGGGTACGTGCCACAAGACGATCATTCCTACCTCACATGTTGCCATTTTGAAATTTTGACCTAATTCAGGATGATGATGACTACCAGAGAGAGACTTTTGCTTTATAAAAAAAATACATCTTCTCTTTTTCCCACCCACTCGCTCGGAAAAAAAGAAGAAGAAAAGATTGATAGAGAGAGAACTTTCTTCTCTTCCTGGGTTTCTTCCAAAGTTTTAAAAGAGGAAAAAAAATGTTGGAAGGAAAAGCTTTGGTACAGGACACAGATATGCCTATGAAGATGCAGATTCAAGCCATGGCCTCTGCTTCTCAAGCTTTGGATCTCTATGATGTTATTGACTGCAAATCCATTGCTGCCCACATTAAAAAGGTTGCCCCATTTATTCAATTTCATTAACAAAAAACACATTACTTTCTTCCTTTTTTTAATGGGGTTTTTGAATGACAGGAATTTGACAAGAAATATGGGAATGGATGGCAATGCGCGGTGGGATCAAACTTCAGCTGTTTCTTCACTCATACAACAGGGACCTTCATTTATTTCACTCTCGAAAGATTAAACTTCCTCATCTTCAAAGGGGTTTCTTCTTCTTCTCCTTCTCCCTCATCCTCTCCATGATTCACCGTTTGTTTGGTGCTGAGAAAGGGAAAAAAAGAATAGTGCTGATCATACGAAGGGAATATCAAAGGTAGGTTTGTAACCACGGGAAGACAGAGAAGAAAACAAGTGCACCCAAACATGCTCAAAATGGCGCAGCCTTTAGACCTGTTGTCATCTCTTTTTTGATAGAGAGCCCTGTAATGTTATAGACGTGGTAGTTGAAATGAAGCCTCATTTGTAGTTTGTACATATATTATGAATGAATTACTCGTCATTGCCCCTCTCAACTACTTGATCTTTGAACTTGAACTAATTGCTTTATTATCTGTATGAATGAATTTCTGTGCTTTTCCGTATTCCTCTACCTTCTTAGCAAGTTGCAGCATGACTGATTTCGTGGGGAATCTAGTGGGCGACCACTTGATTCATCCAAAAGGCCCTTCGATTCGTACATTTTGCCATTTTGGGTTGTCTAGTCTTAAAAAAACCAACCTCCCAAGTTTCGAGTCTCAGTTGAAGTGCAGCACTAAATGCCCTCCATTGGTGAAACACATTTGTTTCAAACAAAAGTAACAACGTCAACAATGTAACCTCTGAAATGCCAAAGGAATAATATTTTTCCCTTGATCTTTGTTTACACATATATATACACACACACTAGTCAATAGGGGTAACCCTTGACTTATGGGTATAATTTACCCCTTGTAATCTTTCATCTCAGCCCTCTAATCTTCTATCCCTTGCATATTTGCAGGATTCAAAACAATCCTGTTTTATTCTAATATTATATAGGTATATATTTCTAAAGAGAAAACCATTACCTTCACAGGAGAATTAAATTGCGGTAGAAGAATGAATAACCGCACAAACAATGATAAACTCGCATACCTTCACAAAACTGGAGTTAAAAGAGGTTTCTTTTGAAAATGAGCCTCCAAGTTTGCAATGACAAGATCAGCCATGGCTTTACGGGTTTCCTCGGTGCAAGTTCCCACATGAGGCGAGAGGACTACATTATCGAGCCCAAGGAGCTGCTTGGGTACTTCAGGTTCATGTTCAAACACATCAAGCCCGGCTCCGCCCAATCGACCTTCAACCAAAGCAGATACCAGCTCGGGTTCGTCGATGTGAGCACCCCTCCCGATGTTTATGACAACACCCTTTGGACCCAATGCATCGATGACATCACGGTTGATGATGTGGTGAGTTTCCTTCGTCAGTGCGCAAGCAACGATGAGGATTTGAGAATTGGAAGCCAAGTCAATAACATTTGGATAGTATTTGTATTTTGAATGTGGCTTCTCTGATCTCGAATTGTAACTAATCCGACAGCCAAATGCTTCAGCTCTCTTGGCAATTGCTGATCCGATCCTGCCCAATCCAATGATACCGAATGATTTGCCACTGAACTGAAAGAAAGATCAAAAGTGGCTAAACAGAGAACTAAGTGCGAGAAAAATGAAATGAAACAAAAGTTACAAGCTCATGTCACATTCCAAAATGTTAATTTTAACTACAACAAAACAACTTCAGATAACAACATTCATCTGTTGGAAATTATCACAAATTGTATTTGAGATTATCAACAAGTATTCGAGTTCTTTTGATTTTGACCAACAAATAACTGAATGTGCACATTACTTTATATACACCTGTTCAGCAGCACAAATAACAGTGGGATTTGTAAGATGGAAGCCCTCTAGTTCTCACTAAAACTAGTTCAATTTTCATTTTTCAGCAGCTCTAAGGTTTTGATGTCAGTAAACTCAACACCAAACAAAAATAGACATAACTGTGCACCAAAGTATTAGTTTTTACTTTTTAGTCATACAAGAAGTTGGCAAAGCATCACAACAGCGTAAGAGAAGGTTTTATACAGGGTAATAATTATATTTATGCTACCTGTTGGTGTTGCACTTAAATATTTTGGACCCAAATAACAGTCCTTTAGTCTACCCATAGTCCACAAATTTGATACCTAACCATTTATGATCAAAGCGGTCAGATGTCCCATGGAGTAATGAAATCCAATCAACAATGGAACAGTACTCTCAAATTTATCTAGATATTGAGTAACATTTTCCATCCCTTTCGACAAGTTAAGGGGCATAATACAAGAGAAACCTTGTTAAACTTATCTCCTTTGCTAATACTTTTGCATAGTAATTTATCGAGTTCAGCAATGGCAAAGCTGATAGGATAGGATAAACTTATCCTACCTATCCTACAAAATCCACCCACTACAGATGCTCTTACTATTTTGCAGGGTGCAGTTCTTGGAACTTTAAACAATTCAAGTATTATTCTTTTAAAATATGATATTTTGGCATAGGCACTCTCTCCTTCCTCTCCCGTAGTAGTATGTCATATTTTCCTTTTGGCAACGTTTCAAATTTAGAGTTTCATCCTAAAATTAGTTTACCAAAGCCCAAAATAAGTAGAAAAGATTAGGGGTAGGCCATCAGTTACATTAGAATCAATTCTATAAATAGGAATTGATTTCTGAATAGAAACTTCTCTTCTCAAAGAGAGACATAATATCTTTAGGACCATGGCTGTACTGGTTTTATTTGTGTTAGTTCCTACATGAGGGGAGAGGATTTTATTATAGGATAAACTTTGGATAGCAGATAATTTGCTTGTGCGAAGCTAATGGGATAAATTAGCTATTGATGCCTTCAACTTCTAAATAATGTAGAACTAGAAGGCATCTATACTTGAAGTCTTGAAGGAATTGTTAACTAGCCATGTTTCTTATAAGGAGTTGTTTACAAGATCCGTAACAAGATTGTTCGTTCAAAAAATGAAGAAAACTATTTGTGTATGCCTTCATAGTCTCTGTCTATTGTCTATCCCCATCTTCTACTTAAAATGTTAACAGGTGACTTCTTTTATAGGAAACATATAGATCTCTTCTTAACTTAAGCACCTCCGGCCAAACAAATATCAGTTTTAGACTAGCAACCTATAACTTACAGTAGGGGTGCAGTTACCATTAAACTCGCATGTAAGTTACGACAATTACACTGCTAGTTAAACTCCAACCCCTGATTAGCTCTCATTAGAAATCCACTACTCCAATTATCAGCAGTTCTGAGGTTGTATTGTGAGCAAGTAGAATCAATTGTGCGCCAAAGTACTAGTTTTTTCAACGGTATCAAATGTAATGCAAGTATTGAAAAGAAAAAAAAAAGAAAAAGATTTCCAAAACAGAAACGAACCTTAGTGGTGGTCAAGTTGAAGTCCCCCTTCTTCCACAACCCGCTCCTCACGAACCGGTCGCCCTGACAAATCCTCCTCAACGTCGCGAGTGCGAGCAATATAGCGAGGTCAGCAACTTCATCCGTCAAAACATCGGGTGCGTAGGTAACCCTAATTCCCTTTTCTTTACACTTGGTCAAATCGATCTGGTCTAGGCCAACACTGTGACTTGCTATGATCTCTAAATTGGGAAGCGACTCAATCAAGTCGGAGTCGGCGCCGTAGGCTCCGTTTCCGACTAATGCGCGGATGGAATTTGAGTGGTGGCTAAGAAAATCGAACCTCGTCGTAAGAATTTGCCAGGATTTGAAGAGGGTGAATCGTTTCTGGATCTCTTCTTGAAGGTAAGTAGACATTGGACAGGTCATCCATACGCCTATCGTCTCCATCTTCACCGCGGCAGACGCGAGACTACTTACAAAGTTTTAATATCCATAACATAACCACTAAAAAGCAGGCAGGGACTCAAATGGAAAATTTGGGCGGTAATATTTACGGTCCGTTTGGATCGAAAGGGAAGGAGCGGAAATAAAAGAAAAGAAAAGAATGGAATGAACTGGAATGAAATAAAATAAGTTTAATTTTATTATTGTTTGGATAGTTATAAAAAAAAAAGAAAAGAAATGAAAATAACTCCGTTTAAATAGAAAGAACGAAATGAAGGAAAGAAAGAAAAACAATGTAATTTATTAAAAAAGTAAATTGTTTATTAAAAATGTTTTCTTTCTTTTTCAATCCTCCCAATATAGGAAATAAAAAAAGTAAAGGAATAGAGAGGAATGAGACTCCCTCTCACTTTTTTCATTTTTATTCTATTCTCTTTAAATATTCTATCTAAACAAATGATATGCGATCCTTCTTCCTTTTTTCCTTTCTTTTCTTTCATATTTCTTTCATCCAAACATACTGTTAGGGCTAACATTTGATGCTGAAAACTGATAAATGAATCGAAAAAAATTGAACCAAAGTGAAAAAATACTGAACTGAATCAGAAACAAATGATAATCGAAAATCGGTCACTGAATTTCAACCGGTATGTTAACGGTTTTTATATGGACATAGTTCGGTTAAACCCAATCGAACCAATTTTTGTGGTTCTTCAGCTACTAAAAGGGATATCTAGACTTTGCACTTTACATTTTGACTTTAATTTGAATTTGCCCCCCATGTTTTAAATTCTTTGAGATTGCACCTTACTATTAATTATTTTTAATAAGTTCTATTAATAATGACGAAAATACCCTTTTCCTCTTCTCTTCATTCTCATTCTCATCCTCCTCCTCATCCTTTTTATCACTCTCCTTTTTGTCCTTCTTCATCTCCTTCTTTTACTTCTCCTTATTTGAACAATAATAACAGCACATGGCCTTATCTGCTTTCACATTTTCAAAACTCCACCAGTAACAGCACCACCACTTAAATTCATCTTCATAAATCATAATTAATTCAATGGTTAATGAAATTTCATCGGAAGAAGAAAGATTCAACCAACAGAATGAACATTGTGGAAGTTATAGCTTAAGTGCTAATGTGAGTGAGTCCGAGAGTTATATTAGCTTCTTTTACTACCGGTACGAAGCCGACGGTGCTTTTTGTTCTATGCCCTCGTCTCTTCTTGCTCGCCATCCATTCATCGGAACTTTCAATTTTTCGATGGAGCTGCCTCTTCTGGTGATTGGAGGGAAGATGGAAGAAGATTAATGACGAAGAAGATTGAAGAAGAATATGGAAAAAGATGAAGAAAAGGGCATTTTTGTCATTATTAACGAAACTTAACGACAATAGTTAACAGCGTGGTGCATTCTCAAAGGATTTAAACACATGAGGTGCAAATTCAAATTATGGGTCAAAATGTGGGGTACATAGTTCAAATATCCCCTACCAAAAACAACAAGTCCATTTTAAAAATCTAAGACAAGATTTAAAAACAAAGGAGCCCAAAAAAATGAAAAGAAAATAGCAAAATGGAAGTAAAGCTCTGCTACCAGTTCATCTCCTACCACATTCCCTGTAGCTCTCTCTCTCTATACATCCTATCAATGGGCTCGGTCCAGTCTTGCACCACGAGCCGCTCCGATACATCGGCAAATGATTTGAGATTGCACTTGATCAATGCTTCAAACTCTTCTATCTGAGTTCTCACCTCCTCGCACAAAATATTGTCGATTCACATCTACACTTGTATATATATATATCTATCCCTAAGCATATCTATATATCTATTCTATATCTATAGGTGTGTTTATATTTATTTATTTATTTATATATATTTACACACATCATGTACTTGAAATTTAACTTTAACTCTTAGAAAAAAGAAAAAAAAACAACGCTTTCAGCTTTCTTCTCCTCATTCGTTTACTCTATGTTTCTCTCCCATTGGCACCTTAAAGTCTCAAGTTCTCATTATTTTTGTAATTTCGGTTTTACCGAACAAAACCATATACCGAGCAACATTTTCCATAACCGATTTATATTCAGTTCAGGAACGGTTTTATTTTTTATAGTACTGAAACTTTTGGTTCGGTATATAGAATTTCCCGAGTCCAGACCTAGTAATATTGACCATTTACTCTGTTACTTTAAAAATATTTTTAATGGTATTTTATTAAAAATATTTTTAAAATATTAGAGAATTTTTTATAAAATGTTAATATTATTATTTTACTAACAAATTAATTATACTTTATTATTAAAGTACATATAATTTTAGAATAATATAGTATATTTTTTAAAAATAATTTTGTTTTGTTACAAAAAATATTATTGCTTTATTATAATAACTAGGGGTATCACTCGCTACAATTTTTACTGAAATAGATTAAATTAATTCGAGTGAATATTATTTTGGTAACTCACATATGATTACTGGAAACCGAAATCAAATTTACCAGAATTTTTTTAATTTTGTTATGGTATTACCCCCATAAAAATCGTAAATATCGAATTGTAATGTAACCTACTTGGTTGAGGTCAAATGGATAGACTTTTTTGTTGGTTAAATTGTACTATGAAAAAAAATTCTTCCGCTCTTTGTTAGTTGGTATTAGATTCTTTTTATTTAATATTACTTTCTTTTGCTCTTTGTTAGTTAGCGTTGATACTTTGTGTTTAATATTACTTTCTTTGCTTTTTGCTATTTAATATTTGATGCTTCTTGTTTAATATTAGATGTTTTTTGCTAGTTTAATATTGAATGCTTTTTGTTTAACCATAAATGAATATCAAAGTTATTTTGCTAGAAAAAGAAAATGAGTAAATTAAAGAAAATGATCGTCCCCAGTGGTACAATGTTATGCATGTTGAAATATGAAAGAATAAACGCAAATGTTCAAAAAATGCTTGGATTGCAATCTTTATCATTATATATGCATTATTACGGTATCAACATCTTTCCTACCGTTACTCTATGAGAAAGTAATGCAACAAAATTATTATGCCCTCCTTAAATTTAGCCATAAATTTTCTCTTATTTTGTGTTCATAATGATATTTTATACGCATATGAATGACATTTTATTATTGTAATTGTTCTTACTATTATAAAATGCACATTTACTGAAATAATATTTTACAAAAAAATATCGTGAATAATATTGTTACCACAATATAGAAACAAACAGGAATAAACCGAAGTTATCAAAAAAAAAAAAAAACCGAAATTATGGAGAATCCCAAAAAACCTAGCATTTTGATAAAAAAATTCAAATACCAACTAGTAAATTGGTAAAATTGATATTCAATTTTTTATTTTAGTTTTAATATTACTAAGTATGATTTACGGAACGAATTATCCAAATTAAACTCCTAATTGTAACTGCCCAAAATTTCTGCTGTAAAAGTCACGGCCCATTTCTGTAATTTTGCGCTGGGCTTTTTAGTTCAGAGACCTAAAAAAAATTTTTTATCAATTTCAATTCTATTTATTTGTTTGTCAAAAAAATAAAAATAAATTCTATTTGTTTAAATTGATATTATTATTTTGACTTCTTAGTTATTTTTTTTAGAAAATTTAATACATTAATATTATTTTCATTAAAAAAAGTAAACTATTAGTTTGATATTTAAAAAATAAATCAGACTATTATTTTGAAACGTGTGAGTATTACACTAATAAATCATTTGACCACGAGTGTTAAGCTTGTACTGTGTATTCAATCACTTTCCAGCTCTTTTACTTGTAGTTGAATCGAATAAGAGATTTAGAGCTTCTTGTATAAAACTATAACTTTTGTTCCCTCTTTTACATGTATTCAGATTATTGGTGTTCGTCTTCAATGGACGATAAAGGAAATCTTTATTTCCACCTTAGTTGTATTTCTATAAATATATTTGCAACGATCTTTTAATATATATATATATATATATATATATATATATATATATATTTTTAAATAAAAGTCTTAAGTTTTATTTTTTTTGGTACAATAACACTAAAATCCCCCACAAACCTCTCGTAACATTTTTATGTATTTAATTTTTATTTTTAAAAAAACTTACGTTTTTTCCTTTTCTCCACCCACTTCTCGTAAGATCCTGAGTGGGCACCATATTATATTAATATATAGGGTGTGTTTGATTGACAAATTTTTTTTCATACAAAATTTGGTATAAGATGAAAAATGTGTATTATTTCATTTTTTGTTGGTGTTTAATTGTTAATCTTTTAAATAGAATGTAAGTAATCAAATAGCAAAAATTTTAAAAATCATTATTACAAGAAAAATAAAATATTTTTTTCACCTAAAAAATAAATGGGATTAAATATGTTTAAATATTTTTCCTTAAAATTAAATTGCCTAGAAAACAACTAGTTAGAATATTAAATATTTTTTATCCTAATTTTGTACTTGCGATCAAACATAATAGTGTTACAACTATTAATGGAACATAAACAGTTCAATTCTCTTTGGGCTTTTGGACCACAAATCCATGAATCGAGAACAAAAGATAAAAAACAGTAATAAGGGGAAAAAGAGTTAGCTAATTTTCTAGATAGAATGCAAGTAATTAAACATTAAAAATTGAAAAAAGTTGTCATTGTAAGAAAAAAAAAAAATTTTTACTTAAAAAATAAATATAACCAAATACGTTTAAATGCTTTTCCCTAAAATTAAAATGTACTTAGAATATTAAATATTTTTCATCCTAATTTTATATTTGTGATAAAAACACAATACACCTGTAATAAAATTACAACTATTAATGGAACATAAACTGTTCAATTCTCTTTGGGCTTTTGGCCTACAAACCCATGAATAGGCAGCAAAAGATTAAAAACAATGACGACGAGGATAATAATAATAATAATAAAGGAGAAAAATAGTCGACCAAAAAATATACTAGATGTTAAATGAGCTGGCATTTTGACATTGTTTCTCAAACATGCACCGCACGTTCTTACAGCAAATTCACAAAATTTCGAAACTAAAAATAATAAATACAACTCCATACCAACATCACCTCCATTTTGCTTTATGTCAAAACACTAATTGACTTTCGATTTCATTTGGAAGTTTTGAGGCTTTCCTTCTCCTCCTCTTTCCTTCTTATTCCTGAGAAAAAGAAAGAGAGAGAAAAACAGCTAAATAAAAGCCATTGTCTCCTTTTTCGTTCTTGTCCATTAATTATATTTATCATCTTTCTTCAGCATTTTTGTTCCAATTTAAACTGTGAATAATCCAAGTTCTCTGGGGAGGAACAATAATTATTACACTTTGAAATTGTTTCAAATCAAAGGGAATGTATGATAATGGAACCATGATTGTCGAGAGCAATACCCGTACGGAGAAAACAAAGTCGCGCCTCTCCAATGATGGATGCTCGACTCAAAGCCGTGAGAAGCAAGGTAATCTCAAGTGTTTTTTTTTTTTTTTGCCTCATCTCTCTATATATATATATATCTCAATTCTTTTATTTTGGGTTTGATTTTTTTGTACGTAATGTTGGTGGGTGGGGCTGTCCGTTCTATTCATCAGATATGGAATTGATGAAGGAAAGATTTGCAAAGTTGCTTCTGGGTGAGGATATGTCTGGTGGAGGGAAGGGTGTTTCATCAGCTTTGGCAATATCAAATGCCATTACAAACCTAGCAGGTACAAAATTAATTGATTAAAACCTCTTTTCTATTTCTCATAAAATATTTATAGATATATGCCAATGTTGTCAATTTACAATTGGGAAATGCTAATAATAGCAAATATGCAACTAGTTGCATTGGATCGAATACTTGTTTATTAGCATTGGTGATAATACATTGCTTTGCAAAAGCCATATTTGCTTTAGCATTAATTAGACCTAGCTAGAAACCCTTCATAATTTTGATAGTGGGTATTAGTTAAAGGAAACAAATCATCTTTGGGAACAATACTAAACTTCAAATGATCCTCCATATGCCTATACGTATATATCTATCATAAATGACAATGACATGCATGCCTAAAACTATTCATTTTCAAACAAATTTCAGCTTCTGTCTTCGGTGAACAAACAAAATTAGAGCCCATGACAGCAGAAAGAAAAGCAAGGTGGCGCAAAGAAATAGAATGGCTCTTATCCGTCACTGATCACATTGTTGAATTTGTTCCTTCCAAACAGCAAAAGGATGGAATAAATATGGAGGTATATAACTCTCCCCGTCTCTCTCTCTCTCTATATATATAGTACCATACACCGAACTTTACAAGTTTATGTTTCTATTTTAACAGATAATGGTAACAAGGCAGAGAAATGATCTTCACATGGACATCCCTGCTCTACGCAAGCTAGATGCGATGCTTATTGTAAGAACATCTATATAGCTCTTAACGCATGCCTTTCAAATTTTCATAGCTATCTATGCTAGTACTTATTGCAATTTGGTTTGTGCTTGAACGCGTTCATAATGAACAGGACTGCCTAGATGGTTTTAAAGACCGAGAGTTCTCTTACATGTCGTCGAAAGACACCGATGAATCAGAAAAGGCAAAAAATAACAGGAATAACGACAAGTGGTGGCTACCTACTCCTAAGGTTCCCCCTGATGGTTTATCGGTTGTTGGTAGGAAATGGCTCCAGTCTCAAAAGGAATCCGTAAACCAAGTTCACAAAGCCGCCATGGCCATAAATGCTCAAATTCTATCAGAAATGGAAATCCCTGAAAACTACATAGAATCTCTCCCCAAGGTAATACATACATACATACATATATACAGTCCCCTTCCTAGGCAGACGGTCCTTATGCAGATAGAACTTTTAGCAACAGTTTTATATAAATTTAGTTTTATGTAATGATTCTTAACCTTTTTTTTTCCTTTGTTGTGGTAGAATGGGAGAGCGAGCCTCGGAGACTCGATCTATAGAAGTATCACAGTTGACTTTTTTGACCCGGATCGTTTCCTATCATCAATGGACTTGTCTTCAGATCATAAAATCCTTGACCTAAAGAACAGGATCGAGGCATCAATAGTAATATGGAAGAGGAAGATGACTTCTAAAGATAACAAGTCTTCATGGGGTTCAGCTGTGAGCATCGAGAAGAGAGAACTATTCGAAGAGCGAGCAGAGACCGTCCTACTCATTCTCAAGCATCGGTTCCCTGGAATTCCTCAATCTTCGCTTGACATTAGCAAAATCCAATACAACCGAGTAAGAAATAACGGGCTTATAAGATTTCATTTTTGCCATCAAAACATATATCAGAATTATGAACAACAATAACCATTTCAAGTTCCTTATGTGTTTTTGTAGGATGTGGGACACGCCGTTCTTGAGAGCTACTCAAGAATATTAGAAAGCTTGGCCTATAATATTATGTCTCGAATAGAAGATGTACTTTTTGTAGATTCTCTTGCACGGGATCCGTCAAAGATGACCCCAGTACAAATAGCGACCCCAGTACAGATAGATTCCTCGACAGTAAAGGAGCCAGGGAAGTTATCA
Source organism: Lonicera japonica (assembly GCA_021464415.1). Classification (NCBI taxonomy): domain Eukaryota; kingdom Viridiplantae; phylum Streptophyta; class Magnoliopsida; order Dipsacales; family Caprifoliaceae; genus Lonicera; species Lonicera japonica. The sequence continues at coordinate 4,308,942 of CM038467.1, read as the reverse complement.
AATCCCAAAGACGAGGTAGATACGCAAAACACACCAACCTCAATGACATTGTTAGATTTTATGGGTTGGACTTTGGAGCAAGGAGAGCTTGAAGTGCAAAGTGAGTCGAAAGAGGACATTTCTAAAGATAATAGTGACTTAAAGCACCTAAGCAAACCTCCCCAAGTTGTCACCAACAAGAAGCTTACCTATTTGGAGAGGCTAGAGACATTAGGCGGTTTAAGAAGTCCCACAGCAAGGCATTAATTGATTATACGATATACTATTTATAGAGAAACAGGTTTATTCAAGTGAGAAGAACAGTACTGACTAAGAGAAAACACCTCAAGACTGAGAAATTGCTTGGTCCCAGAGTGTAAATATTCCGACCTACGCACATAGGTTTATAGGGAAGGCTTTCTTGTTTTTTTTTTTCCGTTAAGTAACACAGCGGGCCTTCCTTTGTACAAGAAATCACTTTAGTAATCTTGTAATGAATGAAAAAAATTGTTCCCAAATTTCATAATTCATTTTCGCCTGAAATTGTGACATACTGTGTGTCTTTGTGGGTTCTAACACTCTTTCTGATGGCTATTATATTATAGGATACTTGAGCTCTAATGACAAAAGATTTAAAACTAAACTGGTGACTCTAAATCTGTGCGCGTATAATTAACCAGATAATCACAATAGAAAAAGAGATGCATTAAGTTAAAAATAGATGCCCCAAATCACAATCGAAACAAATATTTCTGAAATAACTGAAGGGGTCTCCTAGTTTTTGGCTTCAGTCATACTTACAAGCTGTAGGAAAGATACATTTAAACACGATAAAAGTTTGAAGGAAGAATGTTCCGAGGTACTTAGATCTTTCCACGTGGACCAAGCTTAGGTGGTAGTTGTGGGCCCTTCTTGATTGGTAGAATATCGTCCGAGGCTGTGGCGCTGAGGTAAGCAAGGGTGGAACCACCTCCTAGTAATATGAACTTCAGCAATAAACCTCTCTTGGTGAAAGGAGCAGCAAATGTCTCAAAGAACTTGCTCTGCAATTGCAAATGCGTGTTTTTAGATCAGAAAGTTGGAGCAAATTCAATGTGAGTACGCGGTGGAAACCAAGTTAGAAAGTAAGGCAAATGCATTGTATATAATTATGTCGGTCCCAAGAAATAAAAACATAACTACTCATAAATCATGCACTCGAAAAGCAAATTAAAGACAGTTTTAATTTGGGACTGATCGAGGGAGTACGTTCTTCTTTGATCAAGAAACATACCCGGCCTGGTACAAACCTAGATAAAATTGCAACACTAGACACAAATTAAAGCTAGGGGCCGGGGCTGAAAATATATAAAGGAAGGACCTGGAGGGAGTTGTAAGGTGAAGGTGCATCTGAGCCGTACAAATCCCACTGACCAGTAGTGTTGCCCAGATCCTCCAAATCAAAGTACACACTCTTGTCACCGTATTTGGCGACTACAGCACCAGTTCTGCATCATACAACAGACAGAAACATAATAATTAGCTTAATATTGACACAAATACTCAGCTCCCTCCATTACTTTAATAATTAATTTAACTTTCTAAATTTAAATATGTTACTTGTAGTTGGTGGTTCTAAAACTCTGGCGAGACGGCTTGATGTGAAGCTTAGTTCCGGTGATGGAGCTTCCACCTAGTCCCTTGACGACGGTGGTGGGTTGCACAGCAGCAAAGCTTGCTAGAGATGCCATGGCCTTCCCTCAAAATAGTACTAAACTCAAATGAACTACTTTGATCGATTTTGAGTTTGCAATTCATGTTCGTTCTTGTGCTTTTGATATTTTTTTTGCATGGAGTCTTAGCTGCCACGTGGCGAAGTGTTTTTTGTTGGAGAGATATGGGATCCCATTTACGAGGTGCCACGTGTGTAAGTGCTGGATAAGCCTATCTCTTCTCTTCAAGATCATTGGTGAATTCTTAACCAGTGATATAGTCGATGTCATCGTATTACGGGGACGTACACAAGGGAGCCCCCGAGGGTATGGTTCTGCCCCTCATTTTATATATATATATATATATATTAAAAATATTATATATTTGGTATCTATAATAAATAGTGGGATGAATTTTGTTAGCTTTCGAGAGAGAGATGAGAGAAATAAATAATGTGTATTAAATAATCTCAAACAATACAAATGAGTCCTATATATAAGGCGAAGAGAATACAAGAAAGGAAACAAAATATATATAAATCTTTATATACAAATCAAGGGATATAAGACAATAATATATTGAAAACCAACTATACAAATATTCTAACACTCTCTCAAATTCAAGGTGGTAAATGTGAGACCAACTTAAGTTTGGAAATCAAAACTTGAAAGCGACTGAATAAATGAGCTTTAGTGAAGATATCGGTTGGCTAATTTTGAAAGGAGATAGAGATAAGGCAAATAGAATTGCTAGAGACGTGTTGACGAATAAAATGATAGTTAATTTCAATATGCTTTGTCCGTTCATGAAAAATATCATTGTGGGCAATTTAAATAGTACTCCTATTATCACAACCAATAGTGGTTGAAAGATGTTGAGGAACTCCTATATTCGAGAGGAGCTAGCGTAGCTACATGTGTTCTTGAGTGGTGTCAGCGAGGGTACGATATTCTGCTTCTGTACTTGAGTGAGAGATAAGCGATATTTTCTTACTACGCTAAGAAATAAAAGAGTTGCCTAAGAAAATATAGTAGCCTGTGGTGGAACGACGATCAGTAAGATCTCCAGCCCAGTCGGAATCAGAATAGACTCGAAGTTTTAGCGATAATGTAAGACGAGAAGTGAAGAACATGGAACATAGTGCCTTTAATGTAACGAAGAATGCGAAAGACAGCTGCATAATAGGTAGATTGTGGAGCAGACATGAACTGACTGATAATATGAATAGCATATGCGATATCTGAACGAGTGATGTGAGATAAACTAGGTTGCCAACTATATGTCGATACAAAGTAACATCACTTAGAGGAGTGCCGTTAAGAGGAGTAGGATGAATATTCATTTCTAGAGGTGTATGGGTAGTCTTGCAATCGGTGATGCCAGCACGAGAAATAATATCATAGGCGTACTTGGCCTGAGAAAGATAATATCCAGCAGAATCAGACAAAACTTCAAAGTCCAAGAAAAAATTTCAACGCGCAAGATCCTTCATCTTAAAATGTTGACTGGGAGATTATTTGAGTTCAGAAATTCCCGAAACATCATCCACAGTGATAATTATGTCATCCACATTGTGATACCAGCCTGTGTTTTTCTGATGAACAACCCGTAATCATGAGTGCTAGAAACAAACCTCAGTTTTTGAATAGTGGAGCTAAACTTTTTGAACTAAGCACGAGGGGCTTGCTTTAGCCCATATAAGGCATGGCAAAGCTTGTAAACTTGAGATAAAGAGTCGGGGAAACCTGGAGGAGGTTTCATATAGACTTCCTCTAATAGATCACCATTCAAAAAGGCATTACTCACATCCATCTGAAATAAATCCCATTTTTTGACAGTTATTATAGCAAGAAAATTTATAACAAAGGCTAACCGAGCAACAGGATCAAAAGTTTTCTCATAATCGATGTTGTATTCCTGATTAAAATCTTTTGCTACGAGTCGAGCTTTGTATCAATCAACGGACCCATCTGACTTGGTTTTAATTTTGTACATCCATTTGCATTTAATTGTTGTTTTCTAGGGAGAAAGAGTGACTAAATCCTAAGTTTGAGCCTTTTTTAAAGCTTGTAATTCTTCAGACATAAGCTTAATGCCACAATGGATTAGTAGAATCTTCTTTATGAGAGGAAGGCTCATGATGAAAAAATATAGTAGAGTAACAATGATAATCACGAAGGTGATGAGAGAGCTCTCGTACCCAAGGTGGATTACCGTATAGGTGGTGGAACGGTAGATTAACTTACAAGATCAACATGAGTGACAAAATCAGTGGGATGATCTATTATTGGAAGCTCGTTTGAAGATAAAGTGTTGGATGTTGGTGGATCATGTGGTGTATCAGGATTAGTGGTGGATGTATCAGAAGAGACATATGTGGTAGGTTAATCAGAAGCATTGATAAAATAAACAAGAATATGGTGATTAGGAGGTGGAATATTTGAATCAACTGATAGTGATGAAAGATCGATTGAGGAATTAGTGAAGGAAGGAACATAAGAATTTTCAGAAATGTGAAATTTTGATAGAGAATAAAACATTTTATGTTCCCAGAAAATGACATGACGAGAAATACAGAGACATTTAGACACATGATCCTAAGATCTATACCTTTTATGTTAGATATCATACCCCAAGAAACAGTAAAGATAAGACCGCGGTTCAAGTTTGGAATGTTCGTGTGGTTGAAGTAATATAAAACATACACATCTAAACACTTTTAGGAGGCTATATGTATGAGTAATTCCATATAACCTTTCATAAGGTGATTGGTTTTGAAGATTAAATATTGGAATGCGATTAATTGTATAAACAGCCATAAGTGCTGCTTTCCCCCAGAAACGTTCAGGGCACCCGCTGGAGATAAGAAGAGTGCGAATAATGTCAAGTATATATGTGTCTGTGTTTACGTTCAGCACGACCATTTTTTTAGATGTACCTGGACATGAATAATGAGAAATAGTTCCTTGTTCACGAAGGAATTTAAGAAAATTTGTGTCTTTGTATTCCATAGTATTATCAGCCCGAAAAACTTTCATAAAGCGAGAAAATTGAGTTTGAATCATTCGGGCAAAGTTGTAGTAAATTTGGGGTAACTCTGAGCAAGCTTTCATAAGATATATCCAAGTAAAACGGGTGTAATCATCGATAAAGAGAACACAATATTTGGAACCACCCATAGTATTATGAGGAGAAGGATCCCAAACATCGGAATAAGAAGGTTAAATAGATGAGATGAAGTATATTCTCTTTTGGTTGCTTGCTTGTCGAGTTGAGAATGCAAACAAGAAATAGTTTCAGACGTAATAGATCATAACTGACTAGTTGACATTAAGGACCGAAGTCGGTCAATAGACACATGTCCTAAACAGGAATTCCATAGCGTGATTGAAGAATTATAAGGGGAAATGGACGCCACCGTAGAACCTGAGGAAGTAAAAGGGTTTGATGCAATCTTAGAAGTTAGAGGGGTGTGGAGATGTATGAGTTTAAACATGAGTCCAACCTTACAGCCTATCCCAGTAACTTTGCCCCATCTGTAGATTCTACACACAACAACCAGAAAATGAGAATATTGCATTTAGTCCAAGCTCACATAATTTCCCAACAAAAATAAAATTAATAATTAATTTTGGGACATGGAATGTGGCAGGGAGGGATAGGTTTGAGGCTGACACTGATCCTATATGATTGACATTCAAATGAGAGCCATCAATAATGTTAATGGGAGATGAGTATGAGACATGAGCTTTATCTATGAATATAGTAGAATCAACGGTCATGTGATTGTAGCAACCAGAGTTAAAGAACTAAGAATTACCTAAGATCATTGACATAGTAAAACTAGATGAGGATAAAACCTGTTTAAGAAGCATAGAAAGCTCCTCTCGAGAAACAGATGCAGCATAATTTCGTAGTTAGTTGTCTGAGATTGGAATATATAAGGTTAAGTGCATTTGTGAGGATTCATGCAACAATCATCTTGATAATGACTGGGTCCCTTCATGTGGCAATAATTGCACTTTTTTTACGACAATTCAACAGATCATGATTCGATTTATGACAATAGGCGCAATTACGTTGAGATCGTTTATTTGTAATTATGCTGCGTACAACTTGGAAAAAATGAAAGCAAAGGTAGAAGATGAAAGCCTGATCAAACAAAAACACGGAGTATTTGGAATGGATTTGGGGAATAATTGGTTGAGTTTGGGAGTAACGAGATGGATTTTAAAGTAATTAGATGAGTTTAGGAGTAACTAGATGGATTTAGGGAGTAACTGGATGAGTTTGGGTTTTTTTAAGGATGGTTTTGGGAAGTTTAGGGATCAATATTAAAATAATGGGAAGCTTCGGGCTAATATAGAAATAATAAAAAGTTCTGCGATCAAATTAGAAATAATGAAAAGTTCTGGAACAGTGCTGACGTGGCTGATGAGGTGTTAAGTCAACGTGAGTCATCGCTGACGTGGCTGGGTTTGACGTGGCAACTTAACGCTGACGTGGACAAGTCGGCGTTAACATGGTTATGAGGTGGCTAGTGATGTGGATGATGACGTGTCAAACAACGGTAGTATACAGAGGGGTGTGTGGCGCACGTGATGAAACATGGCTGACTGTAGGGAAACGCGCTCAGTGGCGCGTGTGAAGATTGATGAAACGCGCGTGTGAAGACTGACTGTAGGGATGATGCTTTTGAAGATATATAGGGATGAGACAATATGGATGAGGTGTATGTTGAATAGGGATTATATTTAATTGAGTTCGATATATGGGGCTTAATGGAACTGATCTGAAGGTATTGTAAATCCCACATTCGAAAAGTGGGAGAAACCTTGAGACCCATATATGTGCACCTGGGAACCTAACTAGTATGATGCATTGGGGGGGAGTGAGTGGGATCATGTAACCCCGCCAAGAACAAAACCGTGAGGGTGAGTGAGGCCATATAGCCCAAAGCGGACAATATCCTGCCAGGGTCAGAGCCTGGAGTGTTACAAATGGTATTAGAGCGGACCCCACAGAGTACGATGTGCCGACGAGGGCGTCGGTCCCCTTAAGGGGGATGTAAATCCTCACATCGAAAAGTAGGGGAAACCTTGAGACCCATATATGTCCACTTGGGTACCTAACTGATAGGACGCGTTTTAGGGGGTGAGTGGGATTATGTAGCCCTGCCAAGAACAAAATCGTGAGGGTGAGTGGGACAATGTAGCCCAAAGCGGACAATATCCTACCAGGGTCGGAGCCCGGGGTGTTACAGGTATGGTGTTTTCTGATCTAGCAGTAGATGGATTTATGGGCTGTGGATATGGGGATCTGGATAGTGTTTGAAGGTCTGATTTAAATTGACCTGTAGAGATGATTGGTTTGGTAGACGAGATTTACCCTTAGTGATGATTTTGTATCATAGTGATAGGTGATATGCTTTGATTTTGGCTATGATTTTGTACGGTATCAGGTGGGTTTGATGTTTGGTTAATGACATGAAGGTTGATGGACAAGAGTAATGGTTGATGGCGATAATGTAACTTATCCTTCTGATACTATGTTAGCTTTGTAGAGAGATAAGAGAAAGAAATAATGTGTATTAGATCATCTTAATTAAACAATACAAATGAGCCCTATATATATATATATATATGGGCGAAGAGAAAATATAAGAAAGGAAACAAAATATACATAAATCTCTATATACAAATCAAATGATATGAGACAATAATATATGGAAAGCCAAATATACAAATATTCTAACATATTTAACTATAAATTAAATATATTATTCTTTTTCCTTCAAATTAGTACTAGCACAAATAATCAGTGTTCACGATTATAACTTATATTTTAATTTTATTGTTGATTTATTATTGCGTGTTAAAAGAATATATGAGACTCTTAATTTAAGACTTTCTTAAAACAAAAGTATCACTCATAATTTGAAATAGAATGAGCAGCTTTTAACTATGCATGTTGCTGTTTTCCTTATTTTCTTGACAAGACTGTGTCCACCCTTATCAAGATAGTTGTATATCCACCTTTCTATCAATAATTTAATCAACATTTTTGTGCTCGCGACTACAGAAATATATTTTGGCAAGAGGTACAATTATTTATTTTTAAAATCTCTTTAACTTTCTTTGTACATTTAATGTTTATCTTGATTTTTGTGAAGGTAATAATGTATAAATAAATCTCAACGCTTAAGTTCGTAAAGACATTTTTTTAAAAATATTTTTTAGATAAATAAAAAAGGCCTAATTTACATATGCATACTTTTTATTTCCTCATACATACATACATACATACATACATACATACATACATACATACATACATCTTGATCTTGTAATTTGCAATGTCATTAAGTGAGGATTTAAGAAGTATGATCACTTTTACAATATTTTATTTTTATACCGCCTAACAAAAATCCTATATACATCTCTAATCGTATATTTATGGGGCATCCTCTTGCTAAAATTGTCTGCCCACCGGAGGTTCAACAGTGGTCATTAGAGCGGTGAGAATTTTTATAAGTACAAAAATGCTCAAATTTACATTTTTTAATTTGGGCTATTTGGCTTTTGCCCCCCATTATTTACGTCATTACTGGCTTTAGTACCCAAAATTGTGCATAATGTACTTTTGGTATCCATTTTGAATGGTTTCTATCCTTTGACCCAAAGTACCGTTTGTTGACCCAAAATTTAATGTAAACAACCTAAACTGCCCTCTCATTACCCGTTTTTGTATTGTAGGTTTAGTATCCCTTCATTATCTACAAAGAAATTAGAAATCACAAACATCACCTTTTTTTACTGTGCACAAAAATACGATAAACCACCATTTAAACCATGGAAGATCAGGTGTTTTGGACTGTAAAAGGAAAAAAATGATCTGTTTGAAGATGAAAAAAATAATGTTTTACGAACATCTTCGGTGGGGAGTAGTATAGGTAACTGAGTCGGACTTCATTAGAAGTAAATGAATAAATTTTGTTAATATATATATATATATATATATAAATCTACATACTTAAATATATCCATATAAAAGTAACAAAACATTCAAATGAAAATAATAATATTTATTCTATTATATCTTCACAAAGTACAAACCAATTGTTTGAGTTTTTACACAGTATCATGTAAAGAAAAATGGGGAAACTAAGAAAATAAAGTAACTGACCTAATATAGCAAACGAGATATTTACATAGAGAACCACATTGAGTTTTAATGAGTGAATGAAATGAGGAGCCCTAGACAGAAGGTATGTTCGAATGAGAAGCCTTTATAAACCCTTGTAGGCATAGTATGCAATATGTAAATAGTAGAACCCCGGGATAAACAAAATCGACCCAAAAATCACAAAGGATGTCCCTTAATGATAATACATAAAAGGGAAAAGAGGTTTATTAATTTAATTAATTTAACCGAATTTCGACATTAAGATGCATATCCATCTTTAAAAGAATATGGAAGATCTTTCTCAATTTTTTTTTTTATTTTAACAACAAGGCAAGGTAGATCAAACTACAAAAAGGCCAAGAGAAGGGGTGAAGAAATCAACACACAGTCCAATGGCAATCTAAAACTAGAGACAGCAAACGCCACCTAGTGAGCCTCTCCATTAACGGATCTGGGTATCAGAGCAAAGTTAGTTCAAACTCAGAGCTAATTTTTTGCTCCAAATCCATTCTCAAAAAACAAAAATCATAGCAAAATCAATTCAAACTTTAAGCTAATTTTGCCCTAATTCTAATTTTTAAAACACATGGAAGATCAAAACGCTTAGAATCAGGGGCAAATTAGTTCAACATTTAACCTAATTTTGCTTCAATAAAAATGAAAAGAAAAAACAGAGAGAACGAAGATAAAAAAAACTTAAAATTAAAGCAAAATCAGCCCAAAACTTAACCTAAATTTGCTCCAATCCCAAACTTAAGTATCAAAAACCTTGGAATCAGAACAAAATTAGTTCAAAATCTAACCTAATTGTGGTCCAATTCCAATCTTAAAAGAACATAGATAATAAAACTGGAGAAAAGAATAAATGTATATATATACTTTACTGTGACTTCTATCGCTGCCGACCTTGTTGATGGCCATAATGGTGCTGAAAATGAGGCCTAGGGTTCCAAAGATGAGGAAAGATAAAGCGAGGCCAATGCTATTTTATGGGAGGACAATTGCATACTATGAACGAAAACGAGTCCATCAATATATCGTTGTCGTCATCGGTAATTAAGAGGGTGTGATCTAACCGGGTATGTGTGCATTCAAGAGAAGACAAGAATAATTCATTTGCTTCATGGATAATGAAAGGATACTAAACCTACAATACACAAAACGTGTAATAGGGGCATTTTAAGTTGTTTACTTTAAATTTTGGGTCAACAGATGGTACTTTGGGTCAAAGGACGAAAATCATCCAAAATGGATACCAAAAGTATATTATGCACAGTTTTGGGTACCAAAGCCAGTAATGGCATAAATAATGGGGGTCAAAAGCCAAATGACCTTTTTAATTTCTTACAAATTAGTGCAAAATATAATTGCACTAAAATTTATATCTCAAATTATCTGCAGATTAAAATAAATTTGTACTAAAATACGAATCATTATTTGCTTGCAACTTTAATACAAAAAAAAGTTTGCATTACTTATGTCGGAGCTCCGGTGAGATTTTGGAACTCCGATAATAATTGCTAAAGCTCTAGTGAGGTAGGGGGAGCTTTGGAATTGGGGAATGGTAAAGGCGGCTGGTGGTGATTAATTTTTTTTTCTTTAGAATAACAAATACAATGGAAGAAAAATGTTAAAGAAAAGAATATCTTTATTTTTACATAAAAGTGTAAAATGAGTAAATATAATTACCATGCCATCTTTTTTTTATTTTTTTGATGAAATAATTACCAAGCCATCTGATATTCTGATGACTCTAAATTTACCGCGGGGAAGGGAAGGGTAAGATGCCGTAAAGGATACGAAGGCAACCCAAAATCCCCATTTCGTGAAGAGAAGAGGCCAGCCACCATCCCTTTCCTCTTGCTCTTCTTCTATCTTGTTTCTTATCCAAAATTCTGAGAAACACAAACACAAAAGCATGTCTCTCCTACAACTCCACCTCTCCCAATTCAAAACCCTAACCCTCTCCACTCCATTCCTCCATGGCTCCTCCCCAACCACCCACCTCACCAAACCCTCCTCCTCTTCCCCACAAAACCCGTCGCTCAATTTCCTCCCAACAATCCGATCCATGAAGACTCTACAGGGAAAAGTTGTTTGCGCCACCAACGACAAGACGGTTTCTGTGGAGGTAGTCCGCCTCGCTCCCCATCCCAAGTACAAGCGCAGAATTCGTCTGAAGAAGAAGTACCAGGCCCATGACCCTGATAACCGCTTCAAAGTTGGGGATATTGTTCAGTTAGAGAAGAGTAGACCCATTAGTAAGACTAAGGCTTTTCTTGCTATTCCTGCTCCTGAAAGGAATACCAGAAAGCCCAAGGACAAGGACAACGAGGTTGCTATTTCTCAGGATCTTGGCCTTCCTTTGGAATCTCAGCAAGCTTGAAGTGAGCACTCGTCAACTTTTTTTTAATTGTGTATTAGTTTTTGTTAATCCTGCTCTGAATGTTATGTGACAGTTTTTGCTGCTCTGAGTTTGAATTGGATTGATTTGTGCACTGATTTAGTTTGTTTGTCATTGAGCATTGTTTCGTTTGTTGTTTATAATATATGTATTGATAATCTATGTGTTGATGGGATTAGCCGCTCTTAGATTGCCCCAGCGTTTGCAAGGGTTTGCAGAGTAGATGCTTGATCATTTGCCAATTAGGCAAGTTTGGAGATTGTTGTTGCGTTTGCTCTGGAAACCATAGCCTTCCTATGATATTTTCCTCATGTAATTCTTTTGGTTGCTATAAGGAAATAGTTATATCAACAAAAGAAGTACAACAATACTCAACAAGGGGCATTAACGTTCTCCTTATAATCCAAGCAAAAGATGCTTAAGAGTGCCTCTGAATTTAAGCACAAACTGACTCAAAACGGTTCTGCGGATAACAGCTCCCATTCAGATAATTTGATATTTCATGAGACCCCTGGACATTTTAAGCTCCGCCTTTTTTGATCGTTGGATAATTTTAGGCTCCCTAACAATCCCTGGAAACAACTTTTCCCTGTAGAGTCTTCATGGATCGGATTGTTGGGAGGAAATTGATTTATAGCCATTGATTTATATGCATAGTTGGTGCATGTATGCATGTGTTTGTCTATAGAAAAAATAATATTTATATAAATATTAACATCAAAGCGTATCTTACGATACGTAACGATACACGATACACGATACTATTTTTTGGCAAAACGATACGCTTCCGATACACGATATCGACTACTATAATGTCCCTCACCTTCATTCCATCTCTCTTCTTGGCAAATGGACTCCTTTGCCATTCTTCCGAAGAAAACATGCATTGAGTTCAATTTTGTAATCCGCAAAAGTTTTCAAAGTTAAATACTCACTTGCGAACCGAGTACTCCTGCCTAGTAAGATTTCCCCCAATAAACTCCCTCTCAAGTTTAGTACCCATGTGTGCGTATATATATATATTCACCGCCTTGCTTTGGAGAAAGTTTCTTGATGGATTGAAAGCGCTCCGATATCTTTTAACATGTTATCCACGCAATGAGCCGCACATGGGGCAAAAAGGCGCTTCCTCTTTTCCATTAACATCTCACCGGCTTTCACATTGCAGAGCACTATCTGTAACAATGTATCAAACTTTAAATGAAACTAACTTACTTTTAAAACATAAAATTTAAATGCGTCTAAAAAAGTTTCTTTACCTGAACAACATTTTCTTCACCAACTTCTTCAACCAAAGAATCAAGAAATTGAAGAGTTGATCCGCATCCTTATATATTGAAAGTATCAAGGCTTGAAGAAAAACAGTTCCTCGTGGGCTATTTACTAAAAAGTTTGTAATAGACCGATGGGATCCATTGTCCACCCATCCGACATAATAGTGCAACCCGCTCCACTCCGCCTTGTACTTCTCAATCATACCTTTTATGAAATTGACCTCCTTCTTCAACAATGAGACCCGTCCTATGATATGGTGGCTTTAAACCCGGACCATATTCACCAATATCTCACCATTTGTTTAAAGAAATCATCTTTAACCAAAATAAAAGGCAAAGCATTTGCATAAATGCATCTACAAATGCTTTGACATACCTCATCCCTTTGTTTCTTTTTTAAATTGTATAAGGGTGGTCCTATGTGTAGGATACTAGGGGTTGCACCCTTTCTAATACTAATTTCTCCGGCTTCATCCTCATCCTCATCTCCATCACCATAATAATCATCAAGCTTTTCTTTTTCTTTATCCCTTCCACCAATTTCTTGAACAAAATTCAATCTTCCGAACATTTTGTACATGGAATAACATTTTGATGTGTACCCGCTAAATGGTGTTTCATTCTTGTTGTGCCTCCCCAATACTCACCTCCACAATAATTACACTTTAGTTTAAGTCTCTTATTTTTCCCATCTTTTTCAACTTGGGTAGAATGATCATACGCAGGATCGATGGCCTTTGATTTCATCTTTTTCATTGTTAATCTATGTGAAATTTAAGTACACAATTAAAATAAAGAAATCAAAAAGACTATCAAAAAATTAGAATACATAAATATACCTAATAATCCTATAAATTGAAAATAAAGAAAATGAATGGAGTGACTGGACTATCAAAAAATTCCCCCTCCAATCTTGAATTAAATTATATTTAATACTAACTTTTCCTATTTAATATGAAATATATTACTAATGCAGTGACTGCAGTCACAAGCTTCAATCCAAATCACAAAAAAAAAAAAAAAAAAAAAAAAACCGAGCTTCAGTCCAAAAAAAAAAAAGGTTCAGTCCAGAAAAAAAAAATAAAGAACGAGGTTCATAGTAAAAGAAAAATAAAGAACGAGTCTTCTTCCTTAAGAGCAGATACAAAATCAATCCAAAAAAAAAAAAAAGACGAGCTCGGAGCTTCATAGTAGTGACAGTTCAACAGAACAAAATCAACCATTGGAGTCTTTTCAAGTAGATGAACAAAGAAAATACATACCTATGAAGCTAGCTGGGAGGCTTTCAGATCCTTCTTCCTTCATTCTTCGAGTTTGAAGCCGTCTCCCTCCCTCTGTCGCTCACTCTCTCCGCTCACTCTATCATCGATTGTTAAGTTTTGTCTATTTGGGGTTTAGCCGTTTAGGTTTTGAGGCTTTAATTTGGTTTTATAAAAAAAAAAAAAAAAAAAAAAACCCACAAAAACGTCGTTTTGCCCAAAAAAGACCAAAAAAAAAAAATCGAACGATACACCTAGATATCCCGATACACTGTATTATCCGATACTAATGCGTATCGTCCGATACACTGCAAAAAACGATACAGCAAACGATACGTATCTAACTTCTTCCGAACAACGTATCGTAAGATACGTATCGCGTATCGTACGATAATGACTACACTGGGCTGATGTTTATAATATCTGGCATCTAGCATTTGTCATGAAGGTCGAAAGTGTATCAATTTCCAAATGCCTCATGATACCCTTTTTGGCCATTGCCCTTGGCTATGGTTTTTTACTCAATTAAAAATCCTCAATGAGTTGGTATAGAGATATTTGCAAATGATTCTCTAGTTGTAACCCATTTGCTAACCGGAATTCCTTTGCTAGTCCAAGAATAATGCATTTTTGTTATTCTTATCTATGAACTGATTTTCAACAAACAAACAGTACGCCTGTGGGGATTAGTGTAAATCGGAACCATTTTATGTTATGCTTATATTTAGGGAGGTGCATGTCCTCAATGCATCGAATAATGCAAGTTTTTATTAGCATTGTATTGTATGACCTTTTTCTCCTTGATTTGCTATCTATGAAGCATAGACTCGACAATCGACTCGCGTTCCTACACGACACAAGACACGCAATTTTTCGAAAATGTAAGACACGACACGTGAGGGTGGACACATTCTTAATTGATTAATTAATGAATATTATATATGCAATAAACATTGTAAATGGTTAAGAATTTAATATTATATATGCATTAATAAACCAAAGACTCAAAAGTCAAAACATGATCACTAAATTGTTCTATAAGTAAAGCATCAAAAAGTATACATAATTGTTTTATAGAATGATAGAAAACAAAAGGGGAATATAAAAAGTGGCTTAGTTAGCTCATCCTCAGTTGATGTTGCAATGAAGTAACGCTAGGAGTAGTAGCCATCTAAATCAATTATCAAGTATTAGAGATTATAATTAAATTTAAGTGTCGAAGGGAGTATCGGAAAGTGTCGGAGTGTCCGAAACTTAGCCTCCAAGAAAGTCTCCGTGCTTCATAGTTAGCTATGGATCAGGCAATGTCCAATTTCAGCTGTTATTAGCATAGAAATGGAAATAACTTTGGTTGTTGCAGTGGTCAAGGTTGTAGCAGACTTCCAGGGTTCAAATAGTTGATCAATTACTTTGTATAAATACTGCAGCAGTTTATGTCTGTTGATGGGAACAAATTTGTGTACTTTTTATTACTCTCCTTGGCCCAAAGTGAGAGTCCTGTTTCCATTTAGGGAGAAAACAAGAAATTATGTTCTTAAAGAATGATAGTAACCAAGTTTGTTTGAACAGTTGGTTATGTTGAAATTGTATCCCTAAATTGTGTGGAAGTCAAACATCTCTTGATTTGAGATAAAGGGAGTATTAGTTTAGGTATTCTGGGTATAGGAAATTTGAAGCAGAAAAACCTATTCCAAACACGTCCTTTTGATATACAAGTCAGACCTACTAGATTGTTCCTTCTTTTGTATCCATAGACCCCCCAAAACATCGAAGAGACGAACTCATAAAAGTTGTATGGTATTGAAATATTTGGTGCGTTGATTTTTAAAAAAACAGGGTCTTAATTTGCAACAGATGAAGTACAATTTATTGGAGAGGAGAATGGGACAAATCCACAACCTCTTTGTTTATTATAGCTTGATGTCCAAATGTTAAGAGATAATGCTACAAATTCTGTTTGACCAAAGGAGAGATGCCTAACGCTTTTATACATGGCGAAGTGGTCTGAGATGATTGACAAATAAAATCCTACCACTGCAAAGAAACAGTTAAAATAGTCATGTTTGAGTAATTTCATGTAACAATTCAAGTCATAATTTTGAAGAGTGATAATATGCTCGATCCGTGTATAAATGTTAGGTTTATATTTTTAGTTGGTTTGATTCCGATGCCAAGAACATTTTTTCTGTTATAATTGTTTGAGTCAAATTGAAGATTTGAAGCTACGACAATTAACAGAAGTTTGCCAAACTTACTGGATGTATCGCACATAATTCTGAACTTAAGGTAAGTTGGTAATATGGTTTGATTCAAAATATAGGTGGTGGTTGAACTTAAAATTCGAAATTGAAAGTCTTTTGAGTTAAATATATTTTTAAGTATTTTTATCGAGTTTTATCGAAATTCGAATAGCTTAGTCGACATAAATTATTGAGGTAATTTATTTATTTTTATGTCTAACATATTATATAAAGTTGTCTCTAAAATTTGAGTTAAATTGATGTCCGAATAGATTTAATACGGTGGAATAAAGTAAAAAAAATAAAAATATTTTATTTAAATAAAAAAAACGAAGGAAGCCATGTGCCTTTTTTTATTATTATTGTTTTAATGGGAAAGCGAGAAGCGCTACCCCAAACCTGTAGTGGTTGGATTCTACATTCAAAAATTTGAAGAAACTGTTGCGTAAATTGTGAGGAAGCAATTTTTATAAGTTATTGAGTTTGTTATTCTGTTTTGATTATAGTGAAGCATTGTCGGTTAGTCCCAATGATTAGTCTACACAAGTAGAGATACTAATTAAATTTTTGATGTTGTGTAATTACTTTTTGTGTGATTGTTTGATTTAATTGTTAGACAATACAACATAAGTTTTTACAATAAAATTAATTAGATCTAGAGTTCTATCAAATCTCAAATTATTTTTGATAAAAACTTTAAAATCAACTTAGGTAAAACTAACTCCTAATTTTTTTTACAATAATGGTAGCAGTTGAATGCATCATATGAAAATGCTAATTCTTTGGGGAGATTCCCGATCTCCGTCTCCACTTGATCATCCCTAAAAAGAAGTTAAGGTTTTTTAAATTGCTTTGACTGGACCTGGTAATCAATATCTAAGAGGCAGCCGTTGCCTTTATTGACTTTGATTATGTGGCTGAGAAAATCTGAGCTATTTTTAATAACATAATAATAGGAAAAATAATTAATTTATTTAATATTTTGAATTAAATATGCTATCCCACGTTGCAGGCGGACCCAGGCTGTTCACCGCAGCAGTTGTCTCTTTTTTTTAGTACTGCCTAATTCGTCTAACCTGCCCAGTATTAAACCCAACTAACCTGCCCAGAGTATGCCCAAATGTCCGGTTGCACTTCCTGATCCTTACTCATTCTTTGTAATTATATTCTGCATGAACGCCTCCAGTAAATGCGTATCATTGGAATCATAGAGAGTAATTCATGTACACGTTGTCAGACTGCTGTTGAAACCGCGATGGATGCCATATGCTTCGCGATTGTCCTTTTTCTCATCAAGTTTGGGAATCGTTAATCCCTAGATCTAACTGGAATTGGTTCTTCACTCTTGAATAAGAAGCATGGCTGTGCAACAACATCGACGATAAGGTTAAAATCTCAAGCTCCGTGGAGATGGAATGGTCGCTATTATTCTTAGCTACGATCTGGACAATATTTATGATTTGTGTTTTAATAATGTAAACTTCTCTATACTGGGAGTTATTAAACAAGCCAATCTTTAGTTTTTTTTGGTAATTAAAAGTTTAGGAAAGTCAGGACATGCCACCAGGCTCAATGAGGGCTTACAGTGGTTTTTATGGATCACCCACCGAGAAGGAGGGATTCGAACCTAAGCTTTACAAGCGAAGTATTCGAATCCTTACCAACTCAACCAACCCTCGTTGGCAATTAACAAGCCAATCTTTATGCTTGGGACATGCATCTTAGGGAGGAAAGTTTTCTTGGCCTTTACCTTGATCCCGTGAATGGCAGGTGGTTCAGGCCACCCCCTGGGTATGGTAAACTCAATGTGGATGGTAGTGTCATTGACGGGGAAGCAACGTATGGTGGTTTATTGCGTGACTGTGAAGGGAAATGGCTATGGGGTTTTGCGGGTTCATGTGGCCTTTTGTCTCCTCGATCTAGGCACAGAGCTGAGGACCATGAAAGAAGGGTTAATGGTGGTTCGAAAGCATAACTGCATGCGAGTGATTATAGAGTCGGATTCCTCAACCGTGGTACAACTTATCAATGGTTATATTATCTGGAGGAACATCACCCTTTTCTGCAGCTTATCTTGGAATGCAAATAAATTCATAGGTGTCAATGGTCTTGTTCTATCACATATGTTCCACGCAATTATAATAAAAGGGCAAACTGTATTGCTAAATTAGGTTGCTCAGTTTGCCTTCGGGAGGGAGATGGTACAGTTTGCGGATCCGCCCTCCAGTGTGTTGGAGGAAGTGTGGGATGATAGTATTATGTAAATTATGTTTTTGCTTGTAATATATTAGTGTGCTTTTGTACAAAAAAAAGAGAAAAAGAAAAAGAAGTAAGATTATTCAATAAATAGTAATTTAGCTTTCACATTTATCCAAACTTTTTCTTCTTATACGTTTAAACATAGGTGTTTTCGATCGGTTTCAGTTGAAATGTGAATATAAGAGGTCCAAATCGAATTAAACTTGTCTTATTTGATTTTCGTTGCAGAGACCGGTTAGATCCGAATCAAACTTTTCAATTTGAGTGTATTTGATTTTTGTAATTTTTTTAAAAAATAACTTAATTTAAGACAAACACTTTATTACACGCAAATCACACACAGCTTGAGTCTAACTTTTTAACCACTACAGCTTCGCCACAACCCTTTTTCACTATCCAATTTCCTCTTACCTAATAAAATGATGACAATTTACTATCTTAGTTAATTAGCACACAAATACAGTATATTTACATGTAATAACATTAGCACTATTAGTTGTGCGTATGTTTAGTGATGATAGCCATAGAATCATATTTTTCAATTGCCACACACATTGATTTCTCTATTTAGGCGGTATTTAATTGCTCTTTTCTAAAGTCTCAAATTTCATCTTAAGTAAAAGATATGTTTTCCTTTGTCTTCCCAATTAAAAGATTTTTCCTTTGAGGGTACCACTATGTTAAAGCACTTTTGTAAATTTTTTACTCTAACCTTGATTAAATAAGAATATTATTATTTAGAATATTTGTGATCATGGAAAATGAAGCATTTCGGGATTGTGGAAATTACCCACTTACTAGATCAATTTATGCAGTAACCAACATGTATGATAAATTACTAGATCAAAGCGATGTAGTTTTGGGTGCGATTTGGTTTAGTTCAGTTCCACAAGTGCAATTTGATTTTAGTTCAATTTTGAGTTTTTGTGATTTGCTTTTTATTAAATTAGTTCAAATCAAATTGATTGGGTTGATTTTTAAATTCAGCACAATACCCTACTTTTAAATACGTGTACTGGGAAGTAGGAACACTATGGCCACTACTTTAGCATCTCATTGGTTTCATTTCACACTTGTGCCATAACTCTTACAAAGTGGCACTAAAATTTCGCTTTAGGGGATAATGAAGAATGGATTCATGCAGCCTGTTATAATGGTATTAAACAAGTAAAAAGGAGAATTTGGAAAATATTATTCTCTTAAATTAATAATCTCATTTTTAAAGAATGTTACCATTTGATGATTCTATTAATTTATTTTTTTAGAACATACTACTCACAATTAAAAATAAGTCATATTTTTCACTATTAATTAAATTAAACTAAATGTTTTTTAAATAAGTAACTAAATTAAATTATCACTACAAGACGGGAGTATTTCTAATCCTCTTTGCAGTAACCCCCTCGAGCATCAAAGTGACTTTTAGGGGTCTGGTTATTTTGCTTTCTGTTCCTTTTTTATTTCTAAACAAAAAACAAAAGTTTACTCGAGGGTTAGAGTGAAATTTATTAGAAAATGATAATGATAGCATTTTTTAAAAACTCTTTCATCACTCAGCTCCTGAGTTAAACTTTGTTGGTATAAAAATTTAGAATAAATATTTAACCACTTGATTGGTGTTGATTACTTTTATTAAAGGTATTGTATGGTGAGCTGGCCATGTATGTGACATGTCAACAATAATATTTTATGGATATAAAATATGTAAAACATGCGAGATTTATAGAAGAGGTTCAATCCTTTGTGATAGGTTATACTATACTTTTGGGAATTAGCTTTGAGCTCATAGAATCTTTATAAATGATAATAGTAGAGCTATGATTACAAGTGTATTGTAAATATAGGCTTAGTTTAACTATAACAATTTGTATACGAAGGACCTCTCATGACTTAGCTAATCTAATAGGTCACTAAGCCTTAGTGTACTTAGTTGTCTTGTTGAAGGAAGGTAACATATATTCTAAGTGTAAAATCTCTCTTTAATGTTACTTTTGTTCTACCTTGATCACTTGTATTCAATGCCAAAACTCGGTCGTTGTGAAGAAGTTAACGCTTTATATATATAATGTGAGCCAAGACACTTATGTGGGGCTGAAGTAATTAGTTTTGAACTACTTTTTCATCATTATAATTGTTGATTGAGCAAGCCAATCAATTGATCTTGCTTTTCCCCATAATTTGGAATATTAAATGTAGTTGGTATGCATTTAGTGCAAGTAAGGTGTTCTAGAAAACCACTTATGTCCTTGTGTTAGTTGCCCATGTTATTGGCGCTTAATATGACACAAGCTCACTTAGGGCCGTTTGAGCTTGGTGATGCAGGTCTAAGAGGACTATGTCTTTTAGGGATGTGGTCCATTCCTTAAGTGGGATACACCCAATCCGTGTGTGGGGTCTTGCTGCACGACCTTTTATTCTAAGCTTGGTCACGCCCATTGCTATGCCAATTGACTTGTTCACGTAGACATCCATATGTCCTTGCTCACCTAGCGCCACATGTGCAAGTGTTTAATTAGAGCATCCACGCTGCATATAGAATACTAAATGAATAATTCGTAAGCATAGCATTAAGTTTGGAAAGGAGTAGCACTGCATACGATAAAAAAAATAGTCATATGAATAGGTGTTACTCTTTAAAAAAATAGAAAAAAAGATTAATAAAGGTGAAGCTTACCCGTATGAAGGTAAAACTGGGCCATTTCCACTCCTTAAAAAAGTAAGCCATACTCGTTTCATGAAAAAGTATTCCTAAAAAAGTAAATACTCTCTTTACTTTATACAAATGAATCTTACTTTTATGACTTAATACGAGTAAAGATTACCCGTATGACTAAAACTTAAGCATATGGTAAATTTGTGAATTCGCTACCATACAGAGACAAATTTGCCCATTTACCTAATTTGTTACGGTTAGCCAGTTATTTTATAGATGCCGGAGGACTTTTCTTGTAAGGTAATGTATTTTTCAAACTTATTTTAGCAAACAAGGTTGTTTCAAACTTATTTAACTAAATAGAATTCTTTGACCAGGGGACCACTTGTCTTTTTGTAAGACCACTCATAATTACAAGTTTTTGTCATACTCTTTCTTTGATTTATATCCTTATTGTTTTATAAGGATAAGAAATTAGTCTGGCCAATTTATGTCGTCTAATTCTGGATTTTTGTTATCGTTTGTGTGAAAATTATTTGTTGGGTCTTCTACTGGTGAATTGTTGGTTCATTTGGTGAAGAAAGACTCGGTGGTGATGGAGGCAACTGATTTCTGAATTCACTCCAACTCAATTCGTTTGGATACTGATGGAGCTAAGATGTAGTCAAAGGTTTCCACGGAAAATCTATTAAATCTAAATTTTTTAGTCTATAACCTGGGATATTCCAATTTATATCCGCAACAATATATCTGATGGGGTTTAGTATATTGTTTTCTATTATGGTGTCTAATTTTTGGTCTCCGTAATCAGATAATCATTGTTTATAAGTACGCAAATTATACGTACTAGTTGTCTTTATAAATTTGAGATGTCTAATTCCTCTACATTTTTGTACAAATTTTAATTTTTCTGTAGTCTTTTGTAATATATGTCTAAGATTGTGAATGCCTCTGATAACGTCTATTTGAGCGCTATCTCTTTCTTGTGGGAGGTTTTCTTGAGGATGGTTGACGTTATAGAGTTTTCTACCTATGTAAGTCTTATTGTTTCTCTTGTTAACCACCGACACACGTGGTGTATATAAGGAAAATTTTCTTTTGTTCTAAAATGCACAATATGCATAAGTCTTTATTCAATTGGACTAATTAATCCCTGCTTTAATATAGGTTGTATGCTACTTCTGTTTGATTAATAAAATTCTCGTAGTCTTTGTTTATAATACTCATAAATTATCAACAAATAAATACTGGATTTTTCTTATATTTAAAATTTTAGATAGCTTTAAGTACTTACATAAGTCTGGTCTACCTTGCTGTCTTCTTCTTCTTCCGTCTGAGGTCTGTTCTATCTCTTTTACGTTTGTTCCCACTGTTTATCCACCTTATGGGTTATGGTTATCCGTTTTGTGCCTATACCTCAATACTTCATGCACCCTTGCTAATGGCTCACGGCTACGGTACCTGCCTGCAACAACACAAAACTAGTACACTTACCGTTTTTATATGAATCAAAAAGAAGGTTCTTACTAAGAACCCGTGTAAAGATAAGTCTACAGATAAATGTTTAGGCAATGGAGATTCTTGGAATAAACATGAACTTAAACTTTTATTCAAGAAATATTGACTATTACAGGCTAATTGCTTTCCTTTAAGCTAACTAAAGGAAGCTTTTACTCACACATGCTCTGAAAATAAATTAAGCTAAAGTTACAAGGGAAAATTAATGATTACAAATGAAAACCTATGTCTTCTTATATAGAGGAATTAACCATTGGCTAGCAAAGAGCTCAATTTAAGTGTTTGTTTTTTTCTAAATATTTATTTGAGGTATCTCGCCACAAAATCCCTTGATGAATGTTGCATCTCTGGGAATTTCTCTGTAGAACAAATAATTACCTATTTATTTTAAGGTTTCTAAAATATATGCATCTAGGTATGCAATTGATTCTTCATTGTTTGTTTTTCGTTCTTTCCTTAGGGAAGTGAGGAGATTGATGAATAATATATTTCTCTCGTAAACAAAGTCTTTTTTCTTGTTATCCTTAGGCAGAGCTGTCTGAGTTGTGGCTCTAGCATAAGTTACGTCTTGAGGTTTATGAGCTTCTATTAAGTTCTTAAGAGAAACTAGATTTATCTGATAGATTGTTATATATTGCATCCTCGTGAATTTGGCTGTAGCAACTAAATCTTATCAGAACTCTATTTATAGATTACAGGTATGGTTTGACAATATAGTGTTTATTAAGATGAGAATCTCCTTGGTAAATTCTCTTCTGAATTTTTTCAACTATAGGAATCTCTAATCTGGTTTATAATCGAGGAAAAACATTCCTCTGATGATCTTATTCTTTCTGCATATTTTTTCACTTTTCTTTCCTGGGGAAATGAGTACATCTTCTAAATTTTCTAGAATATGTCTTACAAGCTTTGTTTGAAACTGGGCCTTTCTTCCGTTAATCTGCATTTGTAAGCATTCTGTAAATACTACGCGATTTTAACCTGATCTACTTATCAAGCTCTTTTGTTAGATCCATCGCATGTCTCCATTGTACTAGTCTGATTGTCTATATAAATCAGTAAATACTTTGCGATTTGATCCAATTTTTTTTATAAACTTTGGAAGTACTTCTTCCACATCCCCATTGGATAGGAGTTGTCTCTATCGTCCTTAATGGAAGGCATATTCTTAAATGTCTCTCTGATAAGAGCAGCTTGTGCTTTCTCAGATCTATTTATTATTATGTAGTCTTTTTCGATTTTTTTTCCAATAGTATCTTCTTTAATATTATTAACTATAGGCCATTTTTTATATTCATTAATATGAAGATGTCCGATAGCTGTGAGTTTTTAAAAATACTTATTTTTGTGCGTTGTAGTGAATTCTTTTATCTGGTAGTATAATGTCTCATAGTTATTACTGTATTCATTGATCTTGTCTAAAATGTATATACTAAGTAATGTTAACTTAGTTTTTTTCACATATACTTTTGATTCTTGGGCAAGATGTCTCACTCTAATGAATTCAACTTTAAAGAGTTGTACATACCTATTTACAGATCTTTGATTGTTTGTTTCATCAAATCTTGCTAGTTTAGCTATTCTTGCATTGTCTGTTGCTGATCTTAAACTATCTAAATAGTTTTTTACAATTCCCTTTAACGATTGGTTAGCATATCTTTTACATGATTCTGCATCCTAACTCTCGTTTAATGCAAAGCACATGTGCATCTGATCTTGCTATTCTTTTAAGGCATTCTTTCTATCTTGTACATTGTCTAAGTTTAAATAAATACCTACATGATTAATGGTCACTGAACCTGTGCTCTTTATACTTTGAAAGTCTATAGTTGTCGTAGGTAAACCTTTGACATAGTCTAGTTTAGTCTTAATAATCTTGTCCAAAGTTTTGGATTCTAGATTTTTCATACAAAATATCATGATTTTCTATATATATTCTTGGTCTAAAATTGGAAACATATTGCAATATCTTAACAATACTTGATGTACTACATTCTCCTTCTGAAGGATCATTAACTATTAATTCTCCCATATTTCTAAATCTTTATTGTTCTAATGCTCTTTACTTTGAACTTTGGAGGTGCAAATTGTATATTTTTATTGGCCGTTATTTTATCTTATGCAATGTATAAAGGCTTGTTTTGTATAGCCTTTGTCTCTTGGAATTCTGGTAATTGCCAAAGAATCTTAGCTTGTTCTTTCATAAGTTTAATATTTTTATACTATAAGTATTATTAAAATCTGATATATTTGTTATAATAAGGATTTGTTCATTCATTCTTCCTCTTGAAATACTTGGTTACATTCCTTCGAAGGCGTTCTGAGAAAACTTAACATAGCTTTGAAATTATATGTTAATATTTTAGTATGGTATACCATTATCTTCATAACTTGTGGCATATAAGATTAGGTTAAAGTATTTTGTTGTTGGTATAGTTACTATGAATGCCAGTGTGACATTGAGGTATCCTATATTGTCTGACATTTCTAATTGGACTATTCAAATCAGACATTTCTAAAAATCATTCCACATTTTGTCAACTAGGCAACAAAGGATGTTAATTTCATTTTGAGATCTATAAAGTCCTTGGATTCTTGCCTAGAAGAGTCCAAATGTTAGGAATTGAAAATTCCTTTCTGTTGCTCTTGATTTTAACCATTCAGGTTCAAATATTTGAATTTATGTATAATTCTTTTTGATGATATGATTCTTACTATAGTAGGTCACATTGTAGTTATGAGTTTTTAGGATAACTCGTTCTCAAAAGAGGTATATATATCTAATTGGATGAAGATGCCCATTATTTATGGATTCTTCTACATATTTTCAATCCATTTTCCCCCATTCTTTTCATTAAAGTAAGTGTGAAATATTTCTTTCTTTCTACCATGTTCTAGTATTGGAGGAAGAGTCTCTAATTCTCTGGATCATCATGCTTTGATGTCCAATGCTAAAAGTAAAGCTAACTACTCTTCTGGTCTTATCTAACCCATCGTTTCTAATTCTTCTTTAATTGTGGAAAATTGGGTTTCTTTGAACTTATAAGTAGTTGTTTTTTGTTCAATCTTTTTCTCAATTTTTTCTAAAGATTCTAAGTATTATTTTTGTCTTTTGATTTGGCTAACAAGAGTTTCCTTAAAAGCCAACTGGTCTTTATACATTTTAGTGTATAATTCTTCATTTAAAGTTTTAGCATTATCTACTAAAGCACTATGTACCTTTGCAATATATCTTTTTAATTCTTGCACATTCTCATTTTCTAGAGATATTTTCTTTTACAAGTTTAGCCTCTAAGTCCTTAACAGTCTTGTCTATTTTATCGACATACATCATAATATAAGGCATGTCTAAATATGCTTGATTAGTCTAATTAGGTTTTTCATAAATACTTTTTTTTTCATTCATGGTTTCTCTTAATTATTTTTCGACCATAGCCAAATTTTCTTAAAGTTCTTTAATGATAGCTTCTTGAGTCTTAAAATGGTTTTCCCATTTATAGCCTATTATATGCTAAGTTTTGTTGGAACCTAATAAAGTCATTATAGAAGGTTCTTAATCCTCCAGTCTTAGTTTGTAAATCATTTCTTAAACCTTATGCAAAGCTATACTCATAATCTTGAGTGGATGTTATAGATGTAAAAATGAAGTTTAGTTTTTCTATAATACAAATCGTTACCTTATTAGCGTTATTGATTTCTAAATCTATAAATCTATGAGCAAATCTTTCATCACTTATTTTCTCTATTATCTTTCTATAGAAGTCTAATATGTCTTGAAGAATGATACCTCCTGGTACTTCTTTCTAGTCTAAGTTAACTATTTCCATGTTCTAAATTTCTAGAATATAGTTATGTAATATGGTTATAATTTTAGATTGTTTTGTAGCTAATCTTTTTAGCTCGATGTCTCAATATTTAACTTGCATTGTTAGGTTAACGATATTTCTCTCTAGGGAAGAATCTTTTTGGTAGATTTTCTCTTTGCAAATATTTAATGTTTCTAAGGTAGTAAAGATGATTGCTCTTAAAGTTGCAATAAGATCCAAAGGGATTTGTTGGTCTATGATTTTAATCTGTCTAGTATTATTTTAGGTCTCTAAATCTCGGAGTTGGATGTCTGATAAGATCTTTTGGAGATCTTTATGAGTCTATTGCCAAACAATAATAAATATTGATTTTGATTTAATATGCAATTTATTGCACTTGCAAGAACCTGCTTGCTTTCTGCGTGTTTTAAAAGTATATGTTTTACATGTGAACAACCTTCTATCTGAATAGATAAACACCCTTCTACTTCGATATCATGAATTGGGATAGATTGATAGTCTGGATTTGATCCAAAAATAGCTTAAGAAGGAATGAATATAAAGACATCTATTTAAATAACGTTTATTGTTTGAAATCTGTAAGGATAGGAGTTTGGGATAACTCAACCCTCTCATACCAATTACCAAATGACTTTTCTAGTTTTCTTTCTTAATTTTGAGAGCTTAAAAGTTTAATTTATAATCAAGTTTAAGGGTCAAAGTTTAATTTATAATGAAGTTTAATGTGTAAAGTTGTCTAATAAAGATAAAATGTCTGAAATCCCTATTCTCCTATTTAAGTTAAATAGTGCCTTATGTATGCAAATAAGTCTTAAAACTACCCTAACTTTGCAAAGTACTCAGCTGCTGGAGAAAGGAAAACAAAAATAAATACTATGAAAAGATGCCCAGGATTCTCTCCTGAAGAAAGAACTGCTCATAGAAACTACAAAACACTATATCACAATTGACTGCGTTGATTTAAGCTAATTAAATAGTTCCTTCGGGGACATCCAATAAAATTGGAACGATAAAGATTACAGAGAACCTTGAATAGAGTTCCATAAACAACCAAGCTTAAGCGCGAGGAGAAAAAAATAAACACACAACAACAACTAAAAATCAATCACCCTTGACTAAAAAACTCCACTAAAATATGACGTACCCCAATACATATGAAATGAAATCCTCATAAGTTCTACATTAATTCAAATACTTCTTACTTTAACATTTGAAAACCCAAAATAAAAATAAAAATAAACGAAATCTATTATTACCTTTACAATTAGTAATGGTGCACCTGACCTATTTATCAGATAAAAGAAGATAAATTATCCATCTTCACACTGCATACCAGTCTTAATATTGTGCAATGTACATGATATAAGAGTGTTAACAGACTCCATAGTTGGTTTAGCTGAGGGAGAGTCATTTGCAAGGATTTGGAAAGCAATCGTAAGCAAAGATCCTCCTTCACTGCTCTTCTCCTCTGGCCTCGAAGTTATCACCATCGGCCTCGACTCCAGCCCGTCTGGTAGAATTGAGAAACCCGAAGCTAATATTGGCACATTGCTGGAGTCACAGCCAGTCATCACCGACTGCATCCCGTTTACATCCACGGGGGCATAAACCACTATTGACTCGTAACTATTCGTGCAGCTATCTTGAAGTATCCACATGTTCTCCTTTGATTTCATTGTCTAAATTCCAAAAAACCCAATTGAAATTAGAAAGAAATTTAATGAAAAAATGTACGTGTGAACCTTAGTTCTTATGATCTGTTTGGTTGGAAAGAAAACACCTTCTCAAGGAGAAAGAACTCACTTGAACACTAACTGCATTGCCTCTGTCTTGTCCTTTAGCCAAGTTTGCAATGGATTGAACGGGACCTCCATTAGCCATGATGTCCCACTAAGACAAATACACAATACAAATTGTTGAAACAGTCGCAAGAATGTCTATATACACACACATATATGTCATCAGAAGTCCAAGGCCGGACCCAGGATTTGCAGCGAGGTGGGTTGAAATGGGCTAGGATATGTTAATTTTCCCAGTTTATGACTGATAATCTTGCTTGGGTTGGAGTCTGCACGCTCCACCATGCTCCAGTTCCACCCCTGGTTTTAGAATAGTTTTCCATGTATGTATACACGTATGTATCATTAGAACTAGTGTTGACCTAGAATAAGTTAAATTTTTCAAGAAACGACTAATAATGTACTTTTTGTTGGCCTAGGCTGGACCTGTTCTGCCATACTCTAGTTCCACCCAGAATTTAAAACAATTTTACATTTGAGTTACTAACCTCCTTTCTCCGGGTATCATCTCTTAGGAAATCAAATAGGGCTTGGTGAGAGACTGGCAACCAAACAGATGAAACAGCACACAAAATCACCCCAAGAGGTTCACCAGGATCATTTAAGTTCTTCCTAGAAGCCACCCTTAGATCATCTCCTGTTTTACTAGGGACCTTATTCCATGTATGGTAGCTTGATGCTCCAAGTGCTCGGCAAAAACTCCATGTCATTCTTTGTGCCAGTTTCAAAATGCTTTTTCTCCCGGCAAGTGTGGCTACACCTGGTGAAATGACAAAATTTATGTTAAAATGTAGATGTGATGAATTGGGCCAAATTTCGCTAGAAGTAATGTCGGGTTACCACTTGAATCCTTTGTGGGTACATTTGTTGCCATGAAGAACACTAGACGCTCACACTGCAGCTGCAGTGTAGCGATCCAGTGCTTTGCGCCAAATGCTAGACCACTGTTAACGAATGAGCGGTACATTGAGTGAACTGTGCTTTTCTGGCATTCCATGTGCTCCACCCAAATCACCTAAAATCACCATTGGAAGATCATATGCAACTAATTTATGCATTTATAACTATCGTCTAGTATTACTTTCTGAAATTCTTTATCATGAAGAGCACATAAATAAATACATTTGGAAGCTTTAAGAAGAAACAAAAATGTATCTACCTTACAATGGCCATTAGATTTATCCTCAATGATGCAACCGGATGGGAGTTTTCTACATTTTAGTAGAGACGCATCAATATTATTTTCGACTTTGTCAATAGAGACGTCAACAATTGCCCACTGATCAGCACTCAATTGCTTGCAAGATCGAACAAAGTACACTTCTCTTGTGGCCACCATGGGAGTTAGCATTTGCAGCTCTGCAAACATCTACAACCAAATGGTGAAGAAATTTAGTACTTCATTCTTTAACAATATTTTGATCTTTCACAAAAGGAACAATAAGATCGAGAAAAATGAAGCTCTCACCAATTGAACAGCTCCGTTTCCATTAGCCCCCTCGGCGTTACTGATAACATCGACAGTAGCTGCCTTTGAGATCAAGCACGGAAACATTTCTTTCCATTGGTCCTACAAACAATAAACAGAGATATATTTATCAAATTTCTTTTCTACAAAGTCTGTTTGGTTCGGGCTGAATTACCTTTTACCTGGATTAAAATAAAATATGTTCAACTTGCCTTAGTTGAAAATATTTCATCTTAATTTGACAATTTCTTGATCTTACCACATCCATGAAACTTTGGACTAGCCGAGGGAGATCAATGAACACAATTCCACTCTCTCTCGAGGCCTCAATGGATCTCTTTGGTCGCTCGTTACTTGAACTTTCAATAGAAAACTGTTTTACGTACTCATCGTAATTCAGTATCTCTCTACCAGTCTCAAAGCTTTGGATCCATAATGGTTCCGCTGCAGTAGCCATCTTCTTAAGTTCTTCCATTGCTTGATTAACAATCTCCATAATTCGGGACCTTTCAAGCCCGAAAACTCCACTGTAAAAATCCAGAGAGCTTCTATTTTCTTGATCATTTCCCGATGAACGAGAGGAGCTAGTTGGCGATAATCCAGGCAGGCATTTCCCAATAGCGGTTCGAAGTTTTTCAACCTACACGTTCACAAAATATCTTGAAATTTTGAGTACTTTCTCAATGAATATTTCAGAAGTTAATATTTTTTTTAAAAAAGAAGAAGAAGTATCAAAATTAAGTTAACTATAAGTTATTTAACCTCGGATTTGAGACGGGCATTTTCAATTCGGAGGTGATGTTCTTCGGTGGTGAGAGAAGAATCCTTGCTAGAGGTAGCAGAGCCGCAATTAGGACAACAAGACTTCTTAATGGTCTCTCTTAAGGCCTTATTTTCATCGCGAATTTTATCCATTTCCGTTTTAAGCAAAGAATTTTCATGGCGTTCCTGTATAGCCTGCGACAGCCATACCGCTTATGCTTAATCAAAATATTATTATTATTGTTGGATTTATTTTATTAAATCAATTAAATTATATTAGCAACGTACAAAAATATATACCTTGATTTGGGTTCGACGATTTTGAAACCAGAACTTGACTTGCCTAGGATGAAGGCCTAATTGCTTGCTCAACTGTTGCCTTTGCTTCTCATCTGGATGTGGTGACTCTTTGAATAGACTGCAAAATTTATTTGTACTACTACTATCAAGAAAACATTATGCAGCGCGCATTAGCGGGGAAGGCTAAAAATATTACTCTGAGATCGAATAAGGTGAGTATACCTTAACTTTCTTAAATAGGTCTCTCATCAACATATTGATCAAAGATTTATACAATACATAAGAAAAAAAAAATGAAGTATTAGAAAAACTTTCTAAATTAAGCAAGTCTTTGAACTTTTACTATGTCGTGCTTTATAAGTCGGTTTCACTGGTTTTACTGGCGGCATTTTGTAACTGCTTCAATTAACCTACATCAATTTTTTTGTTAAGAACCTTGGTGCCTTTAATTATCATGAATGATCAATTCCTAATTCATATCCCAAATTGATTCCCAAAAATTAATTCTAAAATGATCGAGCGAATAAATTGATTAAAAATACAACAATGCACTCCAAATTGCAACCCCAAATTAAAATAATTCAAAAAAAAAAAACTTTAATAAATGAAGGAAAAGAATAACAAGCATACGCTTCCATTTCTCTGATTTGCTCAGCAGTGTGCCTGTGATACTTTTTTCTCTTCTTTTTCTTGTTCTTGTCATCGTCACCATCTTCCCCGGGCTCTCCATAGCCGTCGAATTCATCATCGGACCGCGATCTGGCGGGTCCTGAATTCTCACTGCTAATCTCCACAGTTTCATCTGCTTTACCGCCTACACTTCCTTCCTCTCCTTCCTCCACGTCCATGTTGGCAACCGCTGCAGCAGCCGTACCTGCCGCAGCTCCATCACGGAAAATACCCGCCTTAAAAAAAAAAGAAAGAAAAAAAAATAAAAAATTAAGGAGTGGAGAACGATAAAATGCGAATTAAGGGTGATAAAAGGGAGAAGAATTACGTACAAGACTGAGGGAGAGAGCGGGGGAGGCAAAGAAATCTTTGGTACGAGAAGTTGGAGGATTATTCGACATGTCAACGCCCATGGCAGTTGAAGCCCTTCTCTCTTTCTCTCTCTGTCTCGCTTGCTCTATAATGGGGCTGCTTCTACCTTAATTTTTTTATTTTTTTTTTAATCGTGGGGATTGTTTGTTTGTTTGTTTGTTAGTTATGGTGGTCGCTGTGTGTGTAATTTGCTTCTCTCTCTGCGTTTTTCGTGTGTGTGTGTGAGAGAGAGACGTGGGGTCGGCCTGATTTAAGGATAAAAAACAAAATGGCCAAGTTTCTCAGTTTTTTTTTTTTTTTGTCAGAATAGAGAGAGAAAGTGATTGTGGGGCTGGTAGGAGTTGACCGTTAGATAATCCGAGGATAGAATTTGGGGATTCAACTAACTTTATTATGCAGTTGAAGTTCGCCCTCTCTTTTCTCTAATTTTTTTATTGGTATCTTTAAAATATTTGATAACATTTTTATTTTTATTCGATTATTTATAATGGAATAAGATATCAATTATTCAATTTTTGAAGGTCAAATATAAGTTTATATATCGAGTTCTTGATAATGGAGTATAAAATTATCAAATTTATACTTAAATTTATAATTTGTCTTTCACAATCGAATAATATATATTTTATTTGGTTATTAAGGACTGAATAAAAAGTGGAATTATTTTCAAAAAATATTAGAAGTGTCAATATCTCTACCATTTTTTTTATAGGGTTTAACGTGTGACTTAAAAATAAATAATAAAAGTTTAAATTGGGTGATTTAGACTTTGGGTACCGTTTGTTTTTGTATGTCAGACATTGGGTGTCAAAGTTTTGCATAATAGGTGTTTGGGTGCCATTTTGGACGGAATCTGTTAGTCAACGTGGTCAACCGTTAGCTCCGTTAATTTTTTACCCAATTTACCTATTTTACCCCTAAAAAGACAAAACATATTGATCTTGCTTGGGGGTAAAATGGTCAAAAATTAACGGAACTAACAGTTGACTACATTAACTAACGGATTCAGTCCAAAATGGCACCCAAATACCTATTATACAAAACTTTGGCACCGAACGTCTAATACGTAAGAACAAACGACACTCAAAGTCTAAATCACCCTTAAATATATATATATATATATAAGAGCCTAATATATATTAAATGAGACATACAAGATCTATTTTTTTTTATTTGTAACCTACTTGAAACAAACGTACTATTATGATACAAGTTAATATTTTTCTTCTTTTTATACAGTTAAAGCTCCACTCCGCTTCTAAATAGGCTCACTCTACACGGCTAACTCTCAAATATTAGTGCTAGTATTCTCACGGGTTCTAATTGAATTAGTTTTTATTCTTATTAAAATGCCGTAATTAATTGTCAATTTATTTCTATTTTTAAAACTTGATCAATGTACTTTATCTCATATTTTAAAGGTTAAAACAAATTATATTTAATAATTTATCAAATTAGAGTTAAAAATTAATGGCTTAATTTTTAAATGTCAAAACTAAGTGTAATAAGGAAATCATACAGCATAAATACTTACAGTGGTATAATATTTTTTTATAGATAGCATTAACGTGTACTTTAATGACACATGATATAAATCTAAATACATAAAAAAAGAAAAAACACAACATATATTAAGTGATGCATAAATTTTCATACAATAACTAATTATTTTTATTTATAACATACTTAACATGTAAGGTACTTAGACACTCTCCAATGCATGTGTTAAATTGGTAAAATTAACTTTTTTTTAGTACACAGCGCACATGCTATAAGTTAAAATTGCTTGCTAAAATGGTAGAGAAATGGTAAAAGCGGGGGAGACAAACAATTCTAGCTCAAGATGGAGTTTACATCGCGAGCACCTGACAATGACCCGCGCGATGTACAGTCATCACCACACGATGGACTGTACATCGTGTGAGTGGGGGAGAAAATTTTAATTTTGAAAAATCAAGCCGTTAAAGCTAACGGATCTTTTTCAACTTTTGCGAACTATAAATACCCCCCCAATATTTTCAAACTTTCACATATTCATATCTTTCATAAATTTAAAAAAAAAAAATATTTCTATTTACTCTTCTTCTCTCATTAAATTGAACTTGTTTTTTTAATGAGTTGAAAATTTTATATTTTGTTTTTTTTGGAGTTCATTTTTTTTCATTATGCATGTTAATATATATTTTAATAATATCACATTAAGTGATAATATGATGCTATATTTATTGACAAATTGTTTATCACATAAATAATGATATTAAACAAATACATTGAGCAAAACTAATTAATTATAAACAATAATATTAAACAAATAAACAATAATAATAAGCAAATAAATAATAATATTAAGCAAATAAATAATAAAAAAAGATTAAGAAAATTGTACCTTGATTCAGTAGCAAAAATTTCTTCTATAATTCCACCTTGGTTGTTTATTTGATTATAGTGTAAGTGTATATGTATGAGAAAAATGAGATGTAAACATATGTGGGCAAATGTTTAAATAGAGAAAATTATAACCGTTAACACATAAATCCATCCGTTGAAAAAGAGTTGTTGGGGTTAACGGTGGTGGACCCGCGCGACATTTAGAACATCGTGTGAGAGTCGTTGATTGTACATCGCGCGATACACTGTGTATTGCGAGTGATGACGTGGCCCACTTCCCCTTTTGTGCTGCAAACTTCGATATGGTAAAATGCTATTTTGTCCTTAGTATTTACCATACACACTGCATATGGTCTTATTAATATTACTCTTTTTTTATTACATTATTATATGAAGGTCATAATTGCATCTATAATAATTAAGGGTCGCCATTTTCAATTAACCTCCAACAGATGACTTCTTTATGCCACAATTTTTATTTTATCTTCCAATAACCCAACACCTTGCCCCCCCCCCCCCCCCAAATATATATATATATATAACAAAAAAAAAGGCTTATAGACTGAATAAGTGAATAGAGAGAGATAGAGAGAGAGAGAGAAATAGATTAACTTTGTTCATTGTTCAATCGAAAAAAAAATTGAAGAGAGAGAGAGAGAGAGAAATAGGTTACCGATGGTTGAGGTCAAAGGGTACGGTCATATCCGACTCGCGAAGACTTATGGATGGGAGAGCTTCTTCTTTTTTTTTTGTCCTCATCTCCTCCCATTTTCCAATTTAACATTAATTACGATCTACATATATCGTGTCTCTATCTCATTTATTTAAATAACATTGTTTTAAGAGTATATATTAAATATTTATTTTTAAAATTAATTAATTTTTAATATACATTAAATCTAATACAAATTTTCATATATAATTTTATTATTTTTATTTATAATAATTTTAACATATACTTTAAAGATACATATTACCATTTTTTTTTATTTAAAGCCCCATTTTACAATTCATGGGTTTGCTTCTAAGCACCCCACTTTTTTTACTTTTACAATAATCTTCGTTAAGATTTGGAAAAATACTTATTCCTTAAATCATGTTTATCTCACCTTAAACCCAATTGTTTACTATTTCCAACATTTCTTTTAATTTTTATTTTGTTTTCTTGGAACAGACAATACACTGAATGACACTCTTTTAAGATTCAAATCATTGGACTAAGGTTGTCCATCTTTGCATACTCACTGCAAAGAGGACATGCAACTTTTTCGTCACTAATGCTTGCATTTTATTTTATTTTGAGAATATTTAATATTTGCTTTTACATTCAGTTGATGAATTGACATGGATGGTGTGTTTAATAAATATAATAAAAAAATGACTAAAAATACTGTAAATCTATGAAAATTAGAAAAACATACGAGTGTTGCTTGAAAAAAAAAGGAAAAAAAATATAAGTAATGTGGTGAGATAATTTACTTCATTTTTTATTTTTTATTTTTCTATAAATTCAAATTATTGTTTTTTCAAGTAAAATTTTAAAATATTATTAGAAACAAACAACCCAATACAAGAAACAAAGCCACAACTCTGCCACCAAAAACCAGCATAACTAGACCTCCAATTCCTTTTATCATGGATTAAAAAAATATACAAGAAAAAGAAAGAAAGAAACGAAAATAATTTTCCCTAATCACTCATTTCGTTTTTAACTTCACTTCTTATAAATTTAATATAATTTTAAATTATTTTTCAAACTCTTTTATCAATACACCCTAATCTTCTAGCAGTGGTATAGCCAGAAATTTAAAACCGGGGGTGCGCAATTTGAACATGTTATATCATCATCACTAATTCACAAGTGACTAACATATTCGAAATTGAGGAGGCAATTTATCAAAATATATAAAACATCAATGCTGTAAGGATTTAACAATCATATATATGATTAGCAACTATGGTCAATGGTACACGTGATCACATTCTGCATTAAGAAGCAAGTCCCCTGTTAACTGCTTAATATGCAAATTTCATTTCATTTCAATTCAACCTGTATTCTTTTTATTCCTAAAGTACTAATGTATACCCTAATAATTAGGGTAAAATTGTGAAATGTCATATAGCTTTCAGTGCCAAACAAATTCAAGCAAAAAGCATATATTCAAAGGTTCGTTCAGATAAGAAACAGGCATTTTCCAAACTATATGCTCAGCATCAAATATTCAGTATATAACATTAAAAAAAAAAAGTAATCAAATGTTCCTCTCTTAAAATCCATCTTAGATTCCACTCCCTTCACTCCCAAATTAAGAGTTTCTGGTAAACTTCACAAAGAAAAGTTGCATTTTCATCTCAAGGTAGCTTATTAGTTTACACCTTAATCGTTAATAACTTAAAATTAGTATTTTCTTAAATGCTTGATCGGTCAAATGCCGAGTCTTAATCAAGGATGGAGGGTGTAGTAGAAATTAGCTTAAGCATACATATATGTAAGGTTAAATACCTACAATTTAGGAAATTTTAGTACTACATATGTTGCTTTAGCTAATGCACAAACCAAAACCACTCACCTTGTACTTGTTTATTAAATTTTATTGAGAAACAACTGAATATGTATGATGATTATGTAAAAGACATAAAAGGATTTCAATTGATTCGAATAATCAATTTAAGAGAGAAATGAAATCGATTTATTCATCTGAAACTGAAAGAGTATGAGGATATAGCTGGGGGAAATGACCCCTACTCACAATTGACAATGAACTAGGGCACCATCAATCCATCATTAAGTTGGAATGAATAAAAAGGGATATATATATAGGCATTTCCACAATCTAGAAACAACCATTGTAATTTCTTATCTCACCGTATTCGATTAAAGAGGCCAAAAACCCTAAAACCCAAATAAAGCTAAACAAAAGTTCCAAACCTAAGTTTGATTCATCAAGAAATATGGATTTAGGGCTTAAGTTTGATTCATCAATTTCAAACCTGAGTGGTTGAGGCCTGAGTGCCTCGGTGGTAGCCTGGACGGAGCGGTGGAGAGCCAATGTCTCGTCGTCGCCTGAACGAAGATGAAGAGCTCTGCGGAAAAAAAAAATAGAGTGAAAGAGGGGAGAAGACCTCTCAGTTACAAAACCTTTTTTTAAAAAAAAAAGTTGCGAAAATTGTGGGAGGTGCGCGCGCACCTCCTCGCCACACTGTGGCTACGCCCCTGTCTTCTAGTACACGTGGAGAGCTTGAATAATAGCATTTTGTAGCTCTGATTAAACCAAACTTGAATTCTAGGAGAAGCAATTTTTACTCCAACCAAACTAAATGAAAAAAGCAAACACATCAACAATAAATGAGTAATTCTAGAAAGCTCAATATTAAGAATCACAGAAGTAACGATTAATGTGGCATGATTCATTAATAATATTTTAGTCACATTATTTGACTCACTTTTTTCAATCTCATCTTGACCACTTTAACAATATTAATGGTACTAAAGATTTTCACTTAAGATAGGAAAATGTTATTACCAAAGATGCAATGGCTTGTGTGAATTAGTGAATTAAGTTAAGTTGTTGTAAACTATGCTTTAAGATAATGTATTATTTTGACACGAGTCATTTCAACTTTAACAATATTACTATCCTTAACATTTTATTTTATTCAAGAAAAACTTTTAAAATTCTTTGTCAATATTTAGTTAATAGGCATTGCCTACGCCCGACAATTTATAATATGACACGATAACTCGACACGAACTCGACACGAATTTACTAGGTTTGGGTGAACCCTTAACGGGTGCATGTCATAATTGGGTTGACCCATCAAACCCGTTTATTAAACGAGTCGATTTCGTGTACATTCGCGAGATTCGAATAAAACTCGTTTAACCCAGTAAAAATATATACGAGTCGTGTACACCCGTTTGTAACCCGTGTAACACGAATATATAATTTATATATATATATATATAAATTATTGTATGTGTATATTTTAGTGGATAATTACTTAATTGAATTATTAGTAGGTCACTAAATGTTATTCGTATACGAGGCAAATTGAACCGTTTATCTTAAACGGATTAAATGAATTGGGTCGTGTCATTTGTTAATTAAACGGGTTGTGTATGAATTTGAATTTTTCACCCGTTTATTAAACGGGTCGTGTATGGGTGGAGGTACTTTTCACTAGACACGATTTCAACTCGACACAAAATCGACCAGTACTATACACGACCCATTGCCAGGCCTAGTATTATCCGTATCGAACGGCACAGCAACATGAAAAATATTAACAATTAAAAAAAAGTGATTTTGAAAAAAAAATATATTCATCAACTAAATAATATGCAACCCAAAATATACATTAAGAAAATCGTATACACAACAAAGTACTTTACAATAAACCGAATTTTTTTCTAAATCCACATAAATGAGCTATCATAGATAGATATGGCAACCAATCTAACCGTTAAGCTGGAGGAGGAGGGGAAGGGTTTGCTAAAGTCAACCGAAATAAGGAGCCTTAAAATTCACCCCAATGAACAAATGGGATTTGAAAGGACCACCAGCTAGCGGGGCATTTTTTCAACGTCTTGCAAGACGCACTTCTTAAACCCTTCTTGGACCATATCCCCATTCTCCTAGCCAAGAGAGTGAGAGGGGAGGTGATATGTTCAACCCGACCAAATTGAAGTGGTTTTCAATTAAAAAACTTAAATCTGCCAGTGTTTATTATATTCACCAATATATACAAAAATAAATATTTTGAAAAATTAATGTATCCTGTTATCATTACACTGACATTATATATTTCAAAAATTTAATTGTGAACCAATGGTACAATTGATTTACAAAAGTAATATACGAAATATTTAAGTTTATAAAATATTAAATAAAAATATATATTTTGTTCTTTTAAAACTAAATGAAGAATTAGGTTGCAATTGGATTTGAAAAAAATAAACTGTATAAAATGATCTAAATGTAAGTTATATGAAAAAAAGAGGTTTACAATAGGTTTTCTTGATTTTTTTTTACACATAACTTTATAGTTGTAATGGATATTATTTTATATGTATCAAATATGCGCATTTAATAATTTATAGTTTTTGTAATTAAAGTTATAATGTATTTTAATTTTTAAAAAGAAATTAATGAGAGAGGGAGATAGAGTAGATTGGTGAAATAAGATAGAAGAAAAAAATTGTCGACTTATTTGATTTGATATTTTTAAAACAAATCAATGGCCTAAAATTTATCTGATTTATTGTACAAAATCATGATTAAGAGAGAGGAACATCTCAAAATCATGTTGTATATAAACATCTCAAAATCTTAACTTAATCCAACGACTATATTAAGAGATATGCACAAAATCAAGCAATATAAACATACCGTTTAGATTGTTGCAACAGTGGAATTTGGCCAAATTTGTCGATTTAACTGTATCAATTGGCTTAAAAACTAGGTCTCAAGCCATACCTTTATGAAAGCTCTATGTGTCTACTTTCAAACCCAATTTATGGTTCACAATTCAATTTTTTTTCAAAGAGTTATACTAATTATAAGACGGATGTATAAAGTTGTCTACACGAAACAACTTTAAGGATTCTAACTTTTGTTGATAAAGTTGTCACTCATATCCCGCACCATTCCTCTTAAAATCCTTTTTTTGGAAACACTTTTCGGTGTTTCAAGAAAAGTTCTACATCTTATTAAAGTAAATATGATTTTATAAAATTATTTTTTTTACCTCATGCTTTCATAATTATAAATTATTCTGACTAAAGATGTATAAGTTTCGATACTATCCTTTTATATGGAACTTATTTGAAAACATGTAAAAAAAATATAACACACTCAACTTGTATGTAGCTTGTGTGATAAAATACTCTCTTTGTTATGTCGGTCTCTAGTTCAATTCTCACAACCTTTTCTCTTCTATGCATTGCTAGAAATAATAATAATATTTATGACGAGAAAAAAGAAAATATGGGTTATGCAGCGAAGTTTAGTTGTACGCACATAAATAGAAAAAACTCACATGAGAAAGAAAAGCCAGGCATGCATTGGCCCTACCTTCCATGTTCTACCATTCAAAACAATCCAAACTCAATTTTCATCTTGTCCTTGTATTGTACAAGCCAATGCCAAAAGATATAATTGGCAATCAAACACAGTCAATAAAAAGGTTCATATTTAATATTTCAGCGTCTCATTTTTGGGCCACAGGGTTTTTTTTGTTGTAATTTAGAGTTCATATTTGACTTTTCCTAATTTCATCGCAATAAATTGTTTAGAATAAAATTTTTTTCTTATCATGAGTTTTAGTACATTGATTATGTTAAGGAAATAAAGTAAACTCCGATAAAAAAAAATAGTACTCTTAATTTAGATGGGAGGAATAACCTCTCTTTTTTTTTTGCTTTAAAATTATGAACATTATTATACTTACTAGGTATGAAGGTATTCATACACGATAAGCTAGTATGTAGGTAAATGGAGGAAAACCCATCTAAAGCACAGACAGGGACGCAAATCTAATACACGACTAAAATCAAATACACCCACTTTCTCTTGCCCTTCTATATATATTGGGTAATGCATAAAACGTGATTTAGAGCACATATTAACAAATTGTGTAAAATGATGACTAAAAGTTCCAACAAGCAAGTTTCATGTAACAATCCTGAAACACCCTACGTCTAACTGGAATTCCATCAGGAGCACACCACAAATTAGTACAGTTACGTTGTATATATTGGCATCATTAATACCAACTTGCAAAGGTCAAAAAAATTAAATAAATTAAGGCTCCGTTTGATTGCAAGGTGGAAAAGGAAAATAAATTGAGTTAATTTTGGTAAAAAGATGGAAAATAAGTTGAGTGATAGAAGTGATATCCTCTTAATTTTTAAGTTTTTTTCCATGAAGAAATTTTCTTTGCTTGGTGGTGAGTAAAAATTTTCCACAAAAAATATTGAAGGATGGGGGATATGTACTCATAACATGAGTAACATCTCTCACCTTAATTTCTATCTTTTCTCACAAACTAACTAAATTTATTTTCCTTTTCCATCTTTGCAATCAAACGGAGCCTAAGATTATATATAAAGACGGTATCCGTGTTTGCAAGACAGTTAGTTGACGAAGAAGGTAGGTGTGAAAATATAATGGTAGTACTTCTGGAAGTCGGGATAGAGAAGCTCTCCCACCAGACAATGCATGATGATGGAATAAATTCTCATGGATTTAT
The DNA here is from genome assembly GCA_021464415.1 of Lonicera japonica. NCBI lineage: Eukaryota > Viridiplantae > Streptophyta > Magnoliopsida > Dipsacales > Caprifoliaceae > Lonicera > Lonicera japonica. Next base: position 4,267,643 of record CM038467.1, on the reverse strand, counting down.
GTGGAACGTTTTTTTTTTAAGGAAAGATAATTAATGAGTATCGATACACTTTCATCACTGCAAATTCATTTACAATTGGCGGGTCGTGCGTACAGATTTCAAAAATGGGCTATAATTTCTACCTATAGTCGTTTAATTAGCAAGACTAGATGCTAATTAAATATGGTCCTCTAAATATTTATCTCATGTTAATTATTTTTGCTAGTTTAATCTCTTAATATATGTTATATTAAGTTTAAGCAAGGCATAAACTTGAAACGAAAATAAAAAGTTTCATCATCTTCATTTCCACCGAGTTTTATAAGCTGGATTCTGAGTAAGTTAGGGTGCATTCGCTTGGTTAAACTAAGGTTGGGGTTGGATGGGTTTGAAGAAGGGAAAGATTTCAACTACGCAGGAAAGGTTAATTTCACCTGAACTAAGTCAATTCATGAAAAAAGATTCCAGGAAAAAATTATACAATCATACACCAGGGAAAACTCTGAAGGGTGTGCTACCTTGGGAATTGCTGCAATCTCATTTTAAATGGCAAAATTATCATTTAGCAGTATTGGGATAAATATATAGCGGTTAGAACTAAAAACTGAAGTCCTGATGTCTGACCAAAAAAAAGGGGGGGAAAAAAAAGTCCTGATGTCTTTAACTAAGTTTCAGATAGCTTAAAGTTTAAGCGTTAGGTTGTGAACTAACAACAATATACAACAGTATATATATAAATGTTCTAAAAAAGAGACATGTTAAACACACAAAATACTCTTGATCCACAGACAAATGTTGATATGTCTCATCTGGGGTAAAGTGTATGGTAACATCACAGGTGTCTCTCGATACACTTTCTGTGGAGCATCTCTCACAAACCAAAGTAGTGGCTGAGATTCATCAAAGAATTTATTTAAAACATGCTTAGAAACAAATAGCAGATATGCACATTGATGTAAAGGTAGAAAGTGATCATCTAAAAACATAGGCACGAGGCTTTCCCAACACTGCGTATAATTAAATTGAACGATCCACCCGTCACATCACTAGGTTGGCCTCTGCACCATCCCAGTACAATAAACGTATTCATATTAATGATTCCACTACATTTTCCGCTCCTACAATAGCTTCTTTTTCATATTAATGATTCTGCTAACTTTTTTGTGTACCAACAATTAAAACCACAGCTCAGAATATGCCATGGCCCGCCCTTACCAGGAAAAAGACAGGAAACATAAAAAAAAACAAAGGTTCTAAAGCTTAATGCCTGGATCGAGCTATATAACAGCTCTGCACATTCATCTCAGCAACTCTCTATTTCAAGAACTTGATTATCAAACATCACACATCAAAGGAGTCCTCAAACCCTCCAACAGATATATAAATGACCACGTTCCAAAATAGTAATTTGCATAAGCTAAGACCAGTAAAATAAATGGTAATTAATAGATACTCGCAAGCAGCAAGTTAGAAAATACTGGCACCACACACAATCCCATGGAAGCCCAACAGGCATACCTATCAACATTGGAATATTGTTGCATTAGGAAGTGAGCCAAGTGTGGACTCTGTTGCGTCAAACCGCTCACAACCGAGCACGACGCAATGCGGAGTGATCTCACAAGCTCACTTGGTATACCGAAAGAAGAACCGACACAAAAAAGCACACCCAATATAGAGAAATAGGAAATAAAGAAGAAATAGCGCAAGACAAGGTTTTACCGTGGTGTCGGCGTAAAAGCCACTAATCCACACAGACGATAGCTTCTATTGATAATTGGAACAAAGAGATGATTACAAGCACACAAGAAAAAATTTCTCACAAAATTTAGCTCTCAACTAAATTCTAGGCAAAAAACAAGTTATATGCACAAATGAGCTAAAACACACTAAATAGGCCAAATGCCCGGGACCATGATCGATCATGGGCAACCCATGATCGATCATGGGGTCCTCTGCCCAAACATCACCAATTCACCAATATGTGAGCCAAAACTCACAAATCTCCACCTTGGCGAACCATGCAGCGATCCCGTCCAGCAAATTGCACACCTCACTCCCCTTGTTCCTCCATCAATACTGCTATAGCATCACACACGGCCCCGAAGAGCCTTCACCCCCGAACGGGGTCTTAACACCGAAGAATGTTAACCAAAATCGAGCAATGCTCAAACTTGGTTGTTGGTACCACCTTCGTCATCATATCTGCGGGATTATCCTTGGTGCCAATTTTCTTCAAAATTACTTCACCACTCTCGATAATCTCCCGTATAAAATGAAACCGAACATCGATGTGCTTCGTCCGTCCGTGATGAACCTGGTTCTTGGCCAAATGAATAGCGCTTTGGCTATCACAATGTACATCGACATTCTCCTGAACCATCCCCAAATCACCTATCAAACCCCGAAGCCACAATGCTTCCTTGACCGCCTCTGTTGCTGCAATATACTCTGCTTCCGTAGTAGACAACGCCACTACACCTTGCAACATCGACCTCCAGCTAATCGGACCACCACTAAATGTGAAAACATACCCCGTGGTCGACCGTCGCTTGTCAAGATCCCCAGCATAGTCCGAATCAACATAACCGCAAATAATAGACCCCTCGGTTCTCTGGTACACCAACCCCTTATTCTTCGTCCCTTGTAGATACCGCAAAATCCACTTAACGGCATTCCAATGCTGTTTCCCCGGATTTGCCATGAATCTACTCACAATGCTCACTGCCTGAGCAATATCCGGTCGAGTACACACCATGGCATACATCAAGCTTCCTACCGCACTAGCATACGGAACTTGAGCCATATACTCCACCTCTTCATCTGTTTCTGGAGCCATAGTTGCCGAGAGCTTGAAGTGCGGAGCCAATGGAACACTCACAGGCTTTGAGTCCTGCATCCCAAACCGGGCTACCACTTTCTCTAGATATTGCCTCTGAGTGAGGCACAATCTTCCCTTCTTTCTCTCCCTTACTATCTCCATTCCCAGAATCTTCTTAGCTCCACCCAAGTCCTTCATCTCAAACTCGAGACTCAATTGAGCCTTCACCGTGTTGATATCCGACATACTTGATGAACAAATAAGCATATCATCAACATATAAGAGTAAGTAGATAAACGAATCCCCTTTGAGTTTCTTGAAGTAAACGCAATGATCAAAATCACTCCGCTTGAATTTCTGAGCCATCATGAAAGTGTCAAACTTCTTGTACCATTGTCTAGGCGATTGCTTCAACCCATACAAGGACTTCTTCAGTTTACAAACACAATCCTCCTTGCCAACAACCTTGAACCCCTCCGGTTGAGATATATAAATCTCCTCCTCTAGATCCCCATGCAAGAACGCCGTCTTGACGTCGAGTTGTTCAAGCTCTAAGTCAAACTGCGAAACCATAGCTAATAGCACTCTAATGGAAGTGTGTTTTACTACCGGAGAGAAGACTTCATTATAATCCACCCCTTCCCTCTGTGCAAATCCCTTAGCTACCAATCTTGCTTTATACCGAACATCCGAATCTAGAACCCCATCTTTCTTGGCAAACACCCATTTGCACCCAATTGACTTTTTCCCCTTTGGCAACTTGCAAAGATCCCAGGTTTCATTCTTGTGAAGAGAATCCATCTCCTCACCCATGGCCGCCTTCCATTCATCACAATGACTATCCGCCACTGCCTCCCGATAAGAAGTCGGTTCATCACCATAAACCACCAATGCATATGCCACACTATCTTCATAGCCAAATCGTTGCGGTGCTCGTCGAGCTCTCGGCTCCCTTCCGCTCGCCAAAGACGGTACCTCTCGTTGTTGTTGACTAGACCCCTCAAAAGGAATCTCCCCATTCTCCGAATCACTATCGGAAGAATCAACCGGATTAGTCACTTCCGATTGCACCGGAATAGTCACCACCGGCGTAGTAACTTCCGTTTGCACCACTCCACTCTTCTCACTCTCATCGAGAGTCTTTTCATTTTCTCCCGTAGGCATCTTGAGCAAAGACGCCTCGTCAAATGTAACATCTCTGCTAACGATCATTTTCTTGTCTTGAAGACACCACAACTTGTATCCCTTGACTCCAATTCTTGAACCCATAAAGATCGCCTTTCGGGCTCTTGGATCAATCTTATCTTCACGGACGTGATAATAAGCAGGACACCCAAATATGTGCAATGAATCGTAACTTGCATGAGATCCTGTCCAAACCTCCATAGGAGTTTTGTAATCGACCCCTGAAGATGGCAACACGTTCACGATGTAGCTCGCATAAGATAAGGCCTCCGCCCAATACTGTTTCCCCAAATTTGCATTTGACAGCATACACCTCACTTTTTCAAGTAAGGTACGGTTCATCCTCTCAGCTACTCCGTTTTGCTGTGGTGTACCTCTAACCGTGAAATGGCGAACAATTCCCTTATCTTGGCAATACTGCTTAAACGGATCACTAGTGTACTCTCCGCCGTTATCGGATCTAAGCACCTTGATCTTCCTGCCAAGCTGATTTTCGACCATTTTCTTCCACCTTAGAAACACCCCAAAGACCTCGTCTTTGTGCTTCATGAGATATACCCAAATCCTCCTAGAGAAATCATCTACAAATGTAACAAAGTAATGATTTCCTCCTAAGGATTTCGTCTTGGAAGGTCCCCAGACATCCGTGTGTATGTAGTCAAGCAACCCCTTCGTGCAATGAATAGCCGTCCCAAACTTTACCCGTGTTTGCTTCCCGAGCACACAATGCTCACAAAACTCTAGCTTGCAGCTCTTCGCACCCTTGAGCAAACCTTGTTTACATAACACCGTCATCGCCTTCTCCCCGGCATGTCCCAATCTCATATGCCATAATCTTGTCGAATCCGAACTTGTACTTGCTCCACCAGCTTCTGTAGAAACTGAAACGCTGCCCGTCACCGTACTACCTTGAAGGAAATAGAGATTACCCTCTTTCTTTCCCTTCATCAACACTAAGGCACCGGAAGTAACCTTTAGCATTCCATTCTCGAGCACAATCTTGCACCCGTTGGAATCTAAAGAACCCAAAGAAATCAAATTCTTCTTCAGATCCGGGATGTACCTAACTTCATTCAGAGTTCTGATTGCTCCGTCATGTAGCTTCAACTTGACCGTTCCAATACCCTCCGTCCTACAAACGTGATCATTGCCCATCAAAACCGTTCCTCCATTCACCTTCGTCAAGGTATGGAAAAGGTCCTTGTTTGGACACATGTGGTACGAACAACCCGAGTCTAAAATCCACTCGTCCGTTGAGCTTTCCCTAGGAGTAACCACTAGCATACTCTCGAAATTATCATCCCCTGAAGTAACAGAATTCGCGGTATCATCCGCATTCTTCTTCTTCCCTTTGTCTACCCAAGCGTTAGGACAATTCTTCTTCATATGCCCTTTCCTTTTGCACTTGTAACATTCCATGTTATCCAAGTACTTAGTACGTGACTTGGACCGAGAGTTATTTTGCTTTGCTTGTTTTCGATCATCTGTCCTTCCCCGCGTCACCAACGCATCGGACGATGTACTACATTTCTCCCTCTGTCTCTGCTCATTACCAAGCAGTGCCGAAGAAACGTCCTCATATTTCACTGAATCCTTGCCATATAACAAAGTGGTGCTCAAATGGTCGTAGGATTCCGGAAGTGAATTGAGCAACAAGATAGCCTTATCCTCATCTTTCATGTCCTCATTCAAGTTTAACAAATCAAAAATCATCTTGTTAAACTCATCGACATGCTCACTCATTGATGTACCTCTAGCATATTCAAACCGGAACAGCTTCTTCTTGAGATAGAGACGATTCTCTATACTCTTCATCATGTACTTCTCTTCCAGTATCCTCCATATGCTAGCCGCGGATTTCTCACGCATAACGTAGTATATCACATTTTGAGCTAGATGCAACCGGATAGTGCTACAAGCCTTCAAATCATACTCTTCCCATTCAACATCTGTCATCGTCGTGGGCTTAGCTGCCACACCCAACAATGCCTTATGCAACTCCTGTTGGATCAAGACATCGCGCATTTGGCATTGCCACATGCCGAAATTGACCAACTTTCCGTCGAATTTCTCTACGTCAAACTTTATCGCTGACACTTTTGAGGTCTTAGAAGTAGTCATCTTCAATCACCAATGGACTTGACAAACCAACAACGAGACAAAGATTGAAAAATCTCACTTAGGAATTTTATCAAACACTTGGCGTGCGACACAAATCCCACCTTTCTCGTTTTAGGCTCTGATACCAATTTGTTGCGTCAAACCGCTCACAACCGAGCACGACGCAACGCGGAGTGATCTCACAAGCTCACTTGGTATACCGAAAGAAGAACCGACACAAAAAAGCACACCCAATATAGAGAAATAGGAAATAAAGAAGAAATAGCGCAAGACAAGGTTTTACCGTGGTGTCGGCGTAAAAGCCACTAATCCACACAGACGATAGCTTCTATTGATAATTGGAACAAAGAGATGATTACAAGCACACAAGAAAAAATTTCTCACAAAATTTAGCTCTCAACTAAATTCTAGGCAAAAAACAAGTTATATGCACAAATGAGCTAAAACACACTAAATAGGCCAAATGCCCGGGACCATGATCGATCATGGGCAACCCATGATCGATCATGGGGTCCTCTGCCCAAACATCACCAATTCACCAATATGTGAGCCAAAACTCACAGACTCTCCAACCAAATATTCAGGCATTTAATTGATATAGAGGCTTCTAACATCCTATCCATCTTTGGAAGACAGGTTGCTGATGATTGTAGGTGAAATGGTGATTTTTGAAGGCATGCGGAAAACTAAACTACCACCAAGCAAGGCCATGCCATGTTGAATTGATATAATGAGATTCAGTAAATGCTACTCCTATGTGACCGCATAAAAATATAAAAACAAATGAGCTACATCAAACTATAGGTAACTATACAAGTCCAAAACAATTAAGAAAAGCAAAGGTCGCTGTTTAGCATCTGCTAAATGCAATGCCAATGGAAAAAAGTTCCGTGCGGTTCAGGCAGATCTAACTAGATAAGTAAAACAAAACAAGAATTCCAATTGCATGGTTGGGTTCCGTGCTGATATTTTCCATCGCCTAAAACAAGTAGACTAGAATTTAATAGTTTGACAGAGAAAGAAAGGAGAAAACCTACCAGTCCACAACAAACTCTCTCCTTGCCCTCCGGTCCTATTCAAGTTCCTTTACATGTATGACCAAACTAGTTTAATATATTTAAACACGAAATGCACATGTTTGCTAATAATTAAGGCGGTAAAATACTCTTAAAGTAAGTGCACAAGGACCTTCCTGTTGGAATATTGACTGAGAAATTTCTCAGAAGAATGAGCACCCAAAAAATACAGAGACTAGAAAGTATGAAACAGATTCAACTTTATGCAAAACAAATTCAGGAAATTAGCAAAGCTATAAAACTGATAGAAGATAAATTAGGAGAAAATCAACTCGGAAAGCTTGTAGTTTAACATAAATAAACCTAGCATGACAACTTATGTTTGCCCAAATGCAACAGTTCATACTGGGTTTCCAGTATCAGCAGGTAACGTTTCCTCCAGGCACCACTTCCAGCCAGAATCCCAGCCAGACTCGTGGATCAAGTCAAGGCCCTTCTGCTACTACCTAGTGATTAGGATATTAAGTTGGTTACTTTTGACTTTTTCTTTAATTAACATTTAAGACATAACAATATGTATGTTACTTTCGAATTGATATTGATTGAGCCTATCCTTCTGTTACTACCTAATTATTAGGATATTGATATTTATTCAGCCAAAAAAAACTAGCATGTCAACAAGGTCAAGTAAAACTAACAGAAACAAACCTCAAGATAATCAAAACGTATGTGCGGAAAAAAATTATGGTTATTTATTTAAAGGAAGACATCATTTCCTGCACTGAAGAGGAGTGCTAACGAAGGTGATGCCATATACATCATGTATTAACAACACTAATTATTGTGCAGCCCATAAGTTTTGAGATAAATCAATGAATCTGTCACAAAAATATCACATTAGCTAACAACCTGCCATCATCAGAACTTGAAGTTAGTAATAACTAAGCATGCAATCTCCCTAAACAAGTACTCTTCACCCCAAATAAAAAGTTTGGTTTCCTATTGGGGGACATAATCAATGTACAAACTCTGAAGATATTAAACGAGTTTTATTCTTAACCATTGATAATGTCAAATTAGTGGATCCTTAAAAAGTTGTAAAGTGAAACCTCGACTCTTACTTTGGGATGGATGGAACGCAAGCTAAACATAAATCCATAAAATACAAATGTACCATTATTATCCTTAAAAAAGTTGGAACTTTACAAGACATTGTATCTTAAACATAAACCAAAAGATATTAAATCAAACAAGTGAGCAACTAAAAAAGCAAGCTCTGTCATGCATAATTTTTAGAATCCATTTTAGAATTCCGTCAGTCTCAAATTAAGAGTCCCCATTCAAAACCAAAATTTTACGAAATTTGAATGTAATGTAATCAATGGAACAGCTAAACTATTGCTTAATTGTAAAATTCGGCACGTCAATTTGAGAAACATGACTCTTAATATGAGACATCAATTGGGAGTTTCAAACATATGTAAAGGAGTAAAATTGTGTGCTTTGAAGGTAATGTTCACAATTCAGAAGGTACTCCACATCAACCAGTGCAGAACTTCAAGGAGGACAGTTTGCATGGGAGATCTGGATACTACGTATTTTTATGAGGATGCACTACCTCTTTTTTTTTTCTTTTTTTTTCTTTTTTTAAAAAATTAAGGGAGGTCTAAGTCTCTCCCTTAATCCTACAAATAAAGGAAAACCCCCCACCCAACCCCATGAGTCGAACCCTTGACCTCAAGACAAGGGTGGAGGTTGCCTACCACTGGGCTAACCCCCTCTTCTCTCACTACCTCTTCTCTAACAATAAATTTCAAGTATGATGTTGTAGCATAAACACGTGTGTTGGATTAATTGGCGGTTTCCTTATCACAAACAGGATGCTAAAAGAAGGGGAAAAGAAGCATTATAAAGATATTTTGAAGCTCTGAAAGTCGGATGAAAAAAAAAATACCAACAAGAACGGCAAAAATTATCTTTCCTCTTGACTAAGGAAAAAAGCATCATAAAAGGATTATCAGTGAATCTTGATGAAAGACACCCTAAAACTGTAGTAAATACTCTGCATTCTGTATACAGAGATGAAAATCTCTAGGGAATCCTATACGTCTATTAATCATTTTTTTACTCTTTGTTCTCCATATCTTAAAAAATTAAAGCAAGAGACTAATGATTTAAAACTTTGTATCCTTGAACCTAGAAAGAGATCAACAAACTTATTTTGATGGAACTGTCACCTATGCTAATTTGGAAATATACATGCATCTTTGCCAGTCTTTCTGCAGTAAACTAAGCAGCTAGATTAAAATGACAGAAGGAAGTTCACGAGACCTTGGTCAAATTATGAGTATATTGTGCCTTCAATGAATCAAAGACCGTCAAATACTTCCGGGATTACAGATCAAAATTATACCATGATAATGATTAAGCACTGTTTCTTTGAACTAAACAAAGAAAACAGGTGGTCACAAAAATATCACATTAGCTAACAACCTGTATTAACAACACTAATTATTGCGCATTCTATAAGTTTTGAGATAAATCAATGAATCTGTCACAAAAATATCACATTAACTAACAACTTGCCATCATAAGAACTTGAAGTTAGTAATAACTATGCATGCAATCTCCCTAAACAAGTACTCTTCATCCCAAATGAAGAGTTTGGTTTCCTTTTGGGGGACATAATCAATGTACGAACTCTGAAGATGGTAAACAAGCTTTATTCTTAACCATTGATAATGTCAAATTAGTGGATCCTTAAAAAGTTGTAAAGTGAAACCTCGACTCTTACTTTGGGATGGACGGAGCGCAAGCTAAACGTAAATCCATAACATAATAATGTACCATTATTATCCTTAAAAAAGTTGGAACTTTACAAGACATTGTATCTTAAACATAACCCGAAAGATATTAAATCAAACAAGTGAGCAACTAAAAAAGCAAGCTCTGTCATACATAATTTTTAGAATCCATTTTAGAATTCCCTCAGTCTCAAATTAAGAGTCCCCGTTCAAAACCAAACTTTTACGAAACTTGAATGTAATGTAATCAATGGAACAGCTAAACTATTGCTTAATTGTAAAATTCGGTACGTCAATTTGAGAAACATGACTCTTAATATGAGACATCAATTGGTAGTTTTAAACATATTTAAAGTAGTAAAATTGTGTGGTTCGAAGGTAATGTTCACAATTCAGAAGATTCTCCACATCAACCAGTGGAAAACTTCAAGGAGGTTCAGCTTGCATGGGATATCTGGATACTACGTATTTTTATGAGGATGCACCACCTCTTCTCTAACAATAATTTTCAAGTATGTTGTTGTAGCATATACACGTGTGTTGGATTAATTGGCGGTTTCCTTATCACAAACAGGATATGCTAAAAGAAGGGGAAAAGAAGCATTATAAATATATTTTGAAGCTCCGGAAGTCAGAAGAAAAAAAAAACCAACAAGAACGGCAAAAATTATCTTTCCTCTTGATCAAGGAAAAAAGCATCATAAAAGGATTATCAGTGAATCTTGATGAAAGACACCCTAAAACTGTAGTAAACACTCTGCATTCTGTATACAGAGATGAAAATCTCTAGGGAATCCTAAACGTCTATTAATCATTTTTTTACTCTTTATTCTTCATATATTAAACAATAAAAGCAAAAGACTAATGATTTAAAACCTTGTATCCTTGAACCTAGAAAGAGATCAACAAACTCATTTTGACGGAACTGTCACCTCTGCAAACTTGGAAATATACATGCATCTTCGCTAGTCTTTCTGCAGTAAACTAAGCAGCTAGATTAAAATGACAGAAGAAAGTTCACGAGACCTTGATCAAATTATGAGCATATTGTGCATTTGTGCCTTCAATGAATCAAAGACTGTCAAATACTTCTGGGAGTACAGATCAAAATTATACCATGATAATGATTAAGCACTGTTTCTTTGAACTAAACAAAGAAAACAGGTGCAAGTTTTAACTTTTCTAGAAGGACTAGTATATATGCAGCTTGCACACCAAGCCCATTTAAGCTCACAATCTTCTGGACAAACAAGCACTTGAGGAGATTTAGAGTAACAAAAAATTTCATCTTTGAATTGATGTATGTCACCGGCAATTTCCTAGAGTTCTTTATCACTGCAACAGTGAACGCTTGTGATTGATTCATTGTATAAAGCAAATTTTAAACAAAAAGGTAAAAGAGATCAGATATTCTGACATGCAGGTGGCAACATAATATGTTTAATAATAGAACCTTGACTCCCATATGAGATAATATCTTAGCAACATACAAAGCATCAATTAAAAAAAGATATAGATGCACACGTCTCTTTTTGAAGCACGGCAAATATTTTCAGCCACCCTCAGATACCCATCTCTTATCTGGAGCAGGATAAGCAAACAACAATTCCTGAAGAATATTATATCCATCAATGGTGAAGCTTCACAGAATAGATGAAAGCCAATATTTACTATATCAAAGCCCAGCGTATTGGGATAAATGCACTTGAATCTTTTGTGAAATAAATGAATGCGAGACTTACCACCTAAGTCAATAAAAAAGGAATGAATCATCTAAGCATTGATGGCCAGTTGGTCACCCATGACACCTTTCATGATAAAGCTTCCCAATTCATAAAACGAAAAATTGCTGTCTGTGTTACAGAACTCCAAGGTAGAACTCCCCCATAAAACCATGGTGTTCATGTGGGATAACAAACACAGCGAGGGTGATACTATTTTGAGTAGAATTGAGAGAGTACTTCATGATGATAGGTGGAGTTGCTTATTCCCTAATTGTGAGGCTGAGGTCTTTCCTGCAGGGCTTTCAGATCATTGTCCTATAACTATTGATGTTACTATTAATGAACATGGGAGGAGGGGGAGGAAACCATTTAAATTCTTTGACTATTGGATGTATAATCAAGAGTTTGATCATGTTCTTCACGACTCTTGGCAGCAAGATTGTAATGGTACGAGTATGTATAAGTTTCATGTGAAGCTTAAGAGATTAAAGCCTGCTCTGAAAGCTCTGAATTGTAAGTTCTATAGTAACATCTCAGATAGGGTGCTAAAGGCCAAGGACGAGTTGAGTAAGGTGCAGAAAGAGATTCAGGTGGGTAATATTTCAATTGAATTACATCAGAAAGAGTTGCAATGCAAATTAGCTTACGCTTCCTTGTGCAAGGATGAGGAGGCCTTTTATAGACAAAAATCTATAGTGCAATGGTTGAGTGCTGGGGATAAGAATACTGGCTTCTTTTATAAAAAAGTTAATGGGCATCGAGTTATGAGTAAAATTATGAGTATTAATAAGTTGGAGGGTGATCGAGTTAGTGGGGAGGAGAATGTACATAGAGAAGCAATTAGATATTTTAGTCAGTTCTTAGGAGCTCAGCAGAATGTTGGTAGCTACATTGAGAGACTTCAACAGGTGATTGTAAGGAGGCTTACTGATGAGCAACAAAGGAGGTTGAGTAGAAATGTTACTTCACAGGGGGTGAAAGCAGCTCTTTTTTCCATTAGCAACAAAAAAGCCCCGGGGCCAGATGGGTACTCTGCTAGTTTCTTTAAGAAGAATTGGGATTATTTAGGTGGTGAACTCACTGCAGCTGTGCTAGAATTTTTTGCAAATGGTAGGCTTTTAAAAGCTTGGAATGGGACAGCTCTCATGCTAATTCCTAAGGTGGCTGTATTGAATACCGTGCGGGATTTTAGACGGATTGCCTGTTGCAATGTTATCTACAAATGCATATCGAAAGTTCTTGTTCATAGATTAAAAGCTGTGATGGCGGATCTAGCGGGCCCTAACCAATCAACATTTGTTGCTGGACGAGACATAGTGGATAATGTGTTGTTAATGCAAGAGTTGGTGAAAAATTATCATAAGGAAGGGGGAATGCCTAGGTGTGCTGTTAAGGTGGATTTGCATAAAGCATATGATACAGTCCAATGGAAGTTTTTGTTTGATGTTCTTTAGGTGATGCAATTTCCCTTAATCATGATCAATTGGCTTAAGGAATCTGTTACTACAGCTCACTTTCTATCAGCATGAATGGTTTCCTTAAAGGTTCCTTTTGTGGCAGGCAGGGGTTACGACAAGGAGACCCTATTTCTCCTTACCTTTTTCTACTAGTTGTGGAGGCCTTCTCTTGTGTTCTTCGGAGTAATGCTAGTGCTAGCGCTTTTCAGTACCATCCGAACTGTGAAAGGTTACAAATTTCACACATGTGTTTTGCTGATGATTTGTTTCTTCATGCTGGTGCTAATGTGGAGTCCACTGAAGTGTTACAGAGATCTCTTATAGAGTTTGGAAGCATGTCGGGGTTACAACCTAATCTTCAAAAGAGTAATGTGTTTCTTACAATGGTGTCAGAGGCTGTGAAGACTGAAATATGCTCTGTTATGGGCATTGAAAGTGCAAATTTACCTGTTAAATACCTTGGTGTTCCTTTGATTCCTGGCAGATCGAAGTATGTGGGCAGTGAGGATTTAAAGCAGCGTATTTTGATGAAGGTCCTTAGCTGGCATACTAAATGTCTTACTTATGCGGGTAGAATTGCAGCCCATTATTTCAGTGCTAGTAAGTATTCAGTCTCATTGGAGTCGGATTTTTGTTTTACCAAAAGGAATTCTTAAAGGTATTGATTCTATTTTGCGGAAATTTTTATGGAATGGGCGAATATGGGGAGGTGCAATGCTAAAGTCTCTTGGGTGGATGTGTGCATGCCTAAAAGAGAAGGTGGTCTAGGCATACCTACCTAATATTTTTTAGTCTAATGTTGCTAATATGGCTAGGCATTTATGGGATATTGCTAGCAAAAAAGATACCCTTTGGGTCAAGTGGTGCCGTGAATGTTTGTTGAAAAAGCAGAGCCTATGGACTTATAGATGCCATGTTGATGCCTCTTGGACATGGTTAAAAATAATGAAATTGAGGGATAGCTTTCATAATAGCATCGAATGTAAAGTTGGGACTGGTAATACAATTTATACTTGGTATGATCAATGGCACAAGCATGGGCCTCTTGTGAAGAAATATGGTATGAGAATTATGTATGATGTTGTTAGCAATCCAAATAGTAAACTATGTGATTATATTCAAGAGGGCAGATGGGTTTTTCCTAATGCTGGCTCAAGGAACCTTGTTAGAATTGCTTAGAACCTTCCAGCTCTCAATGCTGGAAGTAATGACCAAGTGATATGGAAACCTAGTAAAAATGGTAAGTTTACTTGGGCTTCTGCTAAATAGGTGGTTCGAAGGCATGGGGGTATTGTTCTTTGATACAAAGTGGTGTGGTTCAGCGGATATGTTCCTAAGCTAGCAATCATTATTTGGATGGCTTTTCAAAGAAAAATGAATACTAAAGATAAACTTATGGCCTGGGGAAGCTTGCAAGAAGATGGTTGTGTCCTATATGGGGCTGCTAATGAGTGTATTAACCATATTTTCTTTGATTATCCTTTCTCTAACAATACTTAGGAAGAGGTTCTCCGTAGAAACAGCTTCCATAGAGTAACTGATAATTGGGATAGTGAAAGCAGGAAAGCAATTGCTGAAACTAAAGGCAATGTTGAGACTATCAATCCCACATCGGAAGAGTGGATCATCACAAAGTAATATATAAGATCTAGGGCTAATCTACCTATTGCTAATTGGTTTTGGCTTAGATGCTCCGAAATCTAACATGGTATCAAAGAAAAAAAGATCCCCGTTGGTTCATCAAGATCGACTTCGCCGTTCAGAAATGGCTGTCTTCATCTTACGCCATACGGGCGGGTTCTACGTCACCCAGTCAATCCATGTGTCACGTGAGGAGGCATACGGGCGGGCTTTTCGTCACCCAGTCAATCCACGTGTTGGGTTGGATTATCACAAAGCAATATATAAAATCTAGGGCTACTCTACTCTACTTATCGCCAATTGGTTTGGATTATCACAAAGCAATATATAAAATCTAGGGCTACTCTACTCTATCTATTGCCAATTGGTTTTGAGTTGGATGCTCCGAAATCTAACAGGCAATGATCTCATGGCTCGTAGGTTTTCACCAGGATAGAAGTCATCATCAGATAAGCTACTTGGCATTGGAGAAGTAGAAGGACTTATACTAATTGGTTGTTATGTAAAAAATGGGGATTACGAGATTTTGTTTTGCTTGTGTAAATGGGGCTTTTATGATGTTTGGGCTGGGCATAGAGTGGATAGTTAGGCCCGTTGTTGTCTTATTAAACAGTACTCATTGTAATTGATTTTTCTTTGTTAATATATTCAAATTTTACCCAAAAAATTTGACATATTTAGTAATGTATGTTGGAAGCTAATTATTTCAAAAAATTAGTACTTAACATGTGCTTTTATGGCACACATTAACATGACTCAATATCATAAGAATTGTTTAAACTTTAAACCAGAATTTCAATGGTTATAATAAGTTGAATTATTGATTGATTAGCAAACCAAATTTATCATTTCAAAAAAAAAAACTATCAAAATTTGAACTTATGGACAGAAGTCAGTAACAAATAGTTTTGTACTACCATCGAAATTTGAATCACAACTCGTTCAATATTTTATTTTTTTCATTTTAATTTCGTGTTAAAAAATGTACACACGCATTGCAGCTGTTCAGTAGAAGTGTATAGAAAAATCAAAAAAAAACCAAACCGACTTAAACCGAGAGATTTTTCAAGCTTTGCAGTTTAGTTCAATTAAGAAATCGGAGAACCGATATAGGTTGATTCGGTTGTTAGTTTTTTTGGGTATAAAACCGACGAAAACCAAACCGACTAGTACACTTATTGTATTTTTATTGGTTCGGTATATATAACTAGTGAACTATTTTCTTTAAAATAATATAGGTTAAAAAATTGGGTTAATTGCATTTTACCCACCCGAACTATGTACTCGGTTATACTGTGCCATACCAACTATTAATTTTTACAATTTTTACGCCAAACTATTAAATTTATTACACTTTGCCCTAAATTAATAACAGGGTTAATAAATTGACGGAATGAAGGGGCAAAATCGATAAACAACATTTTTCTTGAATTTCTCCCGCCAAAAACGTTGTCGTGAATCAGGTGGACCAGTTCCAATTATTTGGCATAGAAATAATCTCTCCCTCAATCGAAATAGATCCACACACCTCTAATAATCCTCCATTGCAAAACCGTTACTGTTTATCAATCAATTCAGCCTTAAAGATCACCTTAATTATTGATTAAAAACAGACTCTGTTTAATTGATTCTAGAGAGAGAGGCGGCAACAAGACACGGTGGAGTACCAAATCGGAACATTCGTCAGCGAGAAATCCTTCCCTCTCCTCTCAGTTTATCGACAGAACTGCCCGAGCTCTCTCTCGATCTCTATTGGCTTGCTTACTGTGTTACTCAAGCTTGTCAGGCTTTTGTTCAGTCAATTCATCATTCATCATTCCTCTTTCTTTGTTTTGCCAATAGTCTGAGCGGCGTTGAAGGCATGGCCCCCATTATTTATCAACCAACCAAGTGCCTCTCTCTCTAGAATCAATTAAACAGAGTGTTTTTGATCAATTAAAGCGATCTTTGAGGTTGAATAGATTGATGAATATTAATGATTTTGCAATGGAGGTTTTGCAGAGCCGCCAACAACTATCACCGTGGGCATTGTGGGATGTAAAATCGAGCTTGGCTTGTTGGTAAAATCTAGAGAAAGAAATTTTGTGGGGCTGAATTTTAGAGAGAGAGTATGGGTGGTTTAGAAAAAGTAGTGCAGAGAAGGGGAGCTGAAGAAGAAGAAGAAGAAGGGGCTAGTCGCAACAATTATGCATCACTTTTTTCAAGCATTTCACATTTGCCTTCTCTCTCTTTTTTTCTTTTGATTGTGCGCGCTCGGTGAGTAGACCGTGGGAGCGGTGGCATGTGGAGAGGGATGGTGGGAGTTGGTGGAGGACGAACGAATGGGTGTCGACGGTGGAGAAAATGGAGGGGAGATGGTGTTGGTGAAGATGGGGAGAGAGATAACGTGAGAAATTGAAGGGAAATGTTGTTTACCAATTTTGCCCCTTCATTCCGTCAATTTATTAACCCCGTTACCAATTTAGGGAAAAGTGCAACAAATTTAATAGTTGGGAGTAAAAATTGTAAAAATTGATAGTTAGTATGGCACAGTGTAACCGAGTGCATAGTTCGGGTGGGTAAAATGCAATTAACCCTAAAAAATTTAAACGAAAGCCCAAGAATAATAAATATTTAAGAAGATAAAATGTCCAAACGTTCAACAAGAAAATAAGGTATAAGAGATCAAAAAACTTCTAAAAAATTTCAAAATAATATAAACCCCATGGCCCAAAACAATAATTTAGGTCAAAGGCCCAAATCGAGAAAAATCGACCGCCCAAACCAACCCTAGTTGGTTCTGGCCGTTTTAGTTTTTTAATGCTTCAATTCGGTTGAATTTAAACGTAAAACCGAAATGTTGGTTCGATCACCAATTTAACCACTCGGTTCTGTTAATCGAGCCGTGAATACCCCTATTATTTAGGTATGAATTAACACGGAAATGATTATTCTTCTAAATCAAGATGTAGGTATTCGAGCCTCCACTAAGTCTTCTAACTTTTCAAAACATTGTAGGTGGAATCTTTCTTCAAATCCTTGCATTCAAACCAATTACCACCACCAACAATAATGATAAATGTACTCTAACAATCAGAACCAAAAAAAAAAAACCTCTAATTGCAAAGATCTACACCCAAATTTGGAGGTCCATATTTACGTTGCATGCCTGTGTATTTAAGTAATAAGAATCAAGAACAAGTTGGAGGGAATTCTTCCACCATACTAGAAGAGAGTTATTTGTGCCATTCCCTCGATCCCTACTAATGTTATAGTGTTGGTGCGTAGCTTAATTTTGGATTAAGATGGGTAAGTTATATAATATACTTTTTAAATTAAGTAGTAAGATAATCCATTGAACAGTTGGTATTTAAATAAAAATAAATAAAAGAACTTGAACAACTATAAGGCCTATGGTGGAATTCTCCATCTTTCAACTTAAAGTTTGTCGCAAATTTAACTGTGGCCTGAGATAATCTTTCTTCACTAAAACTTCTTTGTCCCAAAAAAAAAGTTTAATCTAAACTTCATTTGATAACAATATAGAAAATAAAAATAAAAACAACTATTTTGTGTCAGAAGATGAAAAATAAGTTGAGGCATGTAATGAGATACTCTCCATCTCATGTTCATTTTTGTGATCGTATATGTCATCCACCATTCTTTCTTTATATTTTGTGGAAAAATTTTCTTCACCGCCGCTTAATGAAAAATTTGTTCATGGAAGAAGTCAAAAAGTAAGAGTTAATATCACTACATCCCTCAACTTATTTTATATTTTCTTACTTAAATTAAATTATTTTTTTCATTTTCTATCTTGCTATTAAAAGGAACCTTAAATTATTTCAATTTTCATAATAGAAATATTCTAAACAATACATACTCAACTTTTTCCTTTTTTTTTTTTTGAAGACAATTGCAAAAAGATTGTCTAGGTGAGATGGTAGTGTAGTATGATAATTCAAATATTAGTTACTCATCAGTTATTTTATTGAAGAAATACCAATTATAAACTTAGGACAAATATAATACACTAGAATTCAATAAAGATATTTTAAAAAGGGTAAAATAACTCAAAACAAGAAAATAATTAAAAAAATAAAATTAAACTATATGTTTTTTTTTAATTAAAAAGCCTAAAGCTTTTGAAAATATAAATATTTATAATAACCGTCCATTTCTTCGAGCTCCACCGTATCAGTAGAAATATCCTCATCTCGAATTACGTCAATTATCACTAATTTTGATCAAACTATTCAACTAAACTTATAATAAATACATCGAAAATGTTTAGTATATATACAAAATTATCAAAAAATACCAAATTATTTCTCTTGCGCCAAGAATTACTATAAAAATAATGCTAACAGGAGAGTTCCTCTAATTTAATGAATATTAGACCAAATTTCATTATATGAACTAATGACAATAATTACTATTATATACGTGGAGTAGGGTGTATGTTAGGCCAATTAAAAATAAATAAACTCGGCTCTCTTCTATTACCTCTTTCATCTAAGTTCTTCCAATGGAGTTTAGTTTGAGACTTGAACAGATGATTTTTTTTTCACAAAATTTGGCATATATGATTTCTATAATAACTAGATTAATTTCACAAAAAATTATCAAAAAATTGGGTGAAATGGTCATATAAAATTTTAACTGTTGAAAATGAACATATATATCAAATTTTTATTACACCTACTTTCAGTTTGAATTTTTTAATATTTTTTTTAAAAAATTATCTACTCATTATAAATATTATTTCTACCAAATTTTAGAAAAAAACTTATTGATTTAGATCTCAAATTAAAGGAATAATGAAGTACAAAATAAACTGTCAATTAAATATGGCATTATTGGAAAAAAGAGATTCATTTCGGGAAAATATTATATTTTTCTCTAAAATTATTAGATGGCGGTGCAAAGGATGTGGAATACAATAAGAGGCCCAGTGTCGTTATAGCCCGCCCCACTAACATTGGTGGTCGTTCTGTGCGCTTTTGTATTTAATTTAACTCCCTTGTTGATAATTTATGTGGTGACTGGAGCGCTCTCTCTCAGTCTCTCTCTCTCTCTCTCTCTATCTTAAAGCCAAGCCTTGTTAGGTAAAAATGCTCAATATCTTCTTCAACACAATCGTCAATCATACTCAATGTTTTTGTTATGGTAATGCGTTGCTTTCATCTTCTGACACTGTTGTTTTGGTTGTCGAATTGAAAAAAACCCTAACAGATTTTATTTTAGATTTTTCACTCGGAAGACATGGCTTCAATGATTGCAACCATGTTTCCTCCTCCGCCACTTTTTGGCTCTGGAATGCGACACCCTTCGAAAAACCTTCACAAATTCACAGTTTCCGCCATTAGAGGTATTTACCCCCTTTCATTTCGCTTCGAATTTCCAAACTGAATCTGTATTCTGTTTCTGATACAAATACTCTTCTTTCAATTTGGGTTAAAACGTTGAAAACTGTACATAACGATACAGTATATGTAACTATTGGAAAGTTCTGCAACTGACCTGTTTTGCAATTTTAGTATCTTAATTGACTTGCCACCATTGAAGAATGGAAGTCCAATTTTACTCCTCATTTATAGTTTGGTGCTTGAATTCTTTAAACTGATTCAAGTAGATAGCTCTAGAAAATTTGTGTTGATGTGAATAAAGGAAAAAGCAATACGCTCAAGGATGATTGTAATCGTTTTATGTTTTTAGACAAAAAGGGACTAAAAGTATAGTAAAAACCTATCCCTCTGACAAAAACTGGTATAATATAAAGGGAAATGCTACTTTAGCTCACGAGAGGTTATTTGGATCTTGTTAAAATCAGTAATTACATATTTGCAGCCCTGTATTCATCATACTTCCATTTATGTATGTTGCAGAGACGCAACATCGTGTTGCTGTTATTGCAAAGGCTACAGGTGAAAGCTCTGACTCTTCCTCCTTGAGCATTGTTAAGTCTGTACAAAATGTTGTAAGCTCTCTCTCCCCTCCAAAATTTTCAGCTTCTAGACTTTAAACAATGGTACAAATCAAGTTTCTCTAGTTTGGAACCTGTGATATATTGACCATCAAACTTGCAAATTAACCCTCACTTCTTTTCAATTTTTTTTTCTATCCAGTTTTTTAATCTTCCTTACCCCACAATATATTGCAATAACTTGCTTATTCTTTTGTGGAAACAAGTCTGTATATTAGTTGCCTGATTTGGCTCTTTTTTCCCTAAACAGTGGGATAAACCTGAAGATCGGGTTGCTCTTGCTGGTTTGGGATTTGCATCAATTGTGGCTCTTTGGGCATCTTCAAACTTAATTACAGTAATTCTCTTGTCGCTTTTTTTTTTATTATTGTTATTATTATTATTATATTTTACAAGAATATAGCAAGGTTGTGCTGGCAAAAGACGATGTCAATATATTATTTTGAAGAACAACTTTAACATTAGGTAGCCATACGAAGGGGATTTGATATAAGTTCATATTGTACAAAAGAATTAACATATCCATCCTTTAGTTATCATACAAATGTTAAGGATAGTTTTCTGAACCTAATTTCCAAATAAGATAAATAATAATTTCAGAACCTGACTTCTAATCTTTAGACCATAAACAACTTTCCTATTTAGAATGTTCTTTGCAGTCTGGGACTGTTGTTTCCAACGAGATAATTAATTTTGATAATTTTGTAGTTATGTTGTTTAGAGATTCTTGCCTTCTAGCTTAATGAATATCCTCGTATATATTTTCTTTGATCAGGCTATTGACAAACTTCCCCTTATCCCAAGTGTACTTGAATTTGTTGGTATACTCTTTTCTTCGGTAAGTACTGCGACTAATTTTGCTTATGTAGATTCATTACTTGTCAAAAAGGACATGATTATATATTCCTGTGCTTAAGTCACTGCTTGAACAATGTGAAGAAACAAGGAATTTAAAAGATCTTGACATTTTTTCATGCCCTATTATGTTTAAAAAAAAAAACTCCTTAGTTTCCATTTTTTTCCGCTTTCTTGGCCGACTTAGCATCCAAACAGTGGGGAGTATTTTACAGTCTTACATATAATACAGTATTTATGCATTCCCTATTCTCCTGAACAAACACTAATGTTGACGTCTCCTTGTTTCAGTGGTTCATATATCGGTATCTCTTATTTAAACCTGACAGGTAAGAAGTTTTTCTTTCTCCTTTTTAGAGGAAAAATATTTGTTCATTCTCATCATTAAGAAATGGAAGATCCATATTTGTCATTAACCAATTGAAATCTCAATTTCAACTCAAGTGGAGGAAATACCTAGACGGTCCCATTTAGGCATGTTTGTTGGTGGAGTAATTCTTGGAGAACCCGGTAATGGGACTAAAAAAAGTGATAATATAGCATGAATGCATTTTTTGGTCATTAGATTCACATAATGATTGAGATCACACAAGAAGTCAACAGCCAATGTGTTCTTTGTCATATCACTGAGTCACTTTTTTGAGCTCCCATTATTGAGTCCCCCTAAAACTATTGTTAGTGAACCCACGTTGTTTGTGTACTGGAATTTGGAGCTAGTATACATCCTCTTGATAGAAGGATTATGGGTTTCTTTGCTCCACAGGGATGAGCTGTTTCAAACAGTAAACAAGTCAATATCAGATATATTGGGCCAGTAAATGTGCAGCCAAGAAGAAGCCACTGTAATCGAGGGCATATTATCGCGTGTTAGAATTATATCTGGGTCTGTTTATTGTTGTTGTACGGTACCAATGAAGCATAAAAAGCATGTGCAGAGAGACAGCTTCATTTTTATGTAATACCTGCATCTTCACAAAGTATTGAAGTCGTCGTTTCATGGTTCCCATTTGTATCATTTGTTCCAATAACATGTTTGTTGGGAAAATGAACTGCATAACTGAAATAAAATATAGTAGGAGAGTACACCGGGATGAGTCGCAGACTAGGTCGCGCTCTTTTAAGATGTTTCGTGGCTCTGCCTGGAATTGTGCTAGTAGTTCTGATTTTGCCACACCGTCTCCAGAATAAAACAGCCCAAATACCCTCTGTACAACTGACTTGCACTTTGGTTGACCGCTCAACAATAACAATCTTAACTAATGCTCAGGATAGATTAATTTTGTAATGCCGGAGGCTTGAAATTTTTTGAAAGAAGTTTTTTTTTTGTTCAATCTTTTTGGTTGAAGATCAAGTTTAGTAGTGAAAAAAAAAATTAATTCGTTAATAAAGAAAAAAATCTAAACGGAAAAATGCGTGAGGAAAATCTGTATAGGCTGAGAAAATCGTGGGAAAGAGGAAACAGTTTCAAAAGTGATATTAACCACTTATCCAAATTTTAAAATTTAAACTTTATTTAATAAATAAAATTTTCTAAAACTATTTTATATAAAAAGATTATACATTTACACAAGATAAGCCCAATAGCGCAAGCCCGAGACTGAGTCGATTGGCGTGCATGTGGAGAACTACATTCATCTAATTCCATCATTCAATAGCACAAAATTCTAATTTCCAAAGGGCTCGAGACCTTGTGTTAAAATGAGATATTTAAACGCAAGGCAAAATACTAATCTTTCCAATGTGGGACTTGGGAAAATAACAAAATTATCTTGTCTTGTTTTTTTTTAAACTAGTTTTTGTGCACATACGTTGCACGTGGTTTTAGTGTTTAATAAAAATGATTAATTAAGTCCATTAATAAATACATATTTATTAATAATTGAATAATTAGTATAAAATAAAAAAATAATAATAAATAAACAAAAACATAGTATCAACAGTAAAATTTAATTAATAATTATAAGAAAATCATAAAATCAGTCAATTATATAAAAATGTTATGGATACATGATAAAAAATAATCAGATACATAAGAAAATAATATATATTTTTTATAATCGATAGATAGTTAATAAATTAAACGTATGTGAATTATTATGCATAGAATCACAAAATAATATAGCACTCATATAAATAATATATTGTATAGCCTGATGATGTATAAGTTAATATTAAATAGCTTCATAATTTTAATACGGTTTATTAAATATACATACTTTTGCAATGAGTTTTAAAAAATACATAATTCAACACAAATTTTAACTTATATAATTATTTTAACCGAATAAAATAGAGTTTAAATTTATTTAAACTACTAATACTAATATAAAAATATATGGATTTATACACTATTTGATATACTAATACTAATATAATTTTAACTTGTTTAATTAGTAAAACCAGATAAAGTAGAGTTTAAATTTATTTAGAATACTAATACTATAATATAAAAATATATGAAGTTATATTATTATTTTTCATGTAAATCTTAAAATCTTGTGTTTAAAATTAAGGGAATATTTGTCTTTACAAAAAAAAGGAAAAAACACTTAAATTATTCGTACTTTTATATATATTATAGATATAGATACATAAATGTTCCTAACAATTCTTAAAAGGAAATGGAAGAGCTATTCATGACTGAGCAATGTAGATTCAATAAACATCACACTGTTGATACTTGACCAGTCGAAGTAGCACAAACGGACTGAGGTCCTGTTGCCTATGATGCATAAAACACTTAAAATGCGGGAACACATAGAAGAAAACATAGTTCAATTTGGTCTTGCAAACTTTTAAATTTTTTTAATAAAAATAAAAGAGAGAATATCTAAGTGGTTAAAAATGGGGAAAAAGATTCATTTCATACTTTTTGTTATTATTCATAAGTCACGACAATTAAGTTCATGCGTTGCACTTTCAATCTCATTGGAAAATTACTCTGACAAGATATACATTAAGCTGACACCAAAAATGACATTAATATGGAGATTACTGTTATTATGATTTTAATATTTTTCTACAATCTTTACTAAACAATTTGACATAATTTCGTTAGGCCTGGGACCAGTTCGGTTCCTTTAAAAAATTTTGAAGAATCCGTTGACAGAATCAGTTTTTCTTAACGGATTCGGTTCTAGTGTTGTTTTTATGAAGAATCGATTTAAGAACCGAACCGGTTCTAACGGTTCGGTTCATCCGGTTTATTGGTTAACCATTAGCAAGAAAAAAATTCGAATTTAAGAAACTAACTGAAATTACAAAATTAACCGAATAATTATTACGAACCATTATTACATAAGAACCGTTTAGGAACCGGTTCTTTATTAGAGAACCTGTTAAAAACCATATTTTTGTTTTTTTCATGCTCTGCTTTACTAACAGTTCAGTTTCAAACTAGAATTAAAATCACTCCATCACAAAAAGAATTTCAAACTAACCACCACACAATTCTGTCATTTCAGATTTTCACTTTCACCCAATTAATTTTTCAGAATTTCAAAATCCTCTTGAAGGCTTGAAGCATTATAAGACATTATTATGTTCCACAACATTCATCGATCAACAAGGGAATTTCTCTGTGGTCAAGATCTAATCAATAAGCATTAAAAGTAAGTAGATTTTCATAATCACACTCTACACTAATAATAATAATAATAATAATAATAATAATAATAATAATAATAATAATAATAATAATAATAATAATAATAATAATAATCATAATAATAATAATAATAATAATATTAAGCATTCAGAGAATGTTACAACCATTGTTATAAACACATACATTTGCAAAACAAGTAGAATTCATAAAACAATATTGTCCAAATAAAATGTATTAAGCAATTCAGAGCTAGATAGACTGTTATAAACACACATACATTTGCAAAATACACAGCAATCAGCTATGGAGATAGAGATAGATAGAGAGAGATTGTGTAGCGTATTACGTAAAGGGGGCTGGAGGCCGGCTGGAGTTAGAGAAGCAGTCGATGCTGGCTGAGAGTTTGGGCTAGGGTTTCAATTTTATTTCAATGGTGGCTGTGGGGAAAGGGGGCTAGGTTTTAGGGCAAAACGCAAAAGAGAAAATGTCAAAATGAGAAATATTTCATATTTGGCTATTTGTTGGGTTTGTTTTATTATTAACTTTTATTATTATATATTAATTTAAACCGAACCGTTAAGAAAGTGTAGGAACCAAACCGTTAAGAAAATTAAGTCAATATCCAAGAACCGAACCAAACCAATTTTTATCGGTTCGGTTCGGACCGGTTCCCGGTTCTTTTTTCCCAGCCCTATAATTCGTGCTTGCACTTTTCTCTCTCTCTCTCTCCCTTTTTGACTTCTTGGATATGATTTTCGGTTACACTCTCAGCCCTCTTCCATCAATTTCACGGAAATAGTTTTGAACTATGAATTATCTACTTATCAAACACAATATATAGTTTTTAACTAAGTAACTAGCTTAAACAAAAATATGCAAGATTTAGGTTCCTTTTGATAACAAGAAGGAAACTATGCAAAATTTAGTCTCCATTTAGTTAAACACAATTGATTTTTGTGAGAAGTTAAAAATTGAATTTTATGATAGTTATGAGAAGTTTTTCATCTCATGCTTATTTAGTTATTTTTACGAGAAAATGTTATCAATCTTTTCGCATTTTTGTGATTTTTTTTGACTCCTCATTACAAAAAAGAAAAAAAAATTCATGAAAAAAGCGATAATATGATCTCACAATATCACGCAACTTATTTTCTAATTTTTCACAAAAAAAATATTTGTTTTTGTTATCATTTTTCATCTTATTATCAAAAGTAACCTTAAAGTTTAAAAATAAAGGTACGAAACTTTAGTTATTAATATTTTAGGCAAACTCAAATTTCAATTAATATTATAAGAGTATGGTTATTCACATTATTTAAGTGAATCCTTTAGCACTTCAATATAATTTTTAATGTCATTTTTATGGTGTGTGTTTTTAAGATAATTTACATTTACAGTAAATTTTAGAGCACTATAAGATTCACTTAAAGTGTTAATAACCACATCATATTATAATTAGATAAAAAAAATGGTGGTAATATTGTTAAAGTAATTATGGTTATTGCTAAAACAATGTACAACATTACTAGTGTTACGCCCATGTGTTGTATTAATGTAAATTATGTTTTATTCAGTGTGTTTAGTGTGAAAATGCTTGATAAATGATTTTAGTGTGCTTCGGTTAACACTTTGCAATTTTGGATATAACAGGCGCCTGTTGTGGGAGACAGTCGACTGTTTAGGATAATCTTGAATTATAAATTGCCTCACTGTTAGAGAGGCGCCTGTTGGGGCCAACAGGCGACTGTTGGTCAATCGATTGCACGGTTTTATAAGCTTCCAGAGCATTTTTTCATCATTTTCTACTGTGTTCAGACAAGACTGAGCTGCTGAGCTTTATTCTTTTTTCTTTCTTTTTATAGATTTCACATATATTTAACTTCCGGAATTCGATTCGGCTTTAAGAGAAATTGTTATACGCGATATGAGGATTGCAGTGACGTAGGAATTTTAAAATTTCATCGAACGGGGTTTCGATATTCATCTTCTTCTCTTCTCTTTGGCTTATTAAATTGAGGTAGAGGTTAAATTATTTTTAAAACTTGTTTATACGATTTTATTGTACAATAATCATCATGTTTAAATTGTATTTGTTTCAAAAATTTTAACATGATGAAGATAATGATATTTTGTGAATTGTAAAGCCATGAACATGTGAATTGAAGCAAAATATGCCATTTACACTTGATACATGTGTGCTGTTTGATTCATATGAGATATTCCTTATTGTATGGATGTTGTATATTGATGAAATTGATGAATTGATAAATTATGTACACCAAGAAATATGAATTGAGACTTGTTGAAATCTATATGGCATAAGTTGTTTCAAATGTTCATTTATTAGTATGTTATACATTTTGTGCAACATTATTGTGTTAACCGGAATCTTAAAATTTTTTCGACAAGTTCAGAATGTTCTTATAGCATATCATGTGACATATATCTTGTATCTATGATGCTGAAAGCTTCTTATATTTGTTGTATCATTTTGGAATGTGATATGATCCCGTTATGGATCCGATTATGATTCTATTGTGGCCCTTCGATGATGAAGGGAATGGGTATTGATTGGTGCTTGCCAATGTGAAAATAAGTAAATGCCCTTTATTGTTATACGCGAGCTTCTAGAGGATGAGGATTGCTGTGAACGTTCAATTTTATTATATGTGATGATCTTTTTTAAAATGTTCATCTTTTTTGGGCCGCATATTGTTACTTATAATTATGATTTGGTTTGGTCTTGGTATTCTTTCGATATGGTATATTCATGCTTCTTGCATGCATATATCTGACGATTTACGAATCGATCTATTGATTGTAGTTTGAATTATTATAAAACTGCTATTATGTTTTGAACATGATATTTCTTGTATATTTTCCCCTACTCAGTTATGAGCTCACCCCATTTTTATGTAACAAATTCAGGAATTCATGAGACAATAATACTGAGGAAGCGACGGGATCGAGAACGAAATAGAAGCCTTTGATACGAACTTATTTTGTTGCGTATATGTTCATAAAGCAAGCCATGGCTAACCTAAGTTAAGGTGTTTGCTAATCTAAATGTATTATATGCCTTTTGGGTACATATATGCTTGTTATATTTTCGCTTTGTATTATCATCCACTGTATGAATACCATGACGGTTTGTTCCGTGTTATACGATTTACCTGAATTCATGATTTCATTATTTATATTAACCCTACTTTAGTTAGTCTAAAGTAGGTTAGTGACCATCTATGTCTTAATTATGGGTGTTATCCTGTTAATTAAAGTAGGGGTGCCACAATAAGCATATAATGCAACTTCTCAATGCAATACTTTACTCTGATAAAGAGATAATTGCTTTTAAAATATGAACACTTAAAAAAAATCCCTTTTTTATTACTTAGTTATTAATATTTCGTCCTTAAATAAGTTAACATGAAATCATAATTACTCCTTAAAATTCAAATAAAATAAAATACATTCACTAAATATTTTTGCAAAAAATTTAAAGAGACATGTTAACTAAAGGTCGTTCGTAAAATTTTTTAAGAGAAATAGCAAAAGGTTAACTGAGGCTATAACTCTCTCCTCGTTTGTGTGAAAATAACACGAGGAATCCATTAAAGTGACCCACTATCTTGCTTCATTTTTTGTGCTATACCTCAAACGACTTTTCATCATGATAAATGAGGTTATCTCTATATGCGTGTGGCGACCGTTTAGGCTGAGCACAGGGGAACCAACAATCCCTCATTTACTTTTTGCTGATGATTTGTTGTTGTTGTTTGTTAAGGCAACGCCCAAGCAAACTAGTGTGATTTAGCAGATCCTCGCACACTTCTGTCAAGTATCGGGGAAGTTTATCAGTGTGCCAAAATCTATAGCTCATGTAAGCCCTGGCGAACTCACTGCCACTAGAGAAGCAATCACACGATACACGCATCTCACTTGGGAAAAATACCTGGGTGTTCCTACGATAAATGATTGTATCTCAAGGACAAATATTAAGTACATCATTAAATTTGTGCCATAACAACTATCAAGTTGGCAAGCAAAACACATGTCCCTAGTAGGGTGCTGTACACTCATCAACTTTGTCATTGTTAGTATACTAATATATGCTATGCAAACATCGTGGTTACCACAATCGACTTGTGATGCCCTTAATCAGCTAAATCGTAATTTTCTCTAGGGTTCTTCGTTATATAAGATAAAGATTCATTTGGTTTAATAAGATATGGTGATGACCCAACTAGCCAAACTTGGTACTCGATTTACTTGTGGAACTAATGTTGTATGGGCTCAAGTTGTGCAGTCCAAATATCTCAAGAACTAAAATATTATGGATTGTGATGTTAAGAACGCGACATCCTTAACATAGAAGGGCTTGGTGCGTAGCTTTAAAATGGTTTAGGGGGAATATGGATAGAAGATTGGTAACGGGACAAAGACTGCACTTTGGTTTGATAAGTGGCTAGCAATTGACCATTTTTTGCTTATTTGGGGATAAGATATACCCTTTTGAAATAATTTAGTCTCTAGCGAATATCATCAATAATGGAATATAGGACTTTCGCCGGTTATGAACAACCTTGTCGAATAATCTTCGATGAAAAATTAAAGTGTTGCCATTTGACACAACCGGAGAGGCACAAGACACTGTCATTTGGAAATAAGGCATGGATAGGGTCTAAATAGCTTGAGTTTTCTATAAATTTATATCTAATAATGACGCTGCCGATGCACCTATATCGGTATGGCAATAAGCTGGGAAGGTTCAACTGCTACAGCGACTTTGGCTTTCTTTTGGCTTATAGCCCATGATAAACTCCTCATGAATATCTGTCACCTATAAATAGGAATCACAGACTTTGACGGTTGCCCATGTTGTTAGATTCACATTAAAATTGCACTGCATTTTTTACATGACTATCTACAATCATTTTGCATTTGGTACACCTTTTTTCTTAGCCCAACATTGCAATGATTTTTCACTTTATTTTTTATAGCAATAACCACGAGAAAATATCATGGACAATGGGAACATTGGGTACACTCTCCATCAATATTGGACACTAATCTTCACTACAATTCATGGCGCATTTAAAAGTCTCGAAATGAAAAAATCTTTGAAGATGTAGTTTTCTCTACGCATAAAGTCATCCATCAAGCGTCCATGTATGCTTTGAACATGCAAATAACTTTGGAAAGGATCACGCCTACTCTAATTGATCCAGTGCATCGTAGATGGATGAAACCACCCTTAGGGTGTGTTAAATTGAACGTAAATGGATGCTTTAATGATAGTAGGGGAATGTATGGGGGTATCTTACGTGATGACCGTGATCATTGGCTTTAGGGATTTTACAGGTCAATTCCCAACTATTAATCCATTTCATATAGAACTTGAAGACCTTAAGGAAGGACTACATCTCATTCTCTCCAAGCACCATACTTGAGTCTTTACCGAATCTGATTCATCCTAAGCAATTAATCTTCGCATGGCTTTTTAGAAGATACACACCCCACTTCTCGATTTAATCCTTGACCGTAAACATTTCCATACCTAACTATGGAGCTCCTCCATTTGTGTTGTGTACTTGTAATATATTTGCCCACTCTATCGCTACCCTAGTTGATACTTGTCTCCAACAGGGCACTACAACTTTTGATGTAATACCTCTTGCCTTGCGGGAGGCTGTTTCTAATGATACATATACATATATTTATCTTTGTACAGCTTTACATGCAATGAAATATTTACTGTTTACGCGCATATATGCAGCTTGCAAACGACGCCGTTAGAGACTAAAAAATGGATCAGTAACCTGTCCTGTACTGTCTTCGAGCAACCCGACCCTAAGCACCGACTCGACGCCCCTTTCTTTTCCTAACCCAAGTCCTTCGTCCTAGATCTGTCTCAACTCTCTCTCTCTCTCTCTCTCTCTCACACACACACACACAACGATGAACAATTACTCAATTTATTTATAAATTAAGTATTCCCTAGCCCTAGGTATGTATTGGCCGGGAATTCAATGCCCCTGATCGCTCTCTTCCTGCACCACAAGCTCCATCTCTTTATTTCCATTCTTTTCTATTCTATTCTATTTTACACACACAGGATTTTTATTTTTACTATATATATATATATATTTGTATGTGCAAGTATATTTACATGTATTTATTTATGTATATGGAGCCAATTTATATTGAATTTCGCTAGGTGATCGTACGGATCATTTTTCTCCTTACTAATCTGTTTGAGTTTTGCTTTGCCTAGCAGTCTGATTAGACTCGCCTCTTCATTACAATTTTACATCTTATTATTTCATTCTTATCAGCTACTTGTGATTTATACCTTACTATTATTATTTGCAATTGATTTTGAATGCTAATTTCGTAGGGTTCTTGATGCGTGAAATTTAAGTTTCGGACCGAGTTCTTTCAGGAGATTTGAAGATGGCGTGGTTTAGTGGGAAAGTCTCTTTAGGTAACTTTGCGGATATCGCCGGGGCTGTCAATAAGATTAGTGAGAGCGTCAAGAACATCGAGAAGAATTTCGATACCGCTCTTGGTTTTGAGGACAAGTCTGATGTTGCTAGCAATGAAGGTACTTAAAATAAGTTTGCATGATTTTCGGTGGGTGCTCTCTTCTTATTTGTTTTTGTGATAATAATAAAGTTTGTAGGTACAACTATTGCTTTGTATATTAGGAAAAAATATACTTTTTGGGGTTCTGCAAAGTGCTCACTTGAGAAAACTCAGGACTACCATATTCTGGACGTAAAATTTAAACCAACTCCTTTAATCCACTACAGCAAAAGTATTAGTTAGCAAAAACGGTTGTATGCGTATGTTTTTACCAATTTCCTCATTTGTTTAAATTCAAAAATTGTTGGATCTGTTGTTAAAATTTATAAAATTTGTAGTAGGCATTTCTTATTCGAATACTTATTATATGGAGTGGGCGAGTGGCCAAAGAAAGATCTGTCATGGGAAATTAGAGGACAACATACTTTATGCATGTGGGCAACGTGTCTTCTTTATATGGTTTATTTGCTATCTGCGAGGGAAATAATTAAATTGAATTCACTTGAACAAAATGTTTGCCGCTCACTTTGCTTTTAAGTTCTATTGAAACTGGCTTAGATACAATTAATATTAACAGTTGAATTCGTTTCCTTTGAGGAGTTAACGCCATGATTACCTAAACTGCTAACTGTTAAATACCTCAAATGTAATAACAAACAAAAAGGTCAAAGGAAAGAAGAACCCCGTTCACTCAATCCTCGCCTTGTTAGTTTCTTTTAAATGTTTCAGAATCCAAATCATGTTTATCATGCTACTTGTACTAAACTTTAAATCAAAATAAAAAAAGGAATATTGGTACTCATGTTTTATTTAAAACCTCTGTAAACGGATAGAAGTTTCAGGTTTATGGCCTTCAACTAAAGATAAGAAAACTCTACCTGACCTGTCACGACCTTTATAGGCCATAACAGTGGTGAAAATACTGTCGAATCTTCATCAGAAGAACCTGAATCCTTGAGGCTGTCTCTTCCTTTTGATGGTAAAGGAGGTGTTGAGAGTAGTTCACCTAATTCTGTTGTGGAGCAAAGCCCACCTGCCGAAGAATCTAAGGAAGAAAAGGTGGAAGTTGATGTTCCTCCAGACCCTGTGGAAGAAATAAATACTTCAATTGTGGAGGAAACAAATGCAATTGCTGCAGACCCTGGTGAAGTTGAAGCTGATCCACAAACAGCTCCTATTGAATTGTATGAAGCCGAGCAAGTTGACAACTCAGAATCCTCAAACCATCTCAAACAGAAGGAAAGCTCAGAAATAGGATATTTTGGAGATTCAGGTTCTGGGGAAGCCAAGCCAATCAGTCCGGCAGATCAAAGTGAGACTAATGCCTCGGTGCCAGAGGAATTACATAATTTTGTTGATCTACATGAGCGCACAGACGAACAGAAAACAGTAGGAGAGGGGATTCTTGATAAAGTTTCTCCAATCCAAGCAGAGGATCCACATGGTGATAGCCAAGCTGGAAGTCGGATAGAGCTTCATGTTTCAAGTCCTGAAACTTCTGATGAGGCTCAAAGTGCTGAGGAATATTCCAAAAGCCACTTGCCTTCTGTGCAGCATTCACAGAAGGCTCCAGATATGGTTCCTGAATTGGTTTCACATGATGGTGATGGGGTTGCTACAGCTGTTGAAGTGAACAAGCAAGCAAGTGATTATGAAACTAACATAAAAGAACACCGTGTTAATTCTGGAAGTAACTCATCTGACAGTGGGGAGTCTTTGGTTGAACTGGAGAAGGTGAAGAGGGAGATGAAAATGATGGAAACTGCACTGCAAGGTGCTGCTAGACAAGCTCAGGTATTCTATTGACACATATACAAGCTGAAATTTAAAATTTTTACAGTTTATACCCACTGTAGCATCTAGCCCGTTTCATGCTCTATCTTCCCAAATTTGTCATTCAATGTATTGAGGTTTCTATATTTTTTTCTTTTTGGTCTCATGGGGCCTTTCTGTCTTTTATGCATCTTTTGTGTCCTCTTGGTTTTTTTTTTTTTAAAGAATTATTTAGTTTCATCCTCAGTTTTGATTATGCTCCTCTAGATATTTTTTTGTCTCATATATTGCTTTTACAGGGGGGTTCCACCTCTTTTTCACGGGTTTAATGGTAAGTTAGTACTAATCCAAAGAATAAAAAAGTAATTCTCAATTCTCCATACAACTTTGACATGTCTAATTATCATTGTTGTGTAAAACCTATGATTAAATGGAAAGCAGGGAGTTGCTTAATAGAATCTGAGGATGAAAATATGCACCCAAGAAGAGAGATATGTTCTCTCTATGCGTTTCCTTAAGAGTTTGTTGCTTTCCAACTTAAGCCTATTGGGAACTCAAAATGAAACTTTAGGGATTATTAACAATTGAGTAATGCTAGACGCACAATAGTACACAAAATGCATTTGATTGGTCAAGTACTGCGCCTACAAGAAAGCAGTTGAAATTATTAATTGTTGGTAAATCCAGCAAATAAGACATCATTTTGTGCACTAACTTCTTGTCTATTCTGCGTGCATAGCATTATGTTAAATATTAGGGATTTTGAAGCATGAAGGATCTATTAATGCTCATGAAAAGACATTGCCTCTTATGCTACCTTGAGCCTAACTTAAATTTTGTTTATTCCTCTTTGCATCTTGAGAAGACATTTTGTGTTACAACTTACAAGTTACAACATTAATGGCTTATTGACTTATTTATTGAATGCTGTATACATATTAAAATCCATTCTATATTTTCTCCCAGGCAAAAGCTGACGAAATTGCCAAGTTGATGAATGCAAACGAGCAGCTGAAAGCTGTAATTGAGGATTTGACGGTAAGCATGCTTTTATCCTTCTCTTTCTCAATATTTCATAGTGCAGATGCCAAATTAATATACTTTAAAGAAGCTACTTTGTTTAATTTTTTATGAGTTTATATGTGTTCATATATATACAGTAGCTACATAAAGGATGCACTACTGGCAAAGTAATTTAGTGAGATTTTTGGAGAATTGTCTAAGTCATTTCATTCACGATCCATGCATTAGCATCTTAGTGCATGCGCTTTTATTTTATTCTTTACCATAGTTTTAAAATTGTAACCTCAAGAACTCTTAGAATTTATAGAAGCTGTTTGGTGTCTGCCTCCGTGTAGCTGTTTTCCAAAAAAACAAATCAGTGAACAGGAGAATATTATTAATAAAAAATGTACTTACACTGGGATGTTAATGGTCTAGAATTCCGCCATAGAATACTAAGAAGAAAATGAAACAGAAGAAGAAAGAATGAGAATTAAAACCTGTCCTCTAATGACTTACATTTCATCCTAATAGGGATTGCCTCGATTGTTGTATATTAGTGATACATCCCAACCAACAAAATATGAAAAGAATCTAAAAGATGGATCAGGGTTCAACTAAATATAGAACCAGCTCTCCCTGTTTCTCTGTTTGTAATATACTTCTAACTGCTGAGAATCATTCAACAGAGAAAATCCAATGAAGCGGAATTAGAGTCTCTTCGAGAGGAGTACCATCAAAGGGTTGCCTCTCTTGAACGAAAGGTACACCTCTTCTATTATTCTATTTTCTACTTTTTCTTAGTTTTATCTTGAAGCAACAAGCTAATTACGTAAGTTAAAAATATGGACGCTTTTTTATTGAAAGATGACGGGTCCTGCGTTACTGGCATAATCTAACATTTTTGGACTCTAATGTGAATGTCTACTATGTTAGAAAATCTTGGGATTGATTAACTTGATGTTTCTCATGTCTAGGAATGGTAAAAATATCCATGCATCTGATTCCCACAAAAGAATGACCAATTCAGAGTTTACTAGTGGAACCCACTTTTTATTAGTTGTATATGTTATACCTCCTGCTTCTTTGTAAGGTAACTTGGGAGGCCTTTTGGATAATTAGAAATGCAAGTTGAGCTCCCCTAATGTTTGCTGATTTCTATTTGCTTTTTCTTTCATAGTTCCATTTCCGTGACAATATTTCATTCTAGGAGGTTGTTCACTCCTTGAAAATAAGAAGAAAAAATTGGTTCAAACCAATGTTTTAAAAGGCAAAGGCGTAAGCCTAAGCGTTTGCTTGTCTAAAAGTGAGGCGTAAGCCTTTCGTGCAAAGCATTTTTATATTAAAAAATTATTAATATAGGTTTAAAATTAAGTTAAATAAATACTAATACCAAATTATATTAATATATGCATATTTTTTGCTCAATATTTCTATAAAATTAAGCATTTAGAAACAATTAAAACTTCCTATAACATATGTATATAATA
This sequence comes from Lonicera japonica, assembly GCA_021464415.1. Classification (NCBI taxonomy): domain Eukaryota; kingdom Viridiplantae; phylum Streptophyta; class Magnoliopsida; order Dipsacales; family Caprifoliaceae; genus Lonicera; species Lonicera japonica. The sequence continues at coordinate 4,231,618 of CM038467.1, read as the reverse complement.
CAGTTATATACAACAATTTATAATACGTTTAGGCCAAAAAAAAAAGATACACAAAATAAACATAAATCAATTAAACTGATGTTCCAAAAAAAAAAAGAAAAAGAAAAGAATAAACTGAATTATATGACTGTTCCCACTCCCCGGGCCACTATAACCACAAGTAGAAAGTAGAAACAACCTCAACCCCCCTTCCCCCCCCTTTCTCAGACTGTCTCTCTCTCCTTGACCGACACACCAAACATCTATCTTCTTCCAATTTACCTCAAATTCCCCTACGATGGAAACCCCCAATTCCTTACTTCCCCTTCTTTTTGTTGTTCTTCTTCTTCCCTCTTTAACTTATCTCTTTTCCTCGGCCACCGATCCAATCTACACCAAATACATCAAATGCTTCTCCACAAAAATACCTTCAATGGAGCTTTTCATTTGGAGGATGGAGATGAGGTCGCCCTCTCTCTCTCTCTCTCTCTCTCGACTATTGTTGCATTTGGTTAGGGTTTCAGTATTTTAACCGTTCTTTTTTTTTTTTCTACTTGACTTTTGAAGCATTTTTCTCTGGTCCAGCTTTAAAAAAGAAACCCAAGCTGCACACACGCTACACTCATCGACACAATAAAGCTTGCGCCCCAGGAAAAAGCGTTTGCATCATCAAAAAGGCTTACGCCTATTGTGCACTCCGCTCTTCTCGTCACGCCTCGGAGCGATATTTCCCAAATGCGCCCTAATGCTCACCTCAAAGCGCACCTCCCAACGCCTTTTAAAACACTGGTTCGGAACCTCTATTACACAGAACAAGAGTTTGAAATTTGGATAATTTAAAATAATCGAGTTAAACATAAAAGATTTCTTGGCTATTTGTCCTTAAGTTAATCAAATATGTATTTTGAATGCGACGTTTTCATTTTCAAAAAGATCAGATTTCAATAGGAGATTTGTATTTTTAATCTTAATATATGTACAAATCACATACTTAGTTTTATTCGAAAAATTGCTAACTGCATGGTGCATAGCCTTTCTAGTATTTCGAAGATGATCTTTATGGCGGGACAACCCCGAAAGAGGATTACTGCAATGAGCAGGTAATTGAACACAATCCCCATCATTTGGGGAAACCGAAACATTAACTTACAACACCAAGAGGAAGTCCCACACCCTGACATCACTGAGCAGAAGACAACTTGATAGCAACCACACTAGTTGGGGTAACCAAATGAGCAGCCTACTGAGCGGGGGCAAGTGAATACAAGCCCTATCAGCATGGAAGGAAAACAATTCCACGAAGCCCTTATGGCATGGAGCTCAGCTAGAGAGGAGAAGAGCTTGGGGTACCCTAAGGTTCTGCTTACCGATTAACAGGAACTTCAAAGAGTACTGGTTAACAGGCTTGAACAAGGGACCCTCTGCTTAACGAAATAGCTTAATCACCTCGAAGGAAGTGAGTAAAAAAACTACACCTACATCCAGTTAGAGAATCTTCCCTCACTTAAAAGTTAAAACAAAGGGCTGTGACCGGTAAATAGATTGAAATTTGAACTACTCAAAGCTGGCGATTGATTGATTTCATCTGTCATTTTTTTCCTGGAAGGTAACCCCTTGCAAGCAGTCCTTCTTGTACATAACCATCTATATAAATATTTTAGCATGCGATCAATCATTCACCTGAATGTTGTTTTGTTTTCCTTTACTATTGATGGAGAAAAAGGGATTTAGTCCTTACCAAAAAAAGGGGATTTAGTCTACTTCTGGAGTGACTGGAATACTCTTAACTTACTAATTTTCTGAAGAAGGATATTTGAAACGAGCGAAACGAGAATGGAACTCATGACCTCTCAAGGGTCGTAAAAGCCTCAACCACTAGGACGACTCCAATATGCTTCTTTTAGTTAAGTAACTTATGATTCCAAAACGTACAGTCCATGTGGCACACGCATCGAGGATGACGTAAGCTAGCTTATTATTGTTACTGCTATTCCTGCTGCGTCTATTTTTTATTTTCGATGTGCACGTGTGCTTCAGGTTTATGCTCTCACCAAGGAAAAGGATACACTACGTAGAGAGCAGAGCAGGAAAAGTGACGCTGCTGCTCTTTTGAAGGAAAAAGATGAAATCATTAATCAAGTTATGGCTGAAGGTAAGAAATTACCTAGGGCATTTTTTTTATCATGTTCCTTTTATGTTGCGTACACACTTTATTTGTTTGTAACATTTAGTGGCATTTTTCTCCCTCGGTATGCTTAACGTAGAGCAACATGAACTAGGCTTTGAGTTTTGAGTTGTAATAACAGACATTGATTAGAGGGCCAACAGCTTAGAGAAAACTCGAGTTGTGTTACATAATTTTTAATTCATCTGATCTGAGAATTTGTGAATTTAAATAAAACTCATGATTTTCAATTTAGTTCGAAAAATTTCACATTTTTTTTTAAATCATCAAGTTTTAGTAATGTAAATTAAGTTTAAGTAGGTTTCTTATCCTCTTTACCATTTATATATTTTGATTGAAGAGAGAAAATATTGGTAATGATACTAAAAGAAAGATAAAGGTAGAAAGAGATGGATTAAATTTAAACTCTGTATTTCAATGTGGGATTTATAGAATCACACCAATTTATTTAAGATTTTGAATTCCCATAATTTCTAGGATTTTAGAATTTCAAAAGATTTAGAAATATAATCTTTTTTTTTCAAAAAGAACATACTAACTTCATAAATCACGAGATTCTGTAAATCACTAAATCTCATGCTTGAAGTCCTACCAAAAGAACACACCCTTAATGAACTTTCAATGATAAAGAATTTATGTTAATTGAGCAAAACTTGATGATATAAAATGTAACTTAGGCAAGGCTTAGGTCATGTGTGGTTATGCTGTGGTAAATTCAAGGTGCAGTGTTAATTTGTGAAGCAAGTAGCCCCAAGACTCCAATTATGTGGAAATTGAAGGCTGAGTACCAGACTATTAGACTAGGAGACATCGACTTCAGCATACCTCTATACTAGCAAACAAGCAATTGATCCGAGAATTTAGTACTCGCTATCAAGTTATGGTCCTCAGATTATTCCAATCTATTAAGTTGGATCCGAAGCTTTATATAGGCAGCATGTTAGAATGACAACGACATTCCTCTTTGTTCTTTAATAATATAACAGATGTATTATACATTATATACATTCATAATAACCACTTATTTGTATTTGAAGTAAATGAATACTGAAATATACTTGTGGTACCAAAGGTCCCATCAAAAGTTTTAGAAGTTTTCCATCCTCTAAAAATACCAATCAACTGTCAATTGTCCTAACGACTTCTATAAGAAATGTTTGGGTGTCTATATTTTCTGAAGAGAAGTAGTGCTTTTGTATAAAAGGTGAACTTCTTTGTCATATCTGATATTTATTCCAGGTGAAGAGCTTTCAAAAAAGCAAGCTGCTCAAGAATCTCAGATTAGGAAATTAAGGGCACAGGTACATGCACAGCTTGGTTTGTCAGTATCTTATCATCCAGAAGCATATGACTGGTTGTTAATCTCAGCAAATGTTGTTATTATGTGAAAGCTAGATTAGAGAGTTTGAAGAGGAGAAGAAAGGACTGATGACCAAACTACAGGTAAAGTGATATTTATCTTTGTTTTACAATTTTGTAGATTTGTAATGCATCTGATATGGCTAACCAGATTCCACACTCTCTTGAGCAACTCTTTGTATAGTTAGCTGTTCATGATTAGAATCTATCGAACGAACTTTTGGAATTATGCCTCTCGCAATATTTTACTTACACTAATTACGGAGTGTAGGCTTTGTCTAATTGAATATCTTCTTTGCTGATCACAGTTTTTATTATGCAAGTTTTTAAATTTCTTGCATATTCTTAGTTTGGATGTTATATGCCATTTCCAGGTTGAAGAGAATAAAGTAGAGAGTATGAAGAGGGATAAGGGAGCAACTGAGAAGTTGCTGCAAGAAACAATAGAAAAAAACCAAGTAGAACTTACAACACAAAAAGAATATTATACAAATGCATTAAATGCAGCGAAGGAAGCTGAAGCACTAGCAGAGGCAAGGGCCAATGATGAAGCTAGAAGTGAACTAGAGAGTCGTCTGAGGGAGGCTGAGGAACGGGAAGCTATGCTTGTTCGGGCACTTGAAGAATTAAGACAAACTTTGAGCAGACAGGAGCAGCAGGCTGTTTTCAGAGAAGACATGCTACGCAGAGACATTGAGGATCTTCAGAAACGATACCAAGTAATGTTTAGTGTTCTCTGATTGGGAATCAACTAAAAGTTCACTTAATAGTTTGAATTTTATGCTTTCTTTTTTGAATAAAAAAAAAATAGTTTCACAGATAACTGAATTCGGAAAATTATCGGTGTCTAGGCTAGTGAGCGTCGATGTGAAGAGTTGGTTACACAAGTTCCTGAATCTACTAGGCCACTTCTGAGGCAAATTGAAGCTATGCAGGTTTCACATTTATCTTTTATTTCACATATAATTCTTGAAGATTACTTCTTGAACTAACTTGTTCGATCATATTTTTTTCTAACAGGAAACAACTGCCAGAAGAGCTGAAGCTTGGGCTGCTGTTGAGAGATCCCTAAATTCAAGGCTTCAGGTTTGTTGAAATTGCACCTGTTCTCTATACTTCTGTTCTTCATGTTTTAGGTTTAATTAATATATAAATCCACAGGAAGAAGAGGCCAAAGCTGCTGCTGCGGAAGAAAGAGAGCGGTCTATAAATGAGCGGTTATCTCAAACCTTGTCTCGAATAAATGTTCTCGAAGCTCAGGTTCATCTTTAACTCAACCTATACCTAGTGATGAATTATATATTATATTATCTTAACGCTGGTGAGATGTTGCAGATATCATGTCTAAGAACTGAGCAGATGCAGCTAACTAGGTCACTTGAAAAAGAAAGGCAGAGAGCAGCAGAAAATAGGCAGGAGTACCTTGCACTAAAAGAGGAGGCTGACACACATGAAGGACGAGTGAACCAGCTTGAAGAAGAAATCAAGGAACTCAAGAGGAAGCACAAGCAGGAGTTACAAGAAGCATTGACACACCGTGAACTTCTCCAGCAGGTACACTCATGATCACAAGTCCCTATTAATATTATGCATCTATACTCAAAATTTGTATTGGCAGAAATCTTGTTAATGACAATCCTTCTGTACAGAGCGAGGAATAAGAACTTGCAATGTAGTGCTTTAGTTGTAACTATCAAAACCATCATTTCTTTTGATTTCTCTCACGTAGTTGCATCTGCTCGATGTATTGGTCACTCAAGCCCTTCCCCCTTAAGTGTGTAAATAGTCAATATAAATACCCTTTTTATTTTAAAATATAACGTTTTCCTTCATGATAGTGACAATTATTCAAGGACTATAGCATTGAGGATAATATAATGGTATTTCATTAAAAAATAAAATGCACAGTAATAGCCCAAGTTGTGATGTTGTATTTTAGGATAATTAGTGAAACCAACATATAAAACCAAGGACAACCCATTGGCCATTACACTACCAATATGAAATGTTACCCATATGCACTTCAGCTTAGCTTGAAGGTTGAGCTAGTAACCCACTTTCCCGCTACGCTGAGTTAGGTCTGGGGTTCAATATTTTTGACATTGTCAGATTTAATTTATAATTGAAATACTAAGGACTGTTGCACTTGGCAAAAGCGTAGGCCCAATTGTTCTACATTTTTGGTTTTACAGTGACTAGTAGAATTGCCCTTTTCTATTCTGAACAAGGCTCCTGACGATTTTAACAGGAGATAGAACATGAGCAAGCTGCTCGGTTGGAACTGGAGAGGACAGCTTGTCTTCAGTCTTCTGCTGTATCTGAGCAAAGTCCATCGACAAAGCACAAGTCTGCTGTTGAAAATGGTAACCTGTTCCCCTATTTATTTTGGTCCATGTGCTTGTTCCATCTCTTTTTATTGCATATGTATGTAAATAAAGTCACTTTGTACAGGAAATTTGACCCACAGGCTGTCGAGTGCCAGCAGCTTGAGCAGCATGGAGGAAAGTTACTTTCTCCAGGCCTCTTTGGACTCGTCTGACAGTTTCTCTGAACGTAGTAGAAATCCTGGAGAGACAACCATCATGAATAATCCATATTATATGAGAAGCATGATGACACCTAATGCCTTTGAAGCTGCCCTTCGTCAAAAGGAGGGCGAACTTGCTTCCTATATGTCTCGATTGGTATGAATGAATAAGCCCGTCTTTAACCAATAGTTACAATGGTTAAGCTGATTGTACAATTTCCTTTTTTTTTTTTGGGACACTCGTCCCGTTCGCCTCTAGTTTTACACACTGTTCTACTGTTTCATCATCACTTCAGGCGTCCATGGAATCCATTAGGGACTCTCTTGCCGAGGAGCTGGTTAAAATGACTGCACAGGTGAATTTCTGTCTATAGTCAGCATTATGTAAACCTCTCATAATATACTTATCTTTAGGTTGTTACTAAATTGGCTACAGTGTGAGAAGTTACGGGCAGAGGCTTCCATGTTGCCTGGAATACGGGCAGAGCTAGAAGCACTAAGACGAAGGCACTCTGCTGCACTTGAGTTGATGGGTGAACGTGATGAGGAGGTACATTTTTCACTTTTTATAAGGTTGTATTGATGTGAAATGATGCTAATATGCTTTGTTTACGTCTTAGTGAGGTACTTGATAATGTTAGATGAAACAAACTTGGTCGGGCTGTTTATCTCCCACAGTATCCCAATTCCCAAAATTGAAAATTGTTCTAATTGGAGCATTATATGAATAGTAAATGAAGATATAACTTTTTGTTGTACATAACCACAGGTGCCTAGGCTCTTCTAGAAGCATTATGGATCTAGTTTTCCCACAACTAAAAAAGCCTTTATATATACCCTTTTGAACCGTTTGAGTTTGTAGCACTGCAGACAAACTTAACTTTCCAACTCACTACAAATGTGAGAATACATGTGTATTGTGAGCAGTGTTTTAAATAGCGATAGCGCGAGCAATAGCGTAAGCTATTCGGGACTCAAATAGCGTAATAATTAAAAAAATAAAAAATAATATTATACTAAAGAACATTAGTAAAAATTCATTAAAAAAAATAAAGTAAAACCCAACACAACAAAAAATAAAAATAAAAGCCCCCAGTTGTTCAGCACTTCAGCCACAAGGCCCACAACACAACAAAAAATAAAAATAAAACCCCCAGTTGTTCAGCACTCCAGCCACAAGGCCCACAACACAACAAAAAATAAAAATAAAACCCCCAGTCGGCTGAACTTCAACATTTCACAACAAACAAACAAACAAACAAACAAAAAAAAACCAGAGCAGAACAGTCGGCTGAACTTCAGCCACAAATAAAACACTAAATAAAATGAGTAGGCTAGGCTAAGCAAATACCTTATGAGCGACGACGAAGGAATAGAGAAGTAGCAGCAACGACGAACGATTGACGAACGAGAAGTAGCAGCAACGACGAACGATCGAACAAGGAAGGAGACCCAGCAGCGACGACGGTGAGAGACGACGGTGATCGACGACGATGGAGAGAGGAGAACAGAGGAGAGACGGCGTTGGAGAGAGGAGAATAGAGGAGAGACGATAGTCGATGGCTGAAATTTAATTTGAAAGAGCTAAGCTTCTTAACTCATTTATTTGACCTAACTTCGTTTTTTGCTCAAATAGCGTAGGTTTTCTCCGAATAGTGTGAATAGCGTGCCACATCATCAAAATACCCACGCTTTTTGTTCCTTTTGCTATTCTTGGCACGCCACATAGCGGTAGGGTGTTTTTTTGCGCTATAGCGCGCGACATTACGCTATTGAAAACACTGATTGTGACACAACATTTAGCTTCAGGTAGAGGACTAATTCTTCTTTTAGGTATCTAGTGAAAGATGGACTTTTGTGCCAAGATAAGAAAAACTTGTGTTTGCAGCAGTAGATAAATCAGCATAAAATTTTACTGCATGTGGTCCCCCCCACCCCAAAAGGAAAAAGAAAAAAAATGATTATGTTTAACTTTCCTGTGGCTTGACTAACGAAAACATGCATGTATAGAAGGGTCAACTAAGCAAAATAAAATAGGGTGAGGCTTGAAGGTTTGAAATTGACAATATCTTTGGGGAATGAATATTTTTTCCAAGGTTATTTTTTGCCTCCGTTTCAAGGAGTTGCAAAAGATAGTAGATGCCTTACTACATTGCATCCAATAATAGCAAAGTGGAGGCAATAACTCTCTTTGCTCTTTTTGTTTTTCAAAGATAATAAACAACAGTTCTTTTTAATATTTCCTTTCATCAACTCTTTAAAAGAGACGACTTATTGAAGTTCCTAACGGCGAATTGTATGGTTTATTTTAGCTTGAAGAACTTCGTGCTGATATTGTGGACTTGAAGGAGATGTATAGAGAACAAGTAAACTTGCTTGTAAATAAGGTACTCTATTCAAACGTACGAGTCAGTATTACTTCCTCCCTCTCAAATTCATAGTGGCCCTTTGGTGAAGAATAGAACTGATTTTCCAATTGTGAGTTTGTGATGCATTATGTCCCCAAAAAGGAAATGTGTTTATTATTAATTTGAGACATCCTGGAAAGATTAGTGGGATTATTAATTTGAGATGGTGGGCATACTTCCTTTCCTTTCCTTTTTCTTTTTTGCTGAATACTATCTCTTCTTGTTTGCGTATAATTGTATGCAGATCCAGGTGGTGAGTTCATCTAATATCGCTGCCTGAGAAAATTATTTTCTCATGATGGCCTCATCATTCTAGTTGTCATATTGACAATATAGTTATTAGTATATCAGGTGTATCCTAATTGATGTGGTTATATTTTTTGTATACGATTGAAATGGTTACATCCGTCATCTGAAAAAAAGAGCTCGTATCCCTTGTACTTCATCCTGTCCAACTGCTTGCAAGAGTAGAGGAATTTTTATATTCTTTTTTTTTTTAAATGTCAAATTCTGTATCGTAATTTAATAGCACATTTGTAGATGACTGATGCAATTTGTTTTACTGGATAGAGCTCATCCGTTTTTTCCGATTGATTCGATTGTTAGCAATAGTATGCGAGGGCAATCCAATTTTAAGTGAATGATCAGGATTATTTTTACTCTCTCTCTCCCTCCCTCCCCTTTTTTCTTTTGCTATTATTTTGTTGGGTCATGGTAACAATAACCTATGTTTTGAGAACATATGTTAGCGATCTATTTATAGCAAGAAAAGGGATTCTTACAAATGAGATTATTCTTTTATGCTAAACATGTAGGCACAAGTTATCATTTTATTATTTTGTAAGATTGAGTCATATCTAGATGTTATTGATTCATATTTTGACATGTATGCATTTTTTGAATATTTATATTCCCAAGAAAAACGTTGACGGAATTGGAAAAAAAAATGAGGTTTGTAAGACTACTATATTTTTCCTTTTTAATATGCCAGCCAAGAAATTCCGGTAATATTAAGACTAAGAGAAACTAAAATCTTCTCATTTTATTTTCCTCAAATTTGAGGTTGAATTTGAAGAAAAGGTCATATTTGAGGACAAGTTAATGCCATTGAATGTTAATTGCTTTTTTGTTAAATATGTGACTGTACCTTTATTTTGGAATGTTCTTAAATACACTAACAAAATCAGTTTTTCTCACCTTAGTGTGAGAATATTATTTTCTCACCCCGATCAAATCTTTAAAATTTTTTGCACTTCACCTTTAGCTGTGGGGTGAGTTTACTGAAACAATATAGATATGATAAAATTTCGTCGCAAAAAGAAAAAACATTAAATAATGTTAATTTTTTCTTTAGTATAAAACATAATAAATAAAATTTACATCATTTTTAATAAATTTTATTAAAATTTTAATCTCGCCAAGATACAAAATGTTAATTGTCAGAAACACAATTTTAGTAATTATATGATATTTTATATAATCTTTTATTGCTCATTATTCATATTTAAAATTTATTTACAAATTTTATTTTTATCTTTATCAAATAAGTAAATATAAGAGACTTAATTCACTATACTAAAAATATTAAAAGATCAATTTTTTGTATGTAAAATATATGTTATCTTTTGTGAAAAGGGAAAAAATAAAATAGTTTTCATAATAATAAATCATTTATTAAAATATTTTGCTACTTTTGATTTCTATGATATTTAATTTTTTGGAGATTCAAGAAAATGATTTCCTGACAAAAAATTAAAATGATAGAGATTTTCTCACCAAACTATTTTATTTTTTCTTAAATTTTTTACGAGTAATTTTAAGAAATTAAATATTGAAACAATAAAAGTACAACATACAATAAATATATATATTTCCCTCATTCCTTTTCTCTCCCTCCCTTCAATTAATATATATTTTTTTCTTTCCTCCATAATCTCACTAAATTGAAATTTGCTTAATTATCCTCCGCACCCTTTGCTTTTCTTTTTAACTCTAATTGTTCTTAAATAAATAATGATTTATTAGGTTCAAGAATTTTCTTAGCTTAATTAGAATAATAAAAATCAAAGGAATAATCAAATTAATAATAATTACACCAAAACCTTAGCTAACAATCAGCGAGAAGATATTACCTAAAATGATTAAAACAAATCTATATTTTCAAATTTCAAAATTTAAAATTCAAAAATTCAAACTAATTAAGGATTTTAAAACTAAGATATGGTCATATACTTGTAAGGAATGAAGCAATTATGCATCTCCTACACCACATAAATATGCACCATATGTATCTACACATACACATAACTTGCATGTTTATTTTCCTAATTAAGGAAATTACTATGAGATAGCCGAGAATAATTTCAACTTACAAATTTGTTAATAATAAAATATTTTTTAAAGAAACGAACTATATTTCTAACTAAATAATATAAAAAATGTTAAAATTTGGGATTTTACATGAGAAGATAAATTTGTGGCATTTTTTTCATAGTATAAAAAGCAGGGTGAGAAAAAAGGTTTTTACGCTATTTTTTAGGTTAATATTAACGTAACTTTAACTTTTGGTGGGGTGAGAAGACGAATTATGTGGGTGCATTTAAGAACATTTTTATTTTATGAATTGCTGAAGTTTCCATTCTCTTCGTAATTGAAGATAAGTTTGGTGGATTTTTCAAATGAGATGATAAGAGTAGGATTGGAAAAAGATTTTAAGTGAATTTTTTTCCAAATTTAAATTTAGGAAGGAGTTTAAAGAAGGATTGGACTTGTTCTAATGAACTGTGTAAACTTAGAGTTTGAGCTAGAATTACAGCTTTTCCCCAAAACCAAAAATTCAAATCTATACGTGAAATTATCAATGGTGATTACAAGAGAATATCGTTCAGAAGTGTAAATTTTTTTTTTCCGTGTATGAAGAAACTACACCTGCCTTGCACGTGCCAGTTTCTACACCATTTTTGGCTAATATCTTTTACTTTTTTGTTTTACCCATGATTTTCCTGAAAAAGTATATGATATTTGACAAAATTAATTACGGTATTAGCTCCATTACAAATTAATTATCAATTAACCATCCAAAATGTCATAGTTACCGTTACACTGTTGGGCTATTTCGGTATGGCACAGCAATTTTTTGTTATATCACTTGCAACTTTAAACATTTTAGTACTCACCAAATACACTACGATTTTTATAAGTAGGGTGTTTGACCTCTTGACGTTAAACAATATATAAATGTTTTTATCATTTGTCTTATTCATTACGAGAATAAAAAAGTTGTTTCAATTTCACTTACTGAATTATTAAATTGTTTCAATTTAACCATTAAATTATTTAATTATTTTAATTTTTTGAAGGATTAATAATTTGATAGATCAATTAAAATAATTAATAGTTCAATGATATTTGAAATAATTTACAGAAAATTTATTATGCCTAACGTTTCATGGTAGTTATACAATCGTCGTGTGTTGTAAAATATATATATATATATAACAGGACCAATTTATAAGTTGTTCAGATTTTTCCATATATATGCTCAAAAAAATAAAAATAAAAAAATCCATAATTATATTGAAATTATGTATTTCATAATAGTTCCACCACCAAACACATGATTATGAATTTATGACCTTTCTTAAACAACCGTCGACGTCAATGTGTGTGACGGAGGACAAACTCCCCGAGGCGTACGTTAACATCGATCCCTTTCCCTTTCCCTTTCCCTTGCAGGTAGCGGTTCGAGATTTTCGGTTGCATTTCCTTCCTTCCTCTCCTTAGACGGTTAATACTCCGGTTACCTTTCGCACCCCCCGGCTCGTGTTAGGATTCGAATCGACACTGCTCTGCTTCTCAATTCTGAGTTCTCCTTGTTTCATCCATTTTCTCCCTCAACGTTCGAATCCTGCGATAAGGTAACTAACGAGCTTCTAAATCATAATGCCTCTCTCTCCGCTCTCGCTTTATATTTTGATCCGAAAGTTTATCTTAACTTCTCTTAATCTCTCTCTGCATTTACGCAGGCTTATATCAGTATATATCTATGTATAATTAATAATTAGATATGGATTTATCTACATCAACTATTCTAAATTTTTTCAACATCAATGATTCATTTACATTTGATTAAAGCTGAGTATATCTAACTTGTTGAATTTCGAAAGTCTCTCTCACATTTGGTCACAAGTTAATTCTGATAAATTATACAACATTGAAATGGAGAAATTGTATTAATGAACAAGAAATCCACAAAGTTACATTGTTCATGTGTCTTGACCATTACCAGGGATTTGCCCATATATATACAAGAATGAAACAAAGCAAGAATATACAAGAATAAAGAAGGGAACACCATAACTACTACTCATAAATAGAGGAAATAAAGAAAAAAAAATCCAGGGGGACAAATTGTATAGAGAAATAAGGCAGCATAGAAGGGAATCATCCATATATAGAAGGGAATATTGAAACCCCCCCTCAAGCTGAAGGAGGCTCTTAGGGTCCGAAGCTTGGATCGAGAAAATGGAATTTGGTTTTGGTTGTTCGACGTGTTTAGTTGACCGGCAAAAGGAACGGCGGTAACGAAAATAACAGGAGCCGACGGAACGGCATGACGGGAGCCGACGGAACGGCGAGGTCCGGTTAGAATTTTCGGAGGAAATAAAAACTTGATTGAATACGCGAGCAGACGTATAACAGGTGGGGTCAGGTGGATCTGGAATAAAGCGCTGGATTTGGACGAAGGCGATGGTCTGGATTCGCCCGTAGGCGACCCAAAAGGTCGGTTTGAATTTGTGTCTATGAGATACGGAGGTGAAAGGGTAGAGGACAGGGAGAGGAGGAAGGGAAAACATTATTGAGATAAAAAGAGAAAGGCGATGGATTCTGAGAATCATCGCACCAAAATTCAAGATAGCAGGGAAGTAGAAGCAGAGACGAATTGTATCTTATATCTCCTAAGGCAGTCCAATCCGGAGTCATTGATCGCAACCTCCGCAACAGAACTAATTTGAGGAGACCCCTTTGAGAACCATCAAAGCAACTTGATAATCTGACAGAGTCGGATTGCCGGCATATCCACTGCTGTCAGAGATCCCCGGTTCGAAAGATTCACGGTCGGTAGACGGATTCAGGGGTTGACGAGAGGAGCTTTAAAAAACTTTTGTAGTGAGGATGCTCCAACAAATTCCTGGGTCGGAAGAACCCCAGGTTCTAGAGGATTCCTGAGGGGCCAGATGGAGAAGCGAAGGAGCCTGGTGGGTGAGCAAGGGAGTCAGATGGATTGGCCCTTTTGGAGCCGGATGGGGAGGCAAATGACCTGGAGGCTGGGATTTTCCGGCAGTTTTCCGGTCGAACGGTGGCGGCGTCGACCGCAATGGTGTAGTCCGGTACATAGTACCTTGTCTGGTGAGAGAGGCGGTACTAGAGGGTGAGTGAGGAGGTATTGAGTGTGACGGGGTATAGTGTAAGGAACTTGTAGGAGGAGTAAAGGAAAAGACTGATTAACCCTGGGAGACTTGCTGCCCATCGAGCCTCTAACGCCGTCATTCTGCTGCAGAGCCTCAAGCTTTTGATCAAGAGAGGTAAGGAGGGCAGCGCTCCACCAGCAGGATTTAGGATTCTTGCGTAGCTTCAAAGAGAAACGAATCGAGAGTTCACGATGTTTGTGATCGGTACGTGTTTAAAAAGTTTCAACACTTTTTACCCCGAAAACTGAAAAGATTTTGTGATAATTCGACGATTATACGCCGAAAGATTTTAACTGATTCACAAGAAGGAGGACAAGTTGCGGCGAAAAGAGCAGGCAGGACATGGAGTACCTCGCTGGCGGATGCGATCGACATGGCTGTTTGTATTGGATTTGAATGGGTGATTTGCAGTAGGATGGTGCTTTTTGATTTTAATGGTGGGAGAGTAGATCTGCTTGTTGGTAGTGGTGCCTTAGGAAGTGGGCAGGCGGCAGTTGATGATGGCAGGAAGCTGGTGAAAGGATTAAAGGCGCCGATCTCGAAATTTGAATTACTGTATGGCAGAAGGAGTTAATGGCGGATTGCTATGGAAGCTATCGTTCATTAATACAATTTCTCCATTTCAATGTTGTATAATTTATCATGGTATCAGAGCAATAAATTTTTTTTACTTCTTCTTCACCACCATAGCTTCCACAGCAATCCGCCATTAATTCCTTCTGCCATACACCACCCACAGCCACAAATCATTGCCCAAACAAGTACTCACACCTTCTACACTTCGAAATCCTTTCAAACCACTCAAAATTCTTCAAACCATCATCACAGTCTCTCTGCCAAGACGAAACCACCGCCGTCGAAACCACTGGAAAACAAGCCCTCACGCGCCCTGCGCGTGAGATCTGCCCGCCTTCAATTTCACTCGCGCTCCTACGCGCACACCCCCACTCTCGCCACGCGCTCACGCGCGAGTACTTTACACGCGCCCACGCGCGTAGTTGTATAACCCACGCGCTTTCAACCGTGCTTGGCGCGTGTGTACCACTTCCTTACGCGCATCCACGCGCTCAGCCATACACCACCATAGCTTCCACAGCAATCCGCCATTAACTCCTTCTGCCATACACCACCCACAGCCACAAATCATTGCCCAAACAAGTACTCACACCTTCTACACTCTCGAAATCCTTTCAAACCACTGCCAAAATTCATCAAACCATCATCACAGTCATCGTCTTGCCAAGACGAAACCACCGCCGTCGAAACCACCGGAAAACAAGCCCTCACGCGCCCTGCGCGTGAGATCTGCCCGCCTCCAATTTCACTCGCGCTCCTACGCGCACACCGCCACTCTCGCCACGCGCCCACGCGCGAGTACTTTACATGCGCGTATGATAAATTATACAACATTGAAATGGAGAAATTGTATTAATGAACAAGAAATCCACAAAGGGTTCATTGTTACAATGTGTCTTGACATTTACCAGGGATCTATGCCCATATATATACAAGAATGAAACAAAGCAAGAATGATTCAAGAATTAAAAAGGGAACACCATAACTACTACTCATAAATAGAGGAATAAAGAAACATAGAGATAGCATCCAGGGGGACAAATTGTATAGAGAGGAATAAGGCAGCATAGAAGGGAATCATCCAACATAGAAGGGAATCATCTCGTAACAAATTCTATCCTCTCTGTCACGAAATGTTGAAGCTAACTACCACAATGTCCACCTTTATGTTCTTTCTACTTTTTATAATTCTTTCTAAATATTGGATCATGGATTATTTGGTGCCAAGTTTCATTCGGAAGTGTGGACTCTATCTTTCCGGTCTAAAATATAGCAGTGATACAGTTAAAATATGTAGTCAGACACGTATATTTGTATTGTTTTAGCATTGGTGTGTACATATGATTTATCGACACAGTGATGTATATATATACATATATTAGAGGGAACTGATTGCATCTGTCAGAGGAAAGAAGGAATGTATAGTTACTGATTGACTATAACTTATCTTGTGTGACAGTGTTGTTAATCACAGTTTCTTCTGCTATATTTAACAATGCGACGCGACTCATACTCGGCCTACAAACGTGTATCGTCAAGAGACCATCTCAATGTCCAAGAGAAAGAAGAAGGTTTAGCTACTTGTAATTCTAGATTGCTTAGCGAGTTAAACATGATTTCAGGCTATATTGGTTCCAATGCAGGTTAAACGATTTAATTCCTGGCCTTATTGTGCTTTCATTAGTTGTTACTGGCAGTCAGAATCAGGAAGCTCTATAAATAGAGAGAACATTTGAAATTTGTTGAGTACGAAATCTGCAAAAGTATATATTTGGGGCTGGTTCGGTTGCATGGTTATCTGTTTATATGGTAGTAGTCGAAATCTATGTAAATTTTGTAGTGTGATTTGACCTCACGAACTTATTGTGTAACTGCACATTCTGTAGTTTTGAGTACTTTTATAAAACATCTTATTTACCTTAAATTTGTCACCTTTTATGCTGGTTTATTCTCGTAACCAAGCAGTATTCAGATAATTTATGCATCAAATTATTTTAGATGCCCACTTCATTAACTGAGGGACTGCAACACAGCCAAACGAACTCTTATTTTATCTATATTTGCTATTTGATGTAGAATACGCATATAGTCTTTTATCCAATGAAATAGATTATTAGCACTTGGCAAGGAACTAAAATAATAAGACTAGCAGCAAACAGCACGACAAATTGTTCTATGAGATTGATTGCATACTTTTTAGTAAGACCTGATTATGTGGCATGAGTTTTTTTTGGTTCCTTCAAAACAAGGTATATTAACTAGAATATTATATTTTATTAATGTGATTTGAACTGTTATTTGATTCCTTTTATTAAAGTATAATCTATACAATAAGGGGCAATGCTTTTTGAAACTTACAAATTTATAAGGGATAAAGAATTGTGTGGCTGAGATTTAACATGCTTTTTGAATGGTTGATAGTGCCTTTGGCATGGGTTACGACCTAGTATATTTATATGGGCATTTGATGATTGTGCTAGGCCGATTGCAGAGTGGCACTGGGAAAGAAACTGGAAACCCGTCGTGGAAACGACCATTGCCACATGTAATGGTGGCAGCTCTTTCATCATTCTTATACGGCTACCACCTTGGGTTGTTCTTAGCTTCTCAGATTCAATTCTCATCTAGTCTCCTTGTTTTCAGTTTTTCAAGAAGTGAGAAATCGGGTTACATATCTTTCGTTTTTTTGTTTCTTTGTTGTTGTTGTTCAGGGTGGTTAATGACACGCTAGAAACCATTGGTATGGAACTTGGCTTTAGTGGGAGTACCCTGGCTGAAGGTGCTTTCAGCGATGGAGCCATCAACCTTATGATATGTTTGTGTAATATTTTTGTTTGAAATTCCATTCAATGATATTTATATTGTCAAATGAAGGTCTGGTGGTGAGTACATGTTTAGGGGGTGCCTTTGTTGGATCTTTATTCAGTGGTTGGATTGTGGATGGAGTTGGTCGGCGAAGAGCTTTTCAAATGTGTGCTTTACCAATGATAATTGGTGCTTCGACAAGGTGAACGCACGTGTTATTTTCTTATATGTCTAACATTCTGGCACTGGATATTTTTATCCCTTCAAACAATGTAGCTGGAACTTGACAGGTTTGCTTCCCATAATTATTCCCTTTTTCTGCTCAAACTTTGATGGTCATTCGGGGGGTTGCCTTTGGGAAACTAGTTGCTAATTTTATTTTGCTTGTTATTAAATTTAGGTGCACAGTGTGCCTATTTATACTAGGAGGAAGTATATGCATATGCTTCTTATGTTATCTGCCCTCGTCAAGTCTATTATATTGTGTCTTATTCGGTCATTAGTCTATTGGGTGTGTCTAACTCAATTCAGTTCATGGTGTACTGCGTAACTTTTGTATAGTAAACGTTGGTCAGATTCAGGCTTATTGTACTCAATTTTTTAAAAGGTGAAACAAAAGAAAAAAAATGTAGCGATATTTTTCATTTAGATTGTTTTCCTTTCCCTTGTGGAATTGATTGGTCTTGGCGTGCTGCTTGCATAAATATTCCTCCATTGGGCTGGTTTTCTGCATCCATTTAACGGCCACCACCAAATCCAGCCTGTGGACCAGTTAAATTTTCTAATTGAGATGTTAATTTTTTCTTTTCGATTTCTATAACCTTTTGTAGTGTTGAACTCACAAGAATGATCTCCAAACCACGAACTTGCAGTGCCAATACAAATACTCTTGGGGGTATGCTTCTTGGAAGATTATTTGTCGGAACTGGGATGGGTCTTGGTCCTCCTGTTGCAGCTCTCTATGTTGCAGAGGTACTCTTCATGTTGTTTCCATTGTCATTTTGGCATAATTCCTTTTCATTGCCTAGTGCTATTGTTGTTGTGCACTAATTTTCCGCATTATGCTTAATCCTAATGACTAGGTTTCACCAGCTTTTGTAAGAGGTACCTACGGGAGTTTCACTCAAATTGCAACATGTCTTGGACTTATGGGCGCTCTATTCATCGGAATTCCAGCCAAGGATAATGTGGGTTGGTATGAATCATGACATTGGCCCACAATTGTCTGGTTAAATGACTGCATTATAATTTATTCAAATCCACTTAAGCCTATTGCTTGTTTCAGTTGTTTGATGTATTTTGTTGATGATGAGAATGCAGGTGGAGAATTTGCTTTTGGGTATCTGTTATTCCTGCCACATTACTTGTTCTCTTTATGGAATTCTGTGCAGAGAGTCCTCATTGGCTTTTTAAGGTTATGTTCTATTAATGACTTGTCTCATTAATTTGGTTGTGATTTCCTACATTTGAAAAAGCTTTATACCCAGCCAGTTATCTCTAAATGTTGCAGATTTAGTTGCTTACAATTGCGTGGAGGAACCCAGTTTTGTGAATCATTTGATTCTAACTGATTGTAGTGTCTTATTATACTGTAACCAATGAATGATGTTGTTCATTCACTTGGTTCAGAAAGGAAGAAGTGCTGAAGCTGAAGCAGAATTTGAGAGGCTTCTAGGAGGTTTACACGTCAAATCTGCAATGGCAGAACTGTCAAAGTTAGACAGAGGGGATGAGGCAGATACAGTGAAGTACTCGGAGTTACTCTATGGATGCCACTTGAGAGGTATATATACATACATGTTTACTAATTCACTCTATTTAATCTATTACTCATAAAAGCTTTATGTTTCCTTTTGCAGTCGTTTTCATTGGGTCTGCTCTTTTTGCTTTGCAACAACTATCCGGTATTAATGCCGTATTCTATTTCTCTTCTACTGTCTTTAAAAGTGCGGGAGTACCTTCAGATCTTGCAAACACGTGTGTAGGAATTGTGAATTTATCAGGTAATGTGATCTATTTCTTTTTTACCTTTTGCAGTGTGAGCTAACCATTAGCCTTTTCTTACCCTGTTATTCGTAACTTTTTTCAGGGTCTGTCATTGCAATGATTTTGATGGATAGATTAGGAAGGAAGGTGCTTCTTGTAGGGAGTTTCTTGGGCATGGCAAGTAGAATACCCTTTGCTCAAAATCCTTTTACATTCATCAGAAATCTCTAGGACTATATTTACTACAAGTGCATTATGATACATTAAGATGCACTATATTTATCACAAGACATTATGATAATTATCACCATTTTATTTTTCATCCGAACCAAATGGCCCCTAGTTGATCTAATGGCATATCAGGGGAATTATGTCAAATAAACAGAGTGACATGCCAAGCTGTCATAGTTTTCAAAATAGTAAGTTGTAGAATATATATTGCCAATTTTTGACTGGGGGTTTATTGAGTAGGTTCTCTATCCATATCCTGATCTGCAAAGCTGTGATGCCGATTAGTTAGTGTTCTCGCTTACCTTTTCATTAGGCTTAGTCAGATGTTTTCTAGTGGTAGATATAACTCTATATTTCATTTGACAAATTTTTTTTCCACAAATTTATGTTTTAATAAATTAATAGTGCATCTGATCTGTTCAGGCGATTTCCATGGGTTTTCAAGTAATGGCGGCAAGTGCCATTTTTAAAGGTTATGTAGTACTGTACCTATCTGTTGGTGGTATGCTGCTGTAAGTACTTAAATACTCAACAACTTAGCAACAATACAAATGAATCAGAAGCGCAATTATTTTTTGGTATTATAAATTTATCTAAAAGTTCACCGAGTACAGTTGTTTGAGCAGGTTCGTTTTGACGTTCTCTCTAGGTGCTGGGCCAGTTCCTGGACTCCTCTTGTCGGAAATTCTCCCAACCCGTGTTAGGGCAAAGGCTATGGCAGTCTGCATGGCTGTTCATTGGGTAACTTATCTTCTTCTGTTTTCATACTATAAAACAGAATCGGTACTGGGTAGTTGAACTTGATCATATAGATAAGAAAGTCCTTCCTACGTCTCAAATTTAGGGTCTCACGTTTTGTTTTGGGACATCTCGAATTAGTTGTCTTATTTTCATTTTGAGTATACCAAAATTCATTGTCATAAGTAACCAAGTAACTTCCATTATTCACCATTAATTTGGTTGAAATCAATATATTTTTGAAAAAGTGTAAAAGAAAGTGGGTTTCTTAGTTAGAAATAGAGGGAATATACTATGATCTTTCGGAGAAAATATTCAATACAACAGTTACGACACATGTTATCACATATCCAATCAGATTATAGAAATTCAATGACACATGTGTCGTTATAACTGTTGTATTGAATATTTTCTCGATCTTTAGATTACATGTTTGATACAAATAGGAGTAGCTTAGGTTCTTAAAATTCAGAGAATGTTGGCTTTAATTAGTAGCTTTGGGGTTCTCATCGGATTTGGTGTTGCAACAGGTGATAAATTTCTTTGTGGGTCTGTTCTTCTTGCGTTTGTTGGAGCAACTTGGGCCACAAATCCTGTACACAGTCTTTGCAACTTTTTGCTTGATGGCAGTGCTTTTTGTAAAAAATAATGTGGTGGAAACTAAGGGAAAAACACTCCAAGAGATTGAGATTGCTTTTCTTCCAGTTGATTAGGGGTCTTTCACCTTTAAGTTTTGTCGTTGAGGGATTAATTTTTGTGTCAAATTTTGACTCAAAACCATTTGGACTGAAACGCGTAAGTGGTTTAATTGCATCACAAGTTGCGTTCATAATGTTAACTATGGTCTTCTATAGATATGTATAGAAAATTGACTAGAGGTGTTTCTTTCTATTGTATTTTAGTTTTAAGTACAATTAAAATTTTCCTTTTTAAGTACAGTATTTCAATTTTTGTTTAATGGCCATTTATATTTTGTCAAATATTGTTCTTTCCTTACTAGAATTGGAATTTTTCAACCATTCGTAAAAGTGTAATTTCAAATTGACCGAGGCTTCACCTGATAGTGATGGTCCGGGCGCGACAGACCACCTCCGGGTTCAGGTGGTTTGGTATAGGGGTATTGTGCAAGAGTAATTCGAGTACCAAAAATAGATTATTATTTTAAGGTGATATTATTGCAAAAGTAATATTATGTCTTGCTAAAAAACTTTTGACATATTCTATTCAGAAGAGATATTTAAATATTATTTATAAAAAATTTTATGAAGTGGGTGGTTTTACTTCCTTTTTTGAAACAGACGCTTGCATTACTTCAAATTAAATCACAGTATATCGGAAATAAAAAGAGGAGGCACTCCTCCTATTCACTTCTCATGACCAGACATAGAAAGAGTCACCCTAGCAAGAGTGTGAGCTACTACATTCGCTCATCCACAAATAAACACGACCTTACAACTAGAAATGTTCTTGACCATGGACTTTCAATCACTCACTAATAAACCAAAACTTCAAAGATTTAATGCACTCGAGTGAAATGCTTGCACAAAACTTTGCAAATCAGTCTCTTGAACAACACAAGTAGTTTGACGACTCTTCAACCAATTTAGCGCTTCTTGAATTCCTAAGGCTTCTGTTAACTGTGGAGAATTAGTACCCATAATAATTCCACACAACCCAGTGACATTTCCCACCTAAGTCCCTTAAAACACACCTGAACCACATTTTATCGAACCCGACGCAATACGCACATCTACGTTGCATGTAACCCAACCAGGAGGGGGTTTAGACCATTTCTCCAAAGAGGAAGCAATAGCAGTATTAGGAGGTTTAACAGAATTACTAGCGAACTGCCATCAACGTAACTCATTTGTCGCCGAAGACACAACAATGAAGTGGCTGAAATTTATTAGCCCATACTTGAGAGTTACGGTTGCGCCAAATTTCCCACAGAATTGCTGCAATTCCCTCAACTTCCCTCTTCAGTCTGGTGCGGCAGACATTATTCCACCATTCCACTATAGAAGTACAACATGTTACTTGGTCGAAGCTCGAGCTAGTCCATATTCGACTAGAAAAGGCACATGAGATTAAGGCATGAAAGTCGTCATCTTCCACATTTCGGCACATAAGACACACCAAATCAACGTCCACCTTTTAAGAACTAGAGCCATCTTTGTCGGGAGGCATTTTGATATGAGGCGCCATATAAAGTTTCGTATTTTTGGAGATATATGCAAAGTCCACACACAACTCGAATTTGTAGTAGCAAGGGCCATTCAATGTTGAATTAACAAACCTAGATACCTGTAGCCGCTTTTAACAGTATAACTACCCTTAGCATCCCACTTCCACATCCAAATATCCTCTGCTTGCGCCGTAGATAAATGAATGGATAAGATTTTTTTCTTGATCTCTAGTGGAAAAAATATCAGCAATTAGATCGAAGTCCTACTCGTTATACCCGATTCGCTTAAGAGTAGCCACTGTCATATTTCATATTCTTTAACCCTTCTATCTATCATTCTTAACATATGAATTTATCGCATCATCAATCCATGGATTTCACCGCATGTTGGTTTGTAAACCCGACCCAATGCGAATTCTACATGTTTCCTTTAAAATTGGCTGAGAAGAAAAAATACTATGCCAAATAAAGCTGGGATTATACCCAATGCCCGCCTCCAAGAAAGAATCGTTAAGGTAATATCGGGCTTTAAATACCTTCCCCACCAATGATGATGGAGCATTCACCAGCTACCACCTTGCTTCGCTAATAGAGCAACATTAAAACAATTAATTTTCCGGAAACCTATCCCAACTTCAGTTTTTTTTCAAACATAAACGATCCTAACTCTGCCATCAAATACTTTTAACGTCTTTTTGTCCACTACCCGACCATAAGCTATTAATCATACGTTCTAATCCTTCACAAAGAGAGATCGGGAGAAAAAAAAAACTCATCACATAGGGAGGGGCTGCTTGAATAGCATATTAGCAAAATTTCCTTACTTGCACGAGAAAGAATCTTATTCCTCCAACCATGTAATCGCTTCCATGCTTTCTCTTTGATAAAAGCAAAAACTTTGGCTTTATTTCTACCAATTAAACAGGGGCCCCCGAGATAGTTGCCATGATTCATACAAATAGGAACTTGAAGAAGATTACAAATATCAATTTTTGCATCCTCATTTACGTTAGGGCTGAAAAGAAGTGACGACTTCGAGAAGTTTACCATCTGCCCCGAGGCTTGTTCGTAAAGATGAAGGCAATGCTTTATCATATCACTTTCACTCGCCGTTGCTTTGAAAAATAAGAAACTATCATCTGTAAAAAAACAAGTGAGTGAAATTTCAAAATTTTATTTACAAGTGCGTGGTAAAAGTAGTTGCTACATTGAGTAGTTATGCTAAATTTAAATGTTTCTTGCATTTAAAAAGAAAGGAAAAATGTGGCAGACCCTTAAAGTCATTGAAATCACGCCAACTATGCACATGTAGATGAGCTAAACTTGTAGGTATAATAAATTAACATTTACGAGACCTTATGGGTTGACCTAGTAGTTTTTTAGTTTCGAATCTTTTCGAGTATAGTTGCTCATACAAAAATAAAAAAAAATTAATGCTTATGCGAGTGACAGGAATAAAAAGAAGCTACTGGAGCCTGTCAACTGTTTTATTCGATTACAAACCGCACGGAAACGTGACCGACGGATTTCGGGGATCTCTCGAACATAGGTAGTTGCGGCATCCATCTTTTTAATCTCCATTTCTTTTCTTTCGTCGAGCGTGCCCAACTTTTCATATAATAATTACGTTGTCCTTGATTCTACTAATAGAGTTTAATAGGATCCAAAGATTTTTATTTCCCTTCTGTTACTGCTCAAACCAAAAGCCAAAACCTCCATTATGCAGCCTAGTTTAGGGTTTCTGGTTTTGGATTTGCTATTTTACTTGAGAGCGAACTGTTTGATGAAATGTCTAGTTTAAAATTATAGCCCTAAAGCTATTGCAGAAGGGATTCTAACTTTACACAGTTTCGGTAGTTGTTTCTTATACTATGGAGACCCAAGATGAGGAGGTGAAGAAGGGGCAGGTGGTGGATGCCCGGGCGAGAAACATCAGTCACAATGTGCGGTGTACGGAGTGCGGTAGTCAGTCCATTGAAGACTCCCAAGCTGATATTGCCATTCTCCTTAGGAAGGTTATGCCTTTTCATACCTTTTCCTCTTTCATTACGTACTTGCTTCTATAATGTATCATATGCCTCGAATATTGTTGATATCAAAAGTCGCTGGTTTAGATACATTGACGGTGATGCTAAATCCAAGAAGTAGGTTGCTAGCACCGATATTTTAAATTACTTAATCTATTATCACTCTATATTAACAGTCCTTTGTGTATTATGAGTTCTGGAGTAAATTTGGAAGCGTAAATAATAGCTGTAATAGGATTGGACTATTTCAATCTTGTTTGTGGGCTTAGCATTCTTTTGTGGATCGCACCTTTAATGAGTTCCCTGCATCTTTATACCTTGCCCTGGTTAGCTGTGTCATCTGGGTACTGTCACATTTAGCAGATGAAAAACGATGAATTCATTTAGAGAGGAGGTCTACCCATTTTTCTTGAAAAGACTTTGATTTAGACAAACAATTTTGTCATATGATCAAACGCTTCAACAACAACTTAATCTAAACAAGAAGTGATGCGAAAAGAACACTCCACCAAAGCTTTCATATATGAGAGAACACATGACTACCCCACAATTCAACTTGAAACAACCAAGCGTTGCTTCTATTTACCTCAGTACTTCAGCCGTCTACAGTATCGGACTATCTGTTGAACACAAGCAATAATCTTTGGATCCTAAAGCTCCAAAATAAAATAGAATCACAACAAAAGTTATCAATATCTATATCTATATATATATATTTATCAGTGATGAATCTAAACTAACGTTCTGAAACATTGAAGACAAGTGTTGTTTCCAATTGTTGCTTCTCTTGACATCTTGTATGTACAAGTTTCTCAAATCATAACTGGTTAATGTTCAAACTTCAATTCTCAGTGACAGCTAGAGTCAATTGCTATTTTTTCTGCATGTTGGTTAAATGAACTTACATAGGAGCTATATATGGTTACTTTTTGGGTTCAGAATTTCAAGCAGTCAACTGAGTTATAATATATTTTCATGTTACATAGCTTGCTCCTCTCCCTTGATGCTTCTCTTATTATATATTCATGTAATAACCTACCTGGCTTACCTGCTGATTATCATCAAGTTATCTCTGCAGTTAATTCGTGATGAAATTCGGGCTGGGAAATCTGACAAAGAGATATATAAAAAGCTTGAAGAGGATTATGGGGAAACAGTACTTTATGCTCCGAAGTTTGATTTGCAGACTGCAGCCTTGTGGCTCTCACCGGTCAGCCTAAGAAGACCATTTAACACCCATTTATTGTTACTTTTTTCATAGTAAAACAAAGGTCTTGTTACTTATTTTTTAAACATTTGGATGTTGGGAACAGCTTCTAATTGCTGGGGCCGCTGGTGGAATATGGGCTTACAACAGGCATAGGCAAAAGACGAATGTGCATATAATGGCCTTAAACCTTGTTAGAGGAGTCCCATTGACCCCAAAAGAGAAGCAAACAATGCTTGAGGTCCTTGCACCTCTTGACCTCCAAGGAACTACTTCTAATTCCTTCTCTTGGTGGAGAAGGTGGCTTCCAAAATTATGAGCTTTGAACTTTGCAGTGGGATAATTTGAATAAATTCACCAACTGGTGTGCGCATAGGAGAAACTATATTTGGAAGAGTTCAATCTCATGGCTTAAACTAGTATTCATGATTATAGTGGCACTGAAATTATATATGTCAAGTTTATTTGTTTTTTATGAAGAGTATTGTTAAGCTATTTATTGACGTGATTGCCTGAAATACACTATCCCTGTGTTCAAATAATTGCCCGCGTTTACCATTGACCATGATGGTACAAGGAGAACATGTAGAGGAATCAGCTTCTTGCCTTTTAGTATGTAACTGTCCCCCATAAATTGCTACCTACTTTGTATAATGTATTAATATAATGTTGGGTTGCAAGTCTACCAAGTACATAATCTTGTTCATCTGAGGTTTTTATCAATGGGCAGTAATCAACCTCTGATCAGGAAGAGCGAAGCAATTGCGATCTCCCGGAGTACCGGAATGAGCCAAACATAAGGTAATTCTTGATTTCTTTGTCAAATATCCCCTCTGCGCAATTTAAGAGTCCTCACTTTTCGAGACATCCTTGATTACGAGTCACATTTCTACATCAATGTACCATATCTTTAGCATAACAAAATTATCTTTCGACTATTGATTATATTGAAATTAGTGGTTTTCATAAAAATCACAAGAAAGTCAAAACAATAAACTTTAAAGTTGAGACATTTCAAGAAGAAAATTATGGCGGCTAATTTGAGGAGGGTGTATCTACTGGGAGTAAATTTTTGATGTGGAAAAAATTACACAAGGTCACA
Source organism: Lonicera japonica (assembly GCA_021464415.1). Taxonomy (NCBI): domain Eukaryota; kingdom Viridiplantae; phylum Streptophyta; class Magnoliopsida; order Dipsacales; family Caprifoliaceae; genus Lonicera; species Lonicera japonica. The sequence continues at coordinate 4,204,832 of CM038467.1, read as the reverse complement.
ATAATAAACTGTTATTTGTCAATTTTAACCTAACTTAAATTAGCCTTAGTTAAGTGATAAAATAATATAAAAAATAAGAGCAGAAATAATCATCTCCTTAAATACGTTACTAATTTTTTGAAATTCCACATTTCCTAAAGACGGGTATTTTTTTCCGAGATAGAGTAAACACGGAAGACTAATAAACAAAATGCTTCCGCATTAAGCTAGTGATTGAACCGCTAAGTATCAATCACAGGGAACTCGAAAATTAGTTGATGTTGAACTTGAAAGTAGCTAGCATTTCTGATGGAAGCGCAAATGGTTGGGTCAAAGTACCTGCATGATCACCATCATAAAATAAATTAATAAAACAAAGTCTGAGTACATCTATTAAAAATTTTTGACGACTAAATTTTTTAATCCTATAATAAACTCACCTGAGATGGATGTGAGTGCTCTGAGAGCTCTAACCCTCGTGTAGGAAATTGTGAAGGCAAAACGCAAGAAATCCCTCAATGATAATAAAAATTATTATTTTTTTGATTTATTTTACTAAGCAAACATGAGACAGAGAAATCCGGTTATTGAAATTAGTTGCCAATTAACTTACATTTGGTGGGTACATCCCATTAGTCTTTAAAAATGTATTCCATTCTGTTGAAACTGATAAGTATGGTCTTTGCTCAACTGAAAGTAGACCTACCCTTTAATCCTTAAATGAGTGTAAGCATAAGTTCTAATTAGTTATTTCATATAATTATAACGGTAAATTGCACTTTGCCCACGTAAACATAAACTATTATCCAAATAGTATTTTGCCTACCAAATTATTAATTTTAGCAATTTTCACTATAAACCATTGATTTTATTGCGTTTTACCTCAAATTGCTAACGGGGTTAAAAAAAGACATACTTTGAGGGTAAAATTGAAATTTTATAAAAGGTAAATGGCACTTTGCCTCCTGAACTATTCTCTAAGTAATACTTTGCCTATCAAATAACATTTTTTATCGCCAATTGTTAATTTTGTTAAACTTTACTCCAGGTTATTGACGGGATTAAGAAAATGGAAGGAAGGGCAAATATGAAAATTTAAATTTAATAAGCTTCCACCTCTTGCCGACGATTCCTCTCTCTAAGCATCACCTCTTCAACGATTCTTTGTCTACGAATCACCATCTCCACCTATCTCACTTACAGCTCTCTCTCATCTAGGCCTGGGACTGGTTCGATTATTTAAAAAATTTTGAGGAACCATTAACCGAACCAGTTCTATGTTAACGGTTCGGTTCTACCTATAAAAAAGTGAAGAACCGGTTCTAACGGTCGGTTCTTCCGGTTTATCGGTTAACCGTTAACAAGATAAAAATCGGTTCCTTAACGGTTATTGGAAAGAACTAGTTTATTGGTTAACCATTAACAAGAAAAAAACTGAAAAAACCAAAATATTAATGGTTATTGGAAATAAATAACCGTTCCTTAATGGTTCTAACGGTTCCTTAACGGTTATAACGGTTCGGTTCCTAAGCAATTTAGAAGGAAAATCTAATAACGGTTCCTTAACGGTTATTAGAAAGAAATTATGTCAAGAACCGTTAACGGAACCGTTAACAACCTCGAAGAACCGAACCGGTAACAAAAGTTTTCTATTTTCCAAGAACCGAACCAACCCGGGTTTTATCGGTTCGATTCGGACCGGTTCTCCGGTTTCCGGTTCTAAATTCCCAGCCCTACTCTCATCTATTAATGGCAACCACAGTGTTGAATCAAATCTAAACTCATTTTATCAAATTTTCTTTAATTTCTTGCAACAAATTTAAGCCATTTTTTCTTAAAAAGATTTAAACTTATACAATAAAAACTCTATAAATTAATATGGTTAGGACCGGCCAATTTTACTAATTAAACGATGTTTTAATTTATTAATTTATCGGTAAGTTAATATTAATTTACTGAAAGATTTGTGTTTTCAATATTATTCTCTTAATCTTCTTTAGATTTTATTTTCTATAAATTTAATTAAGTAAATTATATATTTTTAACCCTATTAGCATTTAAGATAAGCTGTAACAAATTTAATTGTTTGTAATAAAAATTGTTAAAATTAATAGTTTAGTAAGCAAAATGTTACTTGGACAATAGTTCAAGGGATAAAGTGCAATTTAGCTTTTGTAAGTTTCTAAATTTGCCCTCAAATTCCATTTGGTTTTTTAATCCCGTTAGCAATTTGAGGCAGACTACAACAAAATTAGTAGTTTATAGTAAAAATAGCAAAAATTAATAGTTTGGTAGACAAAGGCTACTTAAACAATAGTTTATATGGGTAAAGTGAAATTTACCCTAATTATAAAGAATACAAATGTAATTCTGGCATTAATGTTTGTTCAAAGATATAATCTAACTTAAGTCTAAATGTGTCAATTTCGGGTCGATTTCAAGTTAATCGTGTTAGATTTATTAACTCGAAACAACTCAATTATTAAATGAGCTAGTCGTGTCTAACACAAAATTGACCCGAATTTGTTAATATTTGACCCAAGCCCATTAATTTCATGTTAAGTTTGTGTCAAATATTGCATGACATAAAATGAAATTATTCACATAAACATTAGCAAGTGATGAAAATTCACTGTAAAACAAAAATAATGATTAAATTATGACAATAAAACAAATATTTCAAATTAAAAGAAAGAAAGAAGGAAAAAAAAAAGAAAAGAAAAATGATTATTCGAGTAAAACATGAACAAAGTTGAAAAGGTTTTTTTTTTCTTTTTTTAAAATAAGTGTTTAAAATTTTATTATTTAACTAGAATTAGATTAAGTTAGGTTAGAATGTTAAATGGTTTTTTTTATTGTAGTCTCGTGATTTGGTATAATTTTGTGTATGTCGGAGTATCTCTAACATTAATGTATATTTAAGTTTTGTGTAAAATATACAAAACTTGTAAAAATTTTGATCTCTTTTAAATTTAGCTTTTGTGTAAAATGAATATGTAAAATACACCCCAAGTTACACTGCCACATCAACTTTTTCTTTGCTCAATAATTTTATAAAACTTTAAAATATAATAACTTTTAATAAAAATTATATATTTAAAATCTATTTATCAAGACTAACAAATAGATCAATTGCTGTTAAAATATTATGTATACCAAAATTCAAGAAAAAATAATTAAAAATTACATAAAATGATATATAATATACATAATTATCTTATTAGTTTATTCAAAATTTAAACAAAAGTATAAAAATATATCATTAAAATATAAATTTTTTACACTCTAAATTTCATATAAAAATATCTAGATACAAAAAATTTACACGAACGATTAGAAATGCTATCAAACAATTAGTCCATCTATTGAATATGTAGTAGAGGGATTGCGAGGTCAAGTGATAATCGGTGATTGAAGGTTAGCGGCCGCTTGGAAGAATTTCATCTACGTCCTGTTGACGTCATTCTTCTGTAGCCTTTGTCATCAACAATCAAAAGATGGTAACGATCCACATTCAATACTCATGCCAAGTAGGGGGCACTAATAATTTGAAAAATATTTTTTTTACTTATAAATTTTATCATTTATTTTTATTCAGTGTATTAAATAGATACTTAGAGTTAGAGAGAGAGAGAGAGAGTGTGTTATAGTGCTACTTTATTTCCTTGCATTTTTTTACCAAAATCTGAAGAACAATATCAGGACCAATGTGAAAAAATTAACCTTCGTTAAATGGTATTAGTTGCAAATGGAATATATATAATTAACAAAAGGAATTTCGTTAGTTAGTAAAAAGAGGAGGAAAACATTGGAATAAAGAAATGAAAGAAGGAGAAGGAGAACACCGCAAATGCCAAATGCCAAATGCCAAATGCCAAACCAGTGGGATATTTCCTGGAAAGCACCCACATCACATGCTGTTATTTACAAAATCAAATGTTACGTTCGAGTAGTTTCACCTGTAGCCGCAAGCAGTACAAGTTCCACACCCCTATAAATTAGAGGCTATGATTTTTGTTTTGTTTTTATTTTGCCCTTATTATTGTTAATGTAAAAAAAAAAATTATGGATATTGAGATTTGAACTTTCAACTTATTTATTATTAAAAATAATACTAACCATGCTTAGATTTATCCGGGCTTAAAAATCAGGCATCTATCATTTTATATTTTTTTTTGTAAAAGAAAGATAAGTCTAAATTCCTTTCTTTAATTATAATATCAAAGAAATTAGGCTATTTCACTCGCTTTATTTAAGTCTGCCAACCCTCAGTTTTTGTTGTTTAAATTAATTTTTTGTGTAATTGGTCCATTCTATTTTTTTTTTTTTTTATTTTAATTTGTTTTCATCAAATAATACTCAATCTCTTTTAAATACATCAAAATAACGCATAAAAAATAATCTCCAAAAAAATATTATGTGTGAAAATTACCACCACAAATTTTTATCCGAGTGGTATAACTTTCAAAGGATTATATGATCGAATATATTTTGTGTTTTTTTTTTATTATATTAAAGGTATTATATATGGTATGTTTTTTTACTATTAATTACGTTTAAAGTTAATATTTGATAAGAAAATAAAATTTATTACGATTGATTGTATACACTAGAGCTACTTATTAATATCTAGCCCATTTACTTTAGCAAATACATAAATTATTTTTGTCCAGGCTTTAATAACACATTATATACGTTGTTTTGCAGACTTTTGTTGCATTAAAAACATATAATAATATAATAAAGTATTTATTTGAAGTACTATTATATATATATACGGTCAAGATGAGGTGTGGATCAGTTTGTATGGACTGGTCCTTTTTATAACTCTTTTGTATCATAAAAAACACCTTTTAAATATTTTATGTCTAAAAAACGTTATAAAATAACCAATCATACAAAAAATGGACCATATGTATATATATATATATATAAAAGTTTATTTTAACAATAAAACTCCTCTTAACTAGAAAGAAAGAAAATTTACCTCAAATGCCTCTTGGCAACGCATCCCAACTAGGCCATTTGTAGCATCTTTAACAGTCTTCTATATTTTATTTTTTTGTAAAATTTACATAACTTGTAATTTTTTTTGTCTCCAGAAGTCTTTTAAAATACAAGTTTATGTAAAATGATTGTGTGAAACATACTATCATTTTACAATGTGACATCATTTTTCTCTCTTTCTGTTTTTTAAATAAAATTTGAAAATATAGTAATTTCAAATGTAAAATATGAATCTTAATAAAAACTATATATTTAAAATATGCTCATCAATACTTACAAATTAAAATTCATTGTGATTATAAAATTATTTATAAAAAAAATCAAGAAAAAATAATAATAAATTGATAGTTAACAAGTGTTGAAATCTTATTGATTATTTTAAAATTTACACAAAACTTTACAAAAGTACTATTGGAGCATATATCTTTTTAATATTCAAGTTTTTTATAAAAATTGGTTGACACATAATTCATAAGTCAATTTTTACACTACCATTAGAGATGCTCTTACATTCGTTTGTTAGATGATATTCTATTACTTAAATATGTTTTTTTTATATAAAACTTAATTAATTAAAGGTTTTTTTTTAGTTACTCCCATATTTTTAAGGGGCAATTGGGCATAAGGGTATATTTCAATAATAACATAATTTTAAAAGACACTTATAAATTAACCGTGTAAATTAAGAATACTATACAAAAAAGACACTAATACCCCCTTCTTTATAACATTTCACGTCTCATCAGAAATGGTGCTAAAATGGTTATAGCACCAAAAGTGCTAAATTCCTTATAATATCTCACGTCTCATCAAAATTGGTGCTAAGTACTTTTAGTACTAATAAAAAACAGAGAATAACAAAATTCATGGTATTAAAACAGATTTAGCACCCATCCAATCCTATACATTAATGTGATTTTAGCACCAAAATCACTAATGGTACTAAATCTGTTTTAGCACCTATCCAATGCTACACATCAAGGTGATTTTAGCACCAATAGTGCTAAAATGGTTTTAGCACAAATACAAAACATAGAACAACAAAATTGATGACATCATCATCCACTCAATTTATTTATATATATATATATATATGTGTGGATCGACGTAGGGTTCGTTAAAAAAAAAAGTTGCGATCAGATTTTTTTTCAAATCTTGTTGGGCTGTCGATTTCGATAGCAAAATGACCTATTATTGTCTTAATTTTACACGATATTATAGTAACTTTGTCTTTCGAACAACATATCCACAAATCATCAAAATCCAATGGTTCGATCAAAAGTTATAACTGTTTTATAATTGCACCTGTAGAAAAAGAAAAAAAAAAGATGAGAACGGCGTTCCCTCGACGATACGATCGAAGAGTTGGGTGGTGATGGTGGTGGTGGTGGAAGAAGTGAGATTGTTGGTGAGGAGGTCGGAGAAAAAGGACAACTGTTTAGGGGCTGAGAGAAAGAGACGGGAGTGAGTGAGCAAAGAGAGGGGCACTGTTTAGGGTATTTTTGTCTATCAACATTTATTATTTTCCTTTAAATAAATTAATATTATGAAAAGTATCCAATGTTGCTTTGAATTTTGATGAGTTTCGGTGATGGGATGAGGCAATTCCGCAAATTTATAGTGCAGTTAGTGCTAATAAAAGGGGGCAGTCCCAATTTAGATTTTGTTAGTTTGGGTTCTTTTTGTTCTGTTGTTTTGCTTTTCTTTTTTGTGTGTCCCGTTAAATCTTCTTCTTTTTTTCTTTTCTAATAATAGGCTTTGCGCCATCCTTTTATTCAAAAAAAAAGTGTCCTTATTGTAAAACCAAATTATGAAATTAGTACTACTTTCTTTTATTAAACATGAATCCGTTCTTACAGTTATAAAACATTACGGAGCGAGATTCTATAACCCATTATCTCTATTTTTAATCTATAATTATAGCTTTTCCCATACTTTATTAATCCTTTGATTTAACCCTCCAAAAAATTAATGGAATCTTTACACTATCATTTTTTTATCAAGAGAACTAAAATATTTTCATCCTCTTTACTTAACCTTAATTTCATTTCTTCATATCCCTAAAAGCAACATCCAGCAACTTTCCATATCTGCAAAATTACTTAAAACCATACCTAGCAAATTCTCTACCCTTTCATCTCTCAATGAACTTGTTAGCAACTTTGGAGTTAAGCACAGACTGGATTTTTTTTCATCTCCACCATCACTGGCGACAACCCCAACAATATCACCCAAATTACTAGATCAAACAAGTTTTCCCAACCCCAAATATCCATTAAAACTATACAATCCTGCATTATTTTAACTTTCTTATTTTCAAATTATTACATATAATCAAGGCCTCAATAATTTTGCAACCATAGGAAGGGAGAGAGGTTGCAGATAAAGAGATAATAAACTAAGGCGATGATTGATAAAACATCTGAAAACTAAATCTGAAAACTTAAAACTGAACTAAAAACTTAAATTGAAAAAATTGTTTGTTTACTTCTGAAAACTGTATCTGAAAAAATATTATTTGTTTAAATATAACACATCTAAAAACTGATTTTTTTTAATATGACAATTTTACTCTTATTAGTGTATTTAGATCACATGATTAAGGGTTTAGTGAGGGTAAAATAGGCATTTTGTAATGAGGAGTTTTAAATTTTCAGATTTAAGTGTCAAACTTGTTACTTAAATTTTATATACAAAATTTCAGATTTAAGTGGCAAATCATTTAATTTTTTTGCTAAACAAACAACTTTCACACCACTTAAATCTAAAAATTCATTTGATGAACAACTTCAGGCTGAGTTCGGGGTACAGGATTGATCGCAAACAACTCTTTAAATTGGATAAATAGATCTTCAGATTTAAGCTTTCAGATTTAAATGAGCAAAACAAACAACTCCTAAGCTGATTTTTATGTAACATAGCATAAAAATAATTTTTAAAGAGAGAAAAAGAGCACAAAAGTATATTCACTTGATCCATACAATAGCAAAATACCCGACGGTGAATCAAAAGATCAATATAGAATAAAAGTTCATTAGAGACATTCATCATCTCCGAGCCAAAACCCAAAGACCACCAAACCCCATTTACAGCCCCGCTGTTCGAAACCACCATTGATGGCAACGGATATGACATCATAACCTTTAAATTGAAACCCTTGGACAACAATTGAGCTTTACTCTTTCATATATAACACCAATATCAAATTGAACCTTAAATTCACCCCAAATTTAAGAATGTGCGATCAATTAGGGTGCAATTTGGGTTTAATTAAAGAAAAAAGAATAAAGGCTCATTCAGAAGAGGGGTGAATGAGAAAAAGAGATTTGAATAATTAAGACTCTTTTTGGGTAAAAGAGAAAAAGATATTTGAATTTTCATTTAAATCACTCTTTACTATTGTGGAGCGGAGAAAGAAATGGATACACGTAATATATATATATATATATATATAATAGCATTTGTTTTTTAAAGGCTAAGGAAGTGTTTGTTTTTATCTTTGAATGCTTAATGAGAGAGTTTTAAGCATTCGTACCATATAGTGTTTGTTTTTTTATAGCATTTGTTTTTTTAAAGGCTAAGGAAGTGTTTGTTTTTATCTTTGAATACTTAATGAAAGAGTTTTAAGCATTCGTACCATATAGTGTTTGTTTTTTTAAATCATTAAGAGGTTAACAACTATTTTTTTTTAATGATTAAGCATTCAGCATTAATAATCATTAGTCCCGCTGAATGCTTAATACTGAACTTAAACTATTGTTTAGTACAAAAACTTAAACTTCAAAATATCATTCAGAATAAAAAAACAAACAACATTTTTAGAATTTAGATTCAGTCTTTAACACTCAACAATTAATAATCAGCATTCATCAATCAAAGGTTAAAAAAAATACACCCACCCTAAAACTTGAAGACAAGGGTAATATAGTCTAGTTCTATTATTTTTGAACAAACGTAGCTGGCCGTTAATTTTTGAAGGATTAAGAGAAAGAATTAGCATATTAAGGAGTTTTAACTCTAATTATAGATTAATAATAGTATAACTCAAAAAAAAGACTATTAATTAACTTAGGTAATTCTCCATATATATATATGTCATCGAGAAATGAACGGAAAATCCCGCTCGACCCTTTGTCTCTTGTCATTCAATCGAATTCAAAAGAAAGAAAATCAATTAATTGAAAAACCTAACTAACATTGATTGATAAAAGAAGAGAAGCACATGTATCGATCATAGAAGTTGGTGGGTGGTTCGCCATAAATAAAAAACAACCGAAAAGATGAGCTCATTTAAGGCGTTCAACCACTTGGTCAGACTCAGACCACCTCCCTTCACTCTTCGCCTCTGCCTTGAAGCAACTACGCTCTCTCCATTCCATTCTCTTGTATTATCTTCTCTCTCTCTCCGCATTCGTATGAACACAAGCTATTGCTTCTCTCAATCTCGTCCATTCTCTTGTAAGTTCTCCACTTTTTTATAATTCGTTTCATTTATTTATATTTTGCGCTGTCTGTTTATATGATTGTAATTTTGTATCTCCACTAAATAGATTTATACTAGTAGTCACTTAGAATTAATAGAGGTTTTAGAATTCTGATGGTTTTTTACGCTAAATTTGGTGATCTGCTGCTCTGTTTTTGTTGCATTGAAGTTGTTTGCGAAAATTCTTAGGATATTGACGCTCGGGAAATATGCTTTTTGTATGCGAGTTTTTTTCCTCTCCTTGTTAACTTTAGTTCTTCCGCAGTTATTTCTTAGGGATGATGTTTGTCTGTGAGATTTTTTTTCCCTTTGTATCATTCTAAGCTTTATTGTAGTATTTGTGCATTTTGTTTTGTTATTCAATTTACTGCATGATACTAGAATGAATTCTGAGCTTGGGATTAGTTGCTTGTGGAATTGGATATGATTTGAAACTTGAGAACTTTGATCTGAATTGCTTTGATCATTCCTCTGCGAAATTTAACATTATCTCTAGATTATTGTTTTAGAATAATCAAACAATGCAATTTGATTTGAGGATCCAGATCCACATTCAGGCGTTCATAAATGCATTTCTACTCGGCCCATATGGTGGACCACAACGTTTTTTTCAACAAAAAGGAGTCTTAGTTGTATTCCTTTTCATGATGGATATTTAGTATCATATTTGTGCTTGAGTCTTTTGCATACCAATGTTAATAGGTCTGGGGCCAGTGCTTGATTAGAAAATGATTGCTAAATGCTGATTGCCATACAATCATAGTGATTATGATTATTTGATTTGACTCTTTAGTTTTTTTCTTCTTAACATGCAGCTTCAGATTGTAGTACATTTATGGAGGTGGTCAAAGCAGTTGCTAAGCAGGGATCTACAACTGCTGAAAAAATTGCTTTAAGAGCTGATCAGAAAAGCTATAATTACATTCAACTGATTTCATCTGCTTGTACAATATCTCGTCTATTATGCAATCTGGGTGTAAAAACGGTGAGTGTGAGATGATATATTCCTATATCGGCGGATAAAACTACACGCTTCTTTAGCCAGACTTGATAAAAAACAACAAAGTCGTATTGAAGCTGGAGCTAATTTGTTTAACTATCACTAGTGAAAGGAATGTTTCCGATTTTCTTTCTTACTAATTTTATTTGGAGGCAATATTCAACCCCTCCCCAAAACACCTCCCCCCCCTGCCATGCTTTGATTATGTTTCATGTTGAAGTCAAATACTCCCCAAACACGTCCAGATTTCTCATTATGTTCTTATCATTTTTGTTTAAATAATTGGAAGTTTCGCTACTCTCATTTTGACATGAGGTTTAAACATTTGCAGGTTAATGGCATCAAAGAAAATGGACATCTTGGTGGAGCTAGAATAGGAATTGTGGCTAAACCTTCTGCTGAGTTTGTTGCTGGTATACTTGGGACTTGGTTTAGTGGAGGTGTTGCAGTACCCCTTGCACTCAGCTACCCAGAAGCTGAGCTCTTACATGTCATGAATGACTCGGTTTGCCCCTTTACCACCTTATTTTTCCTATCCCTCTCTGAGGTTTAATAATTGAGTGCAAAAATAGAAATAACAGTAACTTTTACTTTTGTTATTTTTATTTGAAAAGGGAAATGCTACTGGAAAGTAATAATGGCTTTTGCCAAAGTGAATGATGCTTTTAGCTATTGCATCTTCCAAAGACGAAGTTGCGTTGTCAATAGAGCTGGCTTTTATAAATGGCTGTGAAATGTATCATTAATCTTGTGAAGCAATTACCTCACGTGCTGCTTACATTAGCACAAAATCTTTTAGTTTCACTGTAATAAAGATCGTTTATTTTGTATATTCCTGGCTAACACCAAATGTGATCGATATGGGGTAATTTCATTAAATAATTAAATATGCACGCCTTGTAAGTACCATTTCTTTTTCCTATTAGTTATGCAGAACTTTTTGCCGATTTGATTGTAGGATGTCTCCATGATTTTGAGTACTGAAGATCATTGTGAGCTTATGCAAAATGTTGCTGCTAAAACTGCCGCTCAATTTTCTCTTATTCCTCCTGTTCCCAGTATATTGTCGCAGACAAATGAGCATGGTCAGTCACAAACTGGAGATGTGGATGTCACTAAATGTTTACCAGGGATTGAAAACTCAAATAAGATAGAAGGTGGTTTACTTTGATTCTTACATGTTATTTCATCTTGTGCATATTTTGTATGGAACTTATATTCCAAATGGTATTTTTCCCCTTCTACACTTCTGTTTTTAGGGGAGGAGCCAGCATTGATTCTGTATACTAGTGGTACAACTGGTAAACCTAAAGGAGTTGTTCACACACACAAAAGCATCTTAGCACAGGTACTTCAGAGAACTCTAAGTTGCCATGTGGTTGAATTGTAAATTGCAGTTGTACTCTTGTCTAAGTGCTTCTGCTACCTACAGCACAAAACTTTTATTAGATTTCTCCTTTAATGATTGTCAATTGTTAAGTTTATGCGAAGAAGATGTTATCTTGGAGAGCAGCTTTTTTTTTTCCTTTTTCTTTTTCTTCTAAGGTGATTGGGATGGCCACTTTATTAATTCCAGGTTGATTCCATTTCATTAATGAACTGTACCACCTTTCTCATTTCACTTCAAATTATTAACTAGGAGGTCTTAACAATTGCTGCATTCATCGATCAATTTCAGGTCCAAATGTTAACAAATGCCTGGGAATATACATCTGGAGACCAATTTCTGCATTCTCTACCATTACATCATATCCACAAATACCAGTTATTATAAACCTTTGCTTTCCATGTATCGTACTTACTGGCTGAGTATGTTTCTTCTTTTTCATCCTTAACTTCAACCATACATGTTCATGGGCTTTTCAATGCTTTACTTGCTCCTCTGTACGCCGGTGCCACAGTAAGTCCCATTCTTTTCACACTAGTTTCATAGAGTTGGTTTTCTAACTCAGGTTGTTTTCATCTGTTTGTGTTGTTTAAATTTGTAACCTTTCTTATTGTAGTGCCTCTGTTTGTGTTGTTTAAGGTGGAGTTCATGCCAAAATTTAGTGTGCGGGGTATCTGGCAGAGATGGCGTGAATCATATCCAAAAGATGGGGTTAAAGCTGACGATGCTATCACTGTATTTACAGGAGTAAGACATCTATTTTATGCTAAGAACTTGAGATATTGTTTTCTTCAATATATTAATGATTATTTTATTTGCTTTTATTTTTATTTTTGCATAGGAGCATAGTTAACAATAAATAAGCAAAGAGCAATGATGTGCAGTTTGGAAGTTTGATTATTTGTTTTGTTCTGTCTAGTCTTCTGAACATATTTTCTCCCCATAGGATAGCTCTAGAGTGAATAAACAGTTTGCTTCATGAAACTGTAGAGCATTTATTAAGTGTATCCACTCAAATTTCAGAGAGTTATTTGTTATTTCTCATGGTTTGATATTTTCAGTAATTTGTCGAATATAGGTTCCAACTATGTATACTCGACTGATACAAGGTTATGAAGCAATGGACCCAGAATTACAAGCTGCTTCTGCTACAGCTGGAAGTCAGTTGCGTTTAATGGTAATTACCCTGCACCCTTTTGTTAATGAAAATTTTGTTTGAAACATTTAAATAGAAATATTTTTGACTAGACATTTATAAGTTGGAAATGACCTGTTATGCAGCTCTTTACCAAAATGTATGGATAAATTATTTATAAAGCTTTGGTTTTAATTTTAGATGTGTGGCTCCTCTGCACTCCCTCTTCCCATCATGCAACAGTGGGAAACCATCACTGGACATCGTCTTTTGGAACGATATGGCATGACCGAGGTATGTGTAGTACTCATATATAGAGTCCTTTTTGCAGGCTATTTGCTTTGTCAGTCGAAAGGGCACTGAATTTTCTAGTTTTTCTAGTATTTTTTGTTTCTTTTGCTTACATTGTTTTATGTAGTTTGTCATGGCTGTTTCTAATCCATTAAGAGGCATGAGGAAGGGGGGCACTGTTGGCAAACCATTTCCAGGCGTAGAGGTAATCTCTAAGAGGGATAGTTTGTGCTTACATTGTATAGCCTCAGCCAAATGTTTTTCACCATTGTTATTGGATTAAGTACAAAGTAATATTATATGCAAAAGACCTGGAGGCCAATGTACATGAGTAACATCAATTGGGAACATAGTAATGTTTTAGTGTTCTATGATAGGCCAAGATTCTTGCAGACGATGCGGGTGGTGATGATACAATGGCGGTTGGTGAGCTTTGTATTAAAAGCCCTTCATTGTTTAAGGAATATTGGAACCTTCCTGAGGTACTTCTAAATTCATCAAGTATTATGTCCCTATATATTTTCTCTCTAAGCATGTTTCCCCCTTTTTGGTTTCCTTTTTTAATTAAGACTAGTTTTTGTGCACGTGCATTGCACGTGGTTGTAGTGTTTAATAAAGGTGATTAATTAAGTCCATTAACAAATACATACATATTAAGAATTGAATAATTAGTATAAAATACAAATAATACCAAATAAGCAAAAACATAGTATCAACTGTAAAATTTAATTAATAATTATAAGAAAATCATAAAATCGGTTAACTATATAAAAATGTTATAGATACATGATAAAAAATGATCAGATATATAAGAGAGTAATATAATTTTTTTAGAATTGGTAGATAGTTAATATATTAAACGTATGTGGATTATTATGTACAGTATCACAAAATAATATAACACTCATATAAATAATAGATTGTATAGCCTGATGATGTATAAGTTAATATTAAATAGTTTCGTAATTTTAATACGGTTTATTAAATATACATACTTTTGCATTGAGTTTTGAAAAACATCTACTTATATAATTATTTTAACCGAATAAAGTAGAGTTTATATTTATTTAAACTACTAATACTAATATAAAAATATATGGAGTTATACACTATTTGATATACTAATACTAAAATAATTCTAACTTGGTTTAAGAACATCTCCAATGCTAACATAGATTGGATCTGTTAAAAATATGGACATGTAAGCATATCTAAAGACATGGTTCCTATGTGGCACTAAAAATATTGTTCTTGGTTAAGTTCTAAAAAAATCACCCCCAATGATGTTGTCCATAAAATTGCTATTGACATTATTCGTCAATTTTTTTAATAAAAAAATATAAAGTATATGGATTTTGTTTGATAGATCTTAGGGAATATTTTTTAACAATATAAATTTTATTGAATATAGAATTGTAAATTAAAAGTTAAAATAATTTAAAATTTTAAAAATAAATTATTAAGGTAAAAATGATGACGTGACATCTAAACATTGTCTAGAAGACCCTCTAGATGTAGAGGGTCACTCTCACAATGTCTTCCCCTTTTTTTAACATATCACCTTCATGGTCATTATACATGGTTGCGTGTCTATATATCCTATGTGTCACTCCATTTTTCTCTGATTCATGGTTGCATTGGAGGTGCTCTAATTAGTTAAACTAAATAAAGTAGAGTTTAAATTTATTTAGAATATTAATACTATAATATAAAAATATATGAAGTTATATTATTTTTTTTAATATAAATCTTAAAATTTTGTGTTTAAAATTAAGGGCATATTCGTCTTTACAATAGATATACTCTGGTTCTTTTAGTGAACATGCAAGTATGAACATACATACAGATAAATGTGGGCGTCCATGAATAAAATAAATTACAATCTTATTAACCGGCAGCTTAACTAAGTCCTAATATCCAACGTAGTTAGTATCGTACGTTACGTATGCATCTCGTTACGGGCATAAATCGGTACGTATCGTTACGTGTAGTCGTGTATCGGACGATACACGGTAGAATATTGCGATATTTTGACGTATCGCGTACGATATGTTTTTTTGGGCCCTTTTTATAAAACAACGTCGACGTGAAAGAGAACCTAATTTGCCCCACAAAACATAACTCCGACAAAAACAGAGAGAAATAGAGAGAAACGGTGATTTGGCGGCAAGGAGAGAGAGTACCTTATTTGCTACCGGCGGCTAGGAGGTCGGCGGCGAGTTGGGGGAAGAAGGAAGAAGGATGTCGGTGGAAAGCAGAAACGAAAAAGAGAAAAAGGAAGGAAGATATATATTTCAGAGAGAGAGAGAGAACCTGATCGACCTATTTTTTTATTTTGTTTTGAGATAATGAGTATAAAAATATAAAGGTGAACGTAAAAGGGGAGGAAGGTCAGAAGGGGTCTACAATTATCGGCCAACATTTTTTACTGTGTAAATAAACGGGACCTTTATTAGTTTATTAGGTTTACGCCTTAATTTAAGTGTCCATTTGATTTTTTGTACTGGGTTTTCTAATATTTAATAAAATATGTATAAAATATTAGTATTTTTTATTTATATGCACGTATGGTTTAAGTATGTATGAGTTTGTATACATAAAAATATATATTTGTATGAATATTAAAATTAAAGCGTTTCTTACGATACGTTACGATACACGATACGCGATACTATTTTTTAGCAAAACGATACGTGTCCGATACGCGATATTGACTACCTTGCTAATATCTCCTTCTTTAATAAGGGGGGTGTATTCAATTAGGATTTTAAAAGACTATTTTGGGATAAATAAGTCTTGTGGTATTCAATTAAGACTTTTAAATAATAAATAAGTCTTGTGGTATTCAATCAGGACTATTCGGATATTTTAAAGAGGGTGTCCAAATCTAGTAGTATTCAATCAGGACTTTAAACAAGTAACAAAAAGTCTTTTGGTATTCAAAAACTTACTAATTTCAATGGATTTTTTTAAAATTAGGAATTTGTGTGACTTTTTAATGGAAAGTATAAATACCAAACCATATAAAGAATTCCACCCTAACCTATGAGACTTTTCACGTGAGACTTTTGTTTTCTGCTAGAGATTTACCAATTCTCTCATATCTTTTCTCTACATTTACCTCTTCTTTTCACCCATTTCCCTTCTCAACTTCACCAATGCTTCTGTTTAGAAGTGGGTTTGTATATATCATCTCTCTTTTATATATATATATACATACATATATGTATGTATGTATGTATGTGTACATTTTCATTTTCTTTGAGATTTGAAATATTTTTATGTATTTTAATTTATTTTTTCCCTTTAATGCCTTCTTGCCATTGAAGAGTAGGGCCTTTCAATTGAACCCCATTTTGAAGATTGCTTGCATAATTTTATTGATATTTTAAATAAATTTCATTGATGGGCATAAATACCAAAATCGGCACTCTCTGCCTTTCACAAGAATCATAATGTTTATTAACTTTTTTTTCGTTTCTTTTATTAAGAAATGGTACGGGGTTTTATAGAACCTTTGTGTGAGAATCCGCAAATGCGACCCCCGGGTTCTCGTTCCCGTTGGTGGGCGTCTGAAACATCGGAAAGGATTCCGTTGTTCCATTTGCTTCTATGTGTTGATAATTCATATCGGGAGTTCCTCTATCCTATTTCTAGATGCAAGAGGGTTCGTTCAGAGTCGCCAGTACGTTTTACGAGAAAACGGACAAAATGACTGTGTAAGAGGGAAGGCTACAGATAAGCCTTTCTTTACACGTTTGTCTACGAAACCAGGATTCTATAGGGTTCGGGAACTATATTACGGTTTGGGAAGGTGTTAAGCACCCATTCCGCCCTTTCGGTCTCTAGTGGTCTTATATGTTTATTCTATGTTGGAAAACTTAGATGCTTTTACTGATATTCTACTGCTTTCTAGAAATAACTATTGAAAACCTGCTTTCTAGAAATAACTAATATTCGCTTACTAGAATATTAGCTTTTCCTCTTAGAAATATTTCCAGCGGTCTGACTCTAGAAGGTGGCACACCGGGTGCCAAGATTAGATCCGAGACTCTTGCGAAAATAAATGTTATCGCAGATGCTTCCGGAGAAGGCTTAAAGATTAGAAAATATGAGAGAGAATAAGGAATTTTAGTATATAAATTGTGGCGAGAAGTTGCCGTCTAGAACCCTTGGGGGTGTTGGCCTATTTATACTGCTCGGAGAGGATTGTCGCGCGACATTTCCCAACTTTATCTGTTTGTCGCGCGATAAACGGCTGAAGTGATGGGTTCTGACACTGTGATGTGTCAGAAAGTGGTTGGTCGGGTGCAGAGAGGGATTGTCGCGCGCCATGGTGGGATTGTCGCGCGACATTCCAATGATTGTCGCGCGATAATGCGATATGTCGTGCGACAATCCTTGATAAAAATAGGTTTGTCGCGCAACAAACCCCCCCGGAGTAGTTTCTGGTGCTCGGATGGGTCCCAGACTCCAAAAATAGTAGTTCTCGAAGGTCGTTAGGGTTCTTGCGGGGGTCACGGATCGGGGTGTCTACAGACCCTCTCGACTCAAGCTCCTTGCATGCAAGGAATTGAGGCGACTGGAAGATACTTTGATTTATGGCTCCCGTAAGAACCCTAAGAGAGTATACGCATGCAGAAGTGTTTGTGAATGCCTCCGGAGAGGGCTTTTGATACCTCATTGCCTCTTTCGAGGACTTTCATTTGCTCCACTTGCCTCAGATGGGAGGGCTTTTGATCTTTTCGTCTCAGGTGGGAGGACTACCATTGCTACACTGTGCCTCTCTGGGAGGGCTTTTTGATCTTCTCGCCTCTGGTGGGAGGACTACCATTGCTCCACTTTGCCTCTCTGGAAGGACTTGAGCTGTAAAAAAGAAAGAACAAGAGCTGCCTCTGGGGAGGGCTTTGTGAATGGGTGATGTTTTGCCTGTAGAAAGGGCTTATGTGAATGGATTGCTTCCAGAGAGGGCTTATGTGAATGGATTGCCTCCGGAAAGAGCTTGTGCCTGTAGAAAGGACTTGTGAGTGATGTTTTGCCTGTAGAAAGGGCTTATGTGAATGGATGTCTCCGGAAAGGACTTTCGCCTAAAAAGGGCTTAGTGATTGGATTGTCTCCGCAGAGGGCTTATGTGAATGGATTGCCTCCGGAGAGGGCTTGTGCCTGTAGAAAGGACTTGTGAGTGATGTTTTGCCTGTGGAAAGGGCTTATGTGAATGGATGCCTCCGGAAAGGACTTTTGCCTAAAAAGGGCTTAGTGATTGGATTGCCTCCGCAGAGGGCTTATGTGAATGAATTGCCTCCGGAGAGGGCTTGTGCCTGTAGAAAGGACTTGTGAGTTATGTTTTGCCTGTAGAAAGGGCTTATGTGAATGGATGCCTCCGGAAAGGACTTTCGCCTAAAAAGGGCTTAGTGATTGGATTGCCTCCGCAGAGGGCTTATGTGAATGGATTGCCTCCGGAGAGGGCTTGTGCTTGTAGAAAGGACTTGTGAGTGATGTTTTGCCTGTAGAAAGGGCTTATGTGAATGGATGCCTCCGGAAAGGACTTTCGCCTAAAAAGGGCTTAGTGATTGGATTGCCTCCGCAGAGGGCTTATGTGAATGGATTGCCTCCGGAGAGGGCTTGTGCCTGTAGAAAGGACTTGTGAGTGATGTTTTACCTGTGGAAAGGGCTTATGTGAATGGATGCCTCCGAAAAGGACTTTCGCCTAAAAAGGGCTTAGTGATTGGATTGCCTCCGCAGAGGGCTTATGTGAATGGATTGCCTCCGGAGAGGGCTTGTGCCTGTAGAAAGGACTTGTGAGTGATGTTTTGCCTGTAGAAAGGGCTTATGTGAATGGATGCCTCCGGAAAGGACTTTCGCCTAAAAAGGGCTTAGTGATTGGATTGCCTCCGCAGAGGGCTTATGTGAATGGATTGCCTCCGGAGAGGGCTTGTACCTGTAGAAAGGACTTGTGAGTGATGTTTTGCCTGTAGAAAGGGCTTATGTGAATGGATGCCTCCGGAAAGGACTTTCGCCTAAAAAGGGCTTAGTGATTGGATTGCCTCCGCAGAGGGCTTATGTGAATGGATTGCCTCCGGAGAGGGCTTGTACCTGTAGAAAGGACTTGTGAGTTTGGTTCTCTGTAGTAGCAATTGATGAGAAGCTAAAGAGAGAGTTCTCTGAGGAAAAAGTGCTCATTTGGGAGTTTAAATACCCATTCTAAAAGTTTTGCTTTCTCTGGAAAAAACTGAGAACTTGTTTTTGTAAGTTATTTTATTCCGAAAGAGGAGTATTCACGATGGATTTCTTGATTCTTGTACTTCGTGCGTAGCAATGATTCAACCGTTTGCTTGTTTCTAAGTTGTTTCTGATTTTATCAAGCTGAGAAGGAAATATGTTTTGAAGGAGTCTCTGATCTCTTTGATATTCATTGGCCATCTTTGAGACATTTTCGCAGGCCCACATCGTTTTCTGTTTTTCGATGTCCTTATTTCTCCCTCGTTCGGGGAAGCTTTTCTTGCCTTTTCTGTTTTTGGCCAGGAGCTTCTTTTCCCGTTTTGGCGTGATCAGGAGCCTTACTCACCCAAGACGAAGCCCTGAGCCGGTTTGGCCTAGCTGTCACTCTTGGTGTGGCTCTCCCTGCCACTCTATACAATTCTGTTTCTCTCGCTCGCTCTGGGCGCTCATGCGGGATTTTTCTCTTTTCTACTCTTTCAATTTTTTCTATTCCCGTCTTATCTGATATTTTCTCATTCTCATTGCTAGATTTCAGTCTTCTAGAGATCAGGGATTTCTTTTGTAGGCTGTTTGCTCTCGCGATATGAAGAAACGACTTAGAATATGGCATTCGATATTATCGTGCGAGTGTGTGTTTTTTCTGCACAAAAGTCAAGAAAAACCACCTTGAAGTTCCCCTACCGAAAAATGCCAAGTTTGAGATATGATTGGTCATGCGACAGTTCAATGGAGTAGGTTTTGTCCCATGAATGGGTTCTTTTCTTCTCATTCTCTTATTCTCTCTCTAGCTTCTCATTTATCGACTTCTCCCGTATCTGGATGCTCAGGGTGTTCTTTGATGCAGTTCCCATGCTAAATGACAAGGGATGATAGGGTAGATCGTGACTGCGGTATGGTCTACCAGGATGTGGTATGTGCCAAAAGTGTACATGGTTGTATTTGGTGATCTATTGAAAGATGCTGTATGTTATGCGTGTATTGGTGAAGTGGTGTTTGGGCATGTTCGATAACTTGATATGTAAAAGTATTGCTTGCAGGCCGCGGATACTTTCCATGCTGTTTTGTTGATCCTGATTCGCAGTTTCCTGCATGTTCAAACAAACATTCATTAATTCTCATAATCATCCCAGCAGTAATATCCGATTTTTAGAACTTACATACTTTTACCTTTCAAACCTTAAGGACTCTCATAATTTACTCTAAAAATCATATAACTCTCATAACTACCCAAAGTATCCTCAGGTTTTGAAAACTACATAATTTTTCCCTATAGGCCCACAACTCTCGTAATTACCCTAAAGTACCCTCAGGTTTTAAAAATTACATAATTTTACCCTCTTATTATATATCTCACATAATTACACAAAAGAACCCTCAGGTTTTGACATAATTTTACCTTTATAACCCTATATCTCCCGTAATTACACCAAAGTACCATCAGGTTTGGAAAATTACATAATTTCCTCTTATAACCCTATATCTCTCGTAATTACACCAAAGTACCCTCAAGTTTTATAAATTACACAATTTACCCTTATAACCCTATATATCTCATAATTACACCAAAGTACCCTCAGGTTTTATAAATTACACAATTTACCCTTATAACCCTATATATCTCATAATTACACCAAAGTACCCTCAGGTTTTGGAAATTTACACAATTTACCCTTATAACCCTATATATCTCATAATTACACCAAAGTACCCTCAGGTTTGGAAAATTACATAATTTACTCTTATAACCCTATATCTCTCGTAATTACACCAAAGTACCCTCAGGTTTGGAAAATTACATAATTTTACCTTTATAACCCTATATCTCTCGTAATTACACCAAAGTACCCTCAGGTTTGGAAAATTACATAATTTTACCCTTATAACCCTATATCTCTCGTAATTACACCAAAGTACCCTCAGGTTTCTTACACATATTTACATAAAAGTACCCTCGGGTTTTATTATTTCACAAAAATTTCATAAAAGTACCATCGGGTGCAATATAAAGAAAAACATGCTGGTGTAAAACAGGCCTATAATGACATAATAAGAATGACCACCAGGCCCCTGCAAAAGTGAAAGGAACTAAGTGAGAAGCGAAAAAGTGGTTTCTTTGGCAGCAATGAACCCTGTATGTTGGAGAAATGTATTTGTAACAAGGTTTTTTACATGACAAACGATGAGTACATGTGTATGATTTCTCCGATAAATACACCTCTCTTCCTTCCTTCATCCCCACACTTACTCTTTCATCTCTGTAGTCCTCTTTACTGTACAAATGTTGACTTTTCTTCTATCAAAGCTCGAGATGCCCTGGTACCCTCGGGACTCAAGTTTATCATTCCCCATACCTTTCTATCTGTGGAGTGTATGTGGCATGGCTGACTCGTTATTTCAATTATGCACGGTTTGGCTTTTCTTAGCCCCTCCGGGCTGATATCATTTGTTCAATCTGGCGATTGGTGGAGGAAGATTTGGTTGTCGTCCCTTATCTAACGTAATGGTTTCAGTTCGTGGGCTCAGAGTCCTCTGAGGCATAAATGAAGCTCGAGTTGCACCAGTGGCTGAGGATACAATGTGGCTTATTTCCGGGACTAAAATGGGGTGTTTAGATAAAAAAGTTTTTTTTTTCATAATAATTAAACCGGGCCTGAAGTAACTTCTCAGGTTGCCTACGTTCCCCGTGGTATTTCCTCCATAAACAAAAGTGAGTTGGGGCTCAGGTTTACGTAGTTCTGGATTATACATGCTATTGCTTGAATGTAACATCTAATCATCTATATCTGTGACTATTACGGCTCCCTTCGTGTTTGATTAATGATGAACGGCCCAGTCCCGGACTTTCCTCTCGAATCTCGTGCCGTTTTTTCTGATCTTTCTCAAAACTACGTCGTTCCCACAAATACCCCGAGTCTTCACTTTTCGATTTTAAAAGCCCCATGATGATGATATACGGCCTTCCACCGTTTCTCATTTAGCGATGCAAACTCACTGTAGCGGGTTGTTGGCCATATTTGGTCCGCCTGGTGCGGGGATTGTTCCTTCTTCGATTAGATCTTGGATGCGGTGTCGGAGGGCTAAACATCTATCTGTGTCATGGCCCACAGCTTGGTGGTATAAACAGTTCTCGTCCATCCTCCAAGAAGAAGGGATGGGATTTGGTGGAGGACGAGGGTTGAGTGGGGTGACCAGGCCCGCATTCCGTAGCAGTTCAAGACTTTTGGTCAGGGTTGTGGGGAGGTTGCTGAATTTCCTATTTTTCTTGGGTTGATATGTATTGGATGCTTCGGTTTGTGTAGGCCAACTCAACTGGGGTTGTTGTTGCTGAAAGTGACTTTGCTGGTACGGATAAGAGCTTAGCTGATTTACAACGGGAGTGGCCGTGCCCTTCTCGGTATACGAGGCTTTCTTCGTTTCGGTTTCTTCCTTCCTGGCCAACTCTTCTTCTACTTGGGATCCCATGCTTAAAAGCGCTCGAAAATGTGAGAACACGTGCTTTCCCATACAAGTCAATACAGCCGGAGTGAAGTTTTTCTGAATTATCTCTAACTGCTCCTCTTCGTCTGGTCGTTTGGACATTTGGGATGCCATTTCTCTCCAACGAGTAACAAAATCACTAAAGCCCTCTTTCTCACCCTGTTTGGCCATCTCTAAGTGTTTACGGGTGACTTCCAACTCTTCATTGGACCCGTATTTAGCCATGAATTCCTTGACAATATCCCCCCAAGTTTTCGTGTGGTGCCTCTCTAAATCAAAAAACCATCTCAGGGCCGCCCCCGTGAGAGTCATATGAAATGCTTGGGCTAACTCGGGTTCTCCACAGCCAGATACTTGCATGGATCGAATATATGATTGCAGATGTGTTTTCGGGGGGGTTATGCCGGTGAACTTAGTAATAGGAGGAAGCTTGAACCCCTGTGGTAGTCTTGCCTCGGGGTAGAGGGAGAAGGCATTCATATCAGTAATCTCGTCTGCTCCTTTCATTAGGGAAACTCCCTTCTGCAGGACCCTCATATGTTCCTTTAGTTTCTTCATTTCTTCACTCTCTTTAGATACTTCATCGGGCTGTTCTCGAGCTATAACTGATTCTGCATATACTGCCCGGAGTCGGTTTATATCTGGGTATTCATTGGGAGGGGCTACCAGGGCTGGTGGTAGGACAGGTCGTGCAGGGATTTGTGGCCATTGTGGGTACTGAAGGTTGAGACCTGGTTGGACTTGGGGTTGCATCCAGATGATGGGTGGCTCTTGTTGCTGATAAGTAGGGCCGGAGTCCGGGGCCCATTGGTTCTGGTTATTGGGGTCAGTTTGAATGGGGCCTGTTGGGATAGGACCTGTTTGCTGTGGGTTGGTGCCTTGGACTAGGGGGAGTACTTGTGATGATTGCCCTTGATTCGGATCTCGATTCGGTGGTAGTCGTTCAAACCCCGGTGGCGCAGTTCGTTCGGCTGATAATTCTTTCATTTGAATTCGGGTGCTCTGTTGCTCTGTAGTGAGGCTTGTAAGATTCTTACTGACGGTTATCAATAGGCGATGCAGTTCTTCTAGGGTAGGCAGAGCCCTCGGTACCTCTGCTAGATTCGGATCAACTGCTCGGATCTCTGAGTCATTCGGATTTGAAGTCGACATAGTCGGAATGCTCGGTCGAACTAATCTACCGGTGTAGTCTCTTCCCGCCCAACCTTCCAGACTGTAGTCGTAGGGCTGTAGATATAGCGGAGATGAAGGAAGACTAAGGTGTGATTTATTTCTGCCAAAAGAAACCACGGAGAAGGAAAAACAACGAAAACTAAGTTTCGGGTGTTCATAAAGGCACGTCAACAACAACTTGAGTGAATTCCAGGTGGGAGTTTAGGGTAGGCAGCAAAGTGCTCCTTGGGTTACCCTACTTATCCAGAATTTTAAAAATTTATCTTTTGATTTTATGAAAATTGGGAATATCTCTCCTCTTAAGTTGCTTTTCATGGGAGATGTACCGGGGAAAGTCACAACGAGCTGATCTCGTTGTAAATTTCTACGATGGAGGTTGGTCAGCCTCCGGCCGTACTCGCCAATATCTGGGGGAGATATACATGACAAGGCCCTATGCGGTACGAACTCCTCACGGTTGATAAAAAAGATAAGAGTGTTCTATCTCGACTCTTCTTATATGCAACGTAGGTGTAATGCAAGGTGAAGGCTTCAGGCTCCCTCCTATTTGGCAAGACCTCGCGATATACCCCAGGGGCGGGTACGTGCAAGAATCTTTTGATATACTTCCCGGGTACGTGAGTGTTCTCGTCACTCGATATACCTCGGGGGCGTACTTGGCCAAGGAGAGTGGAAGTAAATGCTTTCGGTTTATGTTGGCCCAAGCAAGCCAACTCCCTACTCACTTATAATACTTCCGAGGGTTTGGGAAAAAAAATCACACTCGTAAGAACCATGCATGAATAGTGATGTGCGTGAAAACAAGAGTTTTCGAAAGGTTTATTTTACAAATATCTTATCTTCGAGGTGTATTTTGAAAACACAATTTTTATTTTGAAAAGATATTTCTTTACAATCAAATTAACAGAAAAGGGGAATCCTAAACATATGTCTATGTCAATGAATGGACTCTACTGCGCCTCTAGGTCAAGTCAACAATAAAATCCAGGCGCCACGTCAGGGGGCAAGTAGGGAAAGCAGTAAAAGCATGCATATCAACATATTCATAAACAAAAAAAAATTCACATATAAGAGCCTAGTTCTCTAGGTCCCCAGCGGAGTCGCCACTGTGAGAATCCGCAAATGCGACCCCCGGGTTCTCGTTCCCGTTGGTGGGCGTCTGAAACATCGGAAAAGATTCCGTTGTTCCATTTGCTTCTATGTGTTGATAATTCATATCGGGAGTCCCTCTATCCGATTTCTAGATGCAAGAGGGTTCATTCAGGGTCGCCAGTACGTTTTACGAGAAAACGGACAAAATGACTGTGTAAGAGGAAAGGCTACAGATAAGCCTTTCTTTACACGTTTGTCTACGAAACCAGGATTCTATAGGGTTCGGGAACTATATTACGGTTTGGGAAGGTGTTAAGCACCCATTCCGCCCTTTCGGTCTCTAGTGGTCTTATATGTTTATTCTATGTTGAAAAACTTGGATGCTTTTACTGATATTCTACTGCTTTCTAGAAATAACTAATGAAAACCTGCTTTCTAGAAATAACTAATATTCGCTTACTAGAATATTAGCTTTTCCTCTTAGAAATATTTCCAGCGGTCTGACTCTAGAAGGTGGCACACCGGGTGCCAAGATTAGATCCGAGACTCTTGCGAAAATAAATGTTATCGCAGATGCTTCCGGAGAAGGCTTAAAGATTAGAAAATATGAGAGAGAATAAGGAATTTTAATATATAAATTGTGGCGAGAAGTTGCCGTCTAGAACCCTTGGGGGTGTTGGCCTATTTATACTGCTCGGAGAGGATTGTCGCGCGACATTTCCCAACTTTATCTGTTTGTCGCGCGACAAACGGCTGAAGTGATGGGTTCTGACACTGTGATGTGTCAGAAAGTGGTTGGTCGGGTGCAGAGAGGGATTGTCGCGCGACATGGTGGGATTGTCGCGCGACATTCCAATGATTGTCGCGCGACAATGCGATATGTCGTGCGACAATCCTTGATAAAAATAGGTTTGTCGCGCAATAAACCCCCCCGGGGTAGTTTCTGGTGCTCGGATGGGTCCCAGACTCCAAAAATAGTAGTTCTCGAAGGTCGTTAGGGTTCTTGCGGGGATCACGGATCGGGGTGTCTACACTTTGGTATGGAAAAATTCCACCATCATTTGGAAAGCTTGGGTTGTGAGGCTAATGCTGGAGAATTCGTGCATTATTGAACTAAACATTACTTATCATAAAATCCAAACATAAAATGTCCTGAGTATAAAAAATCCATGTGGTCCTTTTAAATCTTATAAATTCTAATGATATAATCTTTAAAATCCAAGCATAAAAAATCCTGAATATAAAAAATCTTTTAAAAAAATCTTATAAGTCATTACATTCTTCAGAAAAGCATCAAGGGAACATATTATACTGTGTTTGCGAATCAGCCTAGTCATGATAAACCATTAAATAAGAATTATTCAGTTCTATTATCTTTCTGAAGATTATTGAGCATGACATTTAAAATTAGCGGCTTGAAGCTTTTCGTAAAGATCAATACTTCCTCTTTGATAATGGGGAAACTGAAGTACAGTAATCTTGATTTTAGTCTTCTTCGATGCTGTTACTTTTTTCACAGAAGCATTTGATAAACTAGATTTGGATTAATTTGTACAATCTCTAATATGCCATGATTCTCAGTTCCTCTAATTGCTGGAACATGTATCATCTGTTAGGTTACCAAGGAATCATTCATTGATGGTGGATTTTTCAAGACTGGAGATGCTGTTAGAGTGGACGAAGATGGATACTATGTCATTTTGGGACGTAAGCATACGTAGATTCTTTTATGTAGTACCGTTATGAAATGGCTGTTTTGTTTTCATGAATATGTTATATTCCTTGTCGCTTGTTTTGTCCTACGAAATTAAAACGAAGCTTTTTTGTACTTTCAATGTTATTTATCAGGTAATAATGCTGATATTATGAAGGTCGGTGGGTATAAGTTATCCGCGTTAGAAATTGAAGCAACTATTTTAGAGGTAAATACGCTTGTCTTTACATATAATAGCAGATATTAGTGTTGCTCCTCAAATCCCCTCTTCTGGAGAGTTTTTCTTATTTTGATCAAACACTGAAAATGGCATTTAACAAAACAATCTTTTCCATTCTACAGCATCCAGCTGTATCTGAATGTTGTGTGTTGGGTTTACTAGACAAAGATTATGGAGAAGCTGTGACTGCAATAATTGTACCTGATGTTGAGATAAAGGGAAAACGGGGTGAGGAATTGAAGCCTGCTTTAAGCTTGGAGGAACTTCGCACCTGGGCTAAAGAGAAACTTGCACCCTACAAAGTATTTCTTCTTTGAGCTCTTGGTTGTTAATTTAATATTTGTGCTTTCTTAATACAATTTTCCGAGCCATTTTTAGTGAACCAAAAATCTTATGAATAGTATTTTTCTTTGCAGCTACCAACCCGGTTGTTCTTATGGGACTCGTTGCCTCGTAATGCCATGGGGAAGGTAAACTACCCTGACAGCTCATTCATTTTCTGAGTTGCCTTTCTGTCCTATGTCAATTAATATACCCCCTGGTGTTTTGCTGTCTTGTTGCTTACTCGTAGATGGTGTGGATAATGATTACACTATATCGATGACCATATAGACAATTCATTGGAATTATTATTTTTAACCTGCTCAAAGTTCATCTCATCAATAGTCCTTTTATGTCTTGAAACAGGTGAACAAAAAGGAACTGAAGAAGACACTGGCTGCTGAAGGACAATAGGTTCTTTTAGTTACAACAGATCAGTAATTGTGGAGGATGCAGCATTGAGTATAAGAATGAAAAATAAGCTGAGCGTGTATTTAAAGGGGAATGTTGTGTAATTTGTATGTATGAGTGATTCATGTTATTATAGCAAAGCCTTTTTGACTAATTCGATTGGGGTATCAAAGCCTCAATTTTGTTTTTAAAATTCTTCATATTAAGCTTCTCTAAAAAAATTAAATTTTTCCATTTTTTTAATGGAAGGATAAATTTTATCTTATCTTTTATAAGTAGTTATGTTCAAGTCAGTCTTTGTTCTCATAGTACAAAGGCTAAAGTGAAACTATGAGCCTTTTTATCTTTGATTGAATTTTGTAATACTTCATGTGAATCTTATGATAGCTTTCAAGCAATGGAAGTATTTTATTTTTTCAACTTTGATAATGATTATAGAATTTTTGTCCCTTCCTAAATCTAAATCTTGATATCGATTATATTCTCCAAAACATCACTTTTGTCAATATCACAATAAATATAATAAGTTTATGGACAAAAAAAATACACAATCAAGCTACAAAGCCTAGTAGTATGACCCAAAAAGTACATATAATTAGGTCAGAAGGCCAAAAACTAAAATTTAAATGAAATTGGTGTGCAAAAAATTTAAATTGAGGGCCATAAGAAGTTTAAGTGGAGTTAGGCAACAAAAACTAAATATAAGTAGAGTTAGGGGCTCAAAATTAAATTACAGTAAAATTGGGACCAAAACAAAACATAATCAAAGTTATAGGGTCAAAAACTAAATGAAAGTAAACTTGGGAACCAAAACCTAAATATTAGTAAAGTTAAGGGGTGAAAAACTATATAAAAATAAAGTTGGGGCCAAAACTAAATATAGGTAATGGTAGAGGGTCAACACAACATAAATGCAAAGTTGGTGAATGAAAATTAAATAAGTAAGTTGTAGACCAAAAAGAAATATAGGTAAAGATAGAGGGTCAAAAACTAATGAAAGTTAAGTTTTGGGAAATAAAACTAAGTATTGGTCAAGTTTGAGGGTAAAACACTTAATAAAGTGTAAAGTTGGGGACCAAAATCAAATATAGAGAAAGTTAAGGGGCCAAATCTAAATAAACATATAGTAACAAGAAGTAAAATTAAACTAAACTCAGGGACCAAGACTAAATATAGGTAACATTAGAAAGTCAAAAATAAATAACATAACGTTTGGGAAGAAAACTAAATATAGGTAAAGTTCTTTTCTTTTTCTTTCTTTTTTTTATTATTTTTTTTTCTAAATCTCTTTCTTTTTAATATAGTAATAACAAAATTCAATCACCTTGGATCAGACTTAAACTCATGAACTTTTTTGATTTCGGATATGTGCCTTACTAACTAGGCTAGCTCACTTAATCAATATAAGTGTAAAGTTTGAAATTAAAAACTTAAGAAAAATAAAGATGGAGGATCAAAACTATATATAAGTAAAGTTAGATGATCAAAAACTAAATAATTATAAACTTTGGGCACAAAATAACGGTAAAATTTAAGTGCAAAAACATAATAAAAGTAATGTGGTCGACCAAAACTAAATACAAGAAAATTATAAGGTAAAAAACTAGATAAAGGTAAACATGGGGACCAAAACTAAATAAAAATAAAGTTTGGGAACCAAGCTAAATATAGATAAAGTTAGTGGCCGAAAGCTTAATAAAAGTAAACTTACTGGACAAAAATATAATAAAGATAAAGTAAACTTACTCGTATTAATTAATTGGCCCCTGTTTTAATAATATTTATGATATGGCGCTCTCGTTTATTTTTTAATCACAATTTAGTCATTTGATTTTACTCATAATTACTATTTGATCCTCAAACTTTATATATTTTACTTTTTACCTTCCACCTTAATATATGTTAAGTTTTTGTCCTCTAAATTTACTTATATTTGGAAAAGTCCCCAATTTACATATATTTACTTTGGGTTCCATATTTAGTTTTTGTCCCTCCAATTTTATTTTTATTTAGTTTTGTTTCTATAACTTTGATTAAAAATTTTCTTTGTCCTCAACTTTTATCTATATTTAGTCTTTGTCCTTTAACTTTATTTGTATTTAGTTTAGCCCCCATATTACATATATGTGTGTTTTGGCCCTCCAACTTCTTTTGCAATTAACATTGGCCCTCAAAATTTATTGGTTGTGTTTGGTTGCTTACTATTTTTTTCCCCAAAATTTTAAAAACTCAACTCAAAACCAACTCTACTTTCACACTTCCCAAAATTTATTTCACTATACTTTCTCTCTCTAATTTTTTTTTTTAAAATGCCATAACTTTAAATCCAAAAATCCAAAAATAATAAAAAATATATATTTGAAACCTACTCATCGAGATCTATAAAATAAGATCCATTGTGACTATTTTTTGAAATTTTTTATGCATTTTTTTCATTGGTTGAAAAAAAGTCAAACAAAACCAAATTCACTTTTCAACATAAAAACTCTAACTCAAAACATTCAACCAAACACCAAATTTTTAAAAATTTATCTAAAAAATTTGTCTAGAAACATTAACCAAATACAACCATTATGTTTAGTTTTTGGTTCTCTAGCTTTATTCCTATTTAGATTTTGACCTTCCAACTTTATTTATATTTGGTTTTTGGTCCTAAAACTTTTCTTTTATTTAGCATGCTCCCAAATTTACATATATTTTACTTTCTAATCACCTTTGTTTTTTGATATCTAGTTTTTGCTATTCATCATTATTGATAATGACTTTAGTTCCCCCATTTTTTTACTAAATTTATTTGTTTGTTTCGTCCTCCAGCTTTATTTATATTTTGTTTTTCCACACATTACATATGTTTAATTTTCGATCCTTAAACTTTATCTATAACTAGTATTTGGCCCTCTAAATTTATTTATGTTTAATTTTTGGTGCTCTAGCTTTAATCATATTTAGATTTTAACCTTCCCATTTTATTTTTATTCTTTTTGGTCCTAAAATTTTGTTATAATTAGTTTGCTCCTAAAATATACATGTATTTACTTTTTGGTCTCCTTTATGTTTTGATATGTAGTTTTGGCCTTCCATTTTTTTGTTCATCAAACTTTCATTAATTTATTTTCTTCATTTATCTATATTTGGTTTTAGTCATCCAACTTTATTTATATTTAGTCTTACCCTACATTACTTATATTTAAATTTTGGTCATCCAAATTCATCTATAATTAGCATTTGGCCCTCAAAATTTATTTTTGTTTATTTTTGGTGCATTAGCTTTATTCATATTTAAAGTTTGACCTTTTAGCTATATTTACATTTGGTTTTTCTATTAGAAACTTTCGTATATTTAGTTCCCCAACATTAGGTATAATTACTTTTTGATCCTCCAACCTTATCCAAATTTAGTTTTTTACCATTCAACTTTATCTAAATTTAGTTTTTGGTTCTTAGCTTTATTTAAGCTTATATTCTTGTCCTTCAACTTCATTAAGAGTTAGTTTTGTTCTCTATCTTTATTCATACTTAGTTTTTAACCTTCTAACTTTTCTCGTATTTAGTTTTTGGCCTTCGAAGTTTCTTTATTTTTAGTTTTCGGTCCTTCATATTTATATATATTTAGTTGTACAGAGTTAATCTTATCTCGAATAATTTTATTTTATTTTAATTTTGCTCTTATTGAACCCCGAATATTATGGGATAATTGGGGAAATCTCTTAGCTGATCACTTTCCAACGAAAAGTTTGAGATAAAATATTTTTGTAGTGAATCAACTATATCTAACTATATCTTTGTAGTGAATCCTAAGCCTCAAAAATCCTTGAGCACTAGAGATTTATTTTATTAAAAATAAAAATGAGTCTTAAAATTTGAAACCCGGTGACGTAATAGAAGGGAGGGGGATATAGACCTGGCCTCCCTGAAGCATAAGTAAAAATCAAGTCATGAGAGTGGGCCTTATAGAATAGCTGATGTGCCAAGAAATTGGTATATTGTAACCTACTAATTTATATTATAGAGAGCATGTATTTTTATATTTGTTGTGTATTAATTGTTTTTCAGGTGCTCAGAATTGAATGGAAAAAATTGGCTTTTAATTAAGAGTTGAAACAAAAAAGTTATGGCGAAAAGAAATTTAGTGGAGAAAATGGAGGAGCAGAAATATGAACCTAAAAGATAATGAGTGAGATAATTACCAAGAATGTGTGTAGCTCAGTTGTCTAGAATGGCAGGCGTCCACAATAAGATTCATTCTTGGCACTAGCATTGTTTGAATAATTTTTAGTAGGAGGTTTTTAATTAAACTATATACACCACCTTGCTCCAGCAGCCTGCAGGACCAGTATTAGACCATGCCCGGCACAATTTTCTTTTCTCTGTTTTTTGTTTCGATACAGCAGCTGCAAGTTTTGGTTTTTCTTCTTCTTCTTGGCACGATTTTTGAGAGAGCATTAGGAGCCGAATTTTATTTGTTTTAAAGTAAATTTTTGTGGTTAATTACATTTAGAATTAGTATTTTTCTTCTTTAGTTTATTTGCGTGTACCTAAGTAAATATTTAATTTATTTATTTATGTATTCATTAATTATGTTTTGTGTTTTATTTACAAAAATGTTAGGCTAAATTATTTTTTGTGGTTGAGGATGAGTATAATTGATTGATTCACTTACATGTATTCATGCCAATTGCATCTACAAATTTAATACTTTAATGTTAAAAATAATTCTTTCTATTGAATGCCTATTTTAATTGGAAAAAAAAAGAGATTAGATTCTAATTATAATTTGTTGGATTCAGTTTATGATTTGTTGAGAGCGAATATAAATTGTGTTTTGACAGATATAGTGTGTGTTTGGATCTTATACATATGTTTAGCTGTGGAATAATTAATAATTGGATTATAAAATTTAATTTGGACTTAATTGAATTGAATTTATGCATCTAATAGAGTCGAGACACCAAATTAGTGCGAGACATAAAGTAGAGTTTGTTAGGCTTGAATATTATGAATATTATATCAAATATATGACTCCGCCACCCTAGTATTTCATTTATTAATTATTTTATTAGTATTTTTTATTATTATTGATTGTTTTATTCATATTTTTAGTTGATAATTCATCTCTCCTAATTTCTAAGCTAGAGTAGGAATTAATTAGAATTAGTGAGTGAAATACGTATGTTCCATCTGTCAAATCCTTAGGGTTCGATCTCGCTCTTGTCTAAGCTATAATATTATCCGATTCGTGCACTTGCATGTATATAAAACATTTACAACAATTGCCCACCCCAGCTTACAAAACTAAAACAAACTAAACCAACCACTAATAATTGAATAGAGAAAATGACAAGATATTTAATGGAATCTAAATCTATAAGTATGAAGGTAAGATAAATCTTGCTCTATGAACATAGTAAGCTTAAGAGGGCCCGAAGTCCACAACATTGGAACGAAGTGACAGAGCCCTATTGTAACTATACAGTCAGTAATAATATTCCCTTTTAGATAAATATGGGAGTAATAGAAACACATACCCAAAAGAATTTGCTTACAATTATACTACCTTATGACAACACACATGGAGGATAATACAAAGAAAGCTGCAAGTACTAAATAACTGCAGTATAGTCCAACTCAATCTAAAGTCTATTCCAACTATGTTGATGAGCAAACATTATACCCTTGATAACTCTCAATATCTCTGCCAGAAAAGTCATACCGATATTAACATCTAAATAATAAGCCCCAATAACAGCTCCTTTGTGATCCCAAAAAATATCCCTAGCAACAACTCTACCTGGAGTCCCCCGAGCCATGCCATCTAAATTCAACTTCACTCAACCAAAATTAGGACGAAGTGAATGGATCAAAATAATAAGCGGAGCACGATACAACCTACCTTACACCCCAAAGCCACCAATAATAGAAATGTGTCTCACAAAATGGCCCTGTGCTTCCTATAACAACTATAATAACCATATGCAATTAGCCTAGACAAAAAATGTAAGATAATGGTGAAAAGTGAATTACTGCTTGAAATATCTACTTATTATAGGCTTACCATATGAAATTTTAAGCATAAAGAACCGCATCAATCCACGACTTAAATATTTGAGGACTAATCAACCAACGATAAACAAAAAAAACCACATACTTATAACCGTGTCAAAAGTCCTAAACAATTGTAAAAAGCTCGCAAATGGCCCTCCAAGCCTCCACGGCAAAAAGGCAATTTAAAAATAAGTGCTCAATTGACTCTCAAGCTACGCTTACAAATCTCACATTGATTAACCCAGTACGGCTTTATTGCCATAAAATACCTTTAGTAAACAAACTTCTATGCAATAATCTCCATATGAAAGTTGTTCTGAAATCACCAATTTTGACCAAAAAAATTCAAGAAAAAAAAATTATGGAACTCAAATTTAAATTTAACAAAATTATGGACCTAAAGCCCAAATGACTCAATTTGAAATGTATAGTTTTGTTAAAACTGATGTTTTGGATTTAAAATTATGTCATTTTAATTTTGATCAGGGCAATTAGCAAATTACACTTTGGGACCTATTAATTTGTCAACTAAGCTGATCAAGACGTGACACATGGCATCCTATGTGGAAGCACCACGTTAGACACACTTAGCATTGCTGTTAGTCAACCTAATAAATTAAACTCGTTAACCTCTATTATGTGGAGTTGCTAGTAGAGTTATGCGCACATGGATCACGCTTGTAAATTAGGTTTGCTGGGAAAACATTATAGACCTCAGAGTTGTTTTATACAGACCTAACTCTCCCCATAAGACAAAGGATAAGAGTATGTAGTTATAGCATGGCCAAGCAATCTTCAGTGTACAGGGTGCCATACTTGCATTTAGTACTCCAAATTAAAGGGATAAGAAAAGTCATGCTTAATTAACCACTTCAAATAATGGAAGAATTACTATTCATCAACCACCACCATGAGTTAAACCTATTATAAGCTTACTATATATAGAGAGTATTTACTCCTTCACATTTATAGGGGTTTTGAGCATTGAATAATTATTCACATTAGAACAAGAGAGATTTTGACATTTAAAAGATTTTCTACATTCCTTCAACAAGGTTTCCTAATTGCATTAAAGTATGTAGACTAGGTTGGTATTAGATAAATAATGAAGAGAAATACCATGTATATATATATATTGTAATTATTAGACTAACTGTGAGTTACAATATAATTATAATCAAAGCTTTGCTTTACGTTATTATTACTTTATGAAAGTTCTTTAAACCCTGAGTTCATTTACATAGGTGGATGATGTCATATCATAGAGGGCTGGACTTTCTCCACAATTCCCTTGTCAAATTCATCCATCTTATATCTTTGGTGACATGTTACAAACAGAGCTAGCTCATTACATCAAATTCCTTGTAATCACACTAAGTGGCGAGTCTGATCTTCTAGATTTTTACACTAACAAAGTTTTTTGAAAAAAATTTGAAAAAAGAGATTAGTGACATGAATATGTAAAATGAGTGTTTGTATTATACACATTCATTTTTCACAATGATAAGTCAGCAATGTGGTTTACCTAACTAATGGATCACCAAAATTTTTGACCCATCAGTATAAGATTACCATTGAAAAATCTTAAGGGTGTGTTTGGCGCGGCAGATAAGGAGGTATGATAGGATATGATAAAGGCCGGATAGGATAAGAATCGAAATTAGTCGGATAGGAATTATGTGGGATAGGATAAGAAAGGAATCAGCCAGATAAGGATTAAGCGGGATCGGACAGGATAAGGACTAGTCGGATAAAAATTTAATAAACTTTGCATTTGATGGAGTTTCGGATTACAAGTCCAGATATTATATAATACAACTTGCTTTTCTTTTAAAAATATATGCAATTTTAATTGTAGTCCACAAAATTTTTTAGCTAATGCGATTTTTCGATTTATAAATTAGTTTCGTAGAAAACTCTTTCGGGAGAAAAGTTCTATATCACATACAATATTTACGAATTAAGCATTAAGTACAATTTCAAATTCTAATATTACTCTTTTTCTAAAATTAAAGTTTCTTATAAAAACTTTCATTTAATAAAAAAATAAATAAAAATACTATATTATAAAAGAAATAAAATTTATTAGTTGAGTTATTGTGATTTTGGATGGTTGAAAATTTTCATTAATAAATTTAATTATCTAAAAAAGTGTAAAGAAAAAGATTAAAATAATTAAAAAATAATTTTTATATTCATTTTGTTATCCAGCAATCATAGGATAAAATAATACCACCTATAGGAGTGGTATATAATCCCGGATGCAATTCAGTCCCGAGTTGCGTCAAACGTAAGATAAGATTAAAATATCCTATTCGCCCTTGCGCCAAATGTGGGATATGATTTATTTATCATATCCTTTTCGACACAAAACACCGATAGAATTAATTAATCCTATCTTATTTTTAATCCCGCGCGAGAAACACATCCTAAGGGTTGAACGAGTTGCTCCTTAGGTCGACTCCGGTGACCGTCAAATGAACAGTTCGTAAATAAGAGAAAAAAAAAAAGAACATAATTTAAGTGATCAATTCTAAACAGCCATATATTAGTGCAAGAATATCCGATTAATCGTTGTGTGTTAATGTAGAACAGGGGTAATTTTGCAATAATATAATAATTCTAAAACAGTGCTAGTTCCTAATTATGACCACAGCGGTGGCAGCAAGCGGGAAGAAAGGATGGCGTCATTGATTGCGACTTGCAGCTGCTAGTCAAAATAAGACATCCATCGTCCAATGAATTAACCTTCTAATTCCCCTTCATCTATTTATCTCTATTGAGAAAACACAAAGAGAGAATGAAAAGCGAGGAATTAGATCCTCCGGAATTGGCCAAGAGATGGATTGAAGAGGTAGCCGAGGGTGTGGGTCTAGAGCTGGAGGTCCTAACTCTCCAGGGACTTAAAGTTCAACTTGCTCACAAAGGTCTCCTTCGCTGCAATTTCCTCATTCCAGATCGCCTTTCAGTAATCATTATTACTCTTCTCCTTAATCGGTCCTCATATATATATATATATATATATTTTCTTTATTTATGGTTTAATAATTTGAAGAGGCCCTTTTCTTGTTTATTAAGGACAAAGATGGGAATTGGCACGTGGGAGCTATGGCAACCTTAATCGACAATATCGGCGCCGTTGTTGCCGTCTCTTCTTTTGGCAAAATCGTCAAAGCATCCGTAGATTCCAACTTCTCTTTCTATTCTACGCCTAAGATTCATGTATTTACTCTCTCTCTCTCTACCCATTTTTCGTCGGTTTTGCGTGATCTCCGTTATATTTTTAATTCAATTTCGTCCAAATAGATGTTGTTCGGATGCTAAAAGGGTCAATATTTTTATGAAATTTGGTAAATATGATTATATTTTGTCCATAAAATTTTATCAAAAAATTCAATTCAAAAGTTGGCATGGTAAAAATTTGATGCATAAGTTCATTTTTTACTACTAAAATTTTAGATATACGTCTCACTCACTTTTAGATTGAATCTTTTGATAATATTTTATAAATATAATCTCAATATGATAGAGATCATATCTACAAAGTTTTATTAAAAACTTCATCCGGCTAATTCTCGAATTAAATCCATTGAACGAAATGGGACCGAAAGCATATGGAGAGAAGCTGGCTCCTTTTTCGTCTTTCTTCTTCGCTAATTACCATTATATGCTTGCTTTTTTTTATCTTCTTGAGTAAACAACCCAAGTAGCCATTAAACTTTCGATCTAGTACCACTTTGATCGTCTAACTTTGGATTTAATACCGCTTTAATCATTCCATCCAATTTAACTGCAAAAGTTGATGCATTTGCGCGACACATGATTTCGTGTAAGGTCATTTTGGTTATATTGTAACAAAACTACATTTCTCTCCTACAATTCTTGCCAAAATGTAACACACC
The DNA here is from genome assembly GCA_021464415.1 of Lonicera japonica. NCBI lineage: Eukaryota > Viridiplantae > Streptophyta > Magnoliopsida > Dipsacales > Caprifoliaceae > Lonicera > Lonicera japonica. The sequence continues at coordinate 4,166,979 of CM038467.1, read as the reverse complement.
GAGTGTATAAAACATTGCAATATTTTCAATAAACAATGCTACTTAGACTATTTTATAACCAAATGATCAAAATACGCTTAAATGAAGTCACATGTCTTACACATTGTTTCATTCTCTTCAATTTAGGAGTCAAATAGAAAAAAATGACTAAAGTGGTATTCACTCCAAAGTTAGAGGGTCAAGTAATTCGTTCTAAAATTTAATGACTAAAATGATACTAAATCGAAAATTTAATAATCATTTAAGCCGTTTATTCTATCTTATTTGTTAACTAACAACAACATCACCAAAGAAAGAAAAAGGTTCTAGTAAATTTTTAAAGTACTTATTTCAAGTCCAGACCTCAAATCTTTGTCCCCGGTAAATTCATTAATTTCAACTCTTAGGCTCCGTTTGATAACAATATAAAAAATGAAAATAAAAACAACTAATTTGGATGAGAAGATGGAAAATAAGTTAAGGCATATGGTGAGATATTCTCTATCTTATACTCATTTTTATGAGTATATCTCCTCCATCTTCCTTTAATATTTTGTGGAAAAATTTTCTCTACCATCATCCAAAGAAAATTTTGTCATGAAAAAAAGCAAAAAGCAAAAGTTAATCTCACCATATTTCTCAACTTATTTTTCATCTTCTCGCTTAAATTAGTTATTTTTTTTTTATTTTTATGTTACTATCAAACGGAGCCTTAATTTATATGTTTGTATATAATCTCAGCCTGTTTTACTCCTTGCTAAAATTTGTGGTGCCTGCCCAATATTATATTAATTAATAATTCCTCACATGCATTATATAAAACTTTGAAGCAGAATAAACACTTGTAATGGCATTAATTAGTAATTGGTCTTTGGGTTCAATTCCTATATTTAAAGGTAATTTCACATACTTTCGCTTGATATATATAGATAGATAGACACAAAATTAGTGGATTGAAAAAACAGCATCTCTTATTAGATATATATATATATATATATAGAGAGAGAGAGAGAGAGAGATTGATTTGAAGAAAAGATGGATAATTTGTATTTAACGTAGAGGTTTAAATTTTGGTGAATGGGCAGGACGAAGTGGAGATAGAGGGAAAGGTAGTGGCAAAAAGGGGAAAGCTAGTATCAGTTGTGGTGGAGGTGAAGAATAAGCGAAGTGGAGAGCTGATTGCTTTAGGCAGGCAATGGCTAACCTTGTTTAACACCACACCCTTAGTACCCAAACCTACTACCCCATCCAACCTATGACGTACATCATTTTACACTCCCTCCTTTTCTTTTCTTTTCTTTTTTTCTAAAATACAAGTCTAATATCACTACTTTTTTTTATTACAAGTGTTTTTTTTTTTTTTTCAATCAATCAAGGGACAATAGCCGACCCAAGCAATATATTTATAAAAAAGAATTAGTAGTTTCTTGATAAGCTGAATAGAACGTGCTGTGTAAATCTCTTGATTAGAGTTGATTGTAATCTCCATAATTGTACCTTGGGGGGCTGACTCTCTTGATTGAGCAGTTTACACACAAATCTCTCTCTCTCTCCATCAATCTAATTCTCTTTATTTCTTACATCTCAAATATACAACACCCTCCCTGTCTGACCGAATAATTCCTTGAAGAAAAGTGATCGAGGAATACTATCTCCCACCAAAAGTTGAATGAGAATGCCTGAATGTATGCGTGTGAGAGAGAGAGAGAGAGGGGGAAGTCCATCTATGAGAAAATGCCTTCAATCCTACTCGATCTTCTATTACAAGTTCTTTTTAAAATTCATTCTGAAAATGTAATAAATAGCCTTGAGTAATGATAATCAACAGGCTTCGCTTTACAAAAGCTAGTTACATGATAAATGAAATTGAAGTTGTATCGGGAGAGCTAGAAGAAAGTGATTTACGTACTTAAATAATTGACGCATTATTCTGTGTACATTTTTTTATTCCGGTGTACTATTTTTTCCCTCTCTCTTTTTGGTTTGTTTACTACTTTTCATCTGTAGAATATATTATTGAAGTGAAGAGGGAGTCTTATTTTATCTCTTGCCATAGTTTTCTGATTGTTTTTCATCTTTCATCCCAATTTATATCTTCTCAGTTAGAGCAGGAGAAATATTATTACTTATGTTTCGGGTTAAGAATTTACTTTTTAATTTCCAGCTTTCGGAAAGATACATTATTTAAATAAAACAAGATGTTAATTCAATTTTTTTATTTATTAAAAGAAGTAAAAATTGAACGCTCAACTATGGGATAGAGTGAGCAGTGGAGGTGGCCCAGTGGTAAGCCCCTCCCCCGAATTCCCGGGCAACCGGGATTCGAATCTCACCGGCTGCATTTCAGCAGCTCCCCTTTCCCCCTTTCCCTTAGAAGTAGAAAATTTGATGTGTTCAAAAAAAAAAAAAATGAAAAAAACAAACAAACTATGGGATAGAGTATTTTTGACCATCTCAACTATTTGCAATACAATGTTAAAGTATCGTGGAATGAAAAACAAGTTAAAATCATGAATAGGAATTTGTTTACCTTTCTCTAAGGGGTTATGATGACTTTTATATTTGATTGATCAATATAATAATAAAGCAATTTTTTATTATATCCAGCAATCAAATGCAAAGATTACTATAAGAAAGGTAAACAAATTTTTACTCTTAAAATTACTTAATCTTGTCTTGTAAGATATAAATATATTAACCACTAGCAAGTGGCCCAGTGATAACGCACTGAGATTAGCGTTGAGTTCAACTGGGAGCTTCCAGGTCGACACTTTGTGGTAATAGAAAGTATCCAGACCCAAAAATATATGTTATAAACAATTTTAAATTAGAAATATAATCTTTTAAAGCAATAATTTTGTAGCTTTCATGCTAAGTTGGTTAGAGCACTCTCAATAAAAGCACAAAAATATTTGCCATATTCTTTTGCCGGAGTCTTCTCACCGGAACAGATGACAACATTTTCCCAAATATTCTTCAATTATTTTTTCGATCATTCTCTAGTCTTACAATTAAAAACACCTTAAAAGATTACGTAATGGCGTGGTCCATCATTCCCTAAAACTGCCCTAAAACCTATCAATAATATATATGCAAAAGTTCACCTATAATTGTAAATTATATTAATGATAGTGCATACACAGACATATAGATATTCAGTAGAGTATACAAGCACAACTATTAATCAAACTGACTGGTGCAGTCTGAAACCTAAATAAATAATACTCCTAATTTACACTTTAGACAACTCTTCCTTTACATCTTCCTCTTTCTCATCCTTAATTTTAGGAGGCACTGGTCCTACACAAGGACCATAAGTCCAAGCACAAACAATGAAATACAATAAATTTATGAAACTCATAATGGCCAAAAGCCAATAGTACTTCTCAAAGTGACCCTTGTTAATATTACTAGAGACCCAACTCTCTTTCCCATTCCTTTCAGTAATATCATCCACAGTACTCAACAAAACACTTGCAAGCAAATTTGCCACGGCCATCCCTAGCCCAAACATAGCCGAAGCTATACTCGACATACTCCTCGGAAACTCCGTGTAGTAAAACTCTGTCTGACCAATAGCGTTAAACGCCTCTGCCAGACCATGCATGCTATACTGTGGTACTAGCCAATAAGCCGACATGTTCACGACTCCACGAGGATCATTTAAAAAACCTTGTTCAATAGCCTTTCTCTTTCGGATATGCTCTACAAACCCAGAAACTATACTGGCCAAAATGGATATGAATAGCCCTATCCCCATTCGTTGAATTGAACTAAGATAAACGGGTTTTCCCCTGATCTTTCCGGCTAAGGGAAGTACTACGCGGTCATATAAAACCACCCAAATTGCTAATGCGATGATTGTGAACATTGAAAAGGAACCTGCTGGAATTTGGAAGTTTGAGGTGACATGGCGATCCATGGAGTTGGCTTGGATTAATGGAAATGCACTCTGACTCATGTTAATTGATATCATGATCCCGGTTGACCATAGTGGAATGGCTCTAACTAGTGCTTTCAGTTCCTCTACTTGCTCGACCGTGCAAAGACTCCACGCATTTGAAGCTCCTTCTGGATCTCTTATGATACAAGCTTTATTCAAGAACCTAAAATACCACAATTTATCCACAAAATTGTTATGAATGTAGTGCTGAACTATTGGAATTTGGGTCGGGTCGCCCATGACGGGTTGACCCGAACCATTATTGTGATCATATTTATATTAATTGATAAATAAGAGAAAGGTGGTTAACAAGCAGTTACAAGAGAGAAAAACAAGAAAACTGTTTTTTCAACTCCCGCTTGTTTTTCTATTCTTGAAGTTGGTTTTCTTTCTAGGAACAAAATATAGAAAACAGAAGAAAAAAAAGGCAGGAAAACTCTCCTTCTCTCCTTTGAAAAAGGACTACTCAGTGGAAGTTTCGACAGAGTATTTGGGTTGTGAAACTAAAAGCATTTTCATGTGATTTGCTTTTTTGGACCAAAGCATCAACATTATTGTGGAATCATCATCAAAAGGTAAGCGATCGTAATCTGATCTTAAGTTCCGCTCTGATTAGTTTTCTATATGAACAAATTCTAAGAGCATCCGAATTGATAATACAACTATACATGTACCGTGAATTTATAATTGATCGTGTGTCCTAGGTCATGTTATGACCAACTATATTATCACATCCCGGTCCAGTCCAATAAGATGGTCGTTTTGGCCCCAAGCCCACACTCTTGTTTTTCCTCCTACTAGGAAGGACTAGTGACTACACGTATATCAATTCACCTAAACCAGGCAATCTGGGATACACACCCATAGTGTGTAGCTTGTCAACGCTTACTACAGCCACACGGGGCCACATATCGCACCCCGACCACACCACTAGGGTCTTTACATATATGGTACAATATAATACTAGCCATTGTGAGCGTCAATATAACTTTATATACATCAATACTACTAATTCGGAGATGCTCTAAAGATAAGAAAATAAATGAAAGACAAAAGATACCTTATTTTATTAGTTGGCACGATGTATGTGGAGTCTTCATGATGATACCAACCATCTGAATCTTGAGGGGGGAGCGCGAGTTTCCGGTTCTTAAAAGCAACCACAATCACTTGCGCGAAGCTAGTTATAATGCTATTGGTGACCTTGTGCATGATATAGAACGGAGAAGCAAGAAAGAACAATAGAGTAGAAAAGAACATGATGATCACAGGAACACCGAACCCAATCTTCCAACCGGCGTGGTCTTGAATGTACACTATGCCCGTAAATGCAATGAGAACAGAAATGGCCGCTGAGGCATAATACCAGCCGAAGAATCTCTCTAAAACTCTCTTATTTGTGTGGTCTAATTGGTCTGCTCCAAATGCTAATGAACAAGGCCTAACACCTCCGGCTCCAATAGACATGAGGGCAAAAGCGGAAATCAAGAAAAAGTACTGTCCCGGTGTTGCAGATTTGCAGGTTTCGACTAACTGATCGCAGGGGGGAGGCCTGGCTTTTGGGATCATTGCTGTTAACCATAGGATAAACATCCCCTGTGATCAAGAATATGTGATGATCATAATAAGAAAACTCAAAATGTTGGTCGAAAGCATTTGTGAAATTAAATCTATATACATGTGCTTTACTACATTGTCATTTGATCTCTACTACTTTCTGGTAGGTCTCAATTCTTGATCAATCAAATGCTTTTTATCAGACTACTTCAATGGCCAAATCAATCTAAAAGTAATATAATACTCCCTGCATCTCAAATTATAATTAAAGGTCCAATTTGAAAATCAATCAGGTTAGAGTTTAGGAGGAGGAAAAGGGATATGGAAAGGTTCTAATAAAGCGCAGGTTTGAGTTCGAGACACGATTCCATCGTTTTCAGGGAAAACGGTTTTTAAATAATCAGATAAATGTACAAAGGGTCCAAGATTTAAGGGCTTATACCTTACGAAGGTGAGATGACAAATGTATTAAGTGGTAAATTAGACGAGTGTCTTTAGTATGTATTACCAATTACACAAGAAAAAAGACTGCAACAAGAAGAATAATTAACAATTGAAATTCCTTTAAATAAATATATTTTTGTCTCTGTTTGTCCAATAATAATTTCTTTAAAAAAGGCCATTTAACAGAAATGAATGTCGGAAAGTATGATTCTGAGAAGTCCAAAGATGTATATTGGGATTCCACACGGTTATTTTTCTTATACAAAGATTGTATGAAAAACCAATAATTTTAAAAGTGTGCAAGGAAAAAGTGGAATTTTAATTTACGGAGATGGCAATAATTTTTGTTTAGATCAATGCGTTGAAGTTGATTTGGAAATTTCTATTGGATGTGCTTGAAAAATTAATCGTTTGTTGAGAAAAAAGTAAAAATAACAAAAACAGTAGGGTAGGTCGAATATAGTCGTTTTGGTTTACTTCATATTTACGTAAAAAGTATTAATAAAGTTAGTAAATCAGAAACAGCAGTTACCACGTGCACTTTATGGTACTGGATTTTTGTAAGCACGGCATTAGTTAGTAAGTATAAGTTAAAAAAAAAAATGAATAAATAATGTAACAGTTAAGAATGAATCATATTATTCTCGCAAGCGAAGGTTGAAATCCTGTTATTTATCTAAAATAATTTTTATTTTTTTAAAAGAGAAGTCTACAAAAGTAAAATAATAAAAAAAAAGTCAAAAATCTCAACCAGTTCAAGGACAATGAAACAGCTCTTTACTGTATATATAATTTATATTTCAAAATAATAGTAGGTATATATATTGCTGAATCTACAACTACATTAGCAAATATTAAAGGGAATCGTCCTTTTCTCAAAATTCACAAAGTGATGAATACTCTTTTTTCCGCACTTGGAAGAATTTGAAAGAATCCCATTTATAGCAAAATTAACATCGTTAAGCTTAGAAAAATGAACCTAGCGTAAATTAAAAATATATATTTATCGAGCATAGGCCAACTCCCCCAACGATATTTCCAATTTCTTATAGTGTTGGCCTAGAATATCTTAAAAAAAATACTCTTTAACTACATTATTTAAAAAATAACAAAAAATGAGTGAATAGAGAGAGGATGAAAATTCATAGTTGTTTCCGCAAATCCATAGTTATTTTGATTAGAAATAGAAAGACATTGGGTTGTTGGTTCTAGGTAGAAAGGAAGAATTAAATTAAAGGGTGTTTGGAATTAAGCATGCAAATGAAAATATAGAAGGAAAATTAAGTAGCCAGGTAGGGTAGGTGGGGGAGAAAATGATATATATATATATATATATATACCAGGAAACTGAAGATGGAACCAAATCCAATGGTGAGGAAGCGGCCTAAATAGGAATCGGCGAGGAAAGCACCAAGGAGAGGCGCGAAATTAGTAGCAGCACCAGAAAGGAAGAGTATATTTTGTCCTTTTGCCAACCCAACCTTGTAATCATTCATCAGATACAATATCATGTTTGGTACCAGTCCAAAGCTCGCCACTTTCTCAAATGCCTCGTTTGCTGTTACATATACATATACATATATATATATATATACCATCGATCAATAATTACAGCTTCCTTAATTAATTCAAAGAAATTAAATCTCAAAAAACTCCCATTTTTACATTTATATGAATGAATGAATGAATGTCGTATATATATATATATATATATATGAGCGCTAAAGCAAAGCAAGCGTACCTATGATGAATGGCATGGTTATAAAACCGCCTTTACGCCTTTTAGGAGCTTGTTCCAGCTGCTGCTGCTGCTCAATTTTCCCCCGATCTGCACTTGCCATCATCTCCTTCTCCATTTTCTCTCGATCTTTACTATCTATCTATCTATCTGTCTGTCTGTCTGTCTATATATATAGAGAGAGAGAAAGAGAAATGTTGAAGTAGTATGTGTAAAAGTAGATCACTCAACCATACTTATGACTAGTGCTGCTATTTGTAACAGAAAGAAAGGAAGATATTGGGGGAGCGAGTGGATTAACCATTTTGATTTGAGCCTACAGTGGGAACGAAGGGATTGGAGGAGAGTAAAAGGAAGAAGAGTCTATTATTTACCTTCGATGTGATTTGACGGGGGGAACGTGAAGACGGACCCACCAACTAACGCGCACGACAACCGATAAACGAAAAAAGTTATATACAAAAGACGGCAACCTTCGGACGATTAATATATATTATGTGCACACACGATCAATAGTATTTTTAAAATGGCTCATTCGCCTGCACCAAATTACAAATATGCAATGCTTTTCTTTTCAGAAATATATGATGATGTGGGTTGATGAAAAAAAATTAGCAATAAAATTTTGATTAAAAATAATAAAATATTTCAACAAATCACTCATCTATTTTTTAAACTTCTCATAAATTTATTAGTGTATGAATTTTCTTTGTCAAACGTAACCCTAATGCTTTAAGTTTAGTGTTAATGATATTAGCACTTTACAAAAATCTTTTAACACTCTTAAAAAAATGTCTTAAAAGATTTATATAAAATATCATTAAAAATAAGTTTGAAGCGTTATACTACTTTTTGCGGAGTACTAATACTATCACCCTAAATTTATTCTTTAGATTATATTTTTCATACTTCTTTTTTTTTTTTTTGATAAATAAGCAATAATATTTTTCATAATTATTTGCCAAGATCACTCGTATGTCATGTTTTTTCCTTCTTAGAACCAACCTTGCCTCTCATTCACACATATATATATGGAAAATTTTAAATAATAACTTTAACTTAAGGACCTTATTTACAGACCGGACCATTTGATAAACTTTTCGATGAGATTTTTTGATGAAATTTGGTGGGAATATTTTTCATCATGTGTAGAACATCTACACCAAATTTCATCAAAAAATTCAATTAGAAAGTGTGTTAACTACAGGATTGAAAAATATTGGACATATAATATTTTTCAATCCTGTAATTAACCCACTTTTCGGTTGAATTTTTAGATGAAATTTGGTGGAGATGTTCTACACATGATGAAGAACATCCCCACCAAATTTCATCGGGAAGCATGCCAAATGGTCTGGTCTGTAAATAAGATTCTTAAGTTAAGGTCCTTACTTGAAATGACCCAATCAGTTTCTAACACAATTATATTTATTATTAGAGTAATATATAATTTAAAAAACATACTATACAAATTCTCAAATTAGTATCATACTCTCATAAAGTGATAATGTTTTAACAATATAAATAACTTGGTAGACAACATTTAGTGAATTTTAAAGACTTAATTAGTTAAAACTACATATAAAGGAGAATCTTTGACAAAATCAACAATCTGAATTACGAAGATCATCTTACGAGGGTGCAATTAACCGTCATTAAATCCATCATAAGGTATATTCAATGCATCTACAACATGTAAAATATAACAATCACATAATTTTTGTGAAAGTTTGAATCATCACTGATATATAATTGGAGGATTTATATGCAATTTTTGAACATAAAGTTACAAGCAAAGCTTTCTAAATTTTTTTTGTTTCAGCGTAGATGATTTGTCTTTAATTGTTTGAAAAAATAGAGGATTTAAATTGGGTGAGGTTTCAATGGTTATTTCTCTTTTTACCGATGGATGGTTATTGTAATATTAACCATTGGATGAAAAATCAATGGTTGAGATCAAATGTGTAGTTGGCCAACATAATTAATGCACATTGGTGAAATACAAAGTATTAAATGCAAGGTTAAGTGGATAAATTGTTATTACATGATGACATGGCATTTTTTTTTATTTAATTTTAAGGAATCATAAATTAGATATTCATTACATTATTTTGTAATTCCAATACAGGATATCTCTATTCTTTACCCATATAAAATGGGTAATTTTATTTATATTGATATCTTGCAGTTAATCTACATTATTAAGTTAATTAGTATTGCCTGCGAAATTAATTCATAAGTGTAGATAAACTAACAAAAAAATATTATTGATTTAATTTTATAAATATTATTTTATTCATAATTTAATATTAAAAAATAAATTAGATTAATAGGTACATCTATTTTAATTAAATAAATAAAAATATGTTTTTTTTTTAAATTACAAATCAATTACTCTCATTCTAACAAAGGACATTCTATTTTTAGAATTAGTTTCAAGGATAACTTTTTAATCAAAGACAAAATAAATTTTAATTTATTATAAATAAAAGATAGTCATTTTCAAAACTATCCCTTATTAAAGATAACAACTGTTAAAAAAATAAAATAAAATAAAATATAAATAACAAAAGCTCAAATTCAAACTAAACATCTCAAACAAAGATTTTAAATTTGAACATGTAATTAAAATTTTATCACAAATGTCAACCAAGAACATAAGAGTAACTGCAATCGTCTTGTATAAATTTTGTGTAAATCATACGTGTCAAAGTGGGATTTACACAAAAATAATAAAGAATTCGTTTTATACTCCAACAGTCTGTTTTAGACTTTTGTATAAATATTAAATTACCAATTAGATACGCACAAGTGGAACTTATCCTATATTTATTCCCTTACTTTTCAAATCCATTTATTTCTAGAAACGAGATGAGAGAAAATAGACACGAGATTATTTGATGTGGTTGTGTGAATTGAGTTTGTATTTTACACAACCTTTCTACACAAATTCTATGTGTCAAAGTTTTTTAAAAAACTGCTGGAGACCTTTTTTTTATAAAACGTGTAAATTTTACACAAACCAAAATTATACACTACGGTTGGAGATGTTCTAAGTATTAAATGTATATATTTTATTAATTTCGAAAACTCTAAATTTTAAATTAATCATTAAATGATAATATGCTACAATTTTAAAAAGAAAAAAAAAGTTTATGTACAGCAAAAAGAAAAATAAAAATACTTGAGAATTGTGAACCTTTAAAAAAAATTTAAAATTTTGATAATTTTTTTTAGAATTGTTTGTAGGCTCATTTATTTCACATAATTTCATAAAAAATATTTTTTTTGAAGCACCAAATAAATCTCAAAGGTTTATGATATGTTATTTACATAATTATCCTCTCACAAACCATTCCAGTGAAAGAAAATACTATTTGTATTATAAATTACAGTACCAAATGTCGTGCTAGCTAATTAATTACATGATCTTGAATACTTTATATTATTATGTATTGAAAAATTGATAAACATGAAATATGTTTAATGTGATTGTCAACATAGAAGAATAAGTATACTTGATTCTTAAATTATTATTATTATTATATGAAAGAAAATGGTGAAAGTATTAATAACATAGTTAATTGAAAATATTTTTTAATAAAACCCTTTAAAATTCTTTAAGGGTGTGTTTGGAATGTGGATTTGAGATAAAATTTTAACATAAGATTTGTATTTGGAATCTCAAATCTAAATATTTTTGTTTGGTGTGAAATTATGATTTGAGATTTATAAATATATTCAAATAATAAGATTTGATACTTATCTTAAAATTATAACTTTCAAATTTTAGAGATAGGGTTGTTCCATATAGATTCCAAACTCGCGAAGTTGAAAAAAAATATTAATTAATTTTTAAACAAATTATTATTTTTTTATTATCATAAATATATTTGTAATATTAATTATAATAATAATATGAAGGATGACAAAGGGTCGTGTGTTATCTAAACCCAAACCCAACAAGCATATAAACACATCATAACCCGGTGCAGGTTTTATTATTTTAAATATAAATCTGTCGTGAATAGTATACGCATAAACCCACTCTCGCCCTATGGTAATTACGCAATATTATAAGGAATAAAATATTATAATAGGAGCAATTCGAGTCAAACGGGTTAATTTTGTGTAAGCATGAGTTTCACCACGGTGTCAAAAAATAAAAATAGCTTACTAATCAACTAAATATAAATTTTAGTGAAATAATATTTAGATTTATAAATCAATTTCCTTGTATTTGTTAAGTAAATACAAAATTTTAAACTCTTGTATTTCAAATATTTAATTTTTGAATCTTAGATTTGTGAATTTTAAAGCTAAATTAAATTATATAATTCAAATGCACCTTAAAAGAAAATAGAAAATAAATTAAAATGGAAGTAGATTTCGATTAGGAATTTAAATTAAAATGTAATCTAAATTAGTACAATTATAAATTAATTTTAATTAGTGGATATACTTCTCAATTTTGAAAATGGTACAAAATTTGTTTGTCAAACACAACATATTGATTATTGAACCAAATAATTAATTATTTAATACTAAATAAGATATATTTTAAGTGTTATTTAGGAAGTTGTATGCATTGTTCCGTATCTGATCAAATTATTAAAAGGTGAGTTTGTTTGAAATACTTTAAGTTAAGAAAATACGTTTTTTTAATATTATTTTATGTTATTATGTTAAAATTATTATTTAGTTGAGCAGTGACTAATAAAACTAGTAGCTCAAGTTATATGAGATGATTCAAATTAATTTTTAGGTTTTTATTGTAATATGATTTGTCACGAATGATAGTAAAATGATTAAATTGAAAGTGTCATTAAATTATTTGAGTTGTATGTAATTTGTGAACATATTGTATAAATTCAAAGTCAAATATATTTTGAAAGTGTTATTTTTCATAAACTTATATTATTATTAACTATAAAACTGAAATGACGAAAACACCCATAAACACTTATCCTAATTTGAAATTTGATTATCCTAGGTATATTTGGCAAATAAAATCTTTAAAGAATCTTGTTTGGTTGAGATTTTAAAACATGTTTTGAAAAAGTGAATTTAATTTTTGTTGAAGTTTTTTTCAACCAATTCAAAAAAACTCGATTTTTTTTTTAAAAAAATAGTAACAATGGATCTTGTTTTATAGATCTCGATGATTAGGTTTCAAATATATTTTTTTTATCTAATTCCAATTTTTAAATTTAAAGTTATGGTATTTTAAAAAAAATTTAAGAGAGAAAGTAAAGTAATTTAGAAAATGTGAAGTAAAGTTGACTTTTTGGTAAAAAATTTAAAACTTGATTTTAAAATCTCAACCAAACACCACTTAAAGTTTAATTAAAAAAATAAAAATAGAATAGGTCACATTAACCTGCTATAACAAGTTAAATGATTTGACACATCATTAATGTACATTAATTATTGTCAGTACCCATCAATAGGTAGAAAGAGAAGGTAACCATTGAAAACTCATCCGGATTTAGGCCTCGTTTGGTTCACGGATTTTGGCATTCGAGAAAGGAAAGTCATTTATTTCCTTTGTTTGGTAATCACAAATTTCGGAAAGGCTTTCCGGAGAGATAGAAAAATAGAGGGTAAAGCTATTCTACTCAAAGAGCATGTGATTCATTTTCTCCTCTAATTTCCCAACATTCATTACAAAAAATTTGGACATTAATATCCCTACCCAAATATGCTATTACCAAATTTACCCATTAATCTCTTTGGTATACTTTTGAATTTTTATGATGTTATTTTTTATTTTAAAATACAAGGGTATTATTGACATATTTATATATTTTTACTTTTCTTTCCTGTACCAACCAAACACCGGAAGGAAAATAAAATGGTATTTCATAAATATTTTTCATACTTTACTAAATACAGGAAAGAAAACTTGACAGGAACTTTAGTTTCCCACTTCCATGAAAAGCATAGCGGAATCGATTTCCCTTCTGTGAATCAAACTAGACCTTAGATATAGTTAAAAGTTCTTTAATGTACTTGTATTTTTCTTTTCATAATAGGAACCATTAATTAGAATAAATAAAAAAAAAATCATTTAAATAAAAACATGTATGATTGAGAAAAAAATGCCAGAGAAGAAAAAAAAAAATTACATGTCCTTGTTCTGAATTTGGGAAGACAACCAAATCCCGTGTGGGGTACCCATCGCATTGCTATAAATCAAAGTTTTTGACCACATTGATTTGGAAATGTATACCTGGATAACTCAGTGGACCTACACGTGTTGTGTTTCAACTTTTTTAGCAAAAGAAAAGAAAATAAATTAACTATTCTTTTTTATTTATCTATACTCTAATTTTTTTTAAATAAATCTATACTCTAATTTTATATTGGATAAATTACACTTAATACTTCTGTGACGACCGTGAATTGTGAAAGAGTAATCTCAATTTTCTTTTGAAGCATCCAAAATTAAAAATTATCTTCTAAAATCTAAATTCTGCATCGTCCTTTCAGGTATTTATTCAATAATCTAATGTTATTGATTGTTTCCAAAAAAATTCAATAAATGTTGTCTTCCTTTATTGTTCAAGTAAATATATATCAGCATTGTTGTTCTCTAATATAGATTGGTGAGTAATGTTCAAGTAAGATCTTAATTTAAGAAGTTTTAAGTTACATATTGAATATTGTAAAGGTCAAACGGATGAGTTTTTTTTTACAAAACTTGATAGAGTTCATCTCCACCAAATTTCATAAAAAGATTCAATTGGAGAGTGGATTAAATACTAAATTGAAATATATATTTCTGTTAATTTGACATATATATTTTAATTTTGTAGTTAATGCACATCTCGATTGATTTTTTTGTATGAAATTTGGTGAAAATAATACACTAATCACATCGGCTAAGTTTTGTCAAAAAATTCATCCATTTAACCTCTCAAAATACTTAATCTATAAATAAGGTGTTTAAGTTAAGTTCTTATTTGAAATGTAACCATGCACTGGCAAGACATTGTTAATTAATTGACCTATAGTTTAAAAATGAGGTGGATTCTAGCTGTTTTTATATTAGGTTATATAATTGCATATGCGCTCTTGCTCAAATATTTTTAACTCATTTAGAACCAAAAACTATAATTTTATCACGTATCTAGAATTAAAAGTTAAGATTTATCGTTATCAATGGAGATTTCTTCTTGGCATGTATATGTACATATAATATTACGTTCTTTGACCCTCCCTTTTTGATCTTCCTTATAAATAATATAACATGTAATACTCCTTGGACTGCAACTTACGACGGGCGAGAGCCTATCCCTGCCAGTCGGTAGCAGCCATTTTGGAAGTATTGCACTGTGGCATTCTCACAGCTAACTGCGAAAATACATGCACTTAATAAATTTGGGTGTTCGAGTTAAGGGGAAGGAACTCTTGGACAGTCATCATACAAATTTTCGCTTTCAATTACTGGACCACAGGCCTACATCTAACTCCCATTACTTGCACTCAATAAATTATTCTGTTCGGACAATTGTTTAAAGGAAAATGCTAGATTTTTTCCATGTTCATACAATTTATTTTTTTAAATAAAAAATTGATATGATACCATTCAATGAACCAGTGAAGCTATACATTTAATGTGTTTTATATTTTTTTTTATTTAAATTGATTGGTGTTATAATTATTTATATATAAAAAATTAACACTAATCTTGTTCAAATTACGTATATCTTTTTTTCTTTTATAGCATGCATTAACAATTGCAACTGTTGTGATGGAAGAAAAGTGGATAGAAAACAAGGAAAACTGAAAGGGAGATGTCATCATTCTCTCTCTCTCTCTCTTCTCCCTCGAGAGTTTGCCTTCGCATGCTAATTTTGATAGGAGGAAGAGTAATATTATACCATACAATGAATATATAAAATAAGGTGTCACTTTATTATTAAAAATAAAAATTACTTTCAACTCTTTACTCAATCTTAACATAAAATTCTACGAAAAATTAAAAGGCCCCTACTTTTATTTTGACAAACACCCAATATATATATATGTGTGTGTGTATTAAAAGCAAGAGAGTAGTTTTTTTTTTTTGGTACACAAAGGAATCAGAAAAAAAAAAAAAAAAACATTAGAAACCACGGGGGAGATAAGTCCCCCTAGCATCTGCTTCAAGGATCTCTTTCACCACAGCAAGAACATGATGAAAGACTTCCAGTTTTTCCATTTGGTTCACTCCAAGTTTAGCCATAGCATCCGCGCATCTGTTGCCTTCTCTCAGGGTATGATTCACCGAAAGTTTCAACTCGTTCATGATGTTCTTGTAGTCCTGGATTAAGGGTTTCAGAGGATGATCTTCAATATCATGATTTTTCAATAGGTCCATCACATTGGTGGAGTCGACCTCCATTATGGCGTACATCCAGTCTTTTATTTTGATCAAGACCATGGCTTCACGGACAGCCCACAGTTCTGCCTTAAGGATGCTCGACAATGTGTCCAACGTCGCCCGACAAACGGCTGAAGTGATGTTTCTGACAGACTGATTTGTCAGAGAGTGGATGGTCGGGGTTAGAGGGGTTTGTTGTGCGACAAATGAGTGATTGTCGCGCAACATATCAGTGATTGTCGCGCGACATACTGATATGTCATGCGACAATCCCACTTAAAAATAGGTTTGTTGGCCAATAAACCCTTTCGAGGTAGTTTCGGGTGCTCGAGTGGGTCTTGGACTCCAAAAACAGTAGTTCTCGAAGGTCGTTAGGGTTCTTGCGGGGGTCACGGATCGGGGTGTCTACAGAAGGTAAAAGGGTTTTCTTGTGGAAAAATGGAGGTAGCAAGTAATGGCGTGGGCTGAGGGTGAGGGTTTGTAGGGGATGGAGGATCTGGGCGCGTGGTGGTGGGTGAAGAATCATAACCTTTAGCTTTGATGTTCCTTGTCTCTGTCAATCTGCTTCTCCTACTGGTAGGTTTCGTTGCTCGAGGCATCGCAGTTTTTAAAGTATGGTCCTGTGGAGTAAACGTGCAAGTCTTAGTAAAATCAAATTTCTTACCTGCTTGCTTTTCAAAAGATATATTGTTACTATTGTTATCATTAACATTTTTTTCTATAATATCATTAATTATAATTCCTTGCCCCTTTTTGGGCTCAACTTTAGTCATTTTCTTTTGCTTTTTACTGGGCTCAACATAGCTCAATTTCCTTTTTCCTTTATCATAGTAGGAAACCTTGGTCCCAGTCAACACCTGAAACCTATTTTGTCCCATATTCATTTTGTTCGGAGTGGACCCTTTGTAACCAGACATGGTGTTTCTCCTTCTGGATTGGACCAACATCTATGGTCTAAAACCGGTATCATGTTTACCATGCAGACCCGACCTGCATGTGGCATCAGTTTTACCAGTGATAACATTATCCTCATGCATGCTACCTGTGCTAGTTCCGGCGTACTCACCCACCATCACCGGTGGGCTTTGCACCGTATGAACTGCACCCTTAACAATATCAACATTGGAATTTTGCCTGCACAGATCAGCTCTGTGTCCCACCATGCCACATTTAAAGCATAGAAGGTGGAGATATTCATATTCGACCCTATATTTTTTTTCGGCCACCATGTATGCCGGGGTTAAAGGTTTATAAAAATCCATTTCCGCACAAACTCTAGCATATTTCCCCCTTTTAGAGGCAGCAGTATTAAAATCAGTTTTCAAAGGTTTTCCAAATCTTTTAGCAAGATGGAACAAAGGTTTATCATTAAAATACTCTATCGGGAGTTCCGGAAGACGGAGCCAAATGGCCGTGGTCACCTCTGTCGCTTCCGACGTTTTAAAATTCGATTCCCACTTTCTCACAGTGATGTAGTGATTCATAATGATCCACGGCCCACCCGTGTACACATGGTGGTAGTCCTCCTTTAGGTTAAATTTGAAGAGGTAAAACCCCCCATCCATGTCCACCACCTCAAACCCAGATTGGAGGTTCCACACATTTTTCACTTTAGAGCAAAGGTTATTGTAACCTATGTTCCTCCTGAACAAGCGAACTATGAGAGAATCCTTCCACTGGTTTCTTAGATCCTCAAGGAGCTGTGGAGGAAAAACAATGTTGGGGCACATTTTGTTTTCCTCCTCGGCGTTCTTATTGAGATCAAGGTCCTGAGATTCCATCACACTATCCTCAGTCACAGATGAGGCCCATAGCTCCGCCCCTTCGTCAAAATATACCTCCTTAGGAAGGTCATTGACCACAACATCACGAAAGGAGAGAAGGCCTTACTCCCACTCTCCTCCTCCAATCCATATGGCCTTGATTATTTACCCTAGTCGGTTCCCCTTGTTCGTTAAGACAAGGTTCGTCAGATACCATCACGTCTTCATCAGTTCTTAGTCTTTTATTCTTCACTTTCTAATTGCTCCGCACTTGTTGATCCTCTTCCTCAACATATCTCATAGGATCTACTTGAGAAATCATCGGCGGTTGTCAAAGCTGAAGATTCTCAACGGTTAAAATTTCTCTCTCTAAAAACTAATACCCTAAAATTGTTGCCCTTTTTTTTTTAACTCTTGTACTGCAAGAGAGTAGTTAATGACACAAATTCCATGATAGTCAACAAAAAAAATAGCTTTGACTCTGCGTGTGAAACGGTATGAACGCCAAAGCAGACCTTTCAATAGGGTGTAGGTACCAGTCATTTTCTTATTTCCTAGACCAATTTTTTAGGTTAGGCGCCCCCTGTGGTGGATTAATGCCCCATGAAATTTTGGGATATTTTTACTTATAAATGATATATCAGCTTATTTGCATACAAGATATATGGATTATTGAAATTTATAACTCGAAAAGAAATACTTATGAATGAGGAAGTTTGGTTTGGTGGTCAAAAAATAATAGTAAATTTATTGTCAACCAAGATTCAACTCTTGTAGTATAAATTTTTTTACTTAATGCTTAAAACACAAAAACTTTAAATTAAATCTAATTTCTCACCAAGTAAAATTATTAGTATTGGTACTAAAATTTAATTTGTGAATAATTAAATATTGATGTTGAGATTTGATTTAAATTTATCATTTAATTTAGCAAATTTGAAAAAAGAATTCACCCCCCCCCCCCCCCCCCCGCCCCCCGCCCTCGTCTCAAATCCTATTTCTGCCCTGACCCACCAATGGTCCCAAATTTTGTAGTTGAAATATATATGAACGCATTTATGTTATAGGACTAACTTGTAAAAGAAAAAAAATTCACCCCTCAGCTCAAATCCTAGTTCTGCCGTAGGCGCACAATGGTCCCAGATTTTGTAGTTGAAATATATATATGAACACATTATGTTATGAGACTGTTTCTTAGCAAAGAGAAGCAAAATGAATGCAACAAGTAGAAGAGTACATTTATTGATACCAATACATAAAACATTAATATAATTAAGAGTGGTTCAGTAGTTAGTTAGTGCTCGATTTTGAACACTGGTCTCAATTGATTTTTTTTTTAAGTCAAGTTTCAACAAATAATTTTTTTTTTGATGGTTGGTAGTTAATATCCTCTGCCAATAAAATTAATCAAAATACGTAAAAGTTGATTCACATTTTGTAAAAATTAACCTTTGAAAAAAAGAAAAAATGAAAAAAGTAAGGACATGTATATGGTCGTGCTCTGCTCCTTTTTTCACGCCTGTTGCCGATATTTCTGAAATTTCCCCCTCAAATTTTTTGCACAAAAATTGGACCATTGGTCCGATGGTTGAAATGTTTCAGTCAGTGAAGTGAGAGTATGGGGTCCTTTTTTTTATTATTATATTTATTTTCTTAGGTTCAGTTGCATCCAGCTCTGACGTGTGAAATGGTGGACCAAAAAGTGTTTCTGTTTTGGTTTCATCCCATTTTTTTTATTCAAATGATTACTCTCTTTTTTGCAATTGGCCTTGAGTGGGCTCACTAGTCTTTCGATTTCAAATGTACTACCTTATCCCTCTTCTCTTTCTTCCTTTTTAGATAATTTTAGAGCTCTAGTTTATTCAATTAATGTCGCGCACATGTACGGGGTTTAATTGTGTAAGTGATGCTTAAGTTTAACTCTACTAAATATTTTAGAGAGGACTAAATATTGTGTAAGTGGTGCATATATATGGATCCTCAGCAAAAACTAAAACTAAAACTACAAATTCAAATATTTATATTACACTCTACATGGGTTTGGATGCTTACAAAAAAAAAAATTAGAAAAGGCCATCTAATTCTTGAATTTATTTATTTTTAAGATATAGCCCTTCAACCCTTTCTTTTTTCAAATGATGCGGTCTATGTCTGTTGTTAGATATATTATTTTTTTTTATGGTGTTTGTGATTGAAAAAGTGCCGAGCAATAAAAAAAATATATCTACAAAGATTGCATCTTTTAAAAACAAGAACTACATCTTTTAAAGAAAAAAAAATTAGAGAATTACACCATAAAAATATTTTTAGTAAGGGACCAAATCATAATCTTTTTCATATGAAAATCAAACTTATATATGAGAAATTCGGGTCCCAGATATAATTTAAGGTCATATGTGAAGTTAAAAATAATAGAAAATAGTATTTAGCCTAATTTAATTTCTAAGTCTTTCTTTGCTCGTACCCACCGCATTTATGAACTTACTGAAGAACCCAAAATTTAGGATTTAACTCGTTAGTTTTACTTTTAGCCCAATCTGAAAAATACATTTATATTTTATTTAATCAAGTAATTTGTTGGTTAAATGACTTATTTGGTCATTATAGTTGGTTAGAGTCATCACGCTCGGTTATTATTTGAACAAAATAATCTCTTTTATTTTTGCGCCAAATATAATTATCAAAATATAATAGTGTCCCTAATTATCTCTACTTCTTAAAAAAATAAATGTCCAATTATCTAGCATTAAAAAAATATATTAATGTGTCTTCCAACAATAATAATATCTCATAGCTCCGAATTTCCACTCGTAGTCCAAGATAAACCATCCATCTTTTCTCCCTCACTTTTTTGCTAAAATAGTGAATAATTATTGACTCTTCTATTCTCTATCATCTCTTTCTTATACTACCCCCCTCTAAATGGACACTTTCCTAACAAGCACCCATTCCCACCACTGCATTTTCATCATCATCATCCTTGTCCTTTACTAAAACCCATTACCCTCTCTTAATTAAATATATCATTAACTATCTCTCTCTATTAGAGTAAAAGAATTCAATTTTGTGTCGCGCTCTCTTCTTCATTATTGGAGGAGCAAAACAAAGCAACGATTGTGAGTGTGATTGTGATTATAAGCACATTCTTTTAGATCCCCCTTATTCAGCCACCATATTTTCATTTTCTTGACTAAATTCTTTTTTCATAATCTTTTGAATCCTCTCTCTATATTCATTTACATTTAATATTTTTGATCTTAATATTTTTAATATGATTGTATTTTAGTTTTACTTGTATAATATTTTTTTTTAATATAACCGTATTTTTAGTTTTATTTACATATAATATTTATTACTAATATGTTTTATACATGCTCCAAGTTTTAATATTTGATATTTTTAATATGAATGCATTTTTTGTTGTACTTATGTTTAATATTTACGTCTAAAATGTTCCTACGCCTTGACAAGGACTTACTTAAAATAATAGAAGCAAAACCTAGATTGTGTAGCTGAAGTTAGAAATGAGTTTTGATCAATAAAAAACATCATAATTTATTTAATTATACGCGTAAAAATGAATAAAACGTTTACGGATCGAGAGAAATGAGAGTGACACATCCTCGTGTTTTGGAGCCCAGCACAAGTATTATTTTGTACTTTTGCTAAACGTATAACTGGTTAAAATACCAGCTAATTAGGATTAAATATTTTCCCCCTTTTTCTAGGGATACCAGCTGGAATTTGCCACTTTGTAGCCTATATAATTGAGTGATACTTTCATAAAGAAAAAGAGAAAATAAACTATTTATTTTGTTTTAATATATGCCATACAAGAATACTTGCTGTCTTCGATCTTGAGAAAAGAGAGGCAAAAATCTTCTTTTTATTCTAAAGAAAATGGCGTAGATAACAACCTCTAGAAATCTTGCAAGCCTAGATTACTTCTATATAAATATAAAAATCTGACGTACCAACATATCAATTATTCCTTTATTGTAATAAATTTATATGTCAATTTGTATGTCAAATATTTATATCTACCAAGAATTAGCGAAAAATGAAGTAGCCCTTACCCATTAATCAATTTTTAGTTACTGATATGTAAAATAGATCACACATATTGCTGGCAAATGCACCAATATTTAAGTTAATTACATCAGGAAAATGTTTGTTGTTTGCCTTTAACAATGGTACATGTTAAGAACGGATGCTCCTGTCACTGCCAAAATTGATACTACTTATAAACATGATATTCCATACATTTATAGAATCTATGGAAATGTTTTCAAAGAAAAGAAAGGCGTACGTGAACCTTATCAAAGAGAACGATGATGATGAATACCACCCAAACAGAATTCTCATTGAAGATTGTAAAGCCTTACTTTTTGAAATGGATTCTCGGATTGTTCATATTCCTCGACAGGCTAAAAAAATGTGAGGATGCCCTTGCTCATATGGGAAGCGAACAAACAGAGTAAGAAGTTAGAATGCTCATACCCCCAAATGAAATAGTTGAAGAGATGAAATGTGACTTGAGGGGAGCTGAGTTTGGCAGAGGCTCTCAGTTGGCTGGTGTGTAATTTTTAGTTTTTTTCTACTGTTGTTCTGTTTCTTGTTTTCCTTTGTAACCAAAAAAAAAAGAAGGTCAACCTCTTCATTTCTTTAATTGCTTAATTATATTACTTAGTTTGAAGGACTAGGAATTAGATAACATTATAAAAGGAAGAAAGGACTATGAGGATCCTATATAAACTATTTATTCTGCATCTTCTTGTTCATCATAGTGTTCGATATGGGATGGAGCTAGTTTAAACTGTCAGATCTATATATGTATGTGTGAAATCATAAAAATTAGTCTAGTGATAATGTATTAGGTTCATCTTTGATTTTGTTTGAAAACTCCTCAACTCGACTCATGATATTTGTAAAATTCCTTTTTTAACCAACGACCGGCCATTAATCGAAGTAGATGAAAAATAACCTGAACGCCTTGTAATAAAAATAAATGTATATATATATACACACACGTATGTATGTATGTATGTATAATATGATACAATGGTAGCCCATATCCGCACGGAACTATTTGGGTGCATATAATAATGTAATGTGATGTTACACATAATCTAGATCTAATATAAATATAAAAATGGTATGGCCTATATATAGACCAAAGGAATAAGCAATGGGGACAAGTCACATGCATGCCTCTGTAATTCATATTCAATGCATATACGAGACTTTACTTTACCCCCTGCCCTCTATATGGATATTTTATTTGCTTTCCTCATATGCTCTGTTGCTTCTATAGGGTGCAGTGGTGCACTAGTGCAACCTTTTTCCTTTGTTTAATTTACATTAATTATTCATTCATAAATGTCAAAAGTTTTAATAACATTGGAACAATTTCATTTTTTTTAATTAATTGACAAGGTACTTATTTAGATCCGGAAGAGATCTGGGTTCAAGTTTTAATAAAAAAATTTGGAGCGGAGATTTTAGTTATTTATAGTTGAAAGGGAGAAACTTATACTTCTCTTTTGACCTAAGTATATATGTGTATATATGTTTTATAAATATACTTCATTTAACTATAATTTGTTTGTTTAGAATATAATCATTTTTGAATTTTTTTTTTTTGGTGGGGGGGGGGGGGGGGTGAAGGAGAAATAGACTCTAATCCTTATCGCTCACTCGTACAACAATCCTTGATTTTTCATGTAAATTATTGAATCATTTCACTTTAGGGGCTTGTTTAGTTCGAGTTTTATATCATTCCTAGAATGTTACATTCTATTTTAAAATGATTCCAATATTTGGTTTGGATTTTTAAACTAGGAATGCATTATTCCAAAAATTGAATATTATTTCAAAGTTCTTCTTTTAAATGAATGAAAACAGAGGATTACTCTAATTATTGTTGTTTCAATTTTTTCCTAAAATTTCCTCTTAGAATTAAGCTATCCATTTTACTTACCAAGACAATTTTTTTTTCATTTATATTCTTTTTAAAAGAAAAAAAAAATTATTAAACCAATTGTTTTTATTGTTGTTGTTGTTAGGGGTGTTTCAGTTTCTAAATCTTGTAAACTCGAACCAAACATTTCGATTCGGTTTGACAAAAAAAAATCTAAATCAATTTAACACAACAATAGAATTTTAATAATAATGTAAGATTGTTTCAGATTCAAATTAAAGTTATGGTTTTCAAGGAATAAGGAACAAACATATAGAAACTATGTTTTCTATTTAGTTACTATTTTATTTGTATATTTACAAGAATAAAACACATTAAATAAAATAATAAATTATCTTGCCATCATATATGTTATAAAAAAGGATATGCGTCAATGATATTTTTTTAAAAAGGATAATGTTAGGTTTATATTTTTAGTTGGCTTAATTCTGATGCCAAAAACACTTTGTCCATTGTAATTATTTGAATCAAATTGAATATTTGAATATGCAACAATTAACGAAAGTTTACAAAACTTACTGAATGTACCATAAGAAAATTCAAGACTTAAGGTAAGTTGGTTATATGATTTGATTCAAATTATAGATGATGGATTGAGCGTTAAATTCGAAATCAAAAGTCTTTTAAGTTAAATTTAGTTTTAAGTATTTTTACCGAGTTTTATAAAAATCTGAGAAAGTCTGTCAAAACAAATTATTGAGTAAAGTCTTTTTTCACGTATGACATGTTCTATAAAGTTCTATCTGAAATTTGAATCGAATCGAAATTCAAATGAATTTAATATGGAAAAATAAAAGTTAAAAAATAAATAAAATAAAAAGATTTAATTAAATTAAATGCATAAAATATAAAATAAAAGGTAAACTTTGAACACTCAAAGCTCCTAAGTTAATTCTTGCGGCGCCATGCATTACACTTAATGGGCCAGGCCCATTTATTCCTTAGGCTAAAGCTTTGCCACTTGTTCTTGGAAAATTAATGGAGGCAGCGAATTGGGTAATTAACACTTTTATTCCTAAAACATTTTGAATTTTTTTATTTTTTTTGGCGGAAGGATACCCAAAATTTGTTCCGCATCTTAAGATTGCCCAAAACTAAATGTTTCATTAAAAAATTAAACAGAATCACCATTTGAAAGGGATGTGCAGGGGTATTTTTGGTATTCCTTTTCACTATTCTTCTTACTCTGTTTCATCTCCAACTCATTTCAATTTCATCATCATTATCGTCATCCCAATTCTTCATCTCACCACCACCACAACAACCTCCTAAACTCCAACCAAATCCTTTACCCATAACCACAATTTTTTTTATGTTCTTTTACTTCACTTTTTTACAATAACGCACCTCCACTCTTAAATCAGGTACACATATAATGTATCATAAGATCACTTTGCAAACCCAAAAATAAGTAGCAGGATTATGATTAGATTTGATAATTTTTTTAAGATCAATCTAGTTGTAAAAAAAACGAAAGATCGTTTTGTTGTTAAAAAGAAGAAGAAGAAAAAGTGGAGAACGAGCTTCAATGCGGCTAAGGAAGAATTACTAGGGCCGGAGATCTATAGCTAAAACCTTTTTTCCCATCAATGGTGCATGCACGCCATATCCAACCCACCAATCACAAATTATTTCTTTCTCCCTAATACCCAACAACAATTCCATTAATATGGATCTGAACTAGCAATACCCTTGAATCAAAATCCCCAATTTTCACTCCCACCCTCCAACTTCTTTTCTGCCATAATACCCTCTAAATCCACCAACACCACTGCCAGCTGCGATGGCGGAAAAATCGAAAACGACTGTAAGATTCACCAATCTATAATTAAAATCGAATATCTCACTAACAAAAAACAACTCCTACACCCATAATTGCACTACCACAACCAACCCCAAAACCGACACTATCACTGTTCCCATCGTCAAAACAAACCCCATATAAATGGCGCCGAGGAGGAGTGAGAAGATGGGGAATGAGAGAAAGGAAAATGTGGTGGAGGAGCTTAAGTTGTAGAGATAAAAAGTTAGTCAAGATTATTAATGGGTTTATTACTAGGATTATTAGGTTGTTAGGGTTATTTTGCTCTTGTTCTTCTTTCATGGTGGTTGGTGGTGGTGGCAGCAACGGAGACGGAGGTTGGCAGTTTGAGGGTAAAGGAGGTTTGCCTTTTAGTGAGAGAAAAATGTTATTGCAGTGGAGTTTAGATGAATAATTGGGATGGTGATGATGGTGAAATTAAAATGAGCTGAAAATGAACAAACAGGAAGAAGGGTGAAAAAGAATACCAAAAATACCCCTGCACATCACTTGCAAATGGTGATTTTATTTAATTTTTCAACGTGACATCCAATTTTGGACGACCTTGGGACACGGAACAAACTTTGGGTATGCTTCCGCCAAAAAAAAAATTCAAGATGACCGTGGGAAAAGTGATAAAATTTAAGGGTCAAAAGTGTTAATTACCCCAACAAATTAAAGGATGAACCAATACATTATTTTGTTCTTGTTCTTCTTTCATGGTGGTTGGTGGTGGTGGCAGCAACGGAGACAGAGGTTGGCAGTTTAAGGGTAAATGAGGTTTGCCTTTTAGTGAGAGAAAAATGTTATTGTAGTGGAGTTTAGATGAATAATTGGGATGAAGATGAAATTAAAATGAGCTGGAAATGAACAAACAGGAAGAAGGGTGAAAAAGAATACCAAAAATACCCCTGCACATCTCTTGCAAATGGTGATTCTATTTAATTTTTCAACGGGACATCCAATTTTGGATGACCTTGGGACACGGAACAAACTTTGGGTATGCTTCCGCCAAAAAAAATAAATTCAAGATGACCGTGGGAAAAGTGATAAAATTTAAGAGTCAAAAGTGTTAAAATTTAATAGTCAAAAGTGTTAATTACCCCAACAAATTAAAGGATGAACCGATACATTATTGCTAATGTGTATCTGTGGGAGTATAGTTTTGAACATTTTGTTCTTGGGCCGAATTAGTTCCAAAATCCCCTCATGGGCCGAATATACAAGGCGCGACCCGAACATCCCAAGGAATGAAAGGAGTCACGGATGAAATCCAATAAGCACAAGGGAACCGTGTGAATCACCGTCGAGCAAAAAGACAAATCTGCCGAACATGAGAGGATTACGCCGATCAAAGATGATATATTTATGAGTAACTTTGGGTATATGGATAAGGATATATACGTACAAGCCAGCTCATCAATGAGGAAAGAATATTCACTGGCGTCGTCCCATGATGAGGGATTACCGTACCAACGAATGGCTGATCAACACGTGTAAAGTGAAGGCAGGTTAGTTATAACAGCTATTTCCTTGACAGAGGGAGAGAGAAGGTAGTGCCACGTAAACCCTAAAAATGCCCCAGATAGTAATTTCACCAGTGACCTAATTCATCTTGGGAAACACGAAATGTAAGAGTATAAATAGAAAAGGATGTCCACAAAAACAAGGGGGGCAAAGAAAAACAAAAGGAAGGGGAGGAAAAGAGAGAGGTCCAGTGATCATTCTTCCAGTTTGGGCCGGACCTGTATTGAGACGATAAAACACCACCTACAATTTGGCGCCGTCTGTGGGAAACCGCAACAAAAAGCTATTTCTCATATCCTGGTAATCGGATTTCTACCTCTACTCACCTCACTATTTCCTCTCCATTATACCTCTTATCCATCTTACGTTCTAGTCGTTTTTTGCTTAAGTTAAAGTCTCTTGCATAGCCTGTTTAAAATGGTTCAAACTAGAAGTCAACAAAAGGTGAAAATTCAAATTTAGCCCCAGAAACAGATCCAAACCTCAACACGAATGTGAATCCGATTGCAAATAGGCCGGTGGCTGCGGCACCCAGCAACCCAACCTAGACCATTCACAAACCCACTCATCTAACAACCTCTTTGATCCCAACTATCCCGAAGAGGACGCCCTTGCTCTAAACGAACCAGTCGCAATGGCCAAACTGCGGCGAGAAAATGAAATATTGTCACAACTCCTCAAAGAGCAAATGCTTAAAAAAACGATATGTGAACCATTTAAGTTGGCCGAGCTCAAAGAGGCCGAGACAGTCGTCTCTTCCTCAAAAGATGATCATGACGAAGTCAATTCTAAGAAAGGGTTTCGAGAGGAGATTGTTAATGAAAAGAAGCGTCAAGCCAGTCCGAATCGCTCTGGGCATCACAGCGTTTTCGAACGCTTGGGGACGAAGGGAATCTGCAAGAGTACTAAAGGGGCTAAGTCAGTCCAAGTAGTCGATGGAAAGGAAAACCCGTTGAACAATTGGGCCGAGCAGGATTTGCGAAAACTAATTCATTCGACAATCGCCGATAAGACGGAGGATGAGAAATCGGCCGCGCAATTGGCGAGAAGAGCCCTGGGAGAAGATAACGGTTCCCCATTCACCGAGCGAATTCAGAACGCATTACCCCCGAAAAAATTCGGACAACCAAAGTTCAGCATATATGACGGCCGATCTGACCCAGCCGATCATGTTCGCCACTATAAGCAAGTTATGGCCTATTGGAGAGGTGAAGAAGCCCTCATGTGCAAGGATGTTTCCCGCAAGCCTTGGAGATACGGCATTGCGTTGGTTTGATAAGCTGCCACCTGCTAAAATCGACAGTTTCAGAGAGCTAGCCGAGCAGTTTGCCGCTCGATTCATCACCAATAGTAGGATGATCAAGGGTCCCGAAGCCCTGACCCAACTCAGAAAGAAATCTGGTGAAACTTTGCGTGAGTATTCCCAGCGGTACTTCGAATTGTATCAAGAGACAGAGGACTGTGATCCGAGATTTGCCCTTAGCACTTTCAAGTTCGGCTTGCCATATGATGACAATGGCATTTATAATGATCTCACTCGTCGACCTCCCAAAACATTCAATGATCTGCTCGCACGGGTTGATGAATTCTCAAGGGTGAAAGATGATGACAAGGTTATGAGCAAACAACAGGGTTTCAAGAGAGACAGAAATGTGAACGGCGATCGGAAAGATGACAATCAGGACAAGAAAAATAGGAGAGATACAGATCGAAAGAACAATGCTGATGAAGATAGGAAATCAAACGCTTTCAAAGGCGTGAACACTGTATTTAATAAGCCGATTAGCAAAATCTTGCAGGAAATAAAAGATGAAAGGTTTTTCAAATGGCCGAGGCCTATGCTCGGAGACCCCAAAATGCGGAATTCTTCACTCAAGTGCTTCTATCACAAAGACCATGGACATGCCACCGACACCTGTAGGACTTTGAAGCAATTTTTGGAGGAATTGGTCGAACAAGGCCGACTAACCAAGTACACGAAACGAGATGAAACAAAACCCAATGAACAACCGAGAATGGACAAGGCAAATCGCGATGCGGCTCAGATGGCCAAACCTGCGGTGGGAACAATCGAAGCCATACATGGCGTTGTTAATAGCACAGAAGCAACGAGGAATTATTTGCGAGCACGGTTGGCGCGAGCAAGGCTATGGGCAGAGGCTCATCCGGTTAAGGAAATCATGTCGGTATCAGCTCCTCCGAAACGAGATCGGGAGAACAATGTTGTCTATCAGCTGTCTTTCTCAGAAGAGGATTTGGAAGGAATAGATGTTCCCCATAATGACGCGTTGGTTATAATGGCCAATATTTGCAACTTCGATGTCAAACGCGTCCTAATCGATCCGGGTAGTTCTTCAGAAGTGATGTATCTGAAAGCGTACAACGAGCTGAAACCGTTTATTTCGAACAAGTCTGTTCGGCAAGTGGATTCCCCCATCTATAGTTTCAGTGGTGACGCGGTCTGGCCGATATGCATTGTCAGTGTCCCGGTACGAATTGGAGAAATGGTTGTAGTAACGGATTTTTTCGTGATGAATGTCGAATCTCCATACAACGCTTTGCTCGGACGAAACTGGCTGGGAGAAATGAGGGCGGTAGCCTCGCCGTTCCATCAGAAACTAAAGTTCCCAACTCCTAAAGGAGTATGTGTGGTCCGAGGCAAGCAAGAGGACGCTAGGTACTGTTTCAATTTGGCAATCAGAGGGTCACAGTCAGAAATGAAAGAAACAGTTCGGCCTGAAGGACCGAGACCAGTCTATACCCGCTGAACGAGAGAACCAAGAAAACGGGAAAGAAAGTAATACGCCCGAGCCCTCTTGCCAGGGGAAGGGCAAGGAACATTGTCAATAGCAATCAAAGAGCGGTCCCCCTGTTGATAATGGGGTCAGGGGACGACCAAAAGAAAGGGTCTTTGAAGACCTACTCAAAATCCCCACCGTGGAAGGATCG
This sequence comes from Lonicera japonica, assembly GCA_021464415.1. NCBI lineage: Eukaryota > Viridiplantae > Streptophyta > Magnoliopsida > Dipsacales > Caprifoliaceae > Lonicera > Lonicera japonica. The sequence goes on along the minus strand of CM038467.1, from coordinate 4,136,930 downwards.
GACGAAATGCAGAAATATTTTTTGATCGGCAGCAGCCTCACAACGGAACAAAGGCAAAGTCTCGCTAATTTTCTGAGAAGAAATGTTGACGTATTTGCTTGGCAACCGCATGAGATGCCCGGGATATCGCGGACGAAATGTGTCATAGATTACATACAAACCCTACCTTTAAGCCGATTAAACAGAAACCGCGCCGAACATCTCCTGAAAAGGCTATGGCTGTGGAAGAGGAAGTCCAAAAATTGCTTAAGGCTGGAGCTATACGGGATGCTGACTTTCCGGAATGGATATCCAATCCTGTGGTAGTTAAGAAGAAGAGCGGAAAATGGAGGGTGTGCGTTGACTTCACTGACTTGAACAAGGCTTGCCCCAAAGATAATTTCCCAATGCCCAGAATCGATCAACTGGTCGACTCGGCAGCCGGTCATCAAAGATTCAGTTTCTTGGACGCCTATTCGGGGTACCACCAAATCCCGTTATATGGTCCAGATCAGAATTCTACCGCTTTTGTCACCACAATGGGGTTATATTGTTACAAAGTCATGCCCTTCGGTCTCAAGAATGCGGGAGCTACTTATCAACGGCTTGTTACTAAAATGTTCCGAGGTAAAATCGGCAGAACCATGGAGGTTTATGTAGACGACATGCTGGTGAAAAGTAGACAAGAAACCGATCATATTAGCGACTTGGGCGAGACTTTTGAGATATTGAGGCGTTACAAAATGAAGCTAAATGCCGCAAAGTGTACATTCGGGGTTAGTTCGGGAAAATTTCTGGGATTTCTGGTCAACTGCCGAGGAATTGAAGCAAATTCGGAAAAGGTACAAGCAATTACTAACATTCAGAGGCCGACAACCCTGAAGGAGCTACAAAAACTCACGGGTATGATTGCTTCCCTAAACCGATTTATCTCGAAATGTTCTGATAAATGCATGCCTTTATTTAAATCTTTAAAGAGAACAAAAAAGTTTGAATGGACCTCAGAATGTGATCAAGCTCTCGACGAGCTGAAGTAGTATATGACCAGCCCACCGCTAATATCCATCCCTGATCCTAACGAACAACTCTTTATGTATTTAGCTTCCTCTGATCGGGCAGTAAGTTTGGCCCTAATCAGAGAACACGGTACTGTGCAAAAGCCTGTATACTTTACTAGTAAATGCTTGATAGGGCCTGAATTAAATTACCTGCCTTTGGAAAAACTTGTATTAGCATTGATAACAGCATCCAGGAAATTGAGGCACTACTTCGACGCTCATCCTATCAAAGTGCTTACTAACAGTCCGATCAAAGCAACCCTCAGAAAAACCGATTTGTCTGGACGAATGGAGAAATGGTCAGTTGAATTGGGGAGATTCCATATTGAATACGTTCCCCGGACAGCGATCAAAGGGCAGGTACTTGCCGACTTTATTGCCGAATTCACGGGGAACACTGAAGTTCCTGTACAAGGCCAACTATTAAACTGTGGGCAGAGTCGAGATGAGAAACTGACGGCATCAGAACAGCGCGAGCCGATCATAACAACAGCCCCCACTCCAAATTCAGTTCCATGGCACCTGAACATTGACGGGTCGTCAGCAAGTGGCGGGTCGGGAGTCGGCATCGTCTTTAAAACTCCAGAAGGAGCCATCATCGAACAGGCAATTCGGCTTGGTTTCAAAGCAAGCAACAATGAGGCTGAATACGAAGCTCTGATCTTGGGCATGAAAAAGGCCATGCAACTGGGAATCCAGGATTTGATAATCAATTCCGATTCTCAGTTAGTGGCAAATCAACTGACCGGGGAGTATGCGGCGAAAAATGAACGAATGGCAGCGTATATGAATCTGGCTCGAAAGATGTTAAAGAAATTTAATTTCGTGTATATTGAAAGGTTTCCCAGAGCAAGCAATTCCCATGCGGATGCATTGGCCACTCTGGCCTCGGCAGTAAACTCCAAAATAAAACGAACAGTAGAGGTCGAGTTTGTGCCAACGCCGAGCATAGAAGCGAATGAACGACCAACTGTGTGCAACGTTGAAACAAACTTGGGTGTCAGTTGGATGGACCCCATCATTAATCATCTGAGAGACGGTCACTCCCGGTCAACAGTACTGAAGCTTATCGTGTCAGAGCCCAAGCCACCAGATATTGGTTATCCGCCGAGCAAAAGCTGTACAAAAGATCCTTCTCAGGACCCTATCTCAGATGTGTTCACCCAAAGCTGGTTCAGCATACCCTTTTCGAACTGCATGAAGGAAGTTGCGGTAGTCATACGGGGGCCGATCTCTAGCCCACAGGGCCAGATCTCAAGGATACTGGTGGCCCTACATGCAGAAAGACGCCGTAGAATACGTGAAAAAGTGCGACAAATGTCAAAAACACGCCCCAATGATTCACCAACATGCTAGCACCCTTCATCCCATTGTTAGCCCCTGGCCCTTTGCCATGTGGGGTTGGATATCATGGGTCCTTTCCCGCGGGCTCCAGGCAACAAAAAATTTCTTCTGGTCGGCACGGATTATTTCTCGAAATGGATAGAGGCAGTACCCTTGGCAAACATAGCTGAATCTAATGTGAGAAATTTTTTGTGGAAAAAACATCATCACCAGGTTCGGCATTCCACGGATACTAATCTCCGACAATGGCACTCAGTTCAAGAACCAAAGGATTGAAGAATTTTGTAACGCCTACGGGATTAAACAACGCTTTTCTAGTGTGGCCTATCCCCAAGGCAACGGCCTGGCCGAAGCATCAAACAAGATAATCCTGGACGGTCTGAAGAAGAGATTAGAGGAAAAGAAAGGAAAATGGGCGCAAGAACTACCATCTGTACTCTGGGCCTTTCGGACAACACCACGCCGATCAACGGGGGAAACCCCCTATTCTTTAACCTACGGAACGGAGGCAATCATTCCTCTGGAAGTCGGCTTACCTACCTTGAAAACATCCCAGTTTGAAGAGGGGAACAATCATCAGAAGATGGAAGAAGCATTAGACCTGGCCGAGTCAAGAAGAGAGATAGCTGCAATCCATCTGGCGAATTATCAGAATACCTTGGCTAAACAGTACAAAGCAAATGCCCGATTACGGGAATTTAAGATAGGAGAATTGGTTTTGAGAAAAGTACTTGGCACAGCAATCAAGCCCAGTCACGGGAAACTCCAGCAGAATTGGGAGGGTCCATACGAAATTACCTCGGCAACTGGAACCGGATCCTACTGTCTACAGGATATGGAGGGTCGTCCGGTACCAAACCCCTGGAATGTGGCCAATCTAAGAGCATATTTTCACTAATTGTAATCCCAAAGATTGGGTTCCATTACTCTAGCCGATTTGAAAATTTGGAAATTATAAAGATATTCTATTTTTGTGTTCTATCTAATCTTAAAAAAGACCTTCTTTTACAGAAGGCAATCGTATAAGACCTTGCTCGGCCAAGGCATCAAAATTATAAAAAGACCTTCTTCTACAGAAGGCGATCGTATAAGACCTTGCTCGGCCAAGGCATCAAAATCTTAAAAAAGACCTTCTTTTACAGAAGGCAATCGTATAAGACCTTGCTCAAACAAGGCATCAAAATTATAAAAAGACCTTCTTTTACAGAAGGCGATCGTATAAGACCTTGCTCGGCCAAGGCATCAAAACTATAAAAAGACCTTCTTCTACAGAAGGCGATCGTATAAGACCTTGCTCGGCCAAGGCATCAAAATTATAAAAAGACCTTCTTCTACAGAAGGCGATCGTATAAGACCTTGCTCGGCCAAGGCATCAAAATTATAAAAAGACCTTCTTTTATAGAAGGACAATCGTATAAGACCTTGCTCGGCCAAGGCATCAAAATTACAAAAAAGACCCTCTTTTACGGATGGCAATCGCAAAATATCTTGCTCGGCCAAGGCATCGAAATTAAAAAAAAAAAAGAAAAACATTCTTACGCAGAAGACAATTATATAAACAAGGCAATAAAAATACGAATAAACAAGGCTTTGATCGGCTTAAGCATCAAACGTAACCAACAAGAGGTTGTGACTCAAAAGATTAAACAAGTATGTTGCGAACGAAAAAGATCTACTTACACTCGACTCTGTTCCGAATTAGTCAAATCATTCACTAACTAAACAGAAATTATTCGTCACAATCAATAGAGACAGTTGCAAGGCAATGAATATCTACAAAGTAATATTTCATTAATTCAAAACACAGATACACTTGGTGGGACTTCAAGCCCCAGAAATTCCATTAATTCAAAACGCAGATACACTTGGTGGGACTTTAAGGCCCAGAAAAAAAAAAAAAAAAAAAAAAAAAAAAAAAAAAAAAAGAAGAAGTCATCTCCATGAAAAGCTACGCCTGCGGTGACCCTCATGACCTTCTCAAGCTGTTTATTAATTTTGTCAAAGCTCTCTTCCAGAGGACCACCTCCGCTTGAAAGACACAAATCGTTCTTTCAAACGGAGAAATCGACCGGCAAGGCGGTCATACTTTTCCCTTAGACGACGATGTTTTCGCTTAAGACGAAGAAAAGCTTCTAACATATTGACCACTTCCGTAGTATCCACCTCTTCAACGCATGGAGAACCGGCATCGGAAATAGATTCATCACTCAGATCCGCCATTAAAAGAAAACTCTGAAACTAGGACTGTTTTCTAGTCACGCACAAAAAAGAATTAACAACGAAGCAGTCAGGTAGGGATTATATAGGGGATCGAAAGACCCAATGCATTGAATGTCCTAGAAATACGAGAAAGCATTCACTGTTTAATGCCTTCTGCATGCGTCATTTATTGTTCTCTTCATTCGAAGAGTCGATTTGGGGCATATACAAAAAACCCCTATACTTAATTACACAGTGGCTGTTCCATAACGCCCACGTGGCCTACTGTGGGGCATAATCACAACTGATCAATAATAAATCAAAGTACGAGTACGATATACATAAAGAGAAATATGCTCGACAAAAGAAGACTCGTGTCATACAAAAGCCATAATCGGACAGTGCAAAGAATACTTCATTATAATATTTCACCAAATACCGTCCTTCCAAAATATTTTGTTACAAATAAAAAAAAAAAAAAATCACTCAATTATCTCCCTCATCGGCAACATCAACACCTTCCTGGTTTGACCCTGGAGCAGGGGGTGGTGGAACGAATAGGTTTGGAGGACAAAGAACTGTCTTATCGAAAAGAGAATCCCCCTCGACAACCCCTGCAGCAGATAAACCAAGTTCATAACCAGCTTTATAGATCATATCTTTTATCTTTATAATCTGGTCTGCTGCTTCATCGGAGGCCTCGTTGTAACCCGTCGTCTCGGCGTTGGTTAATTCTTCAAAATGAAGAGACCTAAGCTCCTCCAACGCTGCCTCGGCCACCTTTTTTTCTTCCTCTCTGGCTTTAGCTACAGCTTGAGCCTTACCATTCTGAGCTAGCATTAGAGAATTCTGAAGATCGGCAACCTGAGCCTGAAGAATTTGAACTTGGCCCTCGAAATGAGCTTTGTTCTCCTCGGCCGTCCTCGTCACATTGTGATAATCGGCCTGAAGGGAAGAAAGTTGGTTGGTCACATCGTTGACCACGGCTTTAGCTTCTTTAGCTTCCTTCTTGGCCTCCGAAATGTCCTTCTTTAGCCTCGCCACCTTTGCTTTATGATCTTTTCTGGCTTGCTTATGTCGAGAAATCATTTCGGCGAAGTATTGATTTGACTAAAAAAAAATAATATAAATAAATAAATCGAAAAATAGTTCAAACCAAAACAGGAAAAATCGTTAGAAAGAGAATAATAAAGCTCAATAAAAGCAGGAAACAATATCTTACGCCGACTTGACACTGGAAGCCTCTATATTCCAGCTCGGAGAGGGAAACAGACCCCAGCTTTTTGCCGTCCTCTGGCAAAACCATAGCAGTTGCTAAAGCGTGCGCAACCCTACTGCTTGTCAAAGCCGAATCCCTTATGTTAACAGGCCTTTGATCATGAGCTATCCGAGGTTTAATGACGAACTCCTCAGGAAGAGTTTCCTCAGAAGGAATATCCTCCTGGGCCTCAGTTGCTTCAGGATGAGGGGACGAGTCGACCACATGCTCGGCGTCCTCACGAGCCACTTCCTCCTCCTCAACTGGGGGAGGAGAATTCCTTGAAGGCCCAGCCCTCTCAACGTCTGCATCAAAGGAGACACCAGCACGAGTTTCTTCTACGACCGGCTCTTCTTCAACCTCAATGACGGGAGTTTCTTCCCGAGCCACCTTCCTTTTCTTAGTAGGGGGAGTGGCCGAACTCCCCGAGGCCCTATCCTTATAAAGCCGAGCATTCAAGGAGTCCAAAACGCTGCGCCGACCGGCCATCTCCGTATTAGAATATTCAGGAATATGCACCCCGCTCCTAGATCTCCTTCGCAATAGAGGTTCCTCAACCTCTTCTAACTCTTCCTCGTCGGGAGAGTTCACTTCAGTTTCTCCAATAGGAGCAGTTAAAGCCGCACCACGCCTCCTCGAAATCGGAATGGCGATGCTCGGCTCTGCAACAGAAACACCCTCGGTATTCTCGGCCTGCAGCACGGGACGACCTACCGGAGGGGCAAAAGCTACTTCGACTGCCGGCCTCTTACTCTTCTTTTTCTTCCCCTTGCCTCTAGTCTCCTGGGTAACCAAAAATCCCGGAAATTCTAAGTCTGGAGATTCCCCAGCAAGAATACGCCGTTGGATACCCTCACTTTTTTGAACCACCCAGGGATTGACTATATTTGATTTCTGAAAAAGTCATATTCATCCTTATCCACGAGGGGAGCACCAACCCATTTGATAATATTAGTGCGGCTGGAAAAGGAAGCATACGGGGGAGTATAATTCAGAAGAACGTGAGCCGATCTTGGATGGCGAGAAGGCCCTACTTTATCAGGCCCGTCATAGTTAATAGCTGCGTTCAGATGGTCAAGGTTAAGCTCGTCCAAAAGCGGTTTACTGAAACACCTCTTCGCTCCACCAACTAAAAAAAAAAGAGAACCAACTAAAATAAAACATCAAACAGTTGGTGAACAAGAAATGCAAACATAACATCCATAATAAACAAAATGCAAACCAGGTGCGCCGAAGTGCCTAGGGACGCTTTTGTTAACTGGATCGGGCTCAATATTCCCAGTAAGAAGGACTATGTCGTTAAGGGCCCCCTTATGAGATGACGCAAGCCCCTCAATAATGGAAGGAGAATTGGGTCTCGCCCTCAAGTTCCATTTACCTTCGGACTCAGATAGAAGGTAGCAATACTTGATTTCCTTCAACCCAAGGTTGAGGTTAAGACGTCTATTCAATTCAGATGTGCCCAAAATAATTCTGAGCACATTCGGAGTCAGCTGGCACAAGTGAAAACGGGTATCCCTCAAAAAATCTACTAGTAGAGGATCAAGGGGAACCCTCAACCCAGCAACCTTGAAGAAGGATGTGTAAATGGGATATTCGTTGTGAGATGGGAGCAAACCTATTTCTATATCCTTAAAAACGTCCTCACGAGGCCCCGGTTCTCTCCAAGAAATCCCATTGGGGATATAGACCCTCTCGAATTCCAACCTGTCCGCATCGGTGTTCAAGGCGTATCTTCCCCTCATGATGATCGACGAAAAACAACGATAACAAGAACCAGCGATTAGTAATCTGACACATGGAATTTGTCCACAAACTTTAAAATTTTTCAAAAACATATATATATAATAAAATGGAATAAAGATAAAGGGCTGTTCTGAAGAAGATTAAGCCTTCGAACTCATGGGAATACAATGACTTGAAGGCTTGGGGGGCAATTGTGGGAGTATAGTTTTGAACATTTTGTTCTTGGGCCGAATTAGTTCCAAAATCCCCTCATGGGCCGAATATACAAGGCGCGACCCGAACATCCCAAGGAATGAAAGGAGTCACGGATGAAATCCAATAAGCACAAGGGAACCGTGTGAATCACCGCCGAGCAAAAAGACAAATCTGCCGAACATGAGAGGATTACGCCGATCAAAGATGATATATTTATGAGTAACTTTGGGTATATGGATAAGGATATATACGTACAAGCCAGCTCATCAATGAGGAAAGAATATTCACTGGCGTCGTCCCATGATGAGGGATTACCGTACCAACGAATGGCTGATCAACACGTGTAAAGTGAAGGCAGGTTAGTTATAACAGCTATTTCCTTGACAGAGGGAGAGAGAAGGTAGTGCCACGTAAACCCTAAAAATGCCCCAGATAGTAATTTCACCAGTGACCTAATTCATCTTGGGAAACACGAAATGTAAGAGTATAAATAGAAAAGGATGTCCACAAAAACAAGGGGGCAAAAGAAAAACAAAGGAAGGGGAGGAAAGAGAGAGTCAAAAGTGTTAATTACCCCAACAAATTAAAGGATGAACCGATACATTATTGCTAATGTGTATCAGTCTGGCGAAAATTTTAGCCAATATAATTAAAATTTAAGTTTTCTTATTAGTATAAAAATTTTAATATGTACTAATACGGCTATAATTTTTTGGACACGTACATTTATTGTAATTTTTTTAAATTTTTTTTAATTTGTTCAAAAAAGACTTTGACTCGATATTTTTCTCTAAATATAACTCATTGCTTATAGTAAAAAAGACATGATTGTAAAGAGTTTTTTTAAGAAAAAAAATATCAAAATACTATAATCAATTTTTAAGTGTTTTTAGACACCACCTGGATTTTATTTACATACCATATGAGATCATATTATTCTTTAAATTTAAGAACTGGAGTTATAAACATTTACGATCCTGCGAGAATGTCTTCGGTTACGATTAGAGACGGGGTGAGCGAAGTGGCTAACTTATGATAAGGGAGATCGCAGATAGGGGTGAAGGATTGCGATCAAGTGCGTAGAAGGAGGTGATGAGTAAATTATAAAAGTGAGAAGCGCTAAGTCAAATCAGTTGCTGTTGGATTCTACATTTAAGGGATTGCTGGGACTGTTAAATAAATTATAGAGAAGTAATTATTGTAAGTCATTGAATATGTAATTCCGTTTTTATCATAGTGAAGCATTGTTGGTTAGTCCTGAGGATTAGTCATACACTAGTAGAGATACCCTGTTCCTTTCTTGTGTCGTGGATTGATTTTGTGTGATTACTTGATTGATATAATTGTTAGAAAATACAATACACGTTTCAACAGTAAAATTAATTAGACTTAGGATTTTAATTCTATTTATCAAATTTTAAATTATTTTTGATAAAAATCCTAAAATTAACTTAGGCAATACAGTTGATAAGCATATTATAATGCATTTGTATAAGCTTACACATGCATGTTATAATGCACTTATATAGCTAAACACATAAAATAAATTTTAAATTACAACTTGTTGGTTCCATAGAAAATTTGGTTACTAACTCAATTTTGCAAGCTTGATTGTGTACGAAAGGTTGTGCCTATTCGATATATGAAAATGATTGAGAAATTCATTGAAAAGAATGGCAAGAAAAAGATGTTGAAAAAGTTAAAAAATACTAAAAAAAGTTTAGATCAAGAAAAAAAGCTTTGAAGTATTTGAAGAAGACAAGATCGATCTTGGGTACTGCCAGCTTTTACAAAAGAGGTCCTGAGAGCTTCCAAGATCGATCTTGCCTACTTCCCACCAACAGCCATGAAGCAAGATTGATTTTGCTAAAAACAAGATCAATCTTGACCCCATGTATATATTTTTGCCACTTAGATTAACTTGCCGGCATGTACAACTCAAGTACAATTTATCAAAGCAACTTGTACCACTTGCACCTCCTTAGGACGTCTATAAATAGAAGGCAAGGTTCAAACTTGAAAAAATTCAATTGTAGAGAAAGATTACATATTTGTAATTGTGATATAATTAAGAGAGAAAATTAAAGTGAAATTTTCTTCTTCTTGTATTCTCTTGCACTTATAATAAACTTATTTTTCATTTATTAATACAAGTGTTTTTTTTATTCTACTTCATCGTTAACATATTTTCATCATCTATGGAGAGATGAATCACCTAGCTAAAGCTAAGAGGTGAGTTTGTTATAAAATAAAGCATGGTTAAGTTTTCAATTCTTTAAAACTCCATACCTAGTATTGTCAAATAATTATGCTTGTCATTTTATTGATCATATTCCATAATCTTTTATAAATTAAAACACCATAAAGAGTATGGAACTTCTATTTTAATCTTATTTGCCTCCTTATGCCATATATAATAAGTTCTTTGGTGGTGAATGGATATATTTAGTATATAAATGAAAATTAGACTTTTTATCTCAAGTATGATTAGTACTAGTTAAATCATTTATATACAAACAAAGTACTTCAATAAGTATATATTATTCAACAATCACCATTATAAATTGATGGTTATGCTATTCATATAAAATTGGAGAGGTTTATTTCAAATATGGTCACATTTTATGGTTGAGTGTGAAGTATGGTTTTATTTTTTCTTATCACCTATAACATTCAAAGGAACTTTTTGCCTATATTTGAGAACTCTCTAATTGCTCGTTTGTTCTTTTATATGTGATGTTTGTCTTCTCTAATTATAAGGTGGCATAGTAGAGCTGGATTTATTGTATTTTTTGTAAATCTCTTAACACTAACATCTACACTTTCATTTGATAAACAAATATAACACATATTAAGGTGAATGGATGAACCGAATTGGATTCATAGACCATGATTACTAAGAATAACAAATAAACCCGTAAAGCCTTAGCTTTCCTAAATATAAGATTAATCTCATCACTTTAAAATGTGTTTTACAACTTTCACAAAACAATTCAAAATATACTTTTTAAATCAATCAATCTTAATTAAATAAACTTGTGATCTACAAAGCTTTAACCCTTTTCTTGTAGTTCAACACTCGGACTTTCGAAAATACTATATTACAACTTGATCGCCTACACTTAGGTGTAAATGGTTGTACTACCTTATAATTTTTCTTCAGATCACAACATGCAATTAATAATGAACATGTTAGGTTTATATTTTTAGCTGGCTTGATTCCGATGCAAAAAATACTTATTCTGTTGTAATTTTTTGAGTATAATTGAAAATTTAAAGACACGACAATTAATGGAAACTCATCAAACTTATCAGGTTCATCGCACATAATTTTGGACTTAAGGTAAGTTGAGTATATGGTTCAGTTCAAAATATAGGTGGTGGTTAAGGTTAATATTTATAATTAAAAAACTTTTGAGTCAAATTTATTTTAAAGTATTTTTACTGAGTTTTGCCAAAATTCGAATAGTGCCGTCGACACAAATTATTGAAAAAACTTAATTTTTTCATATATAACATATTCTATAAAGTTACTTCTAAAATTTAAGTCAAATTGATACTCAAACAAATTTAATATAGCGAAATAAAATAAAATAAAAAGATTTTAATTTAATTATTTTTAAATAAAAGGAAGTTGGAAAAAGTAACTTTGAAAACTCAAATTCGCTTATTGAAAAACTCACGTGCCTTTCTTTATTTTTTGGGAAGCATTAATTTTAAATGGGCCCTATGCATCATTATCTTAGCCACGTGTAAAGCATGAAAGAAAGAGGCATTTTTGTTGACGGACCGGTAGAAGTTTTCGAGTTTTGGACTGGTCCAGCCCAAGGGAATTTTCTGTAATTGCTTTTTTAAAAATCTGGCTCTTACAAATTTTTTTTTGGACCGGTTTGGCGTGTAATTTTTTGGACACGAATTTTTATTGCAATTTTTTTTTAATTTTTTAAATTTATTTTAAAAAGAACTTTGACTCTATATTTTTTCTATAATTATAACCATTAGTTTGAGTAAAAAATATATGATTTTAGTGAGATTTTTTAGGCAAAAAAATTAAAACGCTAGAATCAATTTTTGAAAGTTTTAAAACGTCACCGAGGTTTTTTGTACATGCCATAGGAAATCATATTGTTCTTCAATTTTAAAAATTAGGGTTCCAAACGTTCACGGTTTTGCAGAAGTATCTTCGGTTATGATTGAAGACAGGGTGAGCAAAGTGGCTAACGCACGATAAAATAGATCGCAGTCGGGGGTGAAGAATTGTGATCAAGTGTATAGAAGGAGGTCACGGGTAAGCCGGAAAAGCAGGAAGCCTATGCCAAGCCAGTTGCAGTTGGATTCTATGTTCAAGGGATTGATGAGACTGCTGCGTAAATTATGGGGAAGTAATTTTTGTAAGTTATCGAGTCTGTAATTCTGTTTTGATCATAGTGAAGTACTGTCGGTTAGTCAAGATGATTAGTCTTACGTAAGTAGGGATACCTCGTAAATTCTTGGTGTTGTGTGATTGCTTGATATAATTGTTAGATAACACAACACATGTTTCCACAGTAAATTAATTAGACCTAAGGTTTTAATTCCGCTTATCAAATTTCAAATTCTTTTTGATAAAAACCCTAAAATCAATCTTAGCAATACGATCCCTCAATTTTTTTCAGAACATATTTTTATAAAAGTCCATTTTTATTGTATCACAATATATTTAAGGTGCGCCCTTATAGTATATATTTAAATATATTTTTTTTATATACAATTCGGTTTGGTTCGATTCGATTTTGGACTAGTTAGCCCTGAACCCGAACCAAACTATTCGGTTTCGGTTTCGATTTTTTTCAATTCGTGATTTAACGAATCGGTTTGGTCCGTTCGGTTGATTTTTTTGTTGGCATTATCAACCCTAGTTGTTGTTGTTGTTGTTCTTTATTATTAAACACATACAATGACTTTTCACAATTTTTAATAATAAAAATTTAAATTTATTATCTTAATTTAAATTTAAAGATGAAAAAAATTGCCAATTAATTTTATAAAATGAAGAATATTTTAATAATTAACACCAAGTTCATTATTATTCTCATTTAAAGTAAATAAAAATAAGTAATTCAAAGTTAAAAATAAAAAAAAAAGAATTCATATATGAACCAAGCAATGACAAGATATTTTAGATGTCAAGAAACAAAAATTTTAAAAAATTAAAGATACTTATTATATTCTCAAAATTCGAACTAAATAAGATATAGTCATCTAAAGATCATCATTATATGAATAGCATTTAAATTCATATCATTTAGTGAGATACGCTGTAAAGTAAACAACCTTATTTCTTTGGTTATATACTTATATTAATTATTGAAACAAGGTTTATGTACGTTGTCACATTTAGGTTGTGTTTGGTTAATGTTTTTAGACAAGTTTTCTAGATAAGTTTTTAAAAATTTGGTGTTTAGTTGAATGTTTTGAGTTAGAGTTTTTATGTTGAAAAATGAATTTAATTTTGTTTGACTTTTTTTCAACCAATGAAAAAAACGCATAAATTTTTTTAAAAAATAGTCACAAAGAATCTTATTTTATAGATCTCGATGCGTATGTTTCAAATATATATTTTTTATTATTTTTTGATTTTTGGATTTAAAGTTATGGCGTTTTAAAAAAAAATTAAAGAGAGAAAATATAGTGAAATAAATTTTGAAAAGTGTGAAAGTAGAGTTAATTTTGAGTTTGAGTTTTTAAAATTTTGGGGAAAAAAAAAATAGTGAACAACCAAACACAACCTTAGTGATTAAAAAACTTGAGCTGGCAACTCGATACGTTACTACGCGCTGGTTATAAAATGTATGGTTTTTTGACATGGTCATAATAGTTGTACTAAATATTTACTTCCCATACAGGGTTCATGTGAAAATGTGCTCATTAATCGAGCAGGAGAATTATTATATTAATTCTTTTTGGAAAGGAAAATGAAAATATTATTTTCTAGCACTTCATCCTAGAAGAAAAAGGTAGGATTATCAATTTATGAGTACTAATTTAACCTACTTAACATATCTTTCGTTAACATTTCTAGTTTATCTACATTTTTGAAAAGCAAGAAAAAGAAATTCATAATTCCTAAAACACAATGAATACCAACAGTCTAGAAGCACCTAATTGTTTGATCAAGATTTATGTTTTTATAAATCAAAATATTAAATTTTGGGCAAGCGCTTCCGCTCCTTGACACTATATGATCATTTAAGCCTGGCCAAAGTTGTATATAATTTTAAGAAAAAAAATAAATAAAAATCCAGACTTCAGATCGACTATCTAATTTACAGCAAGAAAATATTGACCAACTTTATCCATTAAAAAAAATTATATACACTCTGAACAAAGTTGTCAGTTGAAGAAACCAATTTTATTTTTATTTTTTTTGTAAATCATCCACCTTGCAGGAGGTAATTTAAAGTTGCAAAAAGAATTAATGCCTCAATAAAAAGGAACATATGATTTTCAAGTTCCTTAACTAAATAATAGTAATGCCGCCTGCAGGCATATTCTTATACAACATTTAATTGATTTATTTAATTTTAATTCTCCCTGTGAAATAATTAATTTTGTTAAGTAACAACGTTGTTTGAACCACCATGCCGTTGCATAGCGATAACTGGTTCACTGCATCTGGAGCACCGGAATGACTGAACTGCTGAGCACAGAGTTTGAAGACACTAGTAACAATAACTTTCAACAACATTAATCACATTAATTCTAAGGAAGCATTGAACTTATTTACATTAAAATACCCTATGCGTCTCAAATTAAGAGTTCATAAATCACTTTTGCACTTTATAAGAAAAATAGTTTCATCAATCAATGCAATTCTGGCCCTAGTTTAAAGTATTTGAAATAAAGTGTAGAAGTCAAAACAGTCATGTACCTGTGCTGACAAGGGAGAGCTAAAAATGGAATGGTCGGATTTGCCTGGCAAATGGGGCATAACGTTTCATCCTATGCAAAGCTCAATGATTTATCCTTCGTGAATGGACAAAGGTAACTTTTTATTGATGATGAACTGAGAAGCGGAAGAAGCAGCAACAATACTTCCTGCAAATCACAACAGTTTAAGGTAAGTGTTCATTAAGGAATATTTATTTATTTCTCTGTTACACTACTAAATACTTGAAATCTGAGCAAAAAGTTTTATAATAGCAAGTGTGTGAATTTGAAAACAAGTTTTTTTTTTTCAGGTCCTGAAGCAGAATTTGGAAAAGATGCAAGGGAATGGTGCTCTTGAGATATTCCATCAACAAATCTTCATTCAGATTTTGAAATTCTCGTCATTAATGTTCAATACTTTATAAGATATACAGAAGGGCATATAAAGATTGCGAAGCAAAATAAAAAAAATTATGGAACAATTGTCCATAATAGTATTACCGGGAATTCATTCCAGACCAACTGGCAATTCATGTACTCAAAACTAACAGCTCGGTTCATCTGAGGGCTACTGTAGGCAAGTCTTGCTTTTAGAGCTCTCTCAATTAGATTTCTAAACCTGCATCAACATAAAACACAAATAAAGTTCTTGTAAATGCATAGAAAGTGAACAATTCCTTCAAGATTAATAAGAACTAAAGATGCTCTCAAGTCCGCCCAACATATACTCAGAGATGGGTTTCTAACAAGAAAGTGACTTCGTTGTATCACTGCAATAATAACAGAATAAACAAAATATTCAAATACAGTGTGATCTACAATGAAGTTAGAACCTTTCCAAAGAACACCTTGGGCATCCTCAAATAAGCCTATACTTGGTTCCTCTTATATGCAACTTTCCCATTCTGCTACTTCAGCAAGGAAATTAATACCAGCTTGATCACCTCTGAACCAGTGGTTAGCATATAAAAGGATGTTCATCAATTAATTTAAGGGTTATTTCTAGTTATCCCTCTTATTTTGTGCCAAAATTAGGCAAACCCCTGTTTCACTATCCTTAAACATAACCCCCTAAAATTTGAAGGCATCATATTCTGTGAAGAAAAGTTTTGATTAATTGCAAGCTTTAGTCTTATATTTAAGCCATAGGTGACAAGTCATATATGGAAGATGCTGTTCCATACTTCCATATAGTGCAAGTGCAGATATGATGTCTCAAATTCACATCCTATTGTATTGAAATTAGACTTCACCCCTGAATCAAAAGGTTATCATCATAGTATCATACTAAAGTAACCTGATTCATGTCATGTCAACTTTGATGAGCATATAAACCTCATAGAAGATCAGACCAAAAAAAAAAACAACCTTGTAGAAGTCAAAACCCCAGACATCCAAAAAGACAAGGATGGAAATTGTTAATGGAATCACAACTTAAGTATCCAAATTTAGACTAACTGACAATCAGTTTCATACCACCAATAGCTCAAAATTAAATCCAACTGCATTCAACCTCCAATGGCTATGAATAAGCAGGCATTTTATCAATCAAAGAAAGAAAGACACAAAAAGGATCAACAAAAGTTGTTAAAGGATGCTTTAGCAACATTGACTTTCAATTTGCTTTCATTTCTCTTGCACACAGTCAGTTTGGTTAACGTGTTCTTTCTCCATGCATAAGCAAAGGGCATTTGAGAGTGAAAAATGCTAAGCCCTTTTACATTTAATATTAATTATCTGTAGGAGTATCTATTGACTTGATGCATTCAGAAAAGCCATCGCAAGTGTAAATGCAAGGTGCTCATGGCTCGGAAACATACCTTCCTGTGCAAAGAAATATGAGCAGGTTGCTAAAAGATGCAGCTGTATAAAATCCTTCTATACGCTGTAGTGAATACCGTGATCGATGTGCCACAGACCTCTGACGAACAGGCCAAGGAGAATGATTAAATTGCTGGATCCTCCCTCTTCAAGATAAATACATCCACATAGACACGTGCATATCTAAAGAGAGATATATCTTACTGCTTGGAAGAAGTATATAAAAGTACCTGCTCAGAATCACCCTATCGGTGAAAAGCAGAAAAAGATTGTAGACGGGCCCAGATATACTAGCCACCAACAGTGGCAACACAATACCATATCTTCTGAGCAACAGAAAGTCCAGGTCCCTCTACACGTTGACACGCACAAATAGAAGGCAAAAAATCTGCATGTATTAGTAAAGTTGGACAAGTGCAAGGTTACCCGTAAGAGGCTTTGATGAAAGCAGTTCAACCATCAGGACTACGTATTTCAGTCATCAGAATGAGGGCATCTCGGGAACTTCTTACATTTTCCCCTCGTTTCAATAATGGCATGTTCGTCTCTATATCTCAATTTGATGAGACCATTTCCTGACCCAAATAGAGAACCTACATATAAGAAACTCGGGGAAAGCATCAAGTTGTGGTTCATATTGGAATAAAAACCCTGGCTAACCCCCAAGCGTATGAGGGAAAATAGATTAATATCACTCAAACAAAATGTACATATTAGCTAAACAAGGTACTTCCTCTTGATGTATATCATGTGTAAACAAAATAATATAATTAAGCTCTAAGATAGGCAGACCTTCGCTAAAGAAAAAACCTTAACCAGCTGTTCTTTCAACATGGCGGACATTTCAACGTCCAGTCTGGCTGCATCAATCTGATTAATCTTGATATGGCAATTGGAATGGCTGACTGCAAATAAATCCACCACAAATAGGATATGAGTTACGGAGGGACAAGCCAAAAAAAGTTAGGGCTTGGACTCTGGTATTTTATTTCTTAATAGGCAATCAAAGCTTTTCAGAACGTCTGATTCGAGGGGGAAGGTCCCTTTACTTCTTACTAATTCGACATCTTTTTCATCTGGATAACAAACCATTCTACTTTTCCTGCTGCTTTCTGTTCCTCTGTTTTTTTTTTTTTAATCAAGTTCCTATGTTCAGCTAGATTGTGCTAGCAAGATATATGATGTTACTTACTGTATAAGTTTCTCCGCTCGAGTCAAAGACACACATATATGCAGCACATCCAAAACATTGTGTATAACTTCAGTATATGAGAACACGAGAGGAGTTCTTGAGGAAATATTTTTAAGAAAACAGATAGTTAGGTAGCGTTAACACATAAGGTATGCGTTACCTATGATATAAATAAAAATAATTAAGTCTTGCATAAAAATTTGTACATTTATTTAATGTATGTTAGGTCTTTACTCTTTCTATACCCGATAAAGTTAAAGGAGAAACAGATGTTATGTTTATCTTTTTCTTTTGTTAGATAGGATGGGAATGGTGTTGCCCATAAATTGGCCAATGCTAGGTCTCTATATAATTTTTTTGCGGGATATTAAAAAACAGGGTTTGTATAAAAAAGTTTCTACAAAAAAAATATCAAGAAATAATTTTTTTAAAATTAAGAGCCTATATTTTACCAAATTCCAGAAGGATTGCAAAGTTAACTTTGTAATAAATTTTTAAATTGTATTTTTTATGGAATCATGCAAAATCAAGTTTCCACAATATGTTATTTAGCATATTATTATAAATAAGTGTTTAATTGACAATGCATTAGAATAATTTTAACAAATTGCATATTTAAAACCTATTTACTAAAAAAATGCACATAATATTTTTTTCAAAGTTATGCAAAGTTAAGTTTGCACTTTTTATTTTCTAAAATATTACTATATATTTTTGTTTATTTGACGTTGTTTTAAAATTTTATAAATGAAATATAAGAATATACTTGTTAAAAAATATAAACACATTATGCAAAACAAATTTGCACTAAATTTTTTTGATTGCAAAGTTAAGTTTACATAAAACACAAATTTATGCGAAATTAAGTTTGCACTCAACACAATTTAGTACAAAGTAAAGTTTGCACTCGGTCAAATCCCTTATTTTAAAACACAATTAATAAATAAACTATTATCTCAGAATGATAATAATATTTAAACCCTTAATTTTAAAAAATATTATTCACTAATTTTTTACAAAAAATATTATCACACAAATTTTTTTTACCTTATTTCCGGTATGTTTCATTCCCTCTAAAAAAAACCTCTAATTTCATTCATTAATCTCCAACCAAACGAGTTTTTATGGTGATTGTGGACTTGTGGTTGTATGAAAAAAAAAAAAAAAGAGTCAGGGCATAGGCTCGAGGGACTGGCATAATAATGAAAAAAAGTAAATTGAATTTGTATAGAAAAATATTGCTTCTTATAAATAAAAAGAAAAAAAGTTCCCGCATAACAAGGGAAATTTGACATGACAGGTTTATAAAGTTCCAAGTGTCCTCAAACAACAAAAGGAGGAGGAAAAAAAAATAAATTAAATGGTGTCCTGCCCAATAAATGTCTCTGAGCCCATTAAATTAAAATAGAGTGTTTTTATTTTCACTCCAATCTTTCATTTAGCTTTTGAGTATTCAATAAAAGTTAAAAGTTTCTTATTTAGTTTTTAAAAATTGAGTGTAAATTTATTACTTGATATTTAAGAATTGAGTAAATCATTTTTAAATTTATACTCGATTCTTAAAAATTGGATAAAAAATCCTTATTTAATGATTAAAAATCAAATAAAAAATAAAAATAAAATAAAATATTATTAGAAACAGAAATAGAACCACCCTTAAATTATGAGCTGATCTTGAAATAATTTTCGGAAAGTACTTAAATTTCAAACCCTTCAGTACCAAAGGAGGACCAGCCAGGCAGCCAACATACAGAAAGCGTAAATCTTGGTGGTGTTTACATTTTCATCTTGAGCAATATTATATGTATCATGTAGTTTTGTCACCTGTTATTATTGAATAAGGTATAATTTATATAATGCGTCCAGTAAAAATAAGTGGTAAAAATTATAAATAAAAAAATATTTTTCCTTCATCTTTAATTCTCTTTAATATAGTCAAGTCATGCGTTCAATGGTTTCAAAAAATGTCATACATTAAATGCTTAATTTAATTTTAATGAACTTTATTCTAGTAGTACATGTATTTTTTTTATGAAAAATGATAACATGTGTTGTAAGGGCATATATTAACCATACTATCAATGAAAATAATAATACTTTGCATGATAATTTATGCCTAATTTAATGCATGTTATAATTTAATTCTTTCTATTCATAAATACGCAAGGGCATATGTCATCATAACCAGGGGCGTGGCCACCCTTGGTGTTATGGGGTCGAGTGACGCCACTTAATTTTTAAAATATATGAATAAATATGGCATATTTTGGATAAATTTGAGTTGGTGTGTATTATCGATACCACTTAAATTTTTAAAAATAATAATAATTAATAGTGGGGTCAAATTATAAAAGAAATAAAATAGTATGTAGCCTAATCACAATTTCATTCCAAACATTTTCAAAAATGTCCAAAACTTGTATCCCAAATGCATTTTGAATGATACAGATTTATTTAGAGTTGCTATTGAGTTGTGCTATTTTGGGCTGACCCCACTGAACAAATTTGCTAGCTACACCATTGAGTATAACCATTCTCTTATGGTGGGGCTATTTCCACCCCTCAAACATCTATGTAATACTCTCATATTAACTCGATGTAATAAAGCCGAGTATATGTGCATTTATTCAGTGTAATAAGGCCAAGTATTTGCATATTACTCGGTGCAATAGAGTCGAGTCAGCATATTTTTTTCATTTCCAACAATAATTCGGCTCTATTGTACTGAGTAAATGATCACATGCTTAGTTCTATTGTACCGAGTCAATATAAGGAGTGTTGCAAAGAATTTTGGAATGTCGCAATAACTCCACCCTTCTTTTATTTATTAGGTATGGATCAATGTATATCATAATCATGGTAATAAAAGTAAAATTACAAATTGCTATGTATTCAAAATTCATAGCCCAATACAAGCAAATCCAGTTTAACATTCAGTATTTAGTATTCAAAGGCAAATGCCATTAATTTTCAATAGCTATTTCTATAAGTTCATTTGTGTCCTATGTTTAATGGTGCTTTTAGGAAATTGCTATGTCTATTTGACAATAATTTTGGGTGATAGGAAAGCTTTAAACAAAGTGTCTCAAATGGTGTTATTTCTATCTTAATTTCTAATCTTAGCCGGCACTTTTGTGATTAATTTGATTGGTTAAGATGTTGTGGAATCTATTTAATTGTTGTCATGTAGGATATAAAACTTCTATAACCATTTCTATATGTAAAAAGATGAGAGATATTTTTCATGTAACTCACTTGTCTTGTTGCATAGAAATTTATATAGAAACTCCAATTGGAGAGACTTTTATCAATATGAATTTATATTATAAAATTTTGTATCAGTAAAAATGATTATCGGATATGGCCTAATAAAACAATTGGACCAAATGTTCAAAACGAGTAAAAGGAGTAGTGGACACTGGAAATCGACCTCTCGATCTTGCCAACCAATATTCTTATCGCTCAATATAGCCAACAACATTTTATTTTTACGTAACTAGACACCTAAGTATATGTAATGTTGGTGCACACTCTCCGTTGTACGCATATGTATGATTTACATTAAATTTATTAAGTGAATGTTTAAATAGTCTAATGGTCAAGTATTTTTTTATAACTTGGAAATTATGGGTTAATCTCAAAGAAATTAAATTTTCATTAGAAAAAAAATAAACATAAGGACTCAATAAATGGATATTTTCTTAAAATTTTGTTATTTCCAAAATTTGAGAGAAAGGAGGAGGAAACGAGGAACAAAGAAATTTTCTAGGTGCTTTTTTACTATTGCTGGGAGTCTGGAATTCTAGGTCAAAAGGAAAAGAGGGAAAAAAAATAAATAAAAAGGTTATTGGCCACTATCAATCTCCAGTGCTAGCTCTCAATTATATTATAGATGGTGGTATGTGGAAGATTATGTACCATATTTTTTTCATTTGTAATCGGTAGGCATTAATAAGTGAAAAACAGTGTAAAAATAAAAAAAAAAAAACCACCAACAAAATACATTATTTTTCATTTTCTTTACAACCAAATCAAACACAATGTAAGAGTGCATTCATTTTTAATCTTTAAAGTTTGATGCTGAATCTAACTCTAAAAATATTGTTTGTTTTTATATTGAACCCGTACCCAAGGGCATGGTATAATAAAAAAAAATTAACTTATACAAAAAACTAAAATCATTTTTACAATTTTTTAATTTTGTATTTGAATTTTTTTTTGTTCAATACATTTCACCATTACGTCTACAATAATAAAAAAATAAAATGTAAAATAATAGTGCATGAATCTATAGAGTATGAAATTTTAAGTGAGAGCACCATATAAATGACACATATAGTCACCAGTGTGCACTAGCTATATTAGTTGTACATATATGCAAGTGGGAATATCTAATTGATTTTTCAAATAAGTCTAGCATTGTTAAAAAAAAAAAAAAAAAACGTAATAGAGAAACGTAGAGCTTTCTTTTTCTTTTTCTTTTGTGCACCGAAGAAAAGTAGGTGGAGGAAGAGATATGGGCAGTATGCGAAGGTACGTGTAACACTTTTTTATTTTTCAATTTTTCTCGAAAATAAAAATAAAAACTTGTATTTTTTATGAAATGGGTATTGTGCTTGATTTTGAAAAACTTGAACCTATGCTAATCTCCCAAACTTCGTACCCATAAATTACAAAGATAACAACACTTCACCACTAACAATTGATCATATTTATGATGCCCATGCAAATTTAGACTTTTATCATTTAAGTTTATAGATATTTTATTCATATTCTAGCCCACTCTATTTTATTTTTTTTGGTGTGAAACTCTGGCCTACTATATTCAATTATAGAATAACTAGGGTATGTCGGCGCCGAAAGGCACGGTATAATGAAAAAAATTAACTCATACAAAAAACGAAAATATTTTTACAACTCTTTAGTTTTGTTTTTGAATTTTTTATTGCAAAAAAGGAATTTAACTCTTTTGGAAAAGTGAATTTAAAAAAGGAATAAACTTAGGATGCTTTTTTATTGCAAAGTCAATCAAAAAGTAAATGAGAAAATAATTAATTTTTAAGGCATTTTGTTTCTATAGAATTTAACTCTTTCGGCAGTGGTGGATAAGGGAAAAAGTTTAAATTATAAGTTCTTAAATGTACCAATATAATCCGTCTTTCCATCCCAGTGTAAGAATACTTTTTTCTCATCCCACCAATTTTTTGAAAAAAACTTGCAATTCACCCCAATGGTGAGGTGAGTTTACTGAAATAATATATGAATGATAATATTTTGTTGCTAAAAGTAAAAATATTAAATAATATTAACTTTTGCATTAAAATTAAACATAATAAAAAAATTTACATTGTTCTTAATAAATTTCATTAAAAATTACATACAAGTCATAATACCTATAAAAAAATATAAAATATTAATTGTAAGAAATATATTTTTAATGATTATATGATATTTCATATCACAAATCATAGACATTGTTTTTACGAACACCCATGCTCTTCTTTCCAAACTCTCTCTTCAAAATTAAAATTAACAAACTAAAACTACACCCCTTAATTTTAAGAACAAATTAAAAATGAAAACCCAAGCTGAATACACTAGAATATTTAAAAGATCGGGTCTTGTTTTCTCATTTGAGTTGCTGCTCTCACACCAGCATTATATTTGTATAATTGATAGCATAAGCCGAGTATTATCTAGATGAAAATTTTAAAAAATTGCGCCATAAATGTTTAACTATGCAAATATGATGCTCGTGTTTATTATCTAATCTTGATAGTCAACTGTGATTATTTATATTTATTGGAGTTGGATTGTAGATAAATTGCAATATTACACTCCACCCAAAATTATTGTGAAATAAGTTGTTTTTTTATTTCTTTTGATTACTATTCTCATGTAAGTTAGTGTTGCTGCTTGGTAGTCCTTTTGTGTTTTTATTTAGTCTGTAATTAAAGGTGATTTTTCGCTCTTAATTCGGTAGATCCATGAATATTTGATCGTATTATGTTCAATTTATGCCAAAGGATTGAGAAATTGAAGAAAATATTAATATCCGAGCCTAATTGTTCGGTCTATTCTACAGTGATTTAATTTTGTTTATATGTGTGTTCTGGAGCATTGATCAAGCCGATTAGTACATTAAGATTAAAATGTTTGCTCGCGATCTGCTCGGAAACTGTGAGAATTCGCAAATGCGACCCCCGGGTTGCAATCCCGGGTTTGGGGGTCTAAAATGTCAGAACGGATTCCATCGTTTCATTGGCTTCAATACAGGGATAAGTCCTATTTTCTATCTCTAAATATAAGTGAGTTCGTTCAGAGTTGTCATTACGTTTTACGAGAAAACGTACAAAAAGTCCGCGTAGGGGTAAAAGCCAAAGCAAGTTTATCCCCACACGTTTAGTCTACGAAATCGGGATTCTTATAGAGTTCGGGAACTATGTTACTATTTGGAAGGTGTTAGGCACCCATTCTACCTTTTCAGTCTCTAGTGGCTTTATATGTTTATTTTATATTGAAAAACTTGGATGCCTTTACTAAGAAGTCTACTACTTTATAATATATGTTTTGCAAAGAAAAATGATTTTTGAGAAAGACTGAAAAAGGGATAAAAACCTTGTATTCTGTAATTCGGTGTTTTGTTTTGTCGAAGTCTAATTACTAATGACAAAAGTTTATCTTAAATATTTGAAAATGAGAGAGATTCGGTATTGTTTCTTCAGATAACAATATCAATTATCTCGTTTGGTTTAATTAAAAAAATATTGGATCTTTATCAAAATTAATTTAATATGGAATTAAACTCTTGAGGAGTGTGTATCAAATGTATTGCAGTCTATATGGAAGACATAATATATCCGAGTTTAATTCCTAAATAAACTTTATCAGACCAAGTTTTGAAGAATTGGTTTTATCTGAATGATAATAGTTTAACTTCTTCTGATTTTATAAAAATAATTTTATCAAGGTTTTGAAAAGAAGCTTTGTTTGAAAACAATAAACTATTTGTAACTTGACAATAAGTTTATCTAGCTAAAAAGTAGACAAAACAATAGATATAACAAGTCTACCTTATAAACAACTTAAGTTTAAACAATTTAAGACGAGGATAGTAGAAATAAATACTTTCGATTTATGTTGGCCCAAGCAAGACAACTCCATACTCACTTATAATACTTCCGAGAAAATAAACAAGTACGTATATATAATAAACTTAATTAAGAATTAAACAAATCTATAACTACTAGATAAAGTACAATAAAATTAGTAAGCATATATCTTATTTAATTATTAGAAGAGACTTTAGTTACCTTCCCGACGTTACTAATAAGATAGGAGAGAGAGATAAAATATAATATGGTCAAAGATGATTCGGCGAATATAGACTTTTCTCTTTCAGATACATTTGAGAATTCGACTTTGAGATCCAAGACGTCGAGTATCGAAAACTCGAAAATTCCTTGAAAACTTGATAAGCTAAACTTTAAAAAATCAAATTTTTAGAAATAATAGCCATTTTCCTTAGGGTTGAAAATTGATGTCCTTAAACCCTTGTGGTGCTAGCCTATTTATACTGCTCGGGGAAGTTTGTCGCGTGACATTCCTCAAAAAGTGGAACTGTCGCGTGACATTTAGACCAATGTCTTGCGACAAACGACTGAATGATGCCCCCTGACAGACTAATGTGTCAGGGAGTGGATGGTCTGGGTCAGAGGGGTTTATCGTGCGACATCTGAAAGTTTGTTGTGCGACAAACTAGTTTGTTACACGACAAAGGCCTTTAAAAATTGATTTGTCGCACGACAAATCCTTCTGGGAATATGTTTTTTGGACTACAAACTTTCCAGAGCAGTCTCTAGTATTTTTAGGTGAGTTCTAGACTAAAAAAAAGTGCTTTGTGAGGGTTTTTAGGGTTCTTGCAGGGATCACATATTAGGATGTCTACAGAAACATTATACAATAATATAATCCAAACTTTGAAGCCAATTAGTACAAACTTTGAAAGAATAAAAAATATAGTTTTGTAATTAATTTTTAAAAATTTAAATAGTGAAAAGACAAATTAGCGGCATTTTAATGTATAAAAGTTTGAGTGAGTATAATGGGTTTTACGCTATTTTTTAGGTTACGATTGACATTATTTTGACTTTTGGTGGGGTGAGAAGACATGTTATATCGGTGCATTTAAGAATACCCATAAAAAATATGAAGAATAATATTTTTTAAGATATTTCATAAAATTAAAATTATTCTATTGACCCTTGACATGTTCTAGCACAGTAAAATAAATTGTTCAAGCAAATTTATAACGATTGAGATCAAAGTTGCCCACAATTTTTGCCAACAGATATAGTGGCACTTCCCATCAATAATCAATAATTCTCCTAAAAAATCACTACAATTAATTTTTGGGAACAAGTTAATTTCATATTATATATATATATATATATATATATATATATTTTAATTTCACTTTTCCTTTTCTTTTTTTCTTACCTTTCTGTGGGGGCATAATTTTAGTACTCCCTTATAGGCCAAATGGGCAAGGCAATGCCCATATATCGGGAATGATAGAATGGGTTATGAATAAGGCCCAACAACATGAAGGGCAATACAGGGTATTCGTCGAATAAATAATAATAGTACGCTGAGTAAAGGGTAGTCAAGCGCCGAGTAAGCAATAATCAAGTTAAGTAAGGTTTCGGGCCTACCGATGGAGAAAATGTCGATATGGGCATCCTAACCATTAAGACAGTGCCACCTATGATAACATAGCAGGATAAGTGTTCACTACAGAAACGAATAACGAGATGACACGTGTAAAGTGCAAGAACTTAGTTATAACAAATACGCTCCCCTCACATGGAATGAACGGGTAGAGATCACAAGGACCACAAGTTATACCCTTTATAGTCATTTTACTTATAACCTAATCTAACTTGGGGATTACGAAAAATACCTATAAATAGGAGGAGGATTTTTGTTTAGAGGAGAGGATAACACCATCAGTACTTTCTTTGAAAAAAGCCATTAGAGTTTAATAAATAAACCAATAAAAACCTTTATCTCTATAGCAGTAGATTGATCATCAAGCTTGGTTCAATTACCATCTCTACCAGTTTGGGTCGGATTTACTCTGATTCGACTCGATACAAAATTACACCACCTACACTTTCCATTTAAAACACAAAACCAAGTTATCTAGAGAGAGAAGTGAGAGTTGTCCAAAAAACAAAAAAATGAAAAAAAACAAATGTTAGAAATATATGAATATGGTGAGAGAGTTTAGATAAAGAAAATGTCATAAGGGCCCACTTGTATTTGTACCTTTATTTAAATTTTCTTATTTTTTTTACTTACAAAAAACGTGTGATGCTTTAGAGACCATTTGATCTGTTCAAATTAATTTGAACCTTTAAATTCAAAAGTTAGTGGTCATTGTCAAGCAAGAGTAAATCTCTCATTTGTATCATAAATAACAGATAAGCCTATAAATATTAAGTATTTGTTTGAATTTAACATTAAGCATTCAGGGAGATAATACCTCTTAATGCTTAAAATTCTTCCATTAAACATTTAGATGCAACCGAGTATCTGTCCACATACTTTCTTGATAACAACCGAGTATGTGCAATTTTATCAACACATAAATCATACATCATTTGACGATCGAGGAGCAAGTATAAACACACATACTCGCTTATTTAAGGCAGAGTCTGTGTGCACATGCTCGTCTATTCTTAGCTGAATATGTCCAATCAAATAGGTCTGTGTGAACTATAATTATTTGTTTTTTTTTTGTTATTACTGTTAATATATAAGTGATATATGTTTATTTTGCTTATAATATATACATATATAAAATATATATATATATACACATATATATCAACCAACAAAATGAAGGGCAACAAAAAGAAAAGGCAAGGCTCGTCGTCAAGCAAACAAATTAGTGTGCGGCGTGAACTTGTTGAAGCTTTCAAGCCTGGCTCAGATTTAAGAGCTAACTATGAGGTTGGATCAATTTTTTTTCCTCCAAATGTTAGATTTTGAAGATTGTTTTAACCTTTTTTGTTTTTTCTTCCAACAGTGTTTGGGAAAAGAAATTTTCCATGGCCGGAGTTTAGACATGACCTTGAACCAGACTATGCATAATTCTATAGGTTTATTTATATTAGCAGAGTTTCGGATGAAAGTAAAGAAAGTATTGAACAAATGGTTGCTGAATCCTGCCAAGCTCCTCATCAAGTCCCTCCCCAAGATCCTTATCTTTCGTATGAACTATTTTATTTTATTTTTTAAAGGATTTCAAGACATTAATTTTGTGTTTGATTATTATGAACTTCTTTTGTTAGTTATTAATGTTATGAACTTCTTTTTGTTTGTTATAATGGTATTTTTTTAAAATACCAATTAATATGTTGACAATATAAAAAAAAGTCTATAACCAACACATACTCGATGGTTTGCAGTTGAGTATGTGTTCACATACTCGCTTGTCATCCGCCGAATGACAGCTAAGCCAAAACTTAGGCAAAGCCTCATAGATCTAATGTAACCACCTAAGTTCTCCTTTAAAATTGTTAGCCCAAGTTGTAAGTTAGGTTCATTGTTCCCACATATATACTAAGGAACTTCCCATTACACTACTGATGTGTGATATTTTGGGTCATTACATTTAAAAATTGACTGACTACTTAAAAACTCACTCTGACAGATGGACACTTTGCTGTATCTTTTGTTAAGTAATAAGATTCATGCATACATACAACAAACTTGCATCCATTATTGAATATTATGTGCCCACTCACAATGACGGATTCTACATTCCTTTGTAATTAAGCTCTTGTTAACAATAAATATGTTACTTGGTACATTTTTATTTTCCTCATTTCGAGGATTAAAGATACCTTTAGATTTCATGAATTGATCTTTAAGGTTGATGTTTATATAAAAAAAATTCTCAAGACAAGTGGTGGGTAATCCATTTAGTGAGAGACAGAGAGAACAGCTAGAGCTTGCTCAAAATGTGATGTGAAAATTTTGGGATAGTAATATTCCCAACCGATAAAACACTTAGTTTGAGAACCGAATAACATGCACCTTACTCGGTTCTCAAAAACCGATATTTTGTGTGGTGAAAATATCACCCCCCCCAAAATTTGGGTGGCTATTGCAGATTTGCAACCCACCAAATCTTTATGTAACACTTTCACATTAACTCGATGCAATAGAGCTGAATATGTGCGCATTGACTCGGTGCAACAGGTCCGAGTATGCCCACATTACTCAGTGCAATAGGGCCGAGTTAGTGTATTTTTTTTTTCAACATTAATTCGCTCTTATTGTATCGAGTAAATGATTAAATACTCGGCCCTATTGTATATATCGAGTCAATGTAGAGAGTGTTAGAAAGAAGTTTAGAGTGTGACAATACCCCCACCTTAAAATTTAGTCATAGTATTTACAATCTACAATGCCAACACGTATATTCTGCCTAAAAATTGTATGTTAGTAGATTTAATGGCTGCTAAATAGAATGGGACACGTTTTAGACTGCACTTTTGTAGGTGCTTGTTCTTTAATTAATTGGAACCGCACGTTGACCCAACATTATCTCCATTTAAACCAAGATCGAGTTATATTATGCTGCAATTATCACTTATTACAACTAGTGGACAATATGGATGTAAGTGCAACCGTTCTTTGTTATTAATTTTTTTGAATGAATATACGTACCTTAGCTTTTTGTCTTACACTGCATAACTGAGTTCCTCGTCATATCTCTAACATTAATCATTAATGTACGCATAATTAATCATGTTATCTCATTCAATTCAAAATCTCACCACTCACTTCTTTTTTTCAAAGAAGAACAAATTTATGTTTCTCACATTCACATTCACATGTTTCTTGTTTGTGCGTTTATACATAAAGTTAAAATCTTATCATTCCCCATTACAGAGCATTTGCATCATCATCAAAAGCCAACATCTCCAAAGTGATTATCAACTCACTTTATAATATTTGTATGATTGACTTTCGATCAGCCATATTGCGACATATATGTTAGGTATTCATCAACTCATATCTACCTCCATTACCATTTTTAACTACCCGCCTGTTTTTAATTTTGTCTTCCAGCCTAAAGATTCTAAATGTAATTTTTACCTCGAGCATTTTCAAACTTAAAGTTGGTATAAAGTTCAAAAATTAATAAGATGGTTTTGTTCTTACAAGGTAACAAAATCAGCTAGTAGCTTTGAGTCAAAAAAGCAAGTGGATGGAATTTTATAGTGAGTTCTGATATGAATATGAGGGATCCAATAGTTGATAAATGGAGAGCGCTTTCAATATCTCCCATTTTACACTTCACAAAATTGTTAGAATTTCTTCCACTTCAGTTAAAAAAAAGGGGGGGGAATAAGATTGTTAGTTTCAATGACATACTTAAGTACAAAATACTAAAATAGAATATTGGTTGAATAATTAGGTGAAAACGCACTGTGGTTAAAATGTGAAGATGTAGTTGTGAACACCCCAATTCACGACTCCCGTGAGAGTTTGGTTTTCTTGAGATGAGCATTTGCATTAAGCTTGAACTTGCTAGAATGCTAGGACAAGCCCAAAAACTTATTTTTGCATCGAAGAAGTCTATTTAGGAAGTCTGGGTTTTGTGTATGTTGACTTCCCTCTCGAATATCCCTGTTTCAGGATCTCGGTCTTGTGGAATCAGTTTTCTCGCACACACATCCTCGTTTTGAAGTTTCGAGTCTCAATTTATATCTCACACATGCACTCTCAGATTTCGGAGCTCCCAATCTTGTAGAAGTCGATATCTCGCACAAGCACCCCTGGTGTTCGAGTTCCAAACTTGTAGAAGTCGCTGCCTAGCGCTAGCTCCTAGTTTTCAAATTCCACCCTTACATGGCCAATATCTTAGACAACCACGCATGATTCTCTCACCAAAACTCATCAAAAAATTACCAAAACTCTCGGTCCTCTCAGACCTTACTAAAAACCCTTAGACTAATCAGGTTACACCTTGGACCGTTCGGTCCTTCTAGTATCATCTCATGAGCAATTAGGCATCCTCTTTGGCCGATCGAACCAACTGTGCAAAAGCCCAAAACATAGCCAGAAACAACTTAGACCGATTAAAACTACACCTAGACCAATCGGTCCTTCTGTAAAATCTTTCGAGTGTCATATGACAAAGGTCTTGTCGCGTCGGGTTTGTCACGTGCACGTTGTCGCCAGTGCCATGTCTCGGTAAGCATAGAGTGTGGCGCCTGCCGTATTTTCTATTTATAAATAGGGCCTTAGAGGTTCATTTTTAGGAGAGAGTAGGAGGAAAGCTTGGAGGGGTTTAGGAGAAGTGTAGAAAAAACATTTTGAAAGGTTTTTCTCAAAGAGTGTTCTTTCTAGATAGAGGAAGAGTTCTGGACAGAGAAAGTTTGTAGAGAGAGGAAGTTTATATAGAGAAGAAATCTAGAAGAAAATGAGGAATCAAGGAGGAAAGAAGGAATCGACAAGAGGAAAAAGAATTGAGGAAAAGAGAGAAGAATTTTCCACAACAAAGCGAACGAGTTTATTTCTTTTCAATCGCAAGAGGCGCAAATTTATAAGTTTTTTGTATTTAAATGCAAGTTTTAATATGAAATTAGATAATTTGCAAAAAAGTTCACAACTTTTTAAAAGAAGTCATTTCAAAGATTTTTAGAAGAAGTTTTTTAGAAAAACTAAAAAAGAAAATAAAAATTGTTTTGACATGTTTTCAAAACATCCCCCCACAAAAACAATTTTCAATCTCGTGGAATTACTAGACTCTGATATAAGTATTTTGTATTTAAATACAAGTTTTAATATGGAATTAGATAATTTACAAAAAAGTTCACCAGTTTTTAAAAGAAGTCCTTTCTAAGTTTTTAGAAAAACAAAAAAAGAAAATAAAAATTGTTTTGACATGTTTTCAAAACAACCCCCCCAACAAAAACAATTTTCAATCTTGTGGAATTACAAGACTCTGATTTCGTTATATGAATAAATTTGTAAACGTTTGAAAGCTCAAGTCAAACTTTCCTACATACTATTTTAAACCGAATTATTCGGAATGATCATTTTAAAAAGATTAAAACTACTTGCAATATTTCTAAATATGAATTGAATAAATGATCATTACAAGATTCAAATGGCAGATTTGATGGCTAACACATTTTCAATATGTAACATAGTTCCTGAACTCTAGTAAAGTAGTTATCAAATAATGTCTAATTTCAACCGTGTAAAAGAAAATATGTTTTTGGACTATTTTTACATAATCTTTTATTTATTTTCTTGTAAAATTAACAAACTAGAGACTCTTTACAAACAAATTTTCCTCCCCCGAAGCAAAATCCCAGATTGTCACAGTAGCGAAAATCTTACCCCAGATTAGTGGAGCTCTGTTTTGGGGGGATAATTAAGTTGAATTTAGACCTCTAAGTACTCTTTAAAAGTCAGAATTCTAAGGACACAAAAATAATAGACTTTTTGTAGTTCCGGCCCTGATTCTGGTCTGGTATGGAATGACTAAATAAATTCTTACGTTAATACATTCTGACTTAATCTCCATTTGAAAAACAATGATATTAATAAGTGGGTCAAAGCACTTTCCTGTTAGTATGCCAACCCCAATATTCGTATGCTTAAAAACTAGCTTATTATCCGTGCAATGCACGGAGGTTGTATGAATTATTTTTTTTAAGTATATATATAATGTATTTATTTTTGTGTATACATATTTATATTTATACAATTATAGTCAAATTTTTTTAAATATAAAATTTATCAAATCAAATAACAAACATGGGTTTACATAAATAACAAATAATAGTATACATTGAATAAACAAATTTTATTACATCATCTAATAGATTGAAATACAAAAGTTAGCTTTTGTGTTCTTTCCAAATATTGTTTTCGATAAGAGACTTTAATTGTCATTAGTAGGTATAGATATAAAAATGGAAAATGAAGGGGAGAAAGGGCCGGCCGACTCTTTTAACATATAACCTGATTTATATTATACAACATCGCCCTAAACTTATACGGGTAATTACACAGGCCTCCCCCGCCAAAAACACCCACCTACTTTGCTTACTTTCTTTGTATTACGAAACCTGCCCCCGCACTTCTACACTTGATCACGTGCGGCACCCTCGCTAGAAACCCTGCTCAATTACACACTAGCCCCTGACATTTTTCTTCTCACACATCGACCCTCGTACTCTCTAAAAATTTTCAAAAAATCCAAGTTCCCACCTGGCCCTCATGTCCCTTCACCCCTAGATCCAACGGTGGAGAGAATTTAAACAGCATTGGTTGTAAAGGACCACTCAGTGGCGTTGCCACATTGTGGCGAGCACTCCCGAAGATTTCAGTGGAGGGCTATTTGGAGAATTGAAATACACTTAAGTGAAGAGGGAGATCCGAGTCTCTCCCCCTTTCTTTTTCCACTTATTTTTGCAAGTGTTCAAAGTATCAAATTCCGTTTCACTCCACGTCTCCACTGCACTGAGCCACCAATCTCCTCTCCGAATTTTCTTGGCTGGTGACACCGTCCGGTTGTCCAAAGCACCGTGGGTCAGGCACACGAAACGGAAAAGGTTTCAATTTAAGATTATTCTTATTCTTATGTTGACAAGAAATTTAGAATTTGTGTTTGTTCGTATATGTATAAAAAAAATATTTGCGCACCCCCGGCTAAAAATTTCTGGCTACGCCACTGGGTGGGGTACGGTTAAAGGTGAGAAAATTGATGCCGCACCGCACCTAGTACATATAAGAATGCAAATATAATTCCTTTATAATGAATTCATGATGTACATACGTGGTTGGCTGGCTTATCTGCTCATTTAGCAACTTGTGCTTAGTGTAGCAATGGTGGGCAGCATATCCTAAATGTCACATGATAAACATTAGTTTCAAATCAAGCAGATTTTGCTTAATTTGTCAAATATATTATATTGATGTATATGGTACGTAGAAACCAAAATTGCTATGGCAAAAGAATATCCATAACTTGCACGTTGGTCCATACTAACCACACACTCACTACCTTGTTTACTCATTTGGTTAAAATATAACTGGTGATAATAAATAAAGATTTATCATTTCGGCTATCATAATTAAGTATATTGCTTCTTGTTGTAATATTTTTATTTTTTTAGAAAAAAAGATTGGGGTATATATGAAATGATAATTAAACATTTTTGCATAGTGTGTTTAATTACTTTTAACTAAACTTATATAAAAGAAGTCGTCCTTTTGCGGTGGAGACTTAACGAGCTGTTTGTGGGTTCTTTCCAATGCCATTTTGTACGTTTGACACAATTATAAATATGTCGTTATTCGTTTCTCATCGATCATTTCATCCTTAGATCTTTCATTTATGGGTGGCTGCGGTGTTATATATGTGGGATTTCATTTAGTAGCCTTGCAATATACGAATCTCCAAAAGCGCTGATTCATCTTTCATCATTACCTAACCTTTATGACAGGATGACTATGAAGGGTCTCAGTCATTGTTAAAGGTCATATTGGTCGTTCTACGTCAGACCTTTCTATTCTTCGAGATCTTAGTGTGAAGGGTAATCCGCCTCGGGCCCCCTTATGTATCCCGATTCATTGGTTCCCTTTTCATCTTGGCGGGTGAAGTTAAATATGGATGGCACAGCTCAGGGCGCCCCAAGTAGAACTGCAACTGGTACAGCCTTTCTTGCAGAAATATCAGCTCTTATTCAAGGTATTAAGTTTACTCATAAGCATGGTTGGCGCAGGCTCTGGAATGAACTCGATTTGATGGCGGTTCTTCAATGCTTCCAGTCTTCCTCTTATTGACCCCCTTAGCGTGATGCCACTAAATGGGACAACTACAAGCAGCTTATTTCGAGCATGTAATTTTATTACTCTCATATTTATAGAGATGGCAACACTGTAATAAATTTTATCACTTTTATAAGGCTGGATCAAGAGATTCCACTGTGGTGGAATTTGGCTCCCCCACAGAAGATTACTTTAGTGGGGAGGGACATGTCCTTCCTTTATAATTATATATTTCGATTCCATTAGTTGTTCTCTCTCTGTATTTTATTTTCCTTTTACTCGTGCTTTCTTTTTAATTTGCACAGTTCTAGTGGGTTTGTGTTTCATTTCGTTGTGTGCCCTTGAATTTGGACTTTTCAGACTCATTTTTCCTTTTTATTTTAATAAAATAACGCTTTAGTGCCCCAGTTTTTCGGGGACTTGAGCTTCCTAAAAAAAATTAAAAAAATTCAACTAATACCATTGTTGCAACTATATTTAGCGACAGGTTGGTACTGTCTTGATCACGAGTATATGTAGCATAATGAGGACCGTCATATTTATTCTAGACCTAACAAAATTACTTGTTATACAATAATACGATATTAATCAATACGAAATTATAAGTTAATGAGTGGAGTCTAAATGGATTCAGATAGTTATCATGTTCACCCGTTAGACACGAAATGATAACGAATATGTTAGGGATTGACTCTTAATGAATTTGAGTTACCTGTTAAACCCTTTATGCTTTTTTTTATTTTTTTTATATATATTTATCCCTAATTTTTATTGGTTTTAGTATTTTTTGTTATTTATCTATTTTGTTTCTAGTGCAAATTTTTTTAGAATTTTTTTTATTTTATTTGGTTTTTTCTAAAATTTATCTCTTTGCCGGGTAAAAATGGGTCGTGTCGGATCACCTGATAACGTAACGAATCATATACGAATTTTTAAAATATCACTCAATAACTTAACGAGTCATATTTGAATGGAAGCAAAATTTACTCTTCATTAAAACACCTGAACCGACACGTGTTTCTGTATCATTTAATAGTGCATTGGATCTCTTTGCCTTGCCTTGGACACTGCATAAAACTTGCTCAAAAGCCAAATTAATTTCCCAATGGAAAACTCGATTTGTTGAATATGGAATGTTTGGAATGGTCATTTTCCAGTGAAATGCTAATACGTATGTTACTGGCTACTTCATGCCCATCTTCGATTCCTGTACAAGAATAAGGCCTTTGCGTTTAAACAACTACCTCCTCTCAACCATAACAGATTGGTTTAGTAATTAGCCATCTTAGGTTAAGAAAATTGAATTTGATTAGAACTTTTTCAAGTCGAATTTTAACAGATGCAAAATATCTGGTGATCAGCGGTTGGCACCCTCGATTAAGGGGATTAGTCCAAGTGCGAAAGCTGGCCTAGACATCTTTAACATAAAAAATAAAAATCATACTTGAAAATCTTGGGTTCAAATTTTACTAGCCAAACTTTTTATATATAAATTTGATTTAAACTTATTGGTTTATTGGATTATAAATGAATCATGTTGAGTTATACCCATTAAATTAAAGATCTAAATATAAATTTAAAAATACAGATTTATTTATCAAATTGTGTTCAGTTTATGCCGTTTTAACCGATCATTTCTAAGACCCAACACGACTCAACACAAGTCTATCTTAGGGGGTGTATTCAATTGAGATTTTAAAAGATTGTTTATGGATAATTTAGTCCAGTGGATTTTAAAAGACTATTTAAGAATGTAATGACTTATAAGATTTTTTTAAAAGATTTTTTATACTCAAGATTTTTTATATTTGGATTTTAAAGATTATATCATTAGAATTTATAAGATTTGAAAGGACTACATGGATTTTTTATACTCAAGACTTTTTATGTTTGGATTTTATGATGAGTAATGTTTAGTTCAATGATGCACGAATTCTCCAGCATCAGCCTCTACAACCAAAGCTTTCCAAATGATGGTGGAATTTTTCCTTACCAAAGGTTCTATAAAACCCGCTACCATTTCTTAATAAAAGAAACGAAAAAAAAATTAATAAACATTATGATTCTTGTAAAAGGCAGAGAGTACCGATTTTGGTGTTTATGCTCATCAATGAAATTTATTTAAAATATTAATAAAATTATTCAAGCAATCTTCAAAATGGGGTTCAATTGAAGGGTCTCACTCTTCAATGGCAAGAAGGCACTAAAGGGAAAAAATGAATTGAAATACATAAAAATAATTCAAATCTCAAAGAATATGAAAATGTACACATACATATATGTATATATATATATAAAGAGAGAGAGAGAGATGATATATACATACCCACTTCATAAACATAAGCATTGGTGAAGTTGAGAAGGGAAATGGGTGAAAGGAAGAGGTAAATGTAGAGACAAGATGTGAGAGAATTGGTAAATGTCTAGCAGAAAACAAAAGTTTCACGTGAAAAGTCTCATGGGTTAGGGTGGGATTCTTTATAGGGTTTGGTATTTATATTTTCTACTAAAAAGTCACACAAATTCCTAATTTTAAAAAAATCCATTGAAATTTACAAGTTTTTGAATACCAAAAGACTTTTTGTTACTTGTTTAAAGTCCTGATTGAATACCACTAGATTTGGACACACTCTTTAAAATATCTGAATAGTCTGATTGAATACCACAATATTTATTTAGATTATTTAAAAGTTCTTAATTGAATACCTGTAGACACCCCGATCTGTGACCCCCGCAAGAACCCTAACGACCTTCGAGAACTACTATTTTTTGGTCCGGGACCCACCCGAGTACCCGAAACTACCCTGAAAGGGTTTGTTGGCCAACAAACCTATTTTTAAGAGAGATTGTCGCACGACATATCACATTGTCGCGTGACAATCACTCCTATGTTGCGCGACAAACCCTCATGACACCAGACCATCCACTCTCTGACAAATTAGTCTGTCAGAAACATCACTTTAGCCGTTTGTCGCGCGACATTGTACACTATGTCGCGCGACACTTGCCCTTTCTGGGGATATGTCGCGCAACAATCTTCCTCGAGCAGTATAAATAGGCCAACACCCCCAAGGGTTTAAGGACGGCAACTTGGGATTGAGGAATTCTAAGCTACAAATCTGATTTTCTAGTCTTTCATCAAGCATTCTCGATTATCGTCTTATTTCTGAAGAATTATCGAATCTATTCTCGACACTCGACGTGTCCCATCTCTGGAATTAAATTCTCGAAAATATCTGAAGAAGGAAAAGATTATTCTCGCCAGAGATTTCTCTGCCGTATTATATTTTTTTTCTTATTATTATTCTCGTCGAGAAGGTAAAGAAAGTCTCTTCTAGTGTTTAACATTGAATATCTGTGTACTTGTTTTATTTCTGTTGTTTTGTCCACGTTTTATTTGAATAAACTTATTGCCAAGTTACCAATAGTCTACCATTTTCAAAACAAGAGACCCTGATAAAGTCATTTGTAAAATCAGAAGAATAAGTACATTATCATCCGGATAAAATTCTATTTTCAAAATCTAAACTGATAAGACTTATCTAGGAATTAAAGTCAACATATCCTGTCTTTTTCATAGACTGCGATGTGTCTGATAAAACTCTCCTCAAAGAGTTCTAATTCCACATTGAATTAGTCCCGATATAAAGATCCGAACTTTTACAAAGGAAATCACAACACGAGGAAATCGTCATTATCTAAGAAAATAATACGGAACACTATTTCAAAATAAAAGGTTTTGTCATTTGTATTTACATCTTTCAAATATAAAAACATCGGATCTTAGAACACAAAGGTTTTCATCCCTTTCCCCGTTTTTCCAAAATTAGGGTTTTCTCACTTGAAAAGTAGTAGACTGTCAGTAAAAGCATTCCAAGTTTTTCAACATAGAACAAACATATAAAAGGCCACTAGAGACCGAAATGGTGGAATGGGTGCTTAACACCTTCCCAAACCGTAATATAGTTTCCGAACCCTATAGAATTCTGGTTTCGTAGACAAACGTGTAAAGAAAGGCTTGTCTATAGCCTTTTCTCTTACACAACCCTTTTTGTCCGTTTTCTCGTAAAACGTACTGGCGACTCTGAAAGAACCCCTTTGCATCTAGAAATAGAACATATGGACATGTGATATGAATTATCAAAAATACTCCAACAAATGAAACAACGGAATCTGTTCCGACGTTTCAGACGCCCAACCGAACGGGGACGAGACCCGGGGGGTCGCATTTGCGGATTCTCACAATACCACAAGACTTATTTATTCTAAAATAGTCTTTTAAAATCCTAATTGAATACACCCCCCATAATGTAATAATATAAGTTTATTAAAAAAAATCCTCTTATAAAACACAACTAAGGACATAAGTTCAAGATGTTTAGGAAATGTGATTTGAGAAAGTAGGGACTTTTGAATTAGCATGCTCACTTTGAAAGACCCCCATGGAAAAATTACAACATTGAAATTTGGAAAATTTGGAATCAAGCGAATTACAAGCGTCATGAACTGACTTTTAATTTAACTTGCTTAATTGAGTTTAAAAGACTACACGATAGTTAACATGTCGTTGTTATTGGCTGACCCAATAATCGTTCGAATTTGTTGTGGGTCACTTTTAATAAATTCGGTAACCTGTTAAATAAGTTAAAACCTTTTTCAACTTTTAATGCAATTAATGTTAATCATATTAGGCTTTGTATTTATTTTAGAATTTATTAATGAGTATTTATTTTTACTTTTTTAGTAATAGTTCTCACTTATCTTATTTCAAAAAATTTCTAGATATTTTTTTGGTTAACAGGATTATCAGGTTGTGTCGTTTCACTCAATAATAAATTGAGTCTTATACAAATTCAAAAAATATTACCCAAATAATTTATCGAGTTGTATTCAGGTAAAAATAGGGTGCCATTTTAATAAATCGACCGATAAAAATTCCTGACCCTAAAAATTAGTTTTACCAATTGCTATTTAAAATAAAAATCCATAACCAAACATCTCAATTTTTTTTGTATTTTCAGTTAGCTTGTTCTGATATTTTGATAACAATATTATCTTCGGTACTCTTTGGTAAAATATTATTTCAGTAAATACACATATTGTACAATGAGAAGAACAAATGAAACAATAAAAAATTGTTCAAATACATATAAATTATTATAATTATTATGAGCATAAAATACAAACAAGTGAAACTTTAATTATGAATAAATTTAGGGAAGGTAGAATCAACTTACTTTGATACTTTATTTTCTTATGAAGCAGTCATAAGAAAGATGTTCATCACTTGGTTTTTCTATAAGAAAGAGATATCATTGCTTTTGTTATTTTAAAAAAATATAATAAGAAAAATAAGACTGACAATTTAAAACATATAAATAATAATAAGTGAAATTATTTATTGATAATTTAAGCTTGCTAAGTGACAAAGAGGTTCGCTCTTAAATAAATTTCAATTATTTACTTTTTATCATTTTGAAATTAGTATTTTTGTTGTAAAGTATTAATATGTGGATATTTATAAGTAATATTATAAGATACAATTTATCCAACATTAGAATTGTGGTATAAATGAGGATATTACCTTTTAGTATAAATAGTGTAACTTGTCCCACATTGATTTTGTAGAGAAGTAATGAGGTTAACTCTTAATATAAATAGAGCTAACCCCTACCCACATTAGATATCAATTGAATAAGAAGATTTCTCTTATTTTCTTCTTTCTCTTTTTCTCTATTATTTCATCACGCTATCAGCATGATTGCACCACAGTTAATTAGAGGCCATTGCGAAAGCAGATCACCACAGATAAATTTTTCTTTATTTTTGAAGATTTTTCCTCCTTTTTGAAGGCCGGCTATTACGAAAGCAGGCCATTATAATTAAAAAAATTCCTTTTTGGAGTCTATTTAAAAGAAGGCGCGGGGTTTTCTCTTCATAAAGGTCAGATTTACGCTTGTCTTTTCTTTTATCATACTTTGATGATTTATATTACTGTTAAATATTTTATCTTTTATTATAGATTTAAATGTTTAATTTCATAAATAATTTGGATTTGAAGTTCCATAATTATACTAGTGGAACCTAAAGTTCCATAGTCATTATTCTGAACCTGAATATCCATGAATTATATTAGAGACTTGAAGTTTCCTAATATTTATTTGGAACCTGAAGTTCCATAACTATTATTCTATACTTAAAGTTTTATAACTATTATTATGTACCTAAAGTTCTATAACCATTATTTTGGATCTGAAGATCCATCAATTATATTAGGGACTTGAAGCTCCCTAATCTTTATTTGGAACCGAAAGTTCCATAATCATTATTCTGAACCTGAAGATCCATGAATTATATTAGTGTCCTCATGTTCCTTAATCTTTATTTAAAACTTGAAGTTTTAATAAAAACATACTTAAATAATTAAACATGCAATTTTGATATTAATTTCAGGGCATGAAAATCTTAAAATTTTGTGTTTATTTTAACTTAATAAGTTTTATAGAAATTGCATGTACATATATGTGTACGCTATTGCTTTTATTTTCATTGCTTTTATTCGCTATTGTTTATTCTACCATTCTTTTTTTCTTTTAACCTTAATAATTAAACGACTGCAAATATGATGGATTAAAATGAGGCCATATTTAACAAGCCTGAAGTATTGATAGAACTTGAAGTTCTATAAAAAAAATTATGAGCTCGAAGTCTCATATTTGTTTTTAAAGCAAGAACCTGAAGTTCTACAATTTTTAGTAAGCCTGAAGTCTCATAATTTAAGAACCTGAAGTTTTTGTGCATGAAATTATAATTGGTTAAAATATTTGACTTTATTGATCTTTTATTAATAACTAATTTATAATAATTCTCTTTTGCCGTTATAATGTCGAATAATACTAAACTCGAATTTAAGACACTTGAGCTTAATAGCAACAACAACTTAAACTCTTGATTAGGAACTATAGTTTGTTTTTATATTCATTGTTATGATAAATTAATTGCTTTTACTATATGTTTGGGTTATTAAATAATTTATTTATAATATTTCTTTTAAAGGTATGGATTATGGAATGCATGATACCGATGATAATTTTTGTCTAGTAGATAGTG
The DNA here is from genome assembly GCA_021464415.1 of Lonicera japonica. NCBI lineage: Eukaryota > Viridiplantae > Streptophyta > Magnoliopsida > Dipsacales > Caprifoliaceae > Lonicera > Lonicera japonica. The sequence continues at coordinate 4,095,250 of CM038467.1, read as the reverse complement.
GCACAATACATACTACATTGAAAAATCAAAAAAATTTCTCTGAGTTAGTGTTTAATACTGTGAGCACCCGCGTTCTCGACGCCCGGGGGTCCTCGTGGGCGGTGATTCCGTTTGTTGATTTGGAAATCGGTTTTGAAAAGAATAAGAGTCTCCAGTTTGTTTTACTAAACAAATAAAAAAGATTTGTGTAAAAGAGACGTATTTATGGACTAAATATCCTCTTATACACAATGTATGCGAAACCAGTTGATTCGAAGGTTCGGGGATTAAGTTACGAATCGGGAAGGTGTTAGGCACCAAATTCGCCCTTTCGGTCTCTTGAGTAAGATATGCGCGTGTTATAATTCAGTTCTTGCATACTATTACTATTATTTTACAGCTTTTCGTACTTGCCTTAGAAATCGGGATTTTGGGATTGGGATGAAAACGATGTGTTTCCTAGTTCGCCCATTATTTAAAAATAAGTGTGTGTGTGTGTGATTTGAAAAAAAAGAGAATTTGAGAATAATAAATGCAATGAAACAAGTGATTTTGTAAAGTATTGGGCTTTTCGGAAACTGATTCAATGTGAATCTTATACTCGATATGATATGAGGCGAGTTGACCAATCGTATACCAAAGTCTATTGATTAAACCGATATAGATGGACAATAATGCTTTTATAATCGAGTAGTTGTCACATACACACCGCAATCTATGAGTTAGATTGGATATATAGCGATTGTCGATTCCTTCGTATAACAATACTGCTGATCCGAGCTTTTGAAAAAGTAAAAAAGTAATAATACTATTTTAGAATTGGATTAGGGTTTATTATACGCCTTTGGTTTTGAAAACAATTTGAAAAAGGGTTTTGAAAAGCTATCACGTGATAGAAATTATGCAGACAAGAATATGAATTATAAAACTGACAAATAAATAAAAGACGAGAGAGAAAATTATACCTGAGCCTCCTTGGATGGAGAGAATAAGGATCTCTTGGTATGTACCACGAAATCCCCTTCATTGTTCATGAAAATAATGAATGGAGGGGGGGGGGTCTATTTATAGTTGTCAAAATACTTGGAGAGCAAGAAAAGATATTGCAACTAGGACTCTTGAAATTATCGCGAAACCTTCCCACCGTTGGATCATCCTGATTTTTGGATATGTGTTGTAAATAGGAATCTTCTAGATCGTGTAAAAATTTCAGGTCAATCAGAAATTGGGAAGGTCTCCTTTCGTTCTGATTGGTACAAAGAGTTTGTGTCCTCGTAGGAAAGGTACTTGTTGTAAACAAGGTCTCTTGTTTGCACGACAAGTCGGGTTCTAACCGTTGGATTACGATTAATTTTGGATATGTATTTCCAATATAAGTCTTCTAGACCTTGTAAAAAATTGGAGGCGATCGGAGTTCGGGAAGGACTCGGTCTCCTTGGCTTGGTACAAAGAGTTTGTTCCCGCGTAGGAAACGTACTTGCGTACAACAATCTCGACAATTGAACTTCCAACCATTGGATTATGCTGATTTTTTGATATGTTTTCCCTCCAAATATTTTCTAACTTGTTTCCAAATTTGAGGTCGATCAGAATTCGGGAAGGCCACTATTTATTTTAATTTGCTACGAAGGACATTTCAATTATAATTGCACGATAGACAAATTAATTCTTAATGACCCCATATCCGACAAAGATGAATTTTGAATATGTTCTTCCCCACAATAAGGCCTATCCACTTACCAAACTTCAAACCATTTTAACTTCGAGAAGACCTCCATTTGACCACCCGAATCTAACTCATGATTTTCTGAATTTTTGGAGATCCGACTGTCGGATTGAGCTGATTTTCGAGTATGCTACTCCTCATGGTAATTTCCAACAACTCTCGAAGTTTGAGGATGATACAAAATGCACAACTCTCCTTTCACAAGTTTTCAGGAGTTTCGACGGTTTTCGATTCCGGCAATTTTCGATAATTCCGTAACTCCTCATCCTTTTGGCTTTCTTCTTTAACCTGTATCACATGTACATAATATATGCATTTAGGAATGCTCGTGCATGTATGCGTGCTTATTTTTTTGGAGATCAAGATTCTTGCGGGGGTCGCAAAATGAGGTGTTCACATACCCTCTCGGCCTGGGTTCTTTGTGAAGCAAAGAAACCAGGACGATAAATAGAATGCATCATTTTGCGGCACTCGCATGAATCACAAATGATACCATAATTAAACATTTCATCGGAACCCCCAGCAATATAACTGAGAGACTTCACGACCAACTTAGTAATCTTACTTGCCCAACTCTTAGTGATTTTAGTGGTATAAAGATGTATTCACCTCTAGAGTCATGATGAGAGATGATAGTAACAAACCATTTTGGAAAGAGAAATTTGTGAATGGCTTGCCCAGCCTATTTGCCCATAAAATTCGAGAAGAATTAAGTAAAAATTTAGGTAATATAGACTACAATAACCTAACTTATGGAGATATAATAAGTCAAATCCAAAAAACAGGTCTAAAAATGTGCATAGACTTTAAATTAAGTAAGCAAGCAGGTAAAGATAAAAATAAAGCTAAATATGAATTAGGGACATTCTGTGAGCAATATGGTTTACCCCCGGTTGCCCCTTCTAGGAGAAAAACACACATTAAAAAAGACAAAAATATAAGTCTCATAAAAAGAAAAGTAAGAAAAATAATTCAGAAAATTATTATAAGAAACCTTCATTTAATAAAAAGAAAAAATCAGATAAGAAATTTGACAAAAGTAAAATAATTTGTCATAATTGTGGAAAGAAAGGACATTACAAAAATGAATGTAGAGTCAAAGAAAAACTAAATCAATTAAATGTACCTGAAGAAGAAGTATAACACATTTTTGAACTTATGAGGATTGAAAATCAATCCGAGGGTGAATCATTGGGATCTAGTTTACCTTCACAAAGTTCGGAAGAATCCACTACTTATTCTAGTCATTCTGATGAAGAACCACCACAATTAGGTTGTAGTAACAATTGTACTAAAACCTGTTGTAACAAACAAATAAATGTATTAACAAAAATCCAAGAGGAACAATAATTTGTTAATAGACTTAATAAGTAAAATATCAAACCCACAATTAAAGATCCAATATATGAACCAATTAGAAAAATTATTAACAACTGAATCTAAAGCACAAAAATTACTCAAAAATAAAAAAAAAACCTATCTTTAGTATTAATAAAACTTTAGAAAGATTTAAAAATTCAATTAAAGAAATAACACTTCCAGAATTAAATATAGAAGTTAACAATCTAAAGAGAGAAATTTCTAAATTAAATAAAGAAATTCCTGAACTTAGACAAGAAATGATTACTAAAATAAAAGAAATTAACAAATCAAACTTAAAAATTAATAGCTCATCTGAAGGAGATAGTGAAAAAGAATCAGTTAATGAAAATACTGAGAAAGAAGAATCATATAAAGAAGATCTTAATGTAGAAGTACAAAATCATTCTCTAAATAGATTAAAAGATATAACTATCCAAAAATGGCATATAAATGTCACTACAGTCATAAATAAAACATTTGTATTAAAACTACCTGCTCTTTTAGATACTGGTGCAGACTTAAGCTGTATCCAAGAAGGATTGGTTCCAACAATATATTATAAGAAAACAAGTGAAATACTAAGTTCTGCCAATGGAGTAAAATGGAAATGAAATATAAATTACCTAGTGCACATATCTGCCAAAATGAGTGTGTTATAAAACATCTTTTGTTTTGATCAGGAACATGACAGATAAAGTAATTTTAGGGTTACCATTCATATATTTATTATATCCGTTTAATACTTCAAGTAAAGGACTAGTAACCAAACATTTAGGATACAAAGTCACGTTTAATTTTACTACATAACCAAAAGAAAGAGACTTGAGAATAATAAAAGAACAATCAATCTCAAAAAGTTTAAACTTACTAAATAATAAATCAAATCATTTAAAACATCTAAAAGATGAAATTAAATACAAGAAAATTGAAGAACAATTACAAGATTCTAGACTACAAACTAGAATTAAAGAGTTTAATGAAAAATTTGTCAAAGAAGTTTGTTTTGATTTACCTCATGCTTTTTGGCACAGAAAAAGACATATTGTAAGGCTTCCCTATGCTAAGGAATTTAAAGAACATTTAATTCATACTAAGGCTAGACCTATACAAATGAATCATGAACAAATGGAGTTTTGTAAAAAAAAAATAAATGATTTAATTCAAAAAAGGATTATAAGAAAAAGTAAATCTCCTTGGTCTTGCCCTGCTTTCTATGTTAACAAAAATGCTGAAATAGAAAGGGGATTCCCTAGACTTGTAATTAATTATAAGCCACTAAACAAAGTTTTAAAATGGATTAGGTACCCATTACTTAACAAAAAAGATCTAATTAATAGATTAGATCATGCTTTAGTCTTCAGTAAATTCGATCTTAATAGTGGTTTCTGGCAAATCCAAATCCATGAAGAAGATAGATATAAGACAGCCTTCACTACCCCTTTCGGCCATTATGAATGGAATGTTATGCCATTTAGCCTTAAAAATGCCCCTAGTGAATTCCAGAATATCATGAATGATATTCTAAACCCTTATAGTCATTTTTCCATAGTTTACATAGACGATGTGCTCATCTTTTCAAAATCAATAGAAGAGCATTGGAAGCACTTAAATTCATTCTTTAAAACTATCAAATTAAATGGTTTAGTTTTATCCCCTACCAAATGTTGTTTATTCCAAACCAAAATAAGATTCTTAGGACACAACATTCAATATAACCAAATTAGACCAATTGATAGAGCCATTCAGTTTGCAAATAAATTTCCTGATGAAATCCTAGATAAAAACCAACTCCAGAGATTCTTAGGATCCTTAAATTACATCAGTGATTTCTACAAGGATCTACGTAAACAATGTAAGCCGTTATTTGAAGGACTTCAAAATAATCCCCCTCTTTGGACTAAAATCCATACTTCCATTGTCCAAGACATTAAAAAACATGTTAAGACATTGCCCTGTCTGGGCATCTCAGCTCCTTCTGCTTTTAAAATTGTTGAAACAGATGCCTCTGAAATTGGATTTGGAGGAATTCTCAAGCAGAAATTAACTTCCACTTCTCCTGAACAAATTGTACGTTTTTATTCACGCGCATGGGATAGTACACAAGTAAATTATTCTACTATTAAAAAAGAAATTTTATCGTTAGTACTATGTATTAATAAATTCCAAAGTGATTTATTAAATAAAAGATTTTTAATAAAAATTGATTGCAAATCTGCTAAATATGTTTTAGAAAAAGATGTTGAAAATATTGCTTCTAAACAAATTTTTGCTAGATGGCAATCTTTGCTAAGTATTTTTGATTTTGATATAGAATATATAAAAGGCAGTGAAAACTCTATACCAGATTTTCTCACAAGAGAATTTCTGTTAAATGCAGGAAAATGAGTGTAACAGGCGGCAGAGGCCGCGGAAGAGGGAGAGGGAATAAACCAGCCTCAGGGCCATGCATTCCCCTTTTTGATATTTGCGAATCATCATCCAAGTAAACCAAGAGGAACTATGGTTCCTTTCCAAATAAACCCAACTCCTGTCTCAGTAAATCAGTACCAAGTTTTAGGCCAAATTCCCCAGCCTAAACAATATAACCAAGCCTTAGCTGGTAAACCCAGGTTCAATGATCCTTATGACATTGCGACTAAACCCATTCCAGTAAAAAGCCAACTAAGTTTGAGCCAAAATCCTAGCCCTTTTATACCTAAATATACCCAAAAGTTGTTCCATATTGAACCCCATATGATGGAACTCAATAACCCAATCCAAATTGCCAACCATTTCTACCCCCCTGGATGGCATTTCACTCCAACCCATCCAAGTAAAACCCTCAAATATTACAACCGAATTTTAGTAACTACGGAATCCATTTTTGTTAAACCAATCTTTGACAGAAATGACCCATCTATTGTTATTTATCATTCTTTGTATATTAAAAAAATATTACTCATGGAAGAATGGGGAAAACACCCAGCTGAATTAGTCCCTTTAGAAGGAACTAATGAATTTTATTCTTATCATGATTACATTGAAGCTTGGATGAAAATACTCTTATTTCAAAATGAGTATTTCACCCATTCTTGGTTCGTACAATTTGACCACAATTTTCAATGGTCATTCCCTTGCTGGTTCATTAGATGGTGGGAAATGTTCGGTCTTAATATGGATATTCTTCCCATGCTTATTAGTGAACAAGTAAAATGGTTTGAAAAAAATAAGCCCAGAAATTGGTAATACTTACATGCCAATTTTAACCCTTTTTATTTCTAAATATAAAGTACCCTGGATAGTAAAATGGCAGTATCATTTAATAAAAAATCCTGTTAGTGAACAATGGGTTCAAAACTCAGGAACCTCCCAAGCATTAGTTAAACACCATGCCCCATTTGACATACTAACCAGACAAATTTTTGTTAAATGGTGGGATAAATTTGAGCTAGCCCGAATAGTAAACCAAGTTCAGAAAGAATTCCCAGAACACTCTAAAATCACCAGTGTTCCTATTCCAATTCAAAGTAGCCTCACGGTTCCGCTTCCAAGTAAAGCCAAAACCCCTCAGCCCAAACTCAAACAGAAAATAGAAAGCCCAGTTGAACCCAAAATAAACCCCAAACCAAAAAGGCCAAGTCCTACTCCTTCAGTAAAATCCAATGAAATCTTAGACATTAATAAATGCTCAAGGGCCCAATTGAAATTACTGCTGGCTCAAGCTCTCAGTTCAAAGTTATCTGAAGCTGCAAGTGAATCTGATCCTGAACAAGAGAAAGAGGTAATAAAGCCTGAACAATCAGACAACAGGACAATAACTAGTACCGAGAAAATAAAAAATTCTTATGATTCAACCTTATTTGAAGATGCTCAGAACCCTTATGATATATAGTGCTTTCACTCACTACTTGGATAATTTTGCCAAGAAAAGCTAGCACCTATATCTACATTGGATTCTCTTCTTTAAAATAAAAAGAAATCATCTAATTATTTATGGGTATTGTTGCAAAGTCGACAAAAGAAAACAGGTGCGCCATTAATAGCACAAAGTTGCCAATTTGCCCCAAAAGTCAAAAAGAAGAAAAGAAAAGAAGAGAGAATCTCCTCCCCGTAATTGGAGATCGGTGTCTCTTCCGGATTTCTCTCCTCCTCCTTCATTTACAAAAAGGGCAAAGAAGAAAGGGAAAAAGGCAGAGTTTTTGTTTCCCTTAAATTTATTCTGTATAAATTCAAAATTCAAATTGTAATTCTGCAAATCCATTCGGAGCATTTTCACTAAGTTGATCTTCCGTTTTCCAAAGATTTGTAAGTTAATTATTTATGTTTTGTTAAGTTAATTGTTTCAAAGTAAACGGTTAATTTCATGTTGTAATCTGTAACGTTTCAAAGTAAACGGATTAATTTTAAATTTCCCTATAAGTTTGATAATTATTTGTTTATATATCCGCGCACTTTATATATTTTCATTTCTACCTTTGTTTTCCTTGATCTGCTTCCCTTTTGGTATATAAATATATTAATATAAAAATTATATATATATATATATATATATATAATTATATATAGTATTTATTTACAAAAAAATAGACATTTTTTTTTATCAAATGTAGAGCATTAGATTATATACATTAACACCTTTTCTCTGTTTTTTTTTTATATATTTATAAATAATAATGATAATAATAATAATTCGGGGCGGGGCGGGGCGGGACGGGACGGGACGAGTCTCCTAGGTATACTTTGCGGGACGGGTTTGGATTTTTTTAAAAAAACCCGTCTCGTGTTCAGGGCAGAGTAATATATACGGGACGGGTTTAGTAATGATCGAACCTGCTCCATACCCGACTCGTTGCCATTCCTAACGAGTCTCGATAAGATAAACCGATCCAAAATTTGAATTTTAATTCCGTGGCTGCCTTTTGCGCCGGACCGATCCAAGTAATGATAACTTGTACCGGTCCGTCCATCGACAAACTTTCAATTGCTTCTTTGTTGCTTTACACGTGGTATAACATGAGTGGGCTTGGCCCCACCACTAAAGAGCTGCCTAAGGAAAGACCTAAAAAAGGAATCTTTTAAAAAAAGGTTTGACTTTTCAAACGTTTATATTTTATATATTTAAACAGTGACTTTTCTTTTTTCTTTTATTTTATTAAAATCATTTATTTAAAAATCTTTTTATTTTTATTTTTTTTACTTTATTTTGTCATATTAAATCCGTTTGGACACCAATTCAATTCAAATTTCAGAGGCAATTTTATAGAACATGTTAAACATGAAAAAAAATAAATTTTCTCAATAATTTGTGTCGAATAAGCTTTTTCGGATTACGATAAAACTCGGTAAAAATACTTAAAAATAAATTTGACTCAAAAATTTTTTAAATACGAATTTTAAACTCGAACATCACCTATATTTTGAATCAAACCATATACTCAACTTACCTTAGGTCTTTAATTATGTACGATAAATCCGGTAATTTCGTCGAGCTTCTGTTAATTGTTGCATTTTCAAATCTTCAATTCGACTAAACACAATTACAACGAAAAATGTTCTTGACATCGGAATCAAGCCAACTAAAAATATAAACCTAACATCTATTATTTCAACAATTTTCAATATTTTACTTTCAACAATTTTCAATATTTTACTTTTTTGGTATTATCGTACGGTAATTCAGTTTTTTTATATATATATTTTTTGGATGTTAGTGGGTGACCAAAGCCAAACAATTTTTTTAGTATATTCAATATTGATATTTCAATTTTTGGCATTTGTATTAATTATTTTTATTCGAATTAAGTTCATTAATTTTTGTAAGTATAATACCCCTCACACCTTTAACTAAAAATTTTGTTAAAAAAAAAACTAATATTCGTTAAAAACTCGATGAAGCTAACACAACCGTTTGGATTAAGGGTGTTTTCGGTTTCGGTCGAGGTAGGAAACGGGCTACCCCAAACTCAAATCAAATGTAAAAGTTCAATTTCAGGTTCAATTCGGTTTTATTTGGTTTTTAGCTATATTTTTTTAAATGAATTTAACGAAAAACAATGGCATAAAACAATGAATGTAACTTCGTACAAAACAAATTAAACTTGTGGCAAAAAAACAAATTAAATATGTATGGCAAAACGATAACACTAAGAAGGCCAATAAGTGCTTAAAACTAAAAGGTGCAGTGCTTAAAACTAAAAGGTGCAGCTAAAGAAATTGAAATTTATAATTAAAGGTAATGAAAGATACATGACATTACTAATTAATACAACACTTGTTTATTTAAATCAAATTGAAAGATGTAGTTTAGTTTTTTAAAAAATATGATAGACTTAGTTTAAAAGATACAAACATTTCTAGTTAATCAAATATTTGCCTATTTAAAAATTGAATAATAAACATTAGTGATTAATAAAATACTTGCTTATTTAAAAAATTCGGTTCAAATCTGAATAAGTCAATCTCAAAATTGAACCGAACTGAATTATTTAATTTTAATTCAATTTTCTTATTTAATTTTTTATCGATTTTAAAAATTTTAGTTCGGATTGATTTGGTTGATTTTCGGATTGTTAATGGCCCTAGTCTGGGGACAGGTCCGACTTGGACCACTTGGTCGTTGGTTCAATGACTCAATCATAGCTGATTCGTGTCGTCCGCTCCACTACTGTACAACGTTATGTCTCCTAACCACCGTATATTGTGACGTGGTTGAATCTCCGCCGACAACTATCATACTTTTTTCTACACCGTCGGATTCGTCCGCACGCTCGTCTTATTTTGGATTTACCCAATAATGACGATAGATACAGGCGTGGTAAAAATGTTAAAAAACTAATCAGTAAAAAATATCTCAAAAGAAGAAGAAGAAGAAGAAGAAGAAGAAGAAAAAGACCGATTTCTTTCTCCTATTTTATTTTTTTCTGGGAAACCAAACGGCATCTACCGACTACCGCCTCCGTGGAGACAATGTTCTGATCTAAACGGCCTATTTTAGTCTCTCTCTTCTGTGATTGTTCTTACATTTGAGCTTTTTTGTCAGTTTTCCAGCAATTGCACGATTTTTAGGGTTTTGTTTCTATACTGTCTTCTTTAATACGGCAGTCAATTTTCTGTTTGTATTTGATTTATTAAATTTTGGTTTAGAGCGACTCTATTGTTGAATTTCCCTGAGAAAATCATCGACGGATCTGTGAAAATCTTCGAGGAACGTAGCTACAAAAATTGGCAGATCTGCAAACAATAAATATATTTTTTTTGCCTTACCAAAAGAGAGAAACGAATCAATAAACGAGATGAGACAGCGTTGTGTTCTTTTGTTCAATCGCTTTCTTCTCTGAACTTGGGAGCTTTCCCCTCTTCTTTCCCTCTCTCTCTGTGAATCCGTGCGATTCTTCCCTCCCTCAATCTGACCGATCTTTCTAATGTACGCCGTGTACCCAGGTGCACTTTAGCTAGGGTTTTGTGGGGGGTATGGGCGCATGTTAGCAATTGCTGATTTGAGTAGAATAATAATAATAAAACGATAACATTATCTTTAAAAGGTTTGCTGGGGGGCGGGGGGGGATTCTCAGTGAGCTGTCGGTGCGTTTGCCGCATTAAAAAAAAGGTGACAAAATGCACTATCAAATCACATCTGAAAGTTGGCCCCTCACACTCAACTCAAGTTAGTTTGGTCTTACTTATAATGATTATTAAATTAAAGAAAAGTTTGCTCCGTATATAATAAGAAAAAACACTAAAATTTGAATTAATATGTTCATTATACCATAGGATAAGTATTATTATACTTGAGAATCGCATAAACTACTTTCCACTAACAATGTGATAAACTCATTTACTTATTTGAATGCTGATTAATTTAATTGTTTGCTCTACCAATCTTTTATATTTTTATTTTGTATGCAGTAATTTTTTTTATTTTCAACAATCCTTTAAAATATAAATTTGTGTAAATAGTTGTATAAAATAAATTCTCATTTTATAATGTCACATCATTTTATTCTTTCTTTGTTTTTTAAATAAAATTTAAAAATATAATAACTTTAAATATAAAATATGGATCTTAATAAAAATTATATATTTAAAATATTCTTATTAATATATACAAATCAAGATGCATTGTAACTATAAAATCATTTATAATAAAATTTAAGATACTATTAGTGTTGCTACGAACATACTCTAACATAAATATTTTCAAAAAAAAGTAGGTTTTTCAAATTTTGAACTGCTGCGAACTTCGTTAATTTGGAAGATACTATTGGTAGGACAACAAAAATCCATCCTTGAGGTTACTTATATAGGTGGGATTTTTTTTTTTGGGGGTTAAACGACTTAAACTTCTTTTAATTTTAATTTTTTAAAAAATCCACCTATCCGTTTCTTTTCTAACTTCATTGTACCAAGAGTGTATCTGCTTGATATTATTTGGAGGTGTTGTGGATATCGATCGATGGTTGTCAATAATTTTGTTCTTTTGCATTTCGGTCAGTGGTGACCCCATCTCTAAATTAAGCCCTGAAAGGCAAATTATATTACATCCTTCATTTTTGCAAACACTGAGCCTTTGGTTTAATTTTTAAAAACTAATTTTTTAATATTTTACCGACAGTCAACTTTATTTTCAAATTTCTCAAAATTTATTATATTTTACTTTTTTTTCATAAAGTTTTTAAAATATCATAATTTTAAATTTAAAAATTAAAATTAGATAAAAAAAAATTATATTTAAAACCTAATCATCAATATCTATAAAATAAAATTTATTGTGATTATTTTTTTTAATTGTTTTTTTTTTAAATTGATTAAAAAATATTATGACAAAAATTAAATTTATTTTTCAGTCTGCTTCCACACTTCCTAAAAATTAAATTAAAAATTTCGACTAAACAGAGCGTAAAGATTGCTTTTGTTTTATAATTTTAAAAAGTAAACAGAATAATTAATTATTTAGAAGAAAGATGCAACGTTCCTATTGTTGCCAAAATTTTGTAACCTTTTACTGCAAAAAGAAGGATTAGAAAATAGAAGGCAGCACCACAGAAAGGCCGAAGTAGCAACTTTCTATATCAACAGAACCAGCTCTCACCTAGAAAGATCGAGTCTCCTAGTAGTCCTCTCTCTATATGTTCTTACTCTATAGTCATTCTATATACCCTCTTTGTTTCCGATCAACTTATTCATTCAATAATTGATTGAGCCTTTCTCTTTCTTTCCTTTTTTTAAGTCTCTATTATTCTTGTAGTTCTAGTTTCTAGTTGGAGTTTGATGTCTATACCACTGGAACATGATTACATAGGCTTATCAGAGGCTTCTTCAATGGAAAAAAGAAGCTCTGAAAAGATCATTTCTTCTTCTTCCTCTTCTTCTTCTTCTGTCCTAAATGAGGATAAGAAAAAGAACAATAATGCTCTTCTCAACCTCAAGGAGACTGAGCTGAGACTTGGGTTGCCTGGACTTGGGGTATCCCTTTTCGGGAAAGATTTGGAGGATAATAAGACTAATAATAATGGGTACCCACCGAAGAACTTTGTATCTGGAGCTAAGAGGGGATTTTCTGATGCCATTGATGGGTCTGGTAGATGGGTCCTTTCTTCTGCAAATGGTGGTGGTGAATCTGAGTCTGATTTTGGGAAAGGCTCTGTTTTGTTCTCTCCCAGAGGTGGGATTAATGGTGGTGTGGTGAATAACAATAACAACAACACTCAGCAATCTTCTTTGAATCGGTTTGCTCTGAAGAAGGAGGTTATAAGTAGTGTGACTCCTCATCAAAAGAATGTTGAAGAGAAGAAGGCTGCTTCTGCAAATCAACATCATAGTAGCAGTGCTCCTATTGCCAAGTAAGTTTCTCTTCCACTCTCTCCCTCCTCTTTCAATTTACCATTTTGGTAGCTTTGTGGATTCGGGCTTTATTAATGTAATTATAATTATTTTCCATGTGGTTTGGTTGCTAGAAATACGTGAGGCTCGGGATTTTTGTTTTATTCTTTGGATTCAATTAGATGAGATCACCTTCTCTCGTTAAAACAAAAGGATGTCTCTACTATATTATTTACAATATTTTTTTTTAAGTCTTGCCTCTCTTAAGTCTAAATGGCTACTCTATTTGACGTTTTTAATTTTATTTGGTTAGTTTAAAAATTTATATTTAAATACTTATTTTACCTTTTAACAAAATAAGAGACTTACCTCTTAAGTTTGAATTTTTAATTTTTAAGGAGATAAAATACTTTTTTTACCTTTATCATTTTAAATACAATCATTTTTATAAAATAAGTAAATAAGGGTAAATTTTTTCAAATAACACTTATTCGATGTATTTTGTTTAAACAAACAACATCTATTTAAATACGACATTCAGAAACAAAAGAAACATATTTATTAGATTCAATTTTCAGAATTCAGAAGTAGTCTTTAGTTTTTAAATTTAACATTTAGAATCAGAGAACAAAACAAATACACCCTTAGTCGGGGGAGTGTTTCAGCAATAATAACTATGCTGGTTTTGCCGCAATCTATGAATTATGTTGTTGAGGCTAAAAATATTTTATTTACTATTCTCCTTATCGATCTCCTACGGTACTAGCAGTAGCAGTAGCAGTAGCAGAGCTACTTTATATCAGAAGTGGGAGAGGGAGGTAAGAGTATTTACATATAATAATTGCCTCGCAGCCCCAATTTTCTAAAATAAATATCCCTCCGCTCGGCTAGTTTTCAACTTGATATCGTATAGCTAAATCCAAAAGTTACTAATCTTGGTAAATTTATTTGGTAATTTTGAAAAAATAAAACATACGAGTTATTCTTAACATTTCCCAAATGGTCTTTTTTCTTATTTTTGACAAACTTATCAAAAATATACTAGTTATCCCTTTTGTTAGAATATTGTAGAATATTTGTAAATATCTTATAGTTGACTTCCATATTTAACATTTGCGATCTCAATCTTTTATTTATGGTATATTTATGGTATAGAGAATTAAGGTTTTCTCTTTACCTTATTTGTATTCATTTATGCCCCTATATAAAAAGGCTCTTTATTGTATTCATATTACTCATTCAAGATAATACATAAATTCTCCCACCTCTCTCTTATCTTTTATTTTTCTAACATGGTATCAGAGAGACTTTGATCCGTTAGCCTTTCACATTCCCAAACCACAACCAAAACCTTCAAGCAACGATCCTTAAATCCCACCGTTGCCCAGATCTCCCCAAATCCCACCCCACTATCCAAATCTCCATTACAGCTCTCAGAACCCACCACATCGATCAAAACCAACCAAACAAATCATTTGCCTTCACGAAATATCTTAAACCATATTATACCCAGAAACCACCATACCCATCCTCTTCGTCTTGAAAAGACGATTCCAACCCCATTGAAATCGACCCAAAAAGAGCCCCCACGCGCTCTCATGCACCGCGAGTGTTTTCTAACTTTCGCCCATGCGCGTCACCTCTCAGCCAGGTCTTCCATCCACATCACCAAGCCACGTCATCAGACACGTCAGGCTTATTTGCCACGTCTCCTTGCCACGCCATCGTTGACTTATCCACGTCAACCCTATGGTAAACTTTTATGATATTTTCATTTTTGACCCCTGACTTTTCTGATAATTTCATATTGACCCCAAAACTTCCAGTAATTCACATATTAATCCCAAGATTTCCAGATATCTACATATTGACCCCAAAATCTTCTATATTAATCGCAGATCTCCTGTTATTTCCATACCAGCTTCCAAACCTCCTAGTTACTCCCGTATTAACCCAAACTTTCCAGAATTACCCCTAAAATCATTCCAAAATTTTCAGTTACTTCCATATCTACACAGAAACATTCAAGTTACTTCCAAATTATCCCTAAATCATCTGATCACTTCCAGAATTAGCCTCTAGCATGGCCAAACCACATGAATCGTACTGAAATCTCTCGACTTATTTATATCACTTCTACTGCCATTCGACTATCACCTTATCTAACTCCATCTGTTACCAATAATGATCTCGCATAATTACTAAAATAGGTTTTATCTGACCCATCTCATGAAATGTTTATCACTCCAGGTAACTCTTGGTATTTTGATCCTGGCTACTACAATCATATGACTCTCGATCCTATAATCTTTCTCTATAAACATTCTACCTCGCATATTTATTCCATTAAAACTGTTGATGGGTCCCAGTTACATGTCACCCATAATGGATCAATCTCTACTATTAATCTTATATATGTTGGTCAACTTTACGATCTTGGCTTAACTGTTATATTTTCCTCTTATGGTTGTCATGTAAATTATCCAAGGACAAAGCAAATTATTAAGATAGGCCGTAAAGTCGGTCATATGTTTGAGCTTGTCCACTTTCGTACAACACCAGATATCACCACCACTACTCTATCCGCTGCTTCCGCTCTCTCCAATTCCTTTCTGGAACTTTGGCATTCTCGGTTATGTCATATTTCTATTGATCGCCTTAAATATCTTATTTTTACTAGTCGAATAGGAACAGTTAAGTCAGAAGATATTTCGTTTTAACTTGGAAAACAACTTGCACTATCCTTTAATAAAAAGTGATTATATTTTCTCTGTATCTTTTGACCTTATTCATTCTAATGTTTGGGGACCTTCTCATCATAACACTATGTAAGGATCTAAATATTTTGTTATTTTCTTAGATGATTATACTCGTTTTACCTGGATATATCTCATGAAAAATAGTTTCGAATTACCATAAATATATTACAACTTTACTCAAATGATTCAAACTCAATTTTCTCGATCGATCAAAATACTATGTGCTGATAATGCTATGAAATACAAAGAGTCCAATTTTCTCAAATACTTGCGTCAGCAATGAACCATTTTTTAATACTCATGTCCTGGTACATCTCTGTAAAATGGTCGTGCTGAACACAAATATCGTCATATTCTAGACATTGTCCACACTCTTCTCATATTTAGCAGGTGCCCCGAACGATTTTAGGGAGAAACATCTCTTACTGCAATCTACCCCATTAATCGTCATCGTATTCCTACCTTTCAAAACCAATTGCCCTATAAAAGGCTCTATGGCAGCCCACCCAACTATAATCTTCTTAAAGTATTTGGATTGGCCTGTTTTGTCTTGCTCCAATCTCATAAACATTCCAAACTTGAACCTCACGCTCGACTATGTTGCTTCTTGGGATATGGGATAGAACATAAAGGTTACCGGTGATAGGATTATATCTCAAAACGACTTCGTGTGTCGCGTCATGTCATTTTTTTGGAACACAAAATGTTTTCAACAATTTTTAAATTTTAGAGCATCACTAATAACCCTCTTCCATTCTTCACTAGCTCCAATGTCGATTTCTATCCTCCTGCTTCGTCTATCCCATCTTCAAAAACAACAAATTACTATGAACCAATCCTAGTCCATTTATCACTATCACCACCACCACCACCATCGTTCAATCAGATAATCCGCCTCCTGAGGCCAGCTCATCCAGTGACACTTCTTCCACAATTTTTGGTCCATCTACCACCACTGCTCAACCAGATGATCCGACAACGGAATATCCTGATAATGCTGCTTTGCCTAACGATCATGTCAATCAATCACATTTTCCTCGTCAGCTTACCCGGGTAAGACAGCTACCTCATCATCTTCGTGATTATCATTGCTATTCCACCATACTCTCACATCATGAACCATCTACTTATAAAGAGGCTAGTGCTAACCCATTGTGGTAGCAAGCTATGTCTAAAGAATTGGAGGGCCTTAAAGAAAGCTCAAACTTAGGAGTTAGTCACTCTTCCCCCAAGGAAGATAGCAGTTGGATGTAAATGGGTTTACAAGATTAAAACCAAATCAGATGGATCCATCGATCGATACAAGGCCTGACTTATTACAAAATGTTTTAATTAGGAATACGGCATCAATTATGAGAAAACTTTTGCCCTTATTGCTTGTTTAACTTGTGTCGGAAGCCTTCTCGCTGTTGCGGCCACTCGAAAATGAGAACTTTTTCAGATGGATGTGAAGAATGCATTACTAAATGGCGATATTTTTTAAGAAGTCTATGTGAAACCTCCTCCAGGGTTCTCTCATTCCTTATCTCAAGTGTGCCAACTCTATCGTACCTTATACGGTCTTAAACAAGTTCCTCCCGCTTGGTTTGAAAAATTTAGCTCTACCATTTAAACATTGGGCATCACGTTTAGTGTTCATGACTATTGGCTCTTTATCAAAAAAGGGATATTGGTATTACGTTTCTGATTCTTTATATAGATGACATGATTATTACTAGAGATGATATTAGTGGTATTTCTGAGCTCAAGCAATCTATCAGTCGTCACTTTGAGATGAAGGATCTTGACCGCATGAATTATATCTTGGGTCTTGAAGTGTTATCTGATTTTGCTGGTTATTATCTCCCATGCCACTTTGTATCGACAAATAGTTAGCAGCTTGATCTATCTCACCGTCACTCGCCTAGACATTGCTCATGCCGTTCATATAGTTAGTCAGTTTATGTCCGCTCCATGGTCCACTCATTGTGCTGCAGTTCTTCGCATTTTTAGATATATTAAGGGGACAATGTTTCACGATCTCTATTTTTCATCTACATCATCCCTTGAGCTTCATACCTATTCTGATTCTGATTGGGCCGATGATCCAACTGATGAACGATCAACTACTGGCTACTGCATTTTCTTGGGAGATTTACTCATATCTTGGCGTAGCAAGAAACAATCACTCGTTTATTGCTCAAGTACAAAAGCAGAGTATCGTGCTCTTGCTGACACCACTCAAGAACTCGTATGGCTACACTGGCTCTTCTCAGACATGGGAGTTCCTTAATACCTTCCAATTGTCATTGGGTGGGATAATCAAAGCGCTATCCAGATTGCTCACGATGATCTCTTTCATAAACGGACGATACATATTGAGATTGCCTGTAACTTCATTCGCCAACATGTGTCTAGCAACACAATTCGTCTAATCTCCATCTCCTCCATAGAGTAACCAGCTGACATTTTCACTAAAGTTAATTCGCTAGGTCAATTTCAGAATTTGCTTTCCATTCTCAAGCTGACCTCTTATTTGCCACCTTGAGTTTGTGGGGGATGTTAGAATATTGTAGAATATTTATAAATATCTTATAGTCGACTTCCATATTTAGCATTCCATATTTAGGCAATCTCAATCTTTTATTTATGGTATATAGAATTAGGGTTTTCTCTTTACCTTATTTGTATTCATGTATGCCCCTATATAAAGGGCTCTCCATTGTATTCATATTACTCATTCAAGATACTACACAAATTCTCCCATCTCTCTCGTCTTTTTTCTTTCTAACACTTTTGAAATTTTTCCTGCAACAAGTTGCGGTAACCTCTTGATTTGTTAATTAGTAGTTCTACTTATGATTATCTCAACAGTGTAAACGTATTAAGGTAATCTTTTGCAAAAAGTTATACACATTTTGATTTCAGCTGTGTGTATCAAGTTGTTAATTTGATTTACGTCTCCGTAGTTCATGTGCAAATTCCCAAGAATAGCTTTGGTTTTACTTTGAAATTGTTACAAATTGAGCTGTTAACAAAATTTGAACTTGGTTGTACTTATTTATTTTTATGAAAAGGGGTAGACTATAAATGCTTCAGAGGGTGATGAAGCTAACATTTGGTCTTCTACCTGTCACCGAGTAGTGACGGTCTAATTAACTTTTTCTTTTCATAAAAGAAATATAAAATATATATATATATATATATATATATTGTTTTATGAAAAATGTGCCCTTAAAAACTTCGTATGCTGTAGTACTATTGTGAATATGGCTACTCTGGATTATTTTTTTTTCTTGAGCTTATTATATTTTTATCCCGGTATATTCTTACGAATTTTAATGCAGTCCTATATGCATTACTCTCAAGGAGGCAAATCTTACTGTTTCTGATAATAGGGGGCCAGGGACGAAATTACCTTATAGTTCGGGGAGCCATGGCCCCCTCAAACAAAGGTATACCCCCCTTAAGTATGGTCATGGCCCCGTCTTCCAAACTTTGGTGTACCTTTGTAATTTATATACTCCCTCACATTTTCGTATACTTTTATATACTCTTTTCAAATGATCGACTTTCAAATTTATTAGTATATTTTACATACTTGGAGAAAAAAATTTGGCCTCTTATGGTTCCGTCCCTGAATAGGGCACAGGTGGTAGGATGGCCACCAATTCGATCTTTCCGGAAGAACACCATGGCCACCAACGTATCAAAGAGCGGTGATGTTGGTGAAGGAAATACTGGATCAGGTTGCGTTTATGTCAAGGTCAGCATGGATGGTGCTCCATACCTAAGGAAGGTTGACCTCAAAACCTACTCCAATTATGCACACCTCTCTTCAGCTCTTGAGAAGATGTTCAGCTGCTTTACCATCGGTATATACTCATTCTGTACACACACGTATATATATTCAACAATTTCTCATAGCAGATGTTGACTAGTGCTTTTGTGTGCGACTCCGAACCAGGGCAGTGCAGCTCTCAAGGACTTCCAGGGAGAGAGGGGCTAAGTGCAAGTCGGTTAATGGATATCGTCAATTGCTCTGAATATGTGCTAACATATGAAGACAAGGACGGTGATTGGATGCTTGTTGGGGATGTTCCTTGGGAGTAAGTTCTACTTTTCTATTACCAATTCCCCTTTGATTGTTTAGCTGTTCTATTCAAATTCCAAATAACGTCCTCATGATTTGTATTTCTGTTTTCAAAGCCTTCCTGCCTCTTATGATTAATTATCAAAGATGAAATTTAGAATGTTCTCTTCTGGTTCATCATTGTGCATTAAAATATGAGAAGTGATCACTTTTTGTTTGTTTGCTAGTTGATTGTCGTTGTTCTTTTGTAACAGTATGTTCACTGAATCATGCAAGAGATTAAGGATCATGAAAGGCTCAGAGGCAATTGGGCTAGGTAAGCTCCACTATTGAACATGTGATATTCGTTGCTTGCGTATAATTTTTCAATTTTTTGAGCCATCATCATTCAAACACAATATAATATATGACAATTAATTGCTATAATGTGTAACCCCTTACTCAAACCACTGTGTTATGCATTTATCACGTAAACCTGTGCAAATTTTAGTTGTTTGATTTTTGAGTCTGAGTTTGTTGCATGCAGCTCCGAGGGCGATGGAGAAGTGCAAGAACCGTAGTTAGATGCTGGCAAAAACCAGAAAAAGAAGAGGCATTTTGAATGAACACCAAAAGGGAATGAATTAAAGTTGGAAGCACCCTTTTCAAGAATTTTATATATGATGATGATGCTTAAAATTAAATGTTTTAAGTTTGTAGTAATTGATGTGGATGATGGAAGGAATCTTGATTTACTAGGAAGAAGACATAACATAGCTGGAGAAGATCCAGATGTTTGGTTATTATTCTAGCAGTGTTTGTGTGTGTACTTAAAATTTGCTATGTATATTGGAGTGCTAGCTGTTTTCCTATTTCCCATTCTCACCAATCTCCTATTCAACAACTAGTTTTGGTAGTTGTCACACGAGAATGGCTCTCGATTTGTGCCTGTGTTGGATAAAAGTTTCCGACCTGCCTGATTCAAACCAGCGACCTAAGGATTTCCTGTCAGGTGATGCCCACTACAGTCCACCGCCCTACCAACTGAGCTAAGGTCGGTTGTATAGATGCTTGCAATAACGCATATCTTAACCGCTCAACTAAACACCGTCACATTATGGTCAGACATGGATCCCAAATCTGTCCAGAAATGGTTCCTTTCTAACAATTTTCACCATTTCTGAGAAAAATTTCGATGTCCATTGCTACGATTTGCCCTAAATACAGACTAGCAAGGGAATGGGTGTCTCAAAAGCTTCAGTTACTACCTTAAAATTATTCAAAGGGAAAAATGGGAGTCCTCATATTCAAAAGAAGCTAGAAAATTGCATGTGAGACTTGGGTTCAGAACAAATTCTTTCACATCGATCATGTATGCAGCTTTAAACTATTACGACATTGTTATTGTTTCAAGACGAGCATTTGAAAGACAATTCACTGGCATAAATTAATTTTCTAACAAGCATTTGAAGACTGGTCTAAAATACATAAATAAAAAAAGAACTATAACTATATATATTTATATATATGAATTAAAGGGGACTGGCCTGTGAATCAGTCAGCTGGGCTGAAAGTATCACTAACTTTGTGTCTGGTAATGTCCTCCCCATGCAACTCCTCTGTGGAGCCTGGAGGCCGTGATTCCCAGCCTGCAACTCCACCCCACGATCATCATCTTCATCATCATGACCAGAACTCTGTTCATCTCTTGATCTGTACTTCAACAACCTATAAAGAGAATAACAAATAATACGGAAAGCCACTATAATCCCAATTACCACCAAAGCCGACAAAGCATAAGATTCGACTGAAGAATGTCTGCACCCAAACACTACTCCTAGACACACCATGGATGCGTTGAGTGGAAAGGCATAAAACTACCTATCTTCTTGTTGATGAAAGACACGAACTAGAGCTAGTGCTAGAGAGAGTGGAATAAATCATTTGTTTTGTTTCTGTTTTTGTTATCCTTTTTTTGGGTTTGTTCCTTGTTCAAATTGTACAAGGTTTTTGGCTCTATTCTTAAATTTCAAGCATTGCATCTTGATTTTATATGCCAGTCTTATTAGACCTCAGGTGCTTTAAACGGAGATCCCTTTTATTACACTCGTCAAAGTTATGGGTAGCCCTTCTAATTACATTGATAGGAATGCTAATCATACCACCAGTTATCACTGCCATATATACTTTAAAGGTGCAACCCACTAATGCATGGTGGATTCCATAATAACGTTGTGAGAAAGAAGAAAAAAAAAGAGGAAATTGGAAATGGTCGCCATGAAGGCAGTGTTGATTGTGCACCTTTCTTTTCCTCCAATCAGGTCAATGATAATGGCGTGTCATTGTTAAAGCTGGCCTGGATCCTGAGAAGGATGCAAAAGTAAAAGAAAAGTTAAAGATTCCTTTTATTTCATTTCCTTTTTGTATTGCTGCTCATAAATGTGATAGTTGTGGCCTTCACAACTTTTAAGTAGAACACTAATTTCAATTGAATACAACTTGCCTATCATTTTCTTTTTGGTCCCTCGCCAAATGTAAGACTCTAAATTTGTGATGGGTAAATTGTATAATTTAATGTTGCTCTAAGGGAACACATTAAATATGATGTCAATAATAACAAAATTCAAATTCAATCTGTGACTTGTGTTTAGAATCTATAAATAAAATAATTAAGTGCATATATACAATAAAAATAAATTTACCTTTAAATCTTGGGCTGAACTTTCATCTCAACCCGTGAAGGGGACAAAACCGGATGCCACTCGCTCTCCATGTACGATTTCTTAGTGATTATTATCCCCACATTTTCAAAGTAACACATATCAGCAGGATAAGCTTTAAGTCTCCAAACCTTAAAAAGTTTGATCCAAACTTGCACTATAAACCAACAGTACAACTGAAATCCTTTGTTTCCACAGTAGCAGCTAAGCACCTCCACTGGCCCGTCCATGGTGACCCTCCATAACCACGAGACATGTACAAAAAGAATCCCCTCTCTCTTCGTTGAATCCTCTGACCCACTAAGTACCAAATCTCGAATAGAAACTACACAAAGAACTCCAAAATTATGGCCTTGCATATAAAAATCCCCCGCGGTTAAATCTATTAAACGCTTTCTCCTTTTTCCAAAAGCTTATTAGCCTGTCATGAACCCGAGTATAGAAAACACCCATTGGAAGAGAGGCACAAAGCAAGTGGCGGAGCCAGGATTTTAATCCGGTGGGGGCTTGACTACCACCGAGCAAAAAAAAAAATTAACAAAAAAAATTACAAGAAATAATAACATGACAATATATATATACACTTAGGCCTCGTTTGATTCGGGTATTAAAAAGTGGGATGGGATTATTAATACCACTTTTTTTATAATACCTTGTTTGATTCGCACAAATGTGCTGGGATTACTAATACCGGTACTAACTTAATACCACTCTTTGTGCTATAATTTAATACCAGGGGAGAGGTGGTATTGTTTATCCAGGATTAAGAAAAAGGAACCATATATTTTCAAAAATGCCATTACTAGTATAATATTTTCAAAAATGCCACTACTACTACTACTACTATATTATTATTATTATTTTAATTTATTTTTAAAAAAAAAATTTTAATTTTTTTTAAAATTTTTTTTTTAAAATTTTTTTAAAATTTTTTTAAAAAAAATTTTTAAAATTTTTTTTTAAAATTTTTTAAAAAATTTTTTTTAAATTTTTTTTTAAAATTTTTTTTTAAAATTTTTTTAAATTTTTTTTTAAAATTTTTTTTAAAATTTTTTTTTTTAAATTTTTTTAAAATTTTTTTTTAAAAAATTTAAATTTTTTTTTTTTTGTTAGTCCAAAATATAATCTCGTATACAAGTTACAGAACTAAACATGGTATTAATATCAGCATGAGATATCCCAGTATTAATACTGTATGAATCAAACAGGGTATTGGTATTAAATTAATACCAGGATTAATAATCCAGTACTATTAATACTGGTATTATTAATCCCACTGATCCTAATCCCTGAATCAAACGAGGCCTTATATTAAAATATTAAACATCTATTATAAAAAGAGATGTTTAACAAACAATATCTATATCAAAAAGAGATGCCTAACAAAAAAACATCTATATCAAAAGAGATGTCTAACAAAAAAAATTTATAACCAAAAGAGATGCCCAAAAAACAAGAACGAGTTACAAAATTCCTCTCCGGGCCTTCATTTTCTGAAAACGTTGAATTACCTCTTTATTTTCAATATTTTCAAACACATCATTCTCAGTGTATGCCACTAAAGAATCGTTCATCAACTCATCTCTAAAACGAAATGTTTCTTCTTTTTTCATGAAATAGTAAACAGAGAATAATAAAGCCGTGTTTTTTATCCTCCATAAGTTTCTTCTTTTTTTGCGCCTTGAGTTTTCTTTTTTCTTTTTTTTGTTTTCCTTCCGCTGTTCTAGTTTTGTCAGGTTGTGAGTTAGATATTTTGCATTTTTAATAAATTTAATTACATTCTTATCCCCAAGGTTTTTAGGCTTTACAAACCCATCCTCAAACTTTAAATATCTGCACAACAATCCTTATATTATAATCCCTATAAAAAAAAATTAAAATTCTTGTGGGGGCTTAAGTCCTCTCTTGTCACAGTGTCCCTCCGCCCCTGCACAAAGCCATGACATTAATTAATGGGTGAAGGGTAGCATTGTGAAAAAATCCTTCTCCATATTTTGATTGTGGAATCAAAGGAGCAAGTGAACACGCACACCCATCTTGTTGGTTAATCGCAATGGCGGTATTCACTTGGCCTTTGTGAGCTAAGAACGAATCGACACAAATCTTATCCGAAACTTTCCAAACCGTAACAGTCTTATCCCAACTCCCAAGAACCCGTGTACAAATCAAAAGCTTATCAGCAACATCGTAGGCAATGCAAGATATTGAATCTTTATGTTGATTAATGTTCTTCTTCCTCGGATACATGAAAATTGTTCTTTTCTGAGGCAGAGTTATCGCCTTCTTTGGCTTAAAGTACTTGTCTGTCTCCGACACATTCCACACACGTATTTTGGAGTCGCTATGTGCAGTGAAGAGGAATCTTCCATAAGCTAATGTAATATGACTAGAATTCCGCCGTATTTGGCCTCAATATGGGCCATTTCAACGCAATCTCGTTGGTTCCATGCATATATACATATTATCGATCCTGCTACTTTGAGAGCTGGTGAAAATGAAGTCCTTTTGAGAGTGCAATTAAGAAAATGTTGCCCTCGTGGCGGCATATGGAGGTTAAGCAACTGTAGAGAAGCGAATTGAAGGGTGAAGACTGTGTTCGATTGTTGTTGTTATGAAAGGACATCCTCCTATGCAAATTTGTTGTCTTTCTGTTTTTGGCCGGGAAGGTACAAAGGTTTTTTTCAGTGTTCAATTCTATAGAAGCTAGATCGATCAGCTAAAGAGCTTGAAAATTGTGAAGAGATGAATATTTGTTTTGTTCCAAAATTAAAATGTGCAGGGTTTGTAAACGGGACTTTTGGTTTAAGAATTTTTAAGTGAAAAATAAAAAAGTGAGGTGCATGCAAGTTATTTGTCGTGCATGGTGCCTTGAACAAAAAATAGTATTCAATTTTAATTTTCACACCTTTTAGGAATACTAGTCTTTCTATACTTGCATTCCACGTGATTTTAACGTTTGATAAATGTCATTAAATTTATTAATAAATATGTATATACTAATAATTGAATAATTGTTATAAAATAAAAATAATAACATACTGTAGGTGGTGTTTTATCGTCCCAATACAGGTCCGGCCCACACTGGAAGAATGATCACTGGACCTCTCTCTTTTCCTCTCCTTTCCTTTCTCTCTTTGCCACCCCCTGTTTTTGTGGACATCCTTTTCTATTTATACTCTTACATTTCATGTTTCCCAAGATGAATTAGGTCACTGGTGAAATTACTATCTGGGGCATTTTTAGGGTTTACGTGGCACTACCTTCTCTCTCCCTCTGTCAAGGAAATAGCTGTTATAACTAACTTTCCTTCACTTTACACGTGTTGATCAGCCGTTCGTTGGTACGGTAATCCCTCATCATGGGACGACGCCAGTGAATATTCTTTTCTCATTGATGAGCTGGCTTGTACGTATATATCCTTATCCATATACCTAAAGTTACTCATAAACATATCATCTTTGATCGGCGTAACCCTATCATGTTCGGCAGATCTGTCTTTTTGTTCGGCAATAATTCACACGGTTCCCTTGTGCTTATTGGATTTCATCCGTGACTCCTTTCATTCATTGGGATATTCGGGTCCCGCCTTGTATATTCGGCCCATGAGGGGATTTTGGAACTAATTCGGCCCAAGAACAAAATGTTCAAAACTATACTCCCACAATTGCCCCCCAAGCCTTCAAGTCATTGTATTCCCATAAGTTCGGAGGCTTAATCTTCTTCAGAACAGCCCTTTATCTTTATTCCCTCTTATTATATATATATGTTTTTGAAAAAATTTCAAAATTTGTGGACAAGTTCCACGTGTCAGATTACTAATCGCTGGTTCCGGTTGAGCATCATGAGATAACTGTTAAATCTCATTAATTGAAGATCACTTCTTGCACACAACCCAGCGAAGCACGAAACGTCTTTTGGAGGGAAACAAGAAAAAAACATCCTTTTAAAGGAGAGGTATAATTCTTTCAACCCTTACTTCTTCATTTTCTTCTCATCTCCGCCGAAATTTTTTTTTTTTTTTTTTTTTTGACATCTATATTTGATTGTTTTGTTTTAGCTCGTTTCATCGAATTAGTTGTTCGTCTTATTCATCAGCAGTTCCCATTTCTCTGTAAGTTTCTAATTTCTCGTTCCCTATTTTCCCCTTTTTAATTTTTTGCGAAACCCTAGTTCTTGTTATCGTTGTTTTTCGTCGATCATCATGAGGGGAAGATACGCCTTGAACACCGATGTGGACAGGTTGGAATTCAAGAGGGTCTATATCCCCAATGGGATTTCTTGGAGAGAATCGGAGCCTCGTGAGGACGTTTTTAAGGATATAGAAATAGGTTTGCTCCCATCTCACAATGAATATCCCATTTACACATCCTTCTTCAAGGTTGCTGGGTTGAGGGTTCCCCTTGATCCTCTACTAGTAGATTTTTTTAGGGATACCCGTTTTCACTTGTGCCAGCTGACTCCGAATGTGCTCAGAATTATTTTGGGCACATCTGAATTGAATAGACGTCTTAACCTCAACCTTGGGTTGAAGGAAATCAAGTATTGCTACCTTCTATCTGAGTCCGAAGGTAAATGGAACTTGAGGTCGAGACCCAATTCTCCTTCCATTATTGAGGGGCTTGCGTCATCTCATAAGGGGGCCCTTAACGACATAGTCCTTCTTACTGGGAATATTGAGCCCGATCCAGTTAACAAAAGCGTCCCTAGGCACTTCGGCGCACCTGGTTTGCATTTTGTTTATTATGGATGTTATGTTTGCATTTCTTGTTCACCAACTGTTTGATATTTTACTTTAGTTGGTTCTCTCTTTTTTTTTTGTAGTTGGTGGAGCGAAGAGGTGTTTCAGTAAACCGCTTTTGGACGAGCTTGACCTTGACCATCTGAACGCAGCTATTAACTATGACGGGCCTGATAAAGTAGGGCCTTCTCGCCATCCAAGATCGGCTCACGTTCTTCTGAATTATACTCCCCCGTATGCTTCATTTTCCAGCCGCACTAATATTATCAAATGGGTTGGTGCTCCCCTCGTGGATAAGGATGAATATGACTTTTTCAGAAATCACAATATAGTCAATCCCTGGGTGGTTCAAAAAAGTGAGGGTATCCGACGGCGTATTCTTGCTGGGGAATCTCCAGACTTAGAATTTCTGAGATTTTTGGTTACCCAGGAGACTAGAGGCAAGGGGAAGAAAAAGAAGAGTAAGAGGCCGGCAGTCGAAGTAGCTTTTGCCCCTCCGGTAGGTCGTCCCGTGCTGCAGGCCGAGAATACCGAGGGTGTTTCTGTCGCAGAGCCGAGCATCGCCATTCCGATTTCGAGGAGGCGTGGTGCGGCTTTAACTGCTCCTATTGGAGAAACTGAAGTGAATTCTCCCGACGAGGAAGAGTTAGAAGAGGTTGAGGAACCTCTATTGCGAAGGAGATCTAGGAGCGGGGTGCATATTTCTGAATATTCTAATACGGAGATGGCCGGTAGGCGCAGCGTTTTGGACTCCTTGAATGCTCGGCTTTATAAGGATAGGGCCTCGGGGAGTTCGGCCAGTCCCCCTACTAAGAAAAAGAAAGTGGCTCGGGAAGAAACTCCCGTCATTGAGGTTGAAGAAGAGCCGGTCGTAGAAGAAACTCGTGCTGGTGTCTCCTTTGATGCAGACGTTGAGAGGGCTGGGCCTTCAAGGAATTCTCCTCCCCCAGTTGAGGAGGAGGAAGTGGCTCGTGAGGACGCCGAGCATGTGGTCGATTCGTCACCTCATCCTGAGGCAACTGAGGCCCAGGAGGATATTCCTTCTGAGGAAACTCTTCCTGAGGAGTTCGTCATTAAGCCTCGGATAGCTCATGATCAAAGGCCTGTTAACATAAGGGATTCAGCTTTGACAAGCAGTAGGGTTGCGCACGCTTTAGCAATTGCTATGGTTTTGCCTGAGGACGGCAAAAAGCTGGGGTCTGTTTCCCTCTCCGAGTTGGAATATAGAGGCTTCCAGTGTCAAGTCAGCGTAAGATATTGTTTCCTGCTTTTATTGAGCTTTATTATTCTCTTTCCAACGATTTTTCCTGTTTTGGTTTGAACTAATTTTCGATTTATATATTTTTTTTTTTTTTACAGTCAAATCAATACTTCGCCGAAATGATTTCTCAACATAAGCAAGCCAGAAAAGATCACAAAGCAAAAGTGGCGAGGCTAAAGAAGGACATTTCGGAGGCCAAGAAGGAAGCTAAGGAAGCTAAAGCCGTGGTCAACGATGTGACCAACCAACTTTCTTCCCTTCAAGCCGATTATCACAATGTGACGAGGACGGCCGAGGAGAACAAAGCTCATTTCGAGGGCCAAGTTCAACTTCTTCAGGCTCAGGTTGCCGATCTTCAGAATTCTCTAATGCTAGCTCAGAATGGTAAGGCTCAAGCTGTAGCTAAAGCCAGAGAGGAAGAGAAAGAGGTGGCCGAGGCAGCGTTGGAGGAGCTTAGGTCTCTCCATTTTGAAGAATTAACCAATGCCGAGACGACGGGTTACAACGAGGCCTCCGATGAAGCAGCAGACCATATTATAAAGATAAAAGATATGATCTATAAAGCTGGTTATAAACTTGGTTTATCTGCTGCAGGAGTTGTCGAGGGGGATTCTCTTTTCGATAAGGCAGTTTTTTGTCCTCCAAACCTATTCGCTCGACCACCCCCTGCTCCGGGGTCGGACCAGGAAGGTGTTGATGTTGCCGATGAGGGCGAGAATTGAGTGATTTTTTTTATTTTATTTTTTTATTATTATTTTTTTTTTAATTGTAACACAATATTTTGGAAGGACGGTATTTGGTGAAATATTGTAATGAAGTACTCTTTGCACTGTCCGATTATGGCTTTTGTATGACACGAGTCTTCTTTTGCCGAGCATATTTCTCTTTATATATATCGTACTCGTACTTTGATTTATTATTGATCAGTTGTGATTATGCCCCACAGTAGGCCACGTGGGCGTTATGAAACAGCCACTGTGTAATTAAGTATAAGGGGTTTTTTTGTATATGCCTCAAATCGACTATTCGAATGAAGAGAACAATAAATGACGCATGCAGAAGGCATTAAACAGTGAATGCTTTCTCGTATTTCTAGGACATTCAATGCATTGGATCTTTCGATCCCCTATATAATCCCTACCTGACTGCTTCGTTATTAATTCTTTTTTGTGCGTGACTACAAAACAGTCCTAGTTTCAGAGCTTTCTTTTAATGGCGGATCTGAGTGATGAATCTATTTCCGATGCCGGTTCTCCATGCGTTGAAGAGGTGGATACTATGGAAGTGGTCAATATGTTAGAAGCTTTTCTTCGTCTTAAGCGAAAACATCGTCGTCTAAGGGAAAAGTACGACCGCCTTGCCGGTCGATTTCTCCGTTTGAAAGAACGATTTGTGTCTTTCAAGCGGAGGTGGTCCTCTGGAAGAGAGCTTTGACAAAATTAATAAACAGCTTGAGAAGGTCATGAGGGTCACCGCAGGCGTACCCTTTCATGGAGATGGCTTCTTCTCTTTTTTTTTTTTTTTTTTTTCTGGGCCTTAAAGTCCCACCAAGTGTATCTGTGTTTTGAATTAATGGAATTTCTGGGGCTTGAAGTCCCACCAAGTGTATCTGTGTTTTGAATTGATGAAATATTACTTTGTAGATATTCATTGCCTTGCAACTGTCTCTATTGATTGTGACGAATATTTTCTGTTTAGTTAGTGAACGATTTGACTAATTCGGAACAGAGTTGAGTGTAAGTAGATCTTTTTCGTTCGCAACACACTTGTTCAATCTCATGTTATATATCTCTGGATTTACCGAGGTTTTGAGTCAAAACCTTTTGTTGGTTATGTTTGATGCTTAAGCCGATCAAGGCCTTGTTTATTCGTATGTTTGTTGCCTTGTTTATATGATTGTCTTCTGCGTAAGAATGTTTTTCTTTCCTTTTTTTTTTTTTTAATTTTGATGCCTTGGTCGAGCAAGGTCTTATACGGATGCCTTCTGTGAAAGAAGGTCCTTTTATATTTTTGATGCCTTGGCCGAGCAAGGTCTTATACGATTGCCTTCTGTAAAAGAAGGTCTTTTTAAGATTTTGATGCCTTGGCCGAGCAAGGTCTTATACGATTGCCTTCTGTAAAAGAAGGTCTTTTTAAGATATTGATGCCTTGGCCGAGCAAGGTCTTTAAACGATTGCCTTCTGTAAAAGAAGGTCTTTTTAAGATATTGATGCCTTGGCAGAGCAAGGTCTTATATGATTGCCTTCTGTAAAAGAAGGTCTTTTTAAGATATTGATGCCTTGGCCGAGCAAGGTCTTATATGATTGCCTTCTGTAAAAGAAGGTCTTTTTAAGATATTGATGCCTTGGCCGAGCAAGGTCTTATATGATTGCCTTCTGTAAAAGAAGGTATTTTTAAGATATTGATGCCTTGGCCGAGCAAGGTCTTATACGATTGCCTTCTGTAAAAGAAGGTCTTTTTAAGATTAAATAGAACACAAAAATAGAATATCTTTATAATTTCCACATTTTCAACTTGGCTAGAGTAATGGAACCCAATATTTGGGATTATAATTAGTGAAAATACGCTCTTAGATTGGCCACATTCCAGGGGTTTGGTACTGGACGACCCTCCATATCCTGCAGACAGTAGGATCCGGTTCCAGTTGTCGAGGTAATTTCGTATGGACCCTCCCAATTCTGCTGGAGTTTCCCGTGACTGGGCTTGATTGCTGTGCCAAGTACTTTTCTCAGAACCAATTCTCCTATCTTAAATTCCCGTAATCGGGCATTTGCCTTGTACTGTTTAGCCAAGGTATTCTGATAATTCGCCAGATGGATTGCAGCTATCTCCCTTCTTGACTCGGCCAGGTCTAATGCTTCTTCCATCTTCTGATGATTGTTCCCCTCTTCAAACTGGGATGTTTTCAAGGTAGGTAAGCCGACTTCCAGAGGAATGATTGCCTCCGTTCCGTAGGTTAAAGAATAGGGGGTTTCCCCCGTTGATCGGCGAGGTGTTGTCCGAAAGGCCCAGAGTACAGATGGTAGCTCTTGCGCCCATTTTCCTTTCTTTTCCTCTAATCTTTTCTTCAGACCGTCCAGGATTATCTTGTTTGATGATTCGGCCAGGCCGTTGCCTTGGGGATAGGCCACACTAGAAAAGCGTTGTTTAATCCCGTAGGCGTTACAAAATTCTTCAATTCTTTGGTTCTTGAACTGAGTGCCATTGTCGGAGATTAGTATCCGTGGAATGCCGAACCTGGTGATGATGTTTTTCCACAAAAAATTTCTCACATTAGATTCAGCTATGTTTGCCAAGGGTACTGCCTCTATCCATTTCGAGAAATAATCCGTGCCGACCAGAAGAAATTTTTTGTTGCCTGGAGCCCGCGGGAATGGACCCATGATATCCAAACCCCACATGGCAAAGGGCCAGGGGCTAACAATGGGATGAAGGGTGCCAGCATGTTGGTGAATCATTGGGGCGTGTTTTTGACATTTGTCACATTTTTTCACGTATTCTACGGCGTCTTTCTGCATGTAGGGCCACCAGTATCCTTGAGATCTGGCCCTGTGGGCTAGAGATCGGCCCCCCGTATGACTACCGCAACTTCCTTCATGCAGTTCGAAAAGGGTATGCTGAACCAGCTTTGGGTGAACACATCTGAGATAGGGTCCTGAGAAGGATCTTTTGTAAAGCTTTTGCTCGGCGGATAACTAATATCTGGTGGCTTGGGCTCTGATACGATAAGCTTCAGTACTGTTGACCGGGAGTGACCCGTCTCTCAGATGATTAATGATGGGGTCCATCCAACTAACACCCAAGTTTGTTTCAACGTTGCACACAATTGGTCGTTCATTCGCTTCTATGCTCGGCGTTGGCACAAACTCGACCTCTACCGTTCGTTTTATTCTGGAGTTTACTGCTGAGGCCAGAGTGGCCAATGCATCCGCATGGGAATTGCTTGCTCTGGGAAACCTTTCAATATACACGGAATTAAATTTCTTTAACATCTTTCGAGCCAGATTCATATACGCTGACATTCGTTCATTTTTCGCCGCATACTCCCCGGTCAGTTGATTTGCCACTAACTGAGAATCGGAATTGATTATCAAATCCTGGATTCCCAGTTGCATGGCCTTTTTCATACCCAAGATCAGAGCTTCGTATTCAGCCTCATTGTTGCTCGCTTTAAAACCAAGCCGAATTGCCTGTTCGATGATGGCTCCTTCTGGAGTTTTCAAGACGATGCCGACTCCCGACCCGCCACTTGCTGACGACCCGTCAATGTTCAGGTGCCATGGAACTGAATTGGGAGTGGGGGCTGTTGTTATGATCGGCTCGCGCTGTTCTGATGCCGTCAGTTTCTCATCTCGACTCTGCCCACAGTTTAATAGTTGGCCTTGTACAGGAACTTCAGTGTTCCCCGTGAATTCGGCAATAAAGTCGGCAAGTACCTGCCCTTTGATCGCTGTCCGGGGAACGTATTCAATATGGAATCTCCCCAATTCAACTGACCATTTCTCCATTCGTCCAGACAAATCGGCCTTTCTGAGGGTTGCTTTGATCGGACTGTTAGTAAGCACTTTGATAGGATGAGCGTCGAAGTAGTGCCTCAATTTCCTGGATACTGTTATCAATGCTAATACAAGTTTTTCCAAAGGCAGGTAATTTAATTCAGGCCCTATCAAGCATTTACTAGTAAAGTATACAGGCTTTTGCACAGTACCGTGTTCTCTGATTAGGGCCGAACTTACTGCCATGTCAGAGGAAGCTAAATACATAAAGAGTTGTTCGTTGGGATCAGGGATGGATATTAGCGGTGGGCTGGTCATATACTGCTTCAGCTCGTCGAGAGCTTGATCACATTCTTGGGTCCATTCAAACTTTTTTGTTCTTTTTAAAGATTTAAATAAAGGCATGCATTTATCAGAACATTTCGAGATAAATCGGTTTAGGGAAGCAATCATACCCGTGAGTTTTTGTAGCTCCTTCAGGTTTGTCGGCCTCTGAATGTTAGTAATTGCTTGTACCTTTTCCGGATTTGCTTCAATTCGTCGGCAGTTGACCAGAAATCCTAGAAATTTTCCCGAACTAACCCCGAATGTACACTTTGCAGCATTCAGCTTCATTTTGTAACGCCTCAATATCTCAAAAGTCTCGCCCAAGTCACTAATATGATCGGTTTCTTGTCTACTTTTCACCAGCATGTCGTCTACATAAACCTCCATGGTTCTGCCGATTTTACCTCGGAACATTTTAGTAACAAGCCGTTGATAAGTAGCTCCTGCATTCTTGAGACCGAAGGGCATGACTTTGTAACAATATAACCCCATTGTGGTGACAAAAGCGGTAGAATTCTGATCTAGACCATACAACGGGATTTGGTGGTACCCCGAATAGGCGTCCAAGAAACTGAATCTTTGATGACCAGCTGCCGAGTCGACCAGTTGATCGATTCTGGGCATTGGGAAATTATCTTTGGGGCAAGCCTTATTCAAGTCAGTGAAGTCAACGCACACCCTCCATTTTTCGCTCTTCTTCTTAACTACCACAGGATTGGATATCCATTCCGGAAAGTCAGCATCCCGTATAGCTCCAGCCTTAAGCAATTTTTGGACTTCCTCTTCCACAGCCATAGCCTTTTCAGGAGATGTTCGGCGCGGTTTCTGTTTAATCGGCTTAAAGGTAAGGTTTGTATGTAATCTATGACACATTTCGTCCGTCGATATCCCGGGCATCTCATGTGGCTGCCAAGCAAATACGTCAACATTTCTTCTCAAAAAATTAGCGAGACTTTGCCTTTGTTCCGTTGTGAGGCTGCTGCCGATCAAAAAATATTTCTGCATTTCGTCCGATCCTTCCACGGTGGGGATTTTGAGTAGATCTTCAAAGACCCTTTCTTTTGGTCGTCCCCTGACCCCATTATCAACAGGGGGACCGCTCTTTGATTGCTATTGACAATGTTCCTTGCCCTTCCCCTGGCACGAGGGCTCGGGCGTATTACTTTCTTTCGCGTTTTCTTGGTTCTCTCGTTCAGCGGTATAGACTGGTCTCGGTCCTTCAGGCCGAACTGTTTCTTTCATTTCTGACTGTGATCTTCTGATTGCCAAATTGAAACAGTACCTAGCATCCTCTTGCTTGCCTCGAACCACACATACTCCTTTAGGAGTTGGGAACTTTAGTTTCTGATTGAACGGCGAGGCTACCGCCCTCATTTCTCCCAGCCAGTTTCGTCCAAGCAAAGCGTTGTATGGAGATTCGACATTCACCACGAAAAAATCCGTTACTACAACCATTTCTCCGATTCGTACCGGGACACTGACAATGCATATCGGCCAGACCGCGTCACCACTGAAACTATAGATGGGGGAATCCACTTGCCGAACAGACTTGTTCGAAATAAACGGTTTCAGCTCGTTGTACGCTTTCAGATACATCACTTCCGAAGAACTACCCGGATCGATTAGGACGCGTTTGACATCGAAGTTGCAAATATTGGCCATTATAACCAACGCGTCATTATGGGGAACATCTATTCCTTCCAAATCCTCCTCTGAGAAAGACAGCTGATAGACAACATTGTTCTCGCGATCTCGTTTCGGAGGAGCTGATACCGACATGATTTCCTTAACCGGATGAGCCTCTGCCCATAGCCTTGCTCGCGCCAACCGTGCTCGCAAATAATTCCTCGTTGCTTCTGTGCTATTAACAACGCCATGTATGGCTTCGATTGTTCCCACCGCAGGTTTGGCCACCTGAGCCGAATCGCGATTTGCCTTGTCCATTCTCGGTTGTTCATTAGGTTTTGTTTCATCTCATTTCGTGTACTTGGTTAGTCGGCCTTGTTCGACCAATTCCTCCAAAAATTGCTTCAAAGTCCTACAGGTGTCGGTGGCATGTCCATGGTCTTTGTGATAGAAGCACTTGAGTAAAGAATTCCGCATTATGGGGTCTCCGAGCATAGGCCTTGGCCATTTAAAAAACCTTTCATCTTTTATTTCCTGCAAGATTTTGCTAATCGGCTTATTAAATACAGTGTTCACGCCTTTGAAAGCGTTTGATTTCCTATCTTCATCAGCATTGTCCCTTCGATCTGTTTCTCTTCTATTTTTCTTGTCCTGATTGTCATCTTTCCGATCGCCGTTCACATTTCTGTCTCTCTTGAAACCCTGTTGTTTGCTCACAGCCTTGTCATCATCTTCCACCCTCGAGAATTCATCAACCCGTGCGAGCAGATCATTGAATGTTTTGGGAGCTCGGCGAGTGAGATCATTATAAATGCCATTGCCATCATATGGCAAGCCGAACTTGAAAGTGCTAAGGGCGAATCTCGGATCACAGTCCTCTGTCTCTTGATACAATTCGAAGTACCGTTGGAAATACTCACGCAAAGTTTCACCAGATTTCTTTCTGAGTTGGGTCAGGGCTTCAGGACCCTTGATCATCCTGCTATTGGTGATGAATCGAGCGGCAAACTGCTCGGCTAGCTCTCTAAAACTGTCGATTTTAGCAGGTGGCAGCTTATCAAACCAACGCAATGCCGTATCTCCAAGGCTTGCGGGAAACATCCTGCACATGAGGGCTTCTTCACCTCTCCAATAGGCCATAACTTGCTTATAGTGGCGAACATGATCGGCTGGGTCAGATCGGTCGTCATATATGCTGAACTTTGGTTGTCCGAATTTTTTCGGGGGTAATGCGTTCTGAATACGCTCGGTGAATGGGGAACCGTTATCTTCTCCCAGGGCTCTTCTCGCCAATTGCGCGGCCGATTTCTCATCCTCCCTCTTATCGGCGATTGTCGAATGAATTAGTTTTCGCAAATCCTGCTCGGCCCAATTGTTCAACGGGTTTTCCTTTCCATCGACTACTTGGACTGACTTGACCCCTCTAGTACTCTTGCAGATTCCCTTTGTCCCCAAGCGTTCGAAAACGCTGTGATGCCCAGAGCGATTCGGACTAGCTTGACGCTTCTTTTCAGTAACAATCTCCTCCCGAAACCCTCTCTTAGAATTGACTTCGTCATGATCATCTTTTGAGGAAGAGACGACTGTCTCGGCCTCTTTGAGCTCGGCCAACTTAAATGGTTCACATATCGTTTTTTTAAGCATTTGCTCTTTGAGGAGTTGTGACAATATTTCATTTTCTCGCCGCAGTTTGGCCATTGCGACTGGTTCGTTTAGAGAAAGGGCGTCTTCTTCGGGATAGTTGGGATCAAAGAGGTTGTTAGATGAGTGGGTTTGCGAATGGTCTAGGTTGGGTTGCCTGGGTGCCGCAGCCACCGGCCTATTTGCAATCGGATTCACATTCGTGTTGGGGTTTGGATCTGTTTCTGGGGCTAAATTTGAATTTTTACCTATTTGTTGACTTCTAGTTTGAACCATTTTAAACAGGCTATGCAAGAGACTTTAAATTAAGCAAAAAACGACTAGAACGTAAGATGGATAAGAGGTATAACGGAGAGGAAATAGTGAGGTGTGTAGAGGTAGAAATCCGATTACCAGGATATGAGAAATAGCTTTTTGTTGCGTTTTCCCACAGACGGCGCCAAATTGTAGGTGGTGTTTTATCGTCCCAATACAGGTCCGGCCCACACTGGAAGAATGATCACTGGACCTCTCTTTTTTCCTCTCCTTTCCTTTCTCTCTTTGCCACCCCCTGTTTTTGTGGACATCCTTTTCTATTTATACTCTTACATTTTGTGTTTCCCAAGATGAATTAGGTCACTGGTGAAATTACTATCTGGGGCATTTTTAGGGTTTACGTGGCACTACCTTCTCTCTCCCTCTGTCAAGGAAATAGCTGTTATAACTAACTTTCCTTCACTTTACACGTGTTGATCAGCCGTTCGTTGGTACGGTAATCCCTCATCATGGGACGACGCCAGTGAATATTCTTTTCTCATTGATGAGCTGGCTTGTACGTATATATCCTTATCCATATACCTAAAGTTACTCATAAACATATCATCTTTGATCGGCGTAACCCTCTCATGTTCGGCAGATCTGTCTTTTTGTTCGGCAGTAATTCACACGGTTCCCTTGTGCTTATTGGATTTCATCCGTGACTCCTTTCATTCATTGGGATATTCGGGTCCCGCCTTGTATATTCGGCCCATGAGGGGATTTTGGAACTAATTCGGCCCAAGAACAAAATGTTCAAAACTATACTCCCACACATACAAACAATACATAACATTAAGTGTAAAATTTAATTAATAATTAAACGAAAATCATATAATTGGTCAACTATAAAAAATGTTGTAGATATATGAAAAAAAATCCACCTTGAATTTTTTTAGTACCTAAGTGGTCAAGCAGACTTTTAATCAAATATATAAGAGAGTAATATATTTTTACTAAGTTTTTAGAATTGATAGATAATTAATTCTATTAAACGTATGTGAACCAATACCAAACAATAATATAACACTCATATAGATAATATATTATATAACAACGAAAATATTAAAATGGTAAAAAAACAAATTTAACATGAATGTTTTACTAAGCCACGGCTACAATATATTCATATTTTTTTATTTAAACATTAAACATAATTATGAATTAACAAATAAGTTTTAAAATATATAAATTAATTTAAATTTGATTGATTATAATGTTAATTAAAAGCATTCAAGCAAAATAAAGTTTAATATACATACCTTTATAGTGAACTTTATAACAAAATTCTAATTTAAGCTAAAAGTTTTGTAATTTTAATATTATCTATTAAATAACCTCATTCTTATGAAATTTGTTATAAAGTTATATAGAAATTTTATACAAAACACCTAATTCAATACAAATTCTAAATTGTTTAATTATTTTAACCAATAAAGTTGAGTTTGAATTTATTTGAAATAATAATACTAATATAAAAATATAGGGAGTTATACACTCGTACTATTTTATGTAATGTAAATCTACCTTAAAATATTTGTTTAATTATTTTAGCCAAATAAAATAAAGTTCAAATTTATTTAAAATAATGATACTAATATAAAAGTATATGAAATTATGATGTTTTATTTAATATAAATCTTAAAAAAATTATTTAAAATTAAAAAATATATTTATTTTTACAAAAAATAATAATAAAAATATTTAACTTATTCATACTTTTATATATATTATTATTATTATTATTATTATACATTTAGATGTAGATATTAATTTTATTATGCATGATAAAACTTATATAATCTCACGAAATTTATGTATATGGGTAAACTGCGTGTTTTGTACTTGTACCAGTCCTTTGGGGTTGCCTATGCGTATATTGTCCAAATATTTAATATTTGTTGGGCCAGAACAGTGGGGAAAATGATTGAAGTTGACAAGGGATGGCGAGGTATATGGGACCACATTGATTCACTCTTTCTTTTTCTTTTTCTTTTTTAAGATATAAAATCGTACTCTTAATTTTTACTCTTAAAGAGATAGAGAAAGGAGAGCTACTTAAATGTAATGGATGATACTCAAATTTTGGTTGCTCGGAAGTTCGGGGAAGAGACTTATCACCAGGCCAACTCCTCCGCTCGATTCACTTCAAATGAGGATGAAAGGTTGGTTGTATGGATGTTTTTGGTTTCCATCGATATAGAAATTTAAAGTACCTAAATTTAAACTAAATATAAAAATTTCGGTTCGATTTTAGTTTCGGTTTTTAAATCCTCTAAATTCAAACTCGAACTAAACTTTTCGATTCCATTTTATTTGGTTTTGACATATATTTTTTTCCCTAAATCTTTTTAACGTAACAATGTAATATTAATAATAATGTAAAATTAATTCATATTCAAATTAAAGTTATGATATTTTAGAAACAATGAGCAAACATATGGATACCATACTTTTTATTTAATTATTATTTTATTTATATATTTACAAGAACAAAACACATTAAATAAAATGATGAATTATTTTGTCATCATGAATGTGATAAAAAAAACTTAACATTATGCAGTTAATTCAATAATAGGGCATGCATTAATTTTTTTTTTTAAGATGATCACAATATGCAATTAATAAAGAACATATTCTTATTAGATGTCATCTTTTTTGTATTATAGTGTAATTAACGTGTACTCTTAGGCCTCGTTTGATTCGGGTATTAAAAAGTGGGATGGGATTATTAATACCACTTTTTTTATAATACCTTGTTTGATTCGCACAAATGTACTGAGATTACTAATACCAGTACTAACTTAATACCACTCTTTGTGCTATAATTTAATACCAGGGGGGATGTGGTATTGTTTATCCAGGATTAATAAAAATGAACCATATATTTTCAAAAATGCCGTTACTACTACTATATTATTATTATTTAAAAAAAAATCATTTTTTTTTTCAAATTTTTTTTTAAACTTTTTTTAAAAAAAAAAGTTTACAAATTTTTTTTTAAATTTTTTTTTTTTTTTAAAATTTTTTAGTCCAAAATATAATTCCGTATACAAGTTACAGAACCAAACATGGTATTAATATTAGCATGAGATATCCCAGTATTAATACTACATGAATCAAACAGGGTATTGGTATTAAATTAATACCATGATTAATAGTCCAGTACTATTAATACTGGTATTATTAATCCCACTGATCCTAATACCTGAATCAAACGAGGCCTTAGAGTATATATTAACATTTTTTTTTCTTATACATAATTTGGTTTAGTTCGGGTTCGGACTACCTTGCCCCAAACACAAATCGTACTAAACTATTCGGTTTCGGTTCAATTTTCTTGTTTTTTGTTTTGATTTTTTTTTGTTCGGGATTTTACAAATTGATTCGGTCTTGGTTTTCGGATTAGCCTTAACACCCCTAGTTGGTCATAATTAAAAGCAGAGAACATATATATATTTTTCCTATTTAAACAAGGTGGTGTTTGAGTTAGTTTTTGAGTATCTCAATTAATTCTCTTTCATGACTTAAATTATTTTCACTATTGATTATATAATATTTTTACAGTCGTGAACAATCTTTGTATACGTAACTAATTTTATATGCCAAGACCAAATTATATATATATATGTGGAAATGGTTCAAGTTATACACAGTGTAAAACAAAAAAGTATTCACCAGTAAATTTCTCTCAATATTATAATTCATGAATCTAATTGTTAAATTATTTAATTATAACATCTTAAAGATGCATACACAATATTAAAGTAATCAGAGATGCATAAGTCTAATATTATTTATTAAATTATGAACCTTACAAAAGTTAATTAAAAACAAATAAAGTGATTATATGGTTACAAATATCAAATTGACTTGAAACTTTATATGCTTGATTAATATAATAAAAATAACTTATCTAATGGTGAAATTGATAAATTATGAATAAAAGAAAAAGTTGTAGATGTGTGTAGAATTTTTTAATTTTACACCGATATAACTTGGACCTTTCCCCATATATATATTTCATTTATTTTTTGGTATATTCTTTAAGTCAAGAACTAAACTTTTCTGGTTGATTGCATGACATGTGTTCAAGTTAAGAATTAAACTTTTCTAGTTGATTATATTAAAATCAATATATTTTTCGATTATTTTCTTTGTGTAATAAAATAATAATATTTTAATTTCGAAAACTTAAAATAAGATCATTTTATAAAAATCAACCGAAAAAAAATATTTTTTTTTAACGAAAAAAAATATTTTTTTTAAGACAAAAAAATGTTGTTTATCAACAACTTTTTTCAACTAATCCAGGCCTTCTATGTGAATTTTGGGCCCTTTTAATTTTAAAGGATCAAACACATGGCCTCTAAGTTTATAGTGTTGGGCTGTATTTCAGCATTGGACCTTGTGCAGGGGCCAACCTTATACACCCATACATTTAGGCCCATTTTTATGACATAATTAATGTATTAAGTTTTATAAAATCGAACAAATTTTGTTTTTCATTGATTAGTTTGAATTAGTACATCATGTCATATAATTAGGTCTCGTTTAATTCGGATATTAAAAAGTAGGATGGGATTATTAATACCTTTTTTTTTATAATACCTTATTTGATTCGCACAAATGTGCTGGATTACTAATACATGTACTAACTTAATACCACTCTTTGTGGTATAATTTAATACTAGGGGGATGTGTATTGTTTATCCATGATTAAGAAAAAATAACTATATATTTTCAAAAATGTCATTTCTACTCTAATATTTTCAAAAATGCCACTACTACTACTATCATATTATTATTATTTTAATTTATTCATTTTTTTTAAAAAAAAAAATTAATTTTTTTTAGTCCAAAATATAATCCCATAGACGAGTTACAGAACCAAACATGGTATTAACATCAGCATGAGATATCATAATATTAAATACTACATGAATCAAACAGGGTATTGGTATTAAATTAATACAAGGATTAATAGTCCAGTACTATTAATATTGGTATTATTAATTACAATGACCCTAATACCTGAATTAAACGAGACCTTAGAGTATCTCCAATGGTATAATCAAAATAACAATTATAATAAATTTTAACAATGTTAGCTAAAAACACCACCCTATTGGTATAATAAAATGTTAGTAACATTTTAACCAATAACCAAATTTACTCCATTTATGATCAAAATTAACAACTTTTTCAATAACCAAAATGAGGGGTTCACCAATTCTATTGGCTAAAAGATAATCTTTTCAAATTTAAATCATATTTTCTTCCTTTTTTTTGAAACAAAATTCATATTGATTAATTTGTGTCCAATCAATATAATGGACCCACAAATTTGGTTATTAAGAAAAAATAGCTAATAGGGATAACTATATTGTTAACTTTAACAACTTACTAAATGAATAATTAAAAGTTATTTTGATTATTCAATTTTGATTATTCCATTAGAGATGCTCTTAGATAGTAATAAATGTCCTTTTTCATTTTGGTGCTGCAAGTGACATTTCATTTACCAGTTCTTCTATTATTTTATTCTTATTTATTTTCTTTTTGTTTCTCATTCCTCACTCCTCACTCCATCTTTTCTTCTTTTTTCTTTCACGCTAGGCCTCTTTTGGTTCACGGAAGAAAAATCAATTATCTTGTCTTTTCCATAGAGGTGAGAAATTAAAATTTCTGTAAAGTTTCTTTTCTTATGTTTGGTAAAATATGAAAAATATTTAGGTAGGAGTATTGTTGTCCAAAATTTTTATAATAAATATTAAGAAATCACAAGAAAAAATCAATCTCATGAATTTTGAAAGGAATGACTTTATCCCTACTTTTTCTTTTGTGAGGAAAGTGTTTCCGAAATTTTTGCTTACCAAACAATTAATTTTTTTTTTAAGTATTCAAATTCGTGAATCAAACGAGAATTAATTGTTAATTTCTCGTAGAGGTGTGCACAGCAGTGGGTTTCTCTTTAGTTATGGACAATGGTGTGACCCATTCAAGAATTAAATTAAAGTCAATAATCCCTCTTTGGAAGAAGATTAAGGAATAACCTTTAATATGAACTTTTTTTTTTGCCCCTTATACATTTTATATATTTATTTGAACAAGCCTAAATTATTATTACATTAAGAGATGGAAACATATATTATATTTGTATTGGTGAAACTCGAATTTATATTTTCAAGTTTCGATGCAGATTTTTCACTACCTAAACAAACTCAAACGCTCCATTTTTAATTTTTTTGGATGATTGTTGTTGTTGAACATTTAGATAGGATTAAGATGAAACATGGTTAAATATTAAAAATAACATTTCTACCTTAGTCCATAATATAATATAATAGGGACTGAATTAGTCTTCAGTAAAGTAATTTTTATAATTTTTTTGACAAACCTTAGAACTTTTTGATCAATGAAATATATTTTATTTACCATTTATTTTGTACAATCTATCTAACATAATTAATATATATGTATATGAGTTGCCAATGCTATTTCGCAGAGACTAACTCGATCAATGGTGTTGTATTTTGTTCGAGTACTTTTTATTCCGGTAATAAAAAAGTCGATTTTAATTCACTTAAACTTATAAACACCCGTAATAAAAAAGTTATGGACCAATTTATTGTGCTCGGTATAATTATTTATTTTTCATAAAAAAGTGTTTTATTCTTTAAAAAAAAACAAACGATTCGACTGACTCCACCCGACCGGATTGAAGTTGCAAAGGCAATAGAAATAGAAATAGAAATGGATAAACCGGATACTTGGGCTTTGGGAGGGCACAGACTACAGAGGTCTGCGAATGCGAAAGTGCGACCACGTTGAAGGTTAAAACAACTTCATCAAGTCGCGGCGGGTTTTTGGGAACAAAATGCCCCCCCAATTTACAAACCTTCGCCTCCTATTCTCCTCCCCCACTCTCTTTCTCTCTCCTCTCAGGCCATCTTCTTCTTCTTCTTCTTCTTCTTTCACTCTCCCCTTCAAACCCAAACCCAGAATAATAATAACAAGAACCCCACAAGTAACTCATAAATCCCCTTCCACAA
Source organism: Lonicera japonica (assembly GCA_021464415.1). Taxonomy (NCBI): domain Eukaryota; kingdom Viridiplantae; phylum Streptophyta; class Magnoliopsida; order Dipsacales; family Caprifoliaceae; genus Lonicera; species Lonicera japonica. Next base: position 4,051,414 of record CM038467.1, on the reverse strand, counting down.
ACTTCACTTCCTCCTATTTCTCTCACAAGAAACAAAGGAATCAGTCTAAACCCTTCAGTCCAACTCGCAGGGACCAAAGTTGTTTGAAAGAGAGTAGCAATAAGAGAAATAATAATCGGTTGTTGCCTATGGACGAGGAAACTGAATCAGTAGCTGGCTTTAACAGGAAAAGGGCTGAGGGTAGAGATAAGAATGATGGCCCTAAGAACCTTCAGTTGAAGGTTCGCAAGCTTAATCCTGTCAATACCATTTCCTATGTTCAGGTAACATCCCTTCTTCTTTCTACCCTCACTTACATTAATTAAACTTTCCAAATATATTTTTTTTCCAAGGATATTTAAGATTCTTTAACGGTGGTTTTGGTTTGTTCTAGTGGCTTGGTTTTAGGGAATATTCGTATTCAAATTGATAGTTCCACTTGCGTTTTAGGACATAATCAACTTACCGAAATCTCACAATAGAAAATAAACTTACCCCTAGACCATTGATTATTTTGCGATTTGTGTTTTATTATAAAGTACCCAAGTAGACCATTGATCATGTCGAAATTAGTGTTTTATTAAAAATTACCATAGGACAAATGAACAAACTAACTTTAGGTAGAGTCCAGCTGATTATCTCTTAGTTGCATGTGTTATTTTGTTTTATGTTAGTAGTTAGCATATGAATTCCTGTAATACAAGCCATTTGGGGTTAGATTCTCGATGTCGTATTGTATGTTTTTCTTTTGTTTTTCACTTTTCTGGTAACTAAAATCGTTCTACTAATTGTTGTTAATGGCAGGTTCTGGGGACAGGTATGGATACTCAAGATACCTCTCCATCTGTCCTACTTTTCTTTGACAAGCAGAGATTTATTTTTAATGCTGGAGAAGTAAGCATTATTTGATAGTTACGTTATGAACTTACTTATCTCATTAAATCTTTTCTTATATGTCATCAACAGTTGGTTTAACACAAAAATAAACTGTTGGTTAGTTCTCTATCTACTGTTACCTGCAGCACCTTTTGTCAATTACTTTTCTATAATTTACTTTGTGAACTATTTTGCATTTAGTTGAACTTAATTATGAAATGTTAGACTACAAATCTTTACCTGATAGAGCTATGACCTTAAATATCTTGTGGAGTTCTTCATTCTACATTTGTGTAAGCTATGAATCTCTTTAAGAAAACTTAATAATAGAGCCTCTTAAACATTCTATCGCTCACTGTCTATTACCTCTTTCAGGGATTGCAACGCTTCTGTACAGAACATAAGATCAAGTTGTCGAAGGTACGTTCTGCACATAAGTTTCTTTCTCTTTTTCCTGTTTTTGTTTTTATGTAAATTTTTTTCAGGTAAAATTCAAATCTTATAAGCACAAACAAACCAATACAAAAATCAAAGGGGCATACCCCCTCAGTTACACCAAAACACTCTCGCTGATACCCCACTCTTTACAAATACTCGAACTCTCAAAAGTTCTTTTGATCCTCCAACTCCTACCTATAATGTAATTCTCTATCTCATGTAACACACCCCCGACATTATTACCACTACCCTGAAAAAATCTATCATTTCGATCTTGCCAAATACAATAAATGCTAACAGCCATAGCTAATCTGCCAATTCTAGCACACATTTTAAACCTCTTGAGAGCCTCATCCAATTCATGTTGCCAGCAGGTACAGCTGTAATTCTGATTGACCCTTTGAAGGACAGTTCTCCAAATTCTCTGAGTATAGCAGCACTTGAAAAACACATGGTCCCTGTCTTCTTCCTCAAGCCCACAAAACACACAGCTGCTATCTTGAATCAGACCCTAATTCTTCAATCGAACTCCGGTTCTCAATCTATTCTTGCAAACTAACCAAAAGATAAAGCTGCATCTGGGCACTGCATCTTTATGCCAAACTAAACCATACCACAGAACCACCTCACAAGTATGTTGATGGCATTCCAAGCAGAGTTAACAGATAATTTCCTATCTCTTGTGAGAAGCCATTCCACCGTATCCTCCCTATCCAATCTAGGCTGATACAAAGGAAAACCATTGTTGATTTGTATAAGGGTAGTAGGGACAGCTGGAAGCCTACCCCAAGCAGTCTCATTAAACAGTCTATCTACCTTTAGCACCATCTTCACTAGCAGAATCTTATATAACTCTATGACCAAACCTCAATGTAAGGGGTCCAAGAGTATGCCAATTATCATGCCACAAAAATACATCTTTCCCATTTCCAACAACGTATTTAATATAAGGCACTGCCAACTCCCTCAAATTAAGAATCTTCCTCCAGCTCCAAGAAGCAACAGTAGGACACACACAACTCCAAAGACTTATTTCTTAACATGTATATGTGACACCATTTTACCCAAAGGCTATCCTTCTTTCTAGCAATATCCCACAAATACTTCATCATGGCTGCTTTGTTCCCAACCACAACACTTCCAATGCCAAGCACTCCCTCTTTCTTAGGGACATGCACATCATTCCAAGCAACTTTAAATCAGGACCAGACCAAACAAAATTAGAGTATCATCAATTTCCTTAAGAACTTTCTTAGGAATGATAAAAATGCTAGCCCAATAAGCTTGCACCCCATGTAAAACTAAAACAGTAAGCTGAAATCTACCAGCAAAGCTCAAAGCTCTGCTAGTCCAGCTTTGAATACGATTCAGGATTTTCTGCTTAATAGCATCACATTCTCTCACCTGCTATTTGGTAGAAATAAGGGGTACCCCAAGGTATCTATCGGGCAGATTCTGAATCTCCATACCCATAAACTCAACAAGGACCTGCTTCTCCTCATCAATCAATCCAGCAATGAACATACTACTTTTCAGCAAATTAGGTTTCAAACCAGAGGCAAAATTCTCCATACACTGTTTAATTAGCTGCAAAAATTCAATAGTTGCCGCACTTAAAATGAAAAGATCATCAGCAAACAGCACATGACTGATTCTAAGCCTCTAAGGTCAGAGCATGTAGGATGGAACATAAATCCAGGAGCATTTATGATAGCATCAGCTTAGTAGATAGAGCCTCCATAATCAGAATAAAAAGGTACGGGGAGATAGGGTCCCCTTGTCTAAGAACCTTAGCACCAGTAAAAAAACCTTCCAAATAACCATTCAAGAAGATAGAATACATGGGAGTAGTCACACAGCACATCAGCCACTGAACCATAGTAGGATCAAAGTTCATAGAAAGCAGCACCTGTTTCAAAAAGTTCCAATCAACCGAATCATAGGCCTTTTGAATATCGATTTTTAGGGCACATCAAGCTACTCCTCCCCTCCTATGATATCCTCTCACAAGCTCTTGCATCAGCAAAATATTATCAGCAAGATAAGGCTTTAAACGAGATAAGGCTTGAACAAAGGGCGATTGCTGATGCCCAACAAGATCATCTAGATAAGGCTTTAAACGAGCCACAAGAACTTTTGAAATGCATTTATACACAACATTACAGCAAGATATTGGACGAAAATCCTTCATAGTTCTAGGATTAGACATTTTAGGAATAAAGGTGATAGCAGTAGTATTCCAAGCTTTAAGCAGTTTACCTGTTTGGAAAAAAGACTTCACAGCACTAACAACATCCATACCCACCACCTCCCAATTTGCCATGAAAAACGCAGCATTATAACCATCAGGACCCAGAGCTTTCTTCGAGCCAATAGAGAACATAGCAGACGTAATTTCATCAGAAAACACTTCCCTTATAATATCCAACTGTTGATCAGATCTCAGTTTCCTCCTCATAGGAACATCATACACAGCAGTAACATTACCTGATTGTCCTAATAAAGAGCTAAATTGTCAAATTGCTTCTTGATGCGCCCCATTTCGCCTTCAATTCTTTGACCATCCTCTCCCAAAATACTTATCACTTTGCACTTTGCTTTATTGACTTTGACCTTTCTATGGAAACAGGTAGTGTTCCTATCACCACAGTTAAGCCAATTAATCCTTAATTTTTGCCTGAAAAACTCCTATTCAGCATCCCTAATTTCCACATATTTAACCAATAACTCCCTCTCCTTGTTCCTCATGTTAGAGGTCACAACAGTATCTTGAATACTCCTCTGGTAATGGTGCAAATCCTTTCTAGCTGCCCCAGTTCTCACAGAAATATTACTATAGAACATCTTGTTAAGCTTCCTTAATCTTTAATCTTAACAGTTTAGTATTAACTTGGAACATAGCAAAACCCTCACAAGGGAGACTCCAAGATTGCCTAGCAATATCAACAAAACCCTTATTCCGCATCCAAAAGTCAAAAGAATCTAACAGGTTTACCCCCTTATCTACTAGAATAGACAATAGGAGCATGATCAAACACACCACCCACCATTACTGCAGCCTCAACATTCTGATACTCCAGAAGCCAACTTTCATTACAAAACACCTATCAATTTTGCTTTTAATGTTATCCGCATCATCTCGTTATTGTCCCATGTAAACTGCCCTCCTTTAGTATTCATCTCAACCACTTCAATAGCATTTAGACAATTATTAAAGTCAGCCATCTCAGCAATATCAGGAGAAACACCCTCCAACCTTTCCCCAGCAACCCGAACAATATTGAAATCCCCCATCACTACCCACGGATGACCAGAAACCAACCTAGCAACATACTGTAAATCCTGTCGAAGAGCATAACTGAGCACTCTTGTCATTTAAACCATACACACAAGTTGCCATAAAAAATCTTCTGCACCACTCTATCAAAGACTTTGCAAGTGATGGTTTGAGTACTCGACCACAGAAAATCCACATCCAACCTACCATCATCTTACGCAAACCACACTCTGCCAACCCCATTAACTGGACAGTTATGAACAAGCCCCCACTGAGAAAGACATTTACGTTATCTTTTCAATATTTCTAAAATTCACCTTGTTCTCTACAAGACAAAGCAAACTCGATTGATAATCTTCATCACTTTACCAATTTCTTTATATTTATGAGGGGCATTTAAACCCCTAACATTCCAAGCAGTAAACTTTAACATTTCAATAAAAGAGAACTATTTTCCTTCCCCTTAGGCATGCCACCCTCCTTCTTCCTCTTCTTGTTAGCAGCCACCTTATCCTTCAATTCCCCCTCCTGGATTACATTCGCCAAACAAGCAAAGGAATTAGCACCACTAGTGTCTAAAATAGCACTACAGTTCAGTTACACCCCTGCCCCACTAGCATCAATCCTCTCTATGATTATTATCAGTAAGCTTTCATTAAGGATTGTTCCTCTTAGTCTTTTTCATTTTTCTCCCTGCAGATTGATCACATATTTCTCTCACGTGTCTGCTCAGAAACTGCTGGTGGGCTTCCAGGTTTGTGCCTTCAAATTATATGTGATGATTTTGGCGTAAATTAGATTTTAGCCTTAAATTAAAACATATTTCTTTTGATACTTAGAAAGAAAATTTGAAATAATGATATGATATGATTTCGTTTGAAAAGTTTTACTCCACTATTTGAATGGTGATGCAGTGGAATCAATGTGAACTCTGCTAAATGGTGAGTGATCTACTTCAACTTGCAGGTCTATTATTGACATTGGCTGGCATGGGAGACGAAGGAATGTCTGTGAGTCACAATAGCTTGAGTTATACCTATCTTTTGTTTGTTCCAGAATTTGATCCGATTAATTTACAATGGTACTCAATGGATCAACTGTAAATTTTGCATCAATTGAAGGTAAACGCATGGGGACCCTCAGATTTCAAATATCTAGTTGATGCGATGAAATCTTTCATCCCAAATGCTGCCATGGTTCACACACATAGCTTTGGCCCAAAACCCAGTTCCGATGGGGTTTCTGTTAATGATCCACAACAATTTGATGACCCAATTGTTCTTATTGATGACGAAGTTGTCAAAATATCAGCTATTCTCTTGCGTCCAAGTAGCACAATATCATATGACCTTTTAGAAAAAAAGTCAAACCGCAGAGCTGAGGATGCATTAAAGCCTGGTGATATTTCGGTGATCTATGTTTGCGAATTGCCTGAAATTAAGGGGAAATTTGACCCTAAAAAAGCTGTATCGCTTGGTTTGAGACCTGGGCCAAAGTATCGGGAACTGCAACTTGGTAATTCTGTGATGTCAGATCGTCAAAATATCATGGTAGGTCAAGCAAAAACTATTTTTTCTGCAGCTTTTTTTACTTTGCCCTCTGTTTTTAATGCGAAATTAGACTTTGCTGCTTTCATGTGGGGGAATCTCAGAGAATTATGTAAGGGGGAGCAATGTCTAATTTTTTTAATGTAATCATTTGATTTAAACCCACCATTTTATTTAGTTCTTTGAAATTCCCCTGCATCCAGTGGGCTAAGTCTAGCGATTATTAAAACAGTGGCAAGTCTAATTTCACATTAAGAACGAGATCAAAGCAAAAGCCCATTTATGTATTTCTCATGGTATTTGTGTACGTTGCTTAGGTTCATCCAAGCGATGTTTTGGGTCCTTCCGTTCCGGGTCCAATTGTGCTGCTTGTTGACTGCCCAACATCATCTCATTTGCAAGAATTGTTGTCTATAAAATCTCTTAGCAGTTATTATGTAGATGCTTCCGGTAATCCAACAGATAGTTCCAAGATTGTGAATTGCGTAATTCACTTGAGTCCCTCATCTGTCATAAACACTAGCGATTATCGGAGTTGGATGTCAAGATTTGGTGGGGCCCAACATATTTTGGCTGGTCACGAAATGTGAGTTTCTTTTTCCACGGAGAACTAATAAATTTTTTTCTACCCAATTTCATCTATTTGGGTGTTTAGTAGCCAACATTTTCCCTTGCATGGGATGGCCATATGACATCCAACTACTTCAAAAGCTAGAATCTAATTTTCAGTCCCTTCCCAAGAAATTGAATTCCATAAAAAAAATATTGCACATAGTAGAGGACAAACTGGCTTCTGTTTTACACAATCTTTACTTCACCATCTTTGGGTGTTTCTAGTGACACCCCAAAAATAGAAATTATTTTCCAGGTTGAAAACTAGGCCATTCAAACACCTTCAAGTGACATTTTCCATGGAAAACTATTTGCTGCCAATTCAGTTCTTGTCTGGCCTTGTTCGTGCTTAAAATCAAACAATCCCAAATTGTTCTCCTTCTGACTGGGTACACAGATGATAATTCCTAATGTGTTTACAGGAAAAATATAGAGGTTCCGATTCTAAAATCAAGTGCCAGAATTGCAGCACGGCTTAACTACCTATGTCCTCAGTTCTTTCCAGCTCCAGGCTTTTGGTCTCTTCAGCACTTGAATTGCTCAGTATTGTCAACCTCGAAGGCTTCAACTGAGGTTTGTTGTGGCATCTCAGATGACAATGATAAAAGTTTAAATTCTGATGGTCAAAAGTATATAATAAAATCCTAACATTACGTCAGGAAATTGAGCTCCCTTTTTTGCTTGCTCGCAGGTTCCTCATTCAAAGCTTTGTGAAATCATTTCTGCTGAAAATCTCCTAAAGGTATGAGGACGAGTTGTCTTACCCATTAGTATATATTAAGTGAGAGGAAGACTTTTGGCATGCACTTGAAAATTGAAATTACGAAATCAACTTTCATGCTTTAGTAATAAAAATAATGCTTGAACTAGGATTTAAACGCATGACCTAAAATATGAAGATTACATGTAATCACCACCCCAAATGCCATCACATGTGCCTGATACATTTTAAAAATCTACATGATATGAGGTATTCCTTTTGTTGAATGTGCCACAAGTTCTTGTTACTTAAATTTATGCGTGGATGTATCTTATTTTAGAACTTCTAACCATTCCCCAATGTAATATTTATGTATTACATGTTGGCACAGTTCCACTTGCGTCCTTATGCGCAACTTGGATTAGATAGATCGTTTATTCCCCCTGTGACGACTCCTTCAGAAATTATTGACGAGTTAGTCTCAGAGATACCAGAAATTGTAGATTCTGCCCAACAAGTTGCTCAGTTCTGGCATGACGGCAAAGAAATAAGAGGGGCATCATTACAAGATAACACTGTGATTGAAGAACCGTGGTTGACCGGGAATGAACTTCCTAGTTGTTTAAAAGATGTAACACGAGAAGATGCAGAGATTGTTCTTCTTGGGACTGGTTCATCCCAGCCTTCAAAGTACCGAAACGTTAGTTCTATCTTCATCAACCTTTTCTCTAAAGGAAGTTTACTCTTAGATTGTGGTGAAGGAACCCTTGGACAGCTCAAAAGAAGGTAAATAAAACTATTTTTCTGACATTTTTGTAAGCACTTTGCCATCATTTTCTTTTCAATTTTGATACGTATACATACTTTTGTGTGGTTTTTGGATCAGATTTGGTATTGAGGGTGCTGATGAAGCTGTGAGAGGTTTAAGGTGTATTTGGATTTCTCATATTCACGCCGATCACCATACGGGTCTTGCGAGAATACTCGCTCGTCGACGCGATTTGTTGAGAGGAATGGCACATGAACCTTTGATCGTTGTTGGACCAAGGCAACTCAAGAGATATTTAGACGCATATGGAAGACTGGAGGATCTAGATATGCAGTTTCTTGATTGCAGGCATACCACGGAAGATTCTTTAAATGCTTTTGAATCGACTAGAGATCACTCCACCTCCGGAAGTTCGCCTATTTCTGAGAGTCACAATGGAAATACAGATTCTGCTTTGTTTACTGAAGGAAATCGAATGCAGAGCTATTGGAAGAGACCGAGTAGTCCTGTTGACAGTAACATTGTTGTTCAAATCCTAAAGAAGTTGAAGAAAATGCTTGGAGATGCAGGCTTAGAGGCTCTGATAAGTTTCCCTGTTGTGCATTGCCCACAGGCATTTGGTGTTGTGTTGAGAGCAGCAGATAGAGTTGATAGTGGTGGAAAAACAATACCAGGGTGGAAGATTGTCTATTCTGGTGACACTAGGCCCTGCCCCGAACTAGTTAAAGCGTCTCGTGGAGCAACTGTTCTTATACACGAGGCAAGTTGTCACATATCATTATCCTTAGTTACATATATGTTTATATGTACATGTATATATATATATATTAGTTAATGACTAGAGCAGAACTTATTGGAAAATAGTATTTGTGGGTTACACAAATAGGGGTACACCTCCCTATCAACTGCCGCTGACAAGGTTCGAGCCTAGGGGTGGCAATTCATGTTAATGGGTCATGTTTCTGGCCAACACGCTACGACCTGTGAAAAAACACGAGCGCTACCCGAAATCATGTTTTTTTGTGGTAACACAAACACAACACAATAAAAAAACGACAAGACACGGAAACACGACCGGAGAAAGATAAACCAAATAATAGAAAACAAATCTACATATAATGTATATACACATACCTAGTACCATTTTTTCAGATTTGTGTATGATTTTGCAAATCTCTGTTACTACCAACAATTGAGAATTGCTTCACCATGCCTTTGCTAGGGCTAGTACAGAAAGATAATAATGTTCATCAAAGTAGACGATGAGAAATATGAGGTCAGTTGAGAGCGGGCAAAACCACACTTAATGAGGGAGAACGAAGAAGAGAAGTGAATAAAGGGAGCGCTAGTAAAGAGTGTAAATGTTTGAGAGAAGGCAGTGCTAAGTGTTAGAAACCATCTCACCTAAAAGCTTAAGCTGTTAAGTAGTGGGCCAACAATGTATATCATACTCTTCAACACTCCCCCTCACGTGCGAGCCACTTGCACGTGGATAGACAAACGAAACCAAAGGTACACTTCGTGCACAAACAACAACACGCATATTGCACAAACACAAAGGGGGAAACAAATGCAAGCGGGAGGATTCGAACCCGAGACCTTGCAGAACCTGAGCTCTGATACCATGTTAGAAACCATCTCACCTAAAAGCTTAAGCTGTTAAGTAGTGGGCCAACAATGTATATTATACTCTTCAATACTAAGAAACAAGAAGAGAGAGAGAGTAGTAAAGTTTATTTGTTAGGGTTGGTACTTTTAGTTTATACACAATCGTGTTTAATTCGGGTCAATTTCGTGTCAAAAATTCGGCCCGAACATGACGCTCGTGTCAAAAAAAATTAAACACAAATTCCAATTTTGTTTTGTTTCATGTCACTTTGCTGTGTCGTTTCCAAAATTGTCACCCCTATTCAACAGTGTTCTAAAAATCGCCGATTCAGGCCGATTTATCGCCGATTAATCGGCTGGACCCCGATACGATTACGTATGATCGGATGAAAAAATCGGGCTAGGAAAAAATCGGATTTTATCGCCGATTTATCGCGATAAACGACAATCGGCGATAAATTGAAATTTTCACTCTCTCCTTCACTCAACCTCGCCTCTCTCCTTCACTCGACCTCGCCTCTCTTCTTCCTCGCTCGCTAGTCCCTAGTCATTTTCAGTCGTTCGTTGAGAAGACGAGAGAGAACTTAGTTTTCAGTGGTTCGTTGAGAAGACGAGAGATAGAGAGAACTGAAAACGTTGAGAAGACGAGAGAGAGAGAGAACTTAAAAAAATCGTTTAGAGAGGAGTTTGAAGAAGAGAGTGCGAGCTAAGGTGGCTGTGTAGTTGCCCTAATTTGATTTTGTCTCTTTAAGATCGGAAAATAGTTGCTGGGCCCTTAGAAGTTGACAAGCCCAAATTTCTCTTGGGTTGGTTTTTTTTATGTATTATACTAGTGGTTTGAACTTTGAACATGTTTTTTAATTATAATATGTTATATATTTGACAAACTCAAACACTTCAACTTTATTTTATTTAGCATTTTACTTTATTAATGTACATTTTGCTATTATTTTGTTTTATTTAACATATTGTCATATAATATATTATTTAAAATATTATTTATATGGTGAACAGTGCATATCCGATTTTTTACGATTTATCCCCGATAAATCCCCGATAAAATGAAAAATCCCCACTCCCCACCTTGCCGATCGATTTCCGATTCACGATTTTTAGAACATTGCTATTCAAGCTTGCATCCCCGTTTCCATTGAGCCATTTTAGAAGACTTTATTTCATTTTGGATACGCGGTAACTGCTGTGGAATATTCCGTGTTTAATTACGTGGTAAACAACCTCTCGCTTACAAGAGGGGGGCACTAACGCTTGAACTAGAAGAACATCTCGAATAAAATATTGTATATATCTTATTTTCTCCAAAATAATGGAAGATTTCAAATTACCCATAACTTGTAATGCTACCATTAACAATTACATGCTGAAAAAGATTGCAAATGAGAATGTAGAAATAACAACATGATTATTGTTATTGCAGGCAACATTTGAGGATGCATTATTGGAGGAGGCTATAGCAAGAAACCATAGCACAACCAAAGAAGCTGTTGAAGTAGGGGACACTGCTGGTGCATATCGCATTATCCTTACTCATTTCAGCCAAAGATACCCAAAAATCCCAGTTTTTGATGAAACTCACATGCACAAAACATGCGTAGCTTTTGATATGATGAGTGTTAACTTAGCGGATCTACAAGTGCTCCCGAGAGTTCTTCAGCACCTTAAACTTCTTTTTAAGAATGAGATGATAGTTGATGAATTTGATGACCTTGGGGATATTGTATCTGCAGCTGGTTGAAGAAATTCTTTCATTTTAGGTTTTATACGGCCATACTTGTTTTGGCGTTTAATTATTTTTATACCCCATTTCAACGGGTCAGACATCCCATCTAAAATTGCAAAAAATGGCGGTTAAAGATAATACAGATTTTGAAGATTTGGTGTTATGGTTTATACGTATCATCTATTTTTACCATTCATACATTTAAGAAGATTTGGTGTTCTGATCTATAAAATTGTAAGAAATGGAGGGTAAAGATAATACAGCGTCTAAAAATGGAGGGGCTGGCCTTTTTTGGAGGCCTAAGAGGCAGGCAATCCAATGGGCCGCAACATAAGCTATCCTAGGCATAAAAGAGAGCTGTGAGTCCGACGACCTCAAATTAATAAAGCTCCAAGCAACCACTTTCAACGATGGCTTCAAAACGGTTAGAAGAATCAGCAAACAGGCAGCCCTAGAATTGAGCGAGCAGAGCTAACAAAGCAGAGGAAGAGAGGTTTTTCCCAAACTCTCAGCACTACAGAACAATTAGTGCCTAGCAATATTTATAAAATGAGTATCAACACTTTAATTTCACTTCAACAGCATTTTTCAAGAATTTTGTACCTTTAAGTTTGAAGTTGAACACATGTTTCAAAACAAATTTTCGCACCTCTAGGTATTTGCAGCATCTTTCACTTGCTATTGTAACTAAAAATGTAACAGGTGCATCAAACGGAAATAATCTTCTAACTTCACTCAGCTACTGTCCTAACCACTCGTGATTCAGTTGTTCATTTTTCAATACTCTCGTTTTTGTGTTCTTCAGAAGCATCAACTTCACATCCCTTACCAAATCCAAGCTCCGACATATCTTGCTTCGCCATCAAATTCCTGCAAGGGGCCCCATTTAACTATTAGTGTATGATCAAAACATATTCTCTTTCAGTTAATAGAAACGATTACTAATCATAAATGATATGAATGGTAAAAATAGAAGTAATGCAAACATAGTTTTAGGGGAAGCCAATGAACTCACTTTTCCATTCGACATTCAAGGTACTTCTTTGAAAGGTGTCTACATATATCAGATTTATGGCCAGAAGATTTGAGACAAGTGATGTATTCCTTTTTCTCCTGCAACAAGCGAGCAGAGAGAACGAAGGTCAAGAACTAGTTAATCTATGTTTCTTTTTATGATGAACGTAAACATATATATATATATATATATAACTCAGATGTCAAAACGAATCATCCATCCAAGCCGGTAGTACCAGGTCACATAAATGCATGTGGTCTAAAGGAAACACACCCTTTTCTGGAGGTACTGGTCTCACTCCTCTATTCCCACCGAATGCTCCGCCTGCAAAAAATCTGTATTATGAGTAAAGAAGCCAATAACACCCATCTTGATTTCTTTTCTCTCCCCCATCTTAAGGGTCCCATTTCAAAAGCCGAGCCAAACTTATCAAGAAGCATTTGCTTCAGGACAATCAATGGCTAAAACTAAATGGTGTACTATCCTTAGATTCGATAAGTAAATTGAGAAGCACACAAATGATGTTTTGCAATTTTAAGTAGAATTAGTCACATTTGAAGTATTTCTTATGTGTTAGGTAGGTTAACAATGAATCACTAGGAAGGCAATTGGGTTTATATTATCATAGAGATGGATGGGTTTTCAAGGTTACCTCTAGCTCGTACGAACACGGGTAACATTATAGGATATGCTACCTTGAATTGGAACAAAATATGAACATTTATTGATCCTCCTTCTCCTCCAAATTAATTAGCTATTGTATTGTACACCAATGATTATGATTATATTCAAGTGTCAGTAAGTGCAAAAATCATCTTAATCTGAAACGGAGGAGAACTTAAATAGGGAAATAGTCCAACAAATTTGAAACAATTAATGCTAATTTAAGAGACTACTAGTAGTCGTTGTTATCAGGGATTCATATATTCCTTCAGGGTTCCCGTCGTAACTACACTACTCCAGATGTTGATGATGATTTTTTTGAAATCAATTCGATTACGTAGAAAACACATAATCATAATCACATAGGTACGTTTAAAAGGAAAAATGAGAAACCCTAAAGCCAAAAGAGAGATTTACCTGCACTCATACTGCTTCACGATAATGTATCGTTAAGTTACGTCGGTATTGAGATTTTTTATTTATTTATTTAAAAAAAAAAACAACAATTTATTTAGGTTCAACCCACCCAGCATTAGCAATAACAACTATGTGGGTCGGTGTAATGGGCCATTTAGTGGGCCGACTCAACAAAATTCTATGTTTCTGTTCCTGTGCTTTAAATTTCGGAATATTTTGTACATAGATGATTATATATATACATATATAAATATATAGAGCCGATCAAGTGCGAACTCGATTTGAGGATTCGTGCGAATTTTCGGTGGGACCCACCACTCTTCTCCTTGTAACTCATTTAAAAAAAACTCAGGTCCATTCTCTCTTTGCGGGCTCCATTAACATTTTATTCATTCCAAGAGTTCTCCCTCTCTCTCTCTCTCCCTCTCTCCCCTTTCTCTCACCAGAACTCCACTTCGCTCTATCTTTATCAAAAATCCATTCAACAAGAGCAAAATTGAACCAACATTCTTAATTCGTCCCACCATTTTGCGACTGAAAATCATCTCCAGTTGCAAATTTCACTCTAATTTGTGTAAAGGCATCTTTTCATATTTTTTTTAATGTCTAGCCCTAGATTTCGAGAATTTAAATTTTTTTTTTCTAGATTTTGACTTGGGTAAATTTGTAAGCTTTGTTTTGGTTAAAGCATGGTTTGTTTTTGCAAGCTTGATTATTGGTGTTGATTTCTGGGTTGATTTTTTGCAAGTTTTTTTCCCTCATTTATGTTGGGTTGCTTATATTGTTATTTGATTCTTGAATATTTCTTCATACTTGAATTAATAATGTTGATAAAGTTTGAATTGAACTCGAAATTAATCTTGGAATTGAATTTCTGCATAATTGAAACTTGTATTGCTATATTATTACCTCTAATATTTTAGTATTGCATCTTGATTTTTGTTATTTTTCATTATATAGGTGTTCTCTATGTAAGGAAGATGCAAATTTGGAAAAAGAAAATGAGTGATCAATGGAAGGTGGGAATGATATAAGTCTAGCTTGAAAATAAGTTGTGTTTGTTATTTTGAGTATTTGAATGCATTAAGTGGATACTTGAATGATCAAACTTGTATTTGTTTTTTTATTTGTAAGATTAATTATTTGAATTAATTGACTTGTTATTTCAATTGAAAAAACATTTATTTTTTGTTTATGATTGACTATTCACAAAAAGAATTCTAATTCCATGGAGTTTGTAAGAGAAAGGGGTGTGAAAGAGAGAAAGGAAAATGAGTAACTCTTTTTGATAAAGATGATAGAAGTGGAGTTCTGGTGAGAGAAAGGGGAAAGAGAAAGGAGGTCACAGGCTAGAGAGAGAGAAGGGGGAATTCTCGAAATGAATAAAATGCTAGTGGGGCTGGGAGAGAGAGAGAGAATAGACTTGAGCTTGTTTTTTTAAATGAGTTAAAGAGAGAAGAGTGGTGGGTCCCACCAAAAATTCGCACGAATTCACAAATCGAGTTTGCTCTCGATCGGCTCTATATAAATATAAACCGAAACTTTCCTATTATAACTTTAAATTATATATATATATTAAATAAAACATCAACTGATGGAACTCAAACCTGAGCTCCACATTAAAAGATTAGACTTCAATGGCATTTGGTTATATTTTTTATTTATTAAATATTTTTTATTTTAATTTAAGAAGTGAATACGATCGGTTTATTAAGTGCGTAAGATTTAAGAATTGCATATTGGAGTTGGACTTTTTTCGTTTCTAAACATTAGTGATCTCAAGCAATAATTGCAAAAAAGGTTACGTACTCTACCAATTTTTTTGTATTTTATTTTTATTTTTCATATAAAAAACATTCTACTCTCAATTTCACTGCACCGTTAGTACTACGTTTTCCCAACTTAAAAAAACTTGGTAATGGGGCACATTTTTGATAGCATGGCACGCCAACGCAATGTAAAAAGCTCACGTGAGAAGTATGTGATTTCTCCCAGCCTCATCTTCTTCGTCTTTTCTTGCAGGTTCTTCCCCTCTTCTCTCTAAAATGTTTCTCTCTTAGACTCTGTTTAATAGTAATGAAAAAAATAAAAGTAAAAATAAAAATAATTAATTTTGGTGAGAAAATAAAAAATAAGTTGAAGCATATGATGAGGTATTCTCAATCTCATACTCATTTTTGTGAATATATATCATCTATCCTCTTTTAGTATTTTGTGAAAAAAAAATTCTACTATCAACCAAAGAAAATTTTGTCATGGAAAAAAATAAAAAGCAAGAGTTCATCTCATCACATCCTTCAACTTATTTTCTATCTTCTCACCTAAATTAGTTTTTTTTTTTTATTTCCCATATTTCTATCAAACGGAGCTTTAATTATTAACATATATAGCTGCTTTCTTTTCTCTTAATTAATCTGACCTTTTTTCTCTCTTTTAATCAATTAACAGACCATCCTATCTAAAAATATAGATAACAAAATTTCAAAGATCTAAAGAAAACCCAGAAGAAAATAGATTGATCAACAACAGCGCTCTGTTTTTGTTTCAAAACATATGTAGATGCCCTGTTTTTGTTATTGGTGTTTTGTGTAAGATATGCAGACGCTCTGTTTTGTAATGGGATGTGTTGTTACTGAATCAAAAGAATCCTCTGTTGAAGTGTTTCCTTTTCTGTTATCAACTGCTAGCCCTAGATTACTTGTGCATGGTTGTTCAGGTTCATATGATATATCCCAAATCATAGAGGAAGAAGAAGATACAGATATGCGGAATATGGAGGAGGGGACGGGAGAAATAATCGCCGAAGAAGATACAAATACCTCGTGTGAAACACACGCTTTGTAAATATTTTTTTTTTCGAAATTAATGAGTTGGAAAGCCGAATCATAAAAAATAAGCCGCGTCACCAATTATGTTAAGTTGGACAAAGAAAATGTTAATGGTGAAAAAAAAGAAGAAAGAAAGTACAATGGCAAAAGTAAAAAAACGAGCAAAATATGTTACCATTTTTTTGCAATTATTCATAACCTCAATGTTGGAGTTCAGATTTGTTGCCAAATGCCTAATTGCACAAATAATGAATGCTGGAACATGTATATATAAAATCCCTCCCTTCCAAATTGAGATTAATAGAAAAATAATAATTAACTCATTATTTGGAACAAAGGAGTATATTTTTCCCCTTCTCTCTTCCTGGAGACTGATAAATTTAATTTAATTGCTCAAACGAAAAAAGTACAAACGACGGTGAAACGGAAGTCCAATTTGATCCAAATCTAACAAAAACACCTTCGTTTAATCATAATCACTCCCAGCAAATCAATCTTTGTAACAATCCACCAGCTACAGTCTCATATGCTTGTCCAAAAGAATGTACCAAAGCACTTATATACGATATTGGCGTTACGGCTTATAAAGTAATTAGCCTAGAAAGAGAGAAACTAAATCCCAATTGAAAGATGTATAAAACAATAGAAACAACCAAAATGCTCGCAAGGGAGCTGAAAATGGTAGTAGGAATTCCTGGCGAATGTTGAAAATTATGAAGCAAATCTGTCCTTCAACTTTCCTACTCCATACAAAAACTTTGAAGCAAATCTCAGTATTAGAGTCCTAGCCACGTCTTCTAGTTCTTCTTTCCTTCTGAACTTCCATGATGTTTGCACGAATTGTATTTATATTCGTGTATCAGCTCTTTTAAAAAAATTACCTGCAGTTTTTTCTTAAAACTGTAGAGCTAGTGTTGCAATTTATTCTGCTGTAGCAATAGAAGTTCGATAGATAACCATTTCACTATATCTAGCGAAATAACAGAAGAGTTTCTTTTACCCTGAAAGAGCAATAAATTAAATCAGAAAAAGCAAAAAGGGGCAGTGGAAACATAAGACTGGGACTTTTAACAAGCCTTCAAAATCGATACTAACCTCAAGTCCTATGAAAGCAGCTGGCAGGGTCGAAGAATGGCCCATGAGAGAATAATCTTCCTGTCAATAATGACGAAAATTATGCTCTTTGAAACTGTCATGTTTAAAGTTTTGTTATTTCAACAACTTATATTCTCCCAAATTAAGAGTCTACTTAGACTTTACAACTTATTTAAGGACAAACGAATTTCAACCTAATCAATGATTGAAAACTAACTTGTTTGGTACCTTGGTTATGTCTCAAAAAGGAATACTGGATTCTTGATTGGGACAGAGGGTGTACAAAGCATTTTATTGATGTGGCCATGTTAGCTAAACTCCATCACATTCAGCTTGAAAAACTGAAATGCAAGAAAGAAAAATATTTTCTAACATTTATGCACAGACGATAGATATAGACAAACCATATGAGGTTCATCAATTCACAAACAATATGAAGTTCAAATTACTCATTGATTCACAGACGCGTCAACCAGCTCTTATTAATAACCAATGGAGTGTAACAAACTGTTGATACTATAAAGGGAAGATCAATCCTTAAAGTAGTACACAAAAAGAAGGGGAAAGAATATACAATCTTAATTACTGAATACTGAATACTATTCATTACACCGCAAATTTCAGCCCATTTTTGACCTCTTCAGTTCTTGCTTTAAGGACTATATAACAAGAAAAATGTGTATTGACGATTAAAGAAAACTAGGCTTTGTTGCACTTTTTTAACAACATATCCATCTTACCATGGATGGAACATGTGTGGGAGAATTGCACTATTTATTCTAACCATTTCTTTGGTCAGTATTATCAGAACTGGCATCTGGGTTAGAAGCAGCCACAACAGAGCTTCGCAAGGTAGAATTGACTGAAGTCTGTCCATATGCTTGGGGGTGCTGGATTACTACTAGAATTGAATCCGTTAAGCTTCCATCAGGAGAAGAAGTTGGCTGCAAAAGTAAAAGCTGGATTAGTACAAATTCCATCTTAATATCCATAAAACCCACAAAATGCATATTAACCAACTTGTATTGACTGGAAAAATGGATGGAAATGTCAGATACCGAGTGGGGGTTGAAGCTTATGTATTATGATTGAGATTGTTCTATTAGATGATGCATAGTTGGACCCCCGCCCCGGGGCAAATGTCAAGGTAAAAAAGATGAGATGGCCTTGAGTTTGAGCTAGCATCACTTACCACTCCAATGTGCCATTCACGACTACTAAAAGCTTTGAATGCTGCTGCATCCATTTCCTGCAGTAACGTGAGTTATAAACATCAGATATTGGAACTGTATTAACACTATATATATATTGACAAATCTGAATGCAACTATTACTTCCAAATACAATATACCATATTTCAAGAGGCATTTTGGACCACTTTTTTAAGCTTCTTGCAATAGGTTGACCATCAGCTATGTAAGTAGAAAGCTATTTTCGGTGTTTGAAAAACATATAATGGTGCCTAATAGACTAAAGAAAAACTAGTTTGCAATAAGAATATAGATAGTACTTGTTCATAAGCTAGTTCTGAAACAAGAATCAGTTTTATAGAATGGAAAATAAAAGGCTAGTATAGTGTATCTGTGGGTAACTTTTAGCAGTGTTCAAATGTTCTACAGAACGTACAATGCTATAGATGGGAGGCACCATTCTCTCCCCTTTAGACTTTAAAGTCGGCACAACGGAGAACCGTGGTGCCAAATCTTGTGACCTGAAAGTCCATCTGTAATAAAGAGGAGCTATTTAGCAGTTAATCAGAGGGTGGAGGACAAAAAAAGAATCAGATTCTGTTATACAGATTAGTAAGTCAATAAATCTAGAAAACTGAAATGCTCCCATGTTGGAAACCCCAAAAGAAAACGTACCCTATGTACAGAAAGATGCAGAATTGTGCCAACTCTCGAACTAATAACCGAAGCCAATAATTTTCCAATGAATTGTCCATGTTAATGAAAATCTGTAAATCAAAAAGTCCAAATATGGTACCAATCAAGTTTGTAGATTTTGTATTTTTCTTCTTCTAAATGCAACTATGCAAGTGCAACTAAATAAAGTAAGGATATCCGTACCGCAATTTCCGCCACAGCTACAATCTGCATTGCACCTCGAAATTTCCTGGAAAGAGCAAATGCAAAAAGCAGACTAAATTTAAACAATATTCCTCTTTTCAATGAATTATACTATGAAGAGAAACGTAATATGCACGAGAACTTATTGAAAAGGGATGTGTGCAGTACATACTTGAACATAATGTATTTTGTATAGACTGCATCTCGCATGGATTGTACATCCTCAACCTCTATAAAACTCAATTGTTCACGTAGAACTAAAAGGTTTTGAGATATATGACGAAATATCACATAGAAGGAAAAGGAATAGTTAAGCACCAGAAGGACCTGACAGGCCTAGCATTAGTACGTCACCAAGAAGAATTTCGTTTCTTGTAAAATCAATAAAAAACCATCACTAATTTAACATTATTACGATTTAGCCAATTAAGAAAACTCACTGAGAAGTAAGGAATCGAAGCTCTATGACCAACAAGAATCAAATAGAAGACACATCCTAGTGCAGCTGTAGCTCGGCGTTCAGGTACTGAAAGACGCTCGCACATGATACAGTAGCCATGAGAAATGAGTAAGAAAGACACAAGAGAAGCCGTTTGAAAGAGCACCCCAGTTACATACACCCCAAATGACATCCAAAGCGAGCATATCTGAAGATAGAAGCATGAATACCTGCAGGAAAATGCTTTGGAAGTTTAACAATATTTTGAGAACAGAAGACATTATAATCAAGATGAAGATAGAGAGGGTGTAGAAATGATGATTTCCTGTACTACTGAATAACAAAATAATGCGAGCGGAATCAAGCTGAAAATTTTGTAACATTTTAGATTAGTATTCTTCTATGTATACAAATAGGCCATGTGAAATGCCAAAATTACTTAAATACATGCACAATAACAGAAGTAGTCATATACATGGATGAATTTAAAAGGTCAGCAAATAAATTGTGCTGCGGGAAAACTTAAGAACTTACCAAAAGAGGAATGATAGGGTGAGTTGCAATGCTTTAATCAATGGAATGGATGCAAGCGTCCACTGCAAATTATTCGACTGCTCTAGTACATGCATACAAATAGCAATAGAGGCAACAACATCGTTACTAAAAAGGAAAATAACAAAACAATTGAATTATAACGAAATAAGAAGGGAGACAAAACCATTAGGCAAATCAAATAAGCAATACAGGCATAATTGCATTTTATCCTAACTTTTAAATTAATAAAGTGCAGTTACAAAAAGGATCATATATATGCTGTATCAAAGAGAATAAATGGTAATACTGGTCCAAATCAAAATTTTAGGGATTTAATTTATTTATATATAATGAAAGAAGAAGAAGAAGAAGAAGCTGATATTGTGAATCAGAATGATCGCGCCACTTCAGTGTTGATTCGGAATTTCTTTTTCTTTTTTTGAGACCAACACCCAGAGTGTTAATTAGGATTTTGATGTTCAGGAAACAAACAAAATTTTTAATTCCGAACGCATTAAATGATTCGACGAAGCAAGATACATGCAGATTCCAAATCTTATTTTATTTTCTTCTCCATATAAATAACCGGCCAACACTCATTTTCTCGGCAACCAAACAATGAAATATTAAGACGCGGATTTCCTTCGGAGGCAAATGGAAGGTACAATTGAAAATTCAGTTCAAACACTCTCCCGGAAAAAGAAGAATATATAATAATAAAAAAATTAGTAGTTGAAATCTACGAGTAATGAACAGAGAAAATATATTAATGGACCTGAAAGTGGCGGTTTTTGTAAGTGTTAAAGGTCCAAGAACAAGCGGAGAGGACCCAGATAGACATGAGAGCCAAGTAGAGAGGAGCAAGTGGACGATACGCCTCGTCTATAACACTGCGTAAACTCTCCGTAGACGACGATGATGATCCCTCCATTTTTTTCTTTCAGAGAGGGCACTTGAATTTGTGTATTTGCTGTGGTAGTTTTAGTTTTAGTTTTAGTTTAGGGAGATGCTATATTTGCGCTCAATAAAATACACAGTAATATAATAGCCCACATGCACCGGATTTATGTGCAACTTTAACAAACCCCAGACAGATGTGTGTAATTTTGTGGCTATGTTCAATTTATTACAACCAATAATTTTTTTTCGGTTTTACAAAACTATTTGTTGGATATATAGTTAAAATAATGAATACGAAAGTTACAAAATCCCTACTATCTTTTGTCTATTTAACTTTTGTTGGCCCTTTCAAGATTTTATTGATCTTATTTACATCTCACTTTATAGACAAGTAAAACTTTAGTAATTGAACCTCTAGTTATAATAAATTATTATTTTTATAAAAAAAATTTATTGCACCTATTCAAACCAACTTATCTTAATTAAAATAATCCCAATCTAAAATTGAAACTATTCATTTGACACATAATATAAATAACTTATTGAAACATATTATGACACACATAAGTCAAAATACGTACTAACATCCTTTAACTGTTCTTCAATCATAAATTTAAAATTATTTGTTTCGCGCTTAATTATATCACTAGATTTTGCTTGCATGAAGGACTAAGGAGAGGTTGTTATTAATGTTAAGCAATTATTAATTAATTAGATATGATAATTCTCTAGAAATATTCCAAACCAATTGATCCACAATTACGATAGTAATTTACACTAAAAATTTATATAATAATATATCAATTGAAGATAAACAATTTATTAGTTAAACAACATATAGATCAACCATTTGCCTACACTAAAGTTCAGGTGTTCGAACCCTGTGTTGCCGCCCCCTTAAAAGTAAAGTACTAATTCGATCACTAAATATAGATATAAATATATAAAAAGTGTGGTTTATGGTTAAATTCATGTAAAAAAAAATAGGAGCCTAAAAAAAACGGAAATGTTATGGGCCAGATTTTGTGGGCCATGTTGGTAGAAAATTCAGTTGGTCAGTGGTCACGAAGTTGTCATTTGCAACAGAACCACTGCCCCGAGCTAGGCCAATTTCTTGGTCTTCACTTGATCATAAATATAATATATTTCATTGAATTTGTTGAAAAAGAGAAATTTTAGACTTTTTTTAACAAAATAAAAAAATATAGTTTTTTTTTATTCTAATAAAATTTAGGGAGTTTTCCCTCTTTGCCTAAATAAAATAACTAATTTGTGTAAGAAGTTAAAAAATAAAAAGTGGGATGATGTGATATGTTCTTTTACTTTTTACATTTTTCTATAAATAAACTCTTTTTTGAGTGGTGAGTAAGAAAATTTTCCATAAAAAATAAAGAAGAATAGAGAACATGCAACCACTTATAAAAAATGGATAACAACTTATTACATTATTCAATTTATTTTTCAATTTCACGTACAAATCAATTATTTTTCATATTATTGTCAAGCGGAATCTTAATATACGCACTTGCTAACATATTATCTATTGAGAACGAGTGACTAAAAATATACAATAATAATTTGTTAATGTGCTATTCATTAAAAAGATGTAGTAAAAATATAATATTTTACTACCTATTTACTAGGGTAATTTTAGCACAAAGTGTGACACGTGTTACGGGCATACGCAATTGATGAAACAAAAAGGGAGAGTAAAAATAAAATATAATTTTTTTGCTATATTTTAAAAATCAAATGCATTATTCCATCGTCTTTAATTATATTTTTACACGTTAGAAAAATCCTAGAATAGAAACGGAAATAACCTAATCAATTGAGGAAAGGAAGATCATAGATACAACGCTTTCCCTTGCCCAAGGAACCTTTAAAATAATTGAAGGCTTTTTAATTAGGGTAAACTACACTAAACAACCCCCCCCCTCCCCCGGGGCGGCTCAATTTTTTTTTTCTCATTTTACCCCTAATTTATAAAAGTTGATAGTAAACACCCTTAAACTATCGGTCATTATAACTTAACTGTCAAATTGACATAATTGGCCTTGTATAAATTTTAAAAAGGAAAAAGAAAGACATAAAAATTATAAAAATGAAAAAAAAAAAACAAGCCTCAACTCCTCTCCCCACCTATGATCCATTATTATATTTGTTAAACCCCCTCCCCCACCATTTCTTGGTAACCACCACTTCTCTCTCTCTCTAAATAAATACAAGTGTAATACAAATATATATATATATATATATAGAGAGAGAGAGAGAGAGAGAGAACATATACATATAACATATATAAATATATATTAGATTTGATAAATATACACATTAAATATACAAACTTACTTTAATTAGGGTTTTTAATTTAAGAGTAAATTTGTTAAATTTGAGATAGAGGTGGGGGTGAGTTTATTTTATTTTATTTTTCTATTTCTCTTTTTTAAACTTTGTACAAGGGCAATTATGTCATTTTGGGGTGAAATGATAAAGGCTAATAGTTTAAGGGGTAAAGTGAAAAAATGTGATAGTTCAGGGGGTTTAATGTATGTTACCCTATTTTTAATTATTATTGTTACATGCAGCTTGTAGATTAATAAAGAACAGCACATTAGGTGAACAAACTCCCCCTAACAAATTAAACTAGGAGTTTCTAAAATAAGTTTGTTTAGTCCCACTCCATTTAGCCCACCAAAGAATAAGAAAAAGCAAAAATCCTGCTCCATTTTAAGCAAAACTACCTAATATTCAACAATATTAGAGTCATCGTATCATAATGAAATCATTCCCAAAATATATATAAATTAATTGAAGGGAATCAAACAACCTCAAAAATAAAGTAAATTATGGGTCATGGTCTGGATGAATCTCTGGTCAAAGGATAATAAAGTTAGGTTGGCAGATCGGATGGTTTTCCATTATGGTTGAACCATGGATATTAATTAGTGCTCCATTAAGCAGACGTATTCTTGAATTCTATCAATACATATGGTTTTCAATTCTAGAATGTTGTGTACAACACCACTTTCTCTATGTTTTTAAGATATAATATAAATTATTGATGTTTGACAAAAAAAACTACACTTAAAATTACAAAATTATCTTTTTATTAATTTAGAGAAAAATTATTATTTGTAATGAGATTTGAATCATAACCTTCTTTAAATGATATATATTCTATCTACTCCAATAAATTCTATCACATGGACTTAAAATGTATTAAAAATTGTAAAAATCAAACATAAATTCTTAAAATAAAGACCGGGAGAGTATATTAAGTAAGATAATATCTATACTTGTTAACATCCTTTTTACTTGATATTCTCGTAACCAAAAAATCATGGGTTCGATTGTCGATCCTCATGATAGTTCTTTCTCAACTTTCAATGCTGCGTTTATCCATTATGTTGTAGAGTCTTATTTTTGTTGTAAAGTATTGTTCGATTCTCTTATTAGCAAAAGATTTTTTTATTGTTATATGTTTAAACTACATACAGATATTAGAGTTTGTATTTTTTGTCGAGTGAAATACGTACTGTTTCAATTATTTTGAAATCGATCCATGCCCAGTGATCATTAAACCTTAAACCTAAAACCGTTTATAATTTTTTTAAAGGTAAATATGAAATAGATTAAAAAAGAATTATATATGGATTAAGAATCTTAATTAAAATGGAATCTAAGAGTATCATAATGTATAATTTTAGTTTGTGTAAAATTTACACATTTTGTAAAAAAAATGTTCTTCAGTAGTCTTTTAAGAAACTTTGACAGGATTTGTGTAAAATACAAACCCAATTTACAGAACCACATCAGATAATCCTGCGTCTATTTTCTCGTCCTGTATCTAGAAATAAATGAATTTGAAAAACAAGAAAATAAATAGGGTGATTTGTACTTAGATACCCAAAGTTTTACCATAATTGGATTTTGATATCCATTTTTTTAGGTATTGGAATTTTGGTACTCATTTTCAATTTTTTAAATATTTTGATACCTGTTTTTAACAGTTCCATTAGTTAACTAAGTCAAGTCGTTAAGTCAAAACAAAAGAACATTTGTTATACCAAAAATGCCCATGTTTAATAAACAATAAAACAAATCATTCTCATTTGCCCTTTTAAGACTTAATCATCCTCAACTAAATTCAGATTTAAAGGGAAAAAAGGGATAAGTCCCAAATCCAAGAAAATCTAATTTTGTTCGTCATTCCTCAATCAACATATGAATCAAATTAAATTCAATATATGTCCCAAATAAATAAATTAAACCCAATCCCTTTATTTTCACCACCATAAAATCCCCCTCCTTTCTTGTATTCTTCAATCAATTTGCAAAATCAAACCCCCAAATCTTATACAAGTCGTTTAAATTTTTTTCTCAAAGACTGCACAGTTTGAATCCTCCCCATTCCCGTTGCTTTGCTCCTCACCTCCTCTGTTTTGAACGACTGCTATGACTGGGAGATCTCCAACAATGGACTATTCACCGGAGCTCGAGAGAGAGAAACCCACTTACCGAAGCTCGAGATATAACTGTATATATGTATAGCTATGGATATATATATATATATATTATATACAGTTATATGGATATATAACTTGATGCCGTGAGAGAGACCCACTTATCGGAGCTCGAGATATAACGGTATATATAGCTATATATACATATATATACAGTTATGTGTATATATAATTTGATGACGTGAGAGAGAGAGACCCACTTACCAATTTCGAAGCTTGATGCCGTGAGAGAGAGAGCTCGTCGGAAGTATAACTTGATGCCGTGAGAGAGAGCGGGGGAGAGCTTGATGCCGTGAGAGAGAGAGAGAGAGAGAGCTCGTCGGAAATATTTTAAAGAGAGGGATAGCTATATATGTGTAGCTATGGATACATATATGAGAGAGAAAGCTCGTCGAAAAAGTGAGGCTATTTTTGGGGGAAATGGCAACAAGAAGAAAATAGGCGACAAATATCGTTGAGGGCAGTTTTGCCACTTTACAATGAACTTCACGTCAATTTAACGGAAAAGTGATAAATGGGTACCAAAATGCCTAAAAAATTGAAAATGGATACTAAGATACCAATATATAAAATAATGGATACTAAAATCCAATTATAATAAAACTTTGGGTACTTAAGTACAAATCACCCAAATAAATATAGGATAAGTTCTACATCTAGAAATAAATGAATTTGAGAAACAAGGAAATAAATATAGGATAAGTTCTACTTGTGCGTATTTAATTAGTAGTTTAATATTTACACAAAAATCTAAAACAGACTGTTGGAGTACAAAACAAATTCTTTATTATTTTTGTGTAAATCTCACTTTGACACGTAGGATTTACACAAAATTTATACAAGACGATTGGACATACTCTAAATTTGTGAATTATAAATTGGTGGATATACATATAGATTTTGAAAAGGGTAATATTGTAAACTTCGTTTAAAATTTTTATAATTTAAGAATGAATTAACTACAAGATCTTGCGCATAAAAATAAAATCACCCTTTGGATATATCTACCCCAGCTAATATATTCGTCATCATGGGCCGTGCTTTGGGGTAAGCTCATATTTTGATCTGGATTTGGGCTCGAAAATCAATCAAGTATTCAAGAGCAATCTACCGGTTTCCATTCCAACTTCATTTTTATGTAATTTTTTCAAATTAAAATTTGATTTTTTTTTTTTATAAACTTGAATATCCACCATAGACTCGTTGATAGGTTTTAACGAATAATTTCAAAAGTACTAATTTTATAAAAATTGAATACTTACTATGGAGTTTGAAAATCCTTTAGGTGAAAAGATCGCAGATAAATCAAAAAGTGGATACTAGCTACGCAATTTTTATCAAAAAAAGAAAAGAAAGAAACATTAGTTTTATGACATGTACACAATAAAACTTTTGTACTCATTCGAAATTTAATATAATGATGAGCGAGAAGAATAATATTGTATGCGGTGGTGGCAAGAAGGGCTAAATCAGGTTGAAGCCCTGCCCAAATTATTACAAATCCCTGCAGGTGCTCTTTTAGCTCAGGCCACCATGCCCACAATACAATTTTAAATATAATGATCAGCAGGGAGACTAATTTTAAGAAAGATATATATGATGTATAAAAGGGCATGGCCTATGGGCTTTGGCAATGGTGAATGCATATATATTTTATTTTTCCAATACATATAGGCCTCGTTTGATTCAGGGATTAGGATCAGTGGGATTAATAATACCAGTATTAATAGTACTGGATTATTAATCCTGATATTAATTTAATACCAATACCCTGTTTGATTCATACAGTATTAATACTGGGATATCTCATGCTGATATTAATACCATGTTTAGTTCTGTAACTTGTATACGAGATTATATTTTGGACTAGTGGCATTTTTGAAAATATTATACTAGTAATGGCATTTTTGAAAATATTATACTAGTAATGGCATTTTTGAAAATATATGGTTCCTTTTTCTTAATCCTGGATAAACAATACCACCTCCCCCCGGTATTAAATTATAGCACAAAGAGTGGTATTAAGTTAGTACCGGTATTAGTAATCCCAGCACATTTGTGCGAATCAAACAAGGTATTATAAAAAAAGTGGTATTAATAATCTCATCCCACTTTTTAATACCCGAATCAAACGAGGCCATAGGGGATTAAAATGTCCTGTAACAGACAGAGTACCTGTAGCCCAATTGGAAGTGAAGACCCTCTTTGTGAAGATGAAGAGTCCTCTTTAGCGTAACGTACACCTTCCGCCGTTTCGAATTTTGATTGCCCTTTCCACGTTCATCCCTTTTTGTTTTAGTTCTTGGGACTTTCAAATTTAATTAAATTATATAATTAATTGATTCCAGTGCTCAAAATTGGTATAACAAATAAAAAATTATTTCATGTGAAAATATTAGTTAAAATCTAGTTTAATTATTTTCCAATTTACATATAGAGCAACTTAAGATTATTTAATTCAATATATAATTTATTTATTATTAGTGTTTGTTTGCAAAAATTAATTCATGTATATAAATAAATCATACTGCTTTTAGCACTCAAAGGGAATCTTTTGTACTATAATATCTTTTTTTTTTAGTAATTTTGAACTTTTGGTGAATTTTGAAGTGCTAAAAGAATTATTCAGAGAATTATTAGCCATACCATTAATAAAATAATTTAATTCGTAAGATACTTAACATAATTATACTTTGGATAATTTTATTTATATCCGCATTTTCTTACGATTAATTCACGTTATTAAGTTAATACGCGTTGCTTGTTAAATTAATCTGCGGACGTAGATAAACTTAATTTTTTTTTATTGATTTATTAATTTTATAAATATTATTCTATTAACAATTTAATATTAAAATATTTATTAAATTAATGAGTATATTTACTTTAATTAAATAAATAAAAATATTTACATTGATAAAAAGTAAAACTAAAGTAAGGCTTTTCGTACGGGTCCCTACCACAAATTTTTTTGAATACTTCTTTGCCTATAGGTATTACGGGTGGTACAAAAGGATCCACGCGAATCAATTGAAAATATAAATTTTATTAGACCACTTTGTGAGGTAGAATATAATGCAAGCTTTGTTCGCCGTACAAAAAGACGTACTCGAATTGGGGCCTCCTTAATTTTTAAACTAATTACTTGAATCCATTTCTTAAGAAAACTGTGCTATGTTTTTCTGTTTTTATGTTACAGCTCGCCTAAACCAAAGATTGGGTATTAGAATTAATTACTTATTATTGCTGTTTTGCTTTTTAAGTATTGATCATCCATTGCTTTTGACAAGTTGATACAAATTTATTATTTGGATAATAATACAGCTCGTGTATATATGGTAAATAAACCGAATGCTAATAATATATATATATATATATATATTTATATAACGTTCGACAAGTTCATTGGACTTAATTAGTGTCTAATCCTACTTATTAGCGCCCTTTACAATCAAGTTACTGA
This sequence comes from Lonicera japonica, assembly GCA_021464415.1. NCBI lineage: Eukaryota > Viridiplantae > Streptophyta > Magnoliopsida > Dipsacales > Caprifoliaceae > Lonicera > Lonicera japonica. The sequence continues at coordinate 4,021,921 of CM038467.1, read as the reverse complement.
AAATAGCATATGTTGGAGCATTGTGTATTTGAGAAAAAAACTTAGACAAGACAAGATTGGTGTTTTTCCAAGTCCTACATAGGAGAAAGAAAAAACCTTCATGGGTTTTTATATGGATAAATTTGCTTAAGGGCTTGAACCCTTTGGGCATTAGAATTTTGTGCCATTGGGTGAGAACTTGGATGAATGTTGTTCACCACGCGCGCCGACCGACCGGTCCGAGCTCAGGCTTTGGGTTAAATAAAATATATTTCAAAATTTGTTTTTTAAATTTCAAAAGTGGTCAAACCACTTCCAAAAATGGCTCCCAATTTTCTGCCAATGTCTTCGTCAATTTTTCCACCGAAACGGATTTTTTATTATTATCCTACCGTTTTAATTTTATCTTCAATATATAGAAATGAAAAAAAAAATCTTCACAATCAATCTCTTTGTAAGCAACGTAAAACTGAAAAAATTCAAAAACCTTAGAATTTTTTTTTTGCCTTCGGCGGTAAAAAGTTTTACCGATTCCAAGCATATATTTTAGAGTATTTGTTGAACGATCAACGATAGTGCACATCGATCGTACATGAGAGTATCTGGGCTGTTTCATCTTGGGACGGCATGGCAATTACTGAACTGCTAGCTCAATTCCGGGCAGAGCCGCGAAACATCTTAAAGAGAGCGACCTAGTTCACGACTCAACCCGATATACTCTTTCTTTATTTAATTTCCGTTTCTGCAGTTCATATTTTCAACAGTATATAGTAATTAAAATAATCAAGCAAACACTTACTAAGCGATAAATAAGGAACCAAACAAATGTTGTCTGTTTAGATTCATTCTTATTAATTTTCCAATTGGTTGATAGGGTGAATATCATGCACGTAGTGGATCGCCTAACAAAAATATTTGATCAATTAAATATTTAATACTTTAATTTGTGCAAAAGTTTTTTTTGTTCATGTTTTGGGCCACTTGCATTTTGCATTATAAAAATCCCTGGAGTATATCATATGGTAATTTGCACCAAATAAATAAGTTATGTACATTTGTAATGTCTGAATTTTGCATATGTTTACTTGCACAACAAACTTATATACTACTAACTCATATGACATGTTTATTACATACATGTGAGGAGTTGTAGACTCAAGCTTTTTCAAAATAGCCTTACAAATTAAAATATGACCCCTTTTTTCTTTTCTTTTTTTTCTTTCCAGATTTGGGTATAAATAAGAGGGTGACCTCACCATCTATTTATTAGCGCAAAAAGGAGCTAAGTTAGTCTTGATCTCTCTAATGTTTGAAATCAAATAAAATTTCACTACCATTGTTTTTGTCTAAATATATAAAACAGCAACACAAAAAAAGCAAGCAATCCAATTAATTACTAGATCAGCTGAAGGTTTGAACTTTTGCACAAATACAACGGACAGTGGAATAAGTCAGCCAACGGACACATATATAAAAGATTGTTCACCTTTAAGGACTTGTGCGATATTGAGATGGTGGCTTTAATATATTGGTTATTTTGGATAATCACAATACGCTCCCCCTGCCCGAATAACCCTTCTCACAAAGTCACAAGGCATTCGATCGGATTGGAGCCTGATAAGAATTCCTCTTATTTTTATTTTAATTACCACAACTATTCAACACTATAAATATTATTATTCTACTTATGTGCTCATATTATGGGATACTTAAAATAGTACCGATTCTTTAGAGTTTTTTAATGATATATGTTACCGATTTTGTATATTAATAACGGTGAAATTTGATCGAGATATATGTGATACTCTAAAATTATAAAATATGAATAATTATTAAAATAGGTAACGCTGTGTGATAATCGGAAATACCTAATATTTTTTTTAATAGGTTACTTAGTTGTTTTTGTATCCAAAAACTAATACAAGGTTTCTTTTTCAAATAGTGAGAATTTTTATAATATTATTTTTTTAGTGAAAACAAAATAAGCCATGAAATTAAGTTATTCCTGCTCTTTTCAATCCTTTGCAAATTCCTTGGTTACTCTTTTGTATATCATTCCATTCCTCTCTTAACCATCTATATTCATAGCTCACATGAAAAGGTTAAAAAAAATAAATAATGCTCGAATGTGTATTAAAAAAAAAAATGCATCTTGAAAACAATAATAATAATAAAAATAAAGGTGGAATGATATATCCTGATGCATTAGGTGTTATCGTTAGGTTAAGGGTCACTATGAAGTATCAACTATCAAAGTGTGAAGGAATCCGTAATCTTTCTTTCCCCTCATCCCCAGGCCTAACCTTTTTTTTTTTTCTTTATCAAAAGTTTATTTCCACGGGATATTTGTGTTAGTTACTAGTCGAGCAAGCACGCACACAAAAGTCTCTGTTTCTCTCCAAAATAAATACCCCATCTTCGTTACTCTCCCTTTCCCCATCTACTACTTGTTTGTCCCTTTCCCCATCATACTAATACTAGTAGTCAGTCCCCCCACCCCCTTCTCTCGTGATTAATCCACACTTCATTTATCAATCCACACTTCATTAATCCCCATTCTAAAATAGACTACTTGTACTAACTCCACCGCACCGTCAACAATGGTGACTGAACTCACATCTTCATCTTCATCTTCATCATCATCAAAACCCATCTCTACCCAAACACGCCCTAAGAGATCCAGAGCCAATAAAATAACTACCACTAGTAACAAACACCCAATTTACAGAGGAGTGCGTATGCGTAGTTGGGGCAAATGGGTCTCCGAAATTCGACAACCTCGTAAAAAATCTCGTATATGGCTTGGTACTTACGCCACCCCTGAAATGGCAGCTAGAGCCCACGATGTGGCGGCGCTCAGCATTAAAGGTAGTTCGGCCATTCTTAATTTTCCCCAATTCGCCGAGTTTTTGCCCCGACCGGCGTCTATTTCACCGCAAGATGTTCAAGAAGCGGCGGCTAAAGCCGCGGCAATGGAAGATTTGGGTTCCACGTCATCCTCGTCTTCCTCAAATTCGCCTACAGCGGATGTTTCGACAAATTCGGATGAATTGGAAGAGATAATTGAGCTGCCGAGTTTGGAGGAAGGTTTTGACTCGCCCGAGTCAAGGAACGAGTTGGTGCTGATTGACTCGGTTGAAGGGTGGCTGTATCCACCGTGGTGTGTGGCGGAGAATAGTGTAATTGAAAGTAGCTTTGAAACTCTGACGTGGGATTGTTAAATGCTGCATGTGGATATAGGCGACTACTTCTACACTAAAACTCCGTAACTCTGTATCTCTTTTTCTAAAATTTAATACTTTACAATGTCCATATAATTTTATATATTATACCTTTTTTTCAGTTAATTAGCATAGCATTTTTTATTTGAAATGTGAATTTGTGCTTGAGGAAAAGTGAATTCTTAATTAAAATAAAAGATATTATTATTTCTTATTATGTATTTGAAAATTTACGAATAAGAAGAATTTTTTTATTTAACATGCTTTCATCTTAATTTGTTTTGAGCAAACTACATAATTGAAAGTCATGGGAGAAAAAATAAATAAAAATACACCATATAATTGGATAGAGTTATGTGTCGTGTTGTACTCTTCATCAAAATATATATTGGGTAATCTTTGTGCGGCTTAGCTTGAAAATTGGATCCCCAAAACTTAAGTACCGAGCTAACTAACCAACCAACTCAACAAAATAAACTTCAAAATGTTCAGTTGCCCTCACGTTTAACATATTAGTGTTTCTTGCAAAGAAAATCAATCCTTTTTTTTTTGACAGAGTCAAGTAGACAACAAAACTTTCTTTCTTATTTATCCTTCAATGATGTAAATTTTAAAAGACTCATTTACATACATATATATATATATATATCTATATATCGTGTAAGCGATCTATATGCGTTGTAGTAGTTTAATACTACTAATCATACAAGAATTTGCTTGCATCCTAAAGCACTTTAAAAGAATTCATATAAATATACTATATTGTATTCATCAAAAATTGATAATTCGTCGATTTAGTCATTTTAGAATATCTCAAATTAATGCACATATTTTGTTTTAGGGATCTTGCAAATTCTTAATCTTATATGAGACACAGTTAATGTACTAAATATCGATCATATGACAAAAATAAGTTGTTTTTTTAAAAAATACATGTTTTCATAATTAGTTTTTAACCAAATTTAGATTATTATTTTAAGAACAAAGTATGCGCGTTTCCTTTTGAGTGCAAATTTTATAATGTATATGCATGTTATTTTCACAGGAGCCAAGAAATTATTTGAAATTCAAGACCAAAAATTTTAGGTTCTGATTTTTTCAATGTAAATTATTTAAGTAGCATCCTCCAATATCCAAGTTTGTTCAATGATAAGTGACGTCAACCAAAATATATATATATATATAAGTAATAAGTCTTAAAATTTAATTATGACAATGTTTTCTGGTGACTATTTAATAAGAGTGGTATTATTTGTTAAATTAATTATACTTATTGTTAGGGTCATATACAATTTTAAAAATATATAATATAACTTTTTAATATAATATTATATTTTAACACAAAGATAAAATAATTTATTAATATGCGCATTTTAGAATATATAAAACTTCTCTCTTTTTTTTTTTTTATTATCAAGAAAAGTAATAATGAGAATATTTTTGTTCAACAAAAATGGATAACGATGCAGAAAGATACTAAAAGAGCTGCTGCATTATAGAAATATAGCCGTTGATGGTAGGGGTGTTGTCAGAAATCCGAAAACCGAACGAACGAACCGAACCGATCCGTTGCAATCCGAAATTTCCCGAACCGAAAAAAAAACCGAAACCGAAATCAAAAATCGAAACCGAAACCGAATGATTTGGGTCGGTACGGTCTGGGGATATCGGGGTCCCCGAATTGGACCGAATAAATTTATATTGGTGTAGAAAAAAAATATGGTCTCCAATGATTTCTACTTAATGTTCAATTTCTTCCTTACTTAAGTTGTCCCCTATTTACAAACGTTGAAAAAAAAAATGAAATTTCTGTACAACAACCAATGAAAAATTGCCACGTCAACTATAGAGAATTTCTATCACCATTTTACATTTATAATGGTGATAGAAATTACTCAATCCCAATAACTTCCACCTAGGATTAAGAAATAGATACATTATAGAAATTTTTTTGTAGCACCTTTTGAGTAAATTTTTTTATTATTGCATTTGAACTATCATAGAAATTTGCTAACAATACAATACAAAACCGAATGAGATGGCCGAACCGGACCGAAACCGATTTTTTCTATAATTTGGGGAGGGTTTGGGTTTCATAGGTACGAAAATTACCGAAACCTTGGAACCGAACCGAACACCGAACTATAAAATTGGAAATGGCCTTAAGAGTTTGGGGTACCCTGCAGTTTCTACCCGACCGAAAAACCGAAAACACCCCTAGTTGATGGTAAGTTGGCCACGAAACAATGAAATAAATAAAAACAAACGGAGACCAGTTTAGGTGATAATTGAAGCTCTCTTTTAAGCTTGAATCTGTATAGCATATATATATATATACACAAATCATCATTCACAGGTCAGTCTGTAGTGTGGGGCACTAAACTTTTTGCGGGAACAATTATGACGTACGAAAATGACATTTCTTCAATCACCTTTCTATTTTTTTAACTATGCATCTTCACGAGATACTTGAATTAATTTCCGGTTACTCCTTCCGTCTCAATTTAATTATCATATTTTTAAAAATTAAAATTAAAAAAATATAATAATTATTCCAAAAAAATATTTATTTTAGAAAATGTCATTTACTTTTCTTTTAATAAAAAAAGTGGCGGGACTCAAAATAAAGAAAGTAGGGAGAACTTAAAGGATAATATTGAAAAAAAAAAGACAATTAAAAAAAAGGTTTTATTAGAGAAAGATTTTCACACTAAAGCCAATGAATAATTTTTTTGTAAATAAAGGGCCTATTTTTTTATTTTATTAATAATATGACATGTGTTTTTTTTTTCATTATAAAATGACATCTCAACCCTTAAAATAAACTAAAAAATACCAATATGCATTAAAATATGGATTGCAATATGAACTTTGCAGTCCATATTTCACTGCAATATGAACTTTGAAGTCCATATTTCACTGCAATATGAACTTTGCAGTCCATATTTCTAGTGCAAAGTTCATATTGCAGTCCATATTTTACTGCAATATTCATATTTTTGTGCAAATTTCATAAAGAGGGGGTAATTTAGGTAATATATAACATGTTTTTATTAATTAAATGATATTTAAATTTATTCAAATACCTTCATTTAAAATATAAAATAAAATAGGTCTCTTACACTAATTATCAATTAAAAATAGGCCCTTCATTCAAAAAAATATTATTCATTGGAGTTTTGGTAAAAATCAATGTGTAGTAAAACCTTCTACCTAATTTCTAGAAAAAAAAGTTGTTGTAATTAATGACATGCTAAATATAAAAAGTGGACAATTAAATTAGGACGGAGAGAGTATAAAAGGTATTGATTAATTTCCATTTATAAAGGCATTGATTATTAGTTATTAGAGATTTTACTTTTGTCAAGAATCAATCTGAAGAGTTTTTAATCAAACCTAATGTTTTAAGTTAATTTAACAGTGACTGACTACTAAACTACTCTTAACGGTTACATTCTTATTTTTTTTTTGAACAATTACACTTAGAAGAATTTAAATACGAGATTTCTGCTAAATTAAATACGAGTTTCATTGTCTTTCTTGCCTTTTCTAAACGGTTCTATTATATATAAAATGTCTGTTGGTCTCGTGGCATATTTTATGTATAATTATTAAAATAATTTGAGTTTAATTTTCATAAATAAAGTTATCAAAAAAAATAAATTCCAACAATGTTGAGAGTCGAATTAATTTATTTCTATCAAACGCTCCATTTTGGTTGTAGTGATAAGTTTTCCGTCCATTCAAAGTAGAAAGGCAGCTATTTATTATTATTATTATTATTTTATTTTATTCTGGGAAATGGACCATAGAATTGATACAGCTAACGTTAAAAGCCTGCAAATTTCCCACTTGTATCCTTTTCGTATTCCAGCCATGCGCAGTGCAAATTAAAGGTTGTTTATTTTGTCTTTTGTTCTATTTCGTTTCACTGCCTTTTCCATCTCAAAATTTGTGTACTATGAGAACTGTCGTAGCTTTTACAATCGCTCCTTATTTTGTCTCTTTTATGAAATCATGTTAATGAGTGGTGTTCGCTTAAAAATAAAATAAAAATTAATTAATAGAGTTATCATCAAAATAATTATAATTATTGATATTCTATAAAAGAATATACAATATTATTAGAAGTATATAATATTACTTTTCAAAATAATATTATACTTTAACAAAATATAATTGTTTTAACAATAAGAGTACTTTAATTAATTAATGAAACCTGATCTCTTAAAATTAAATAAATAATTGTATAAAAGTATAAATATTTTGGTAATAAAAATGCCTTAATTAATTAATGAAGCTTGATCTCTTAAGATTAACTAATTGTACGATGCACGCGCGTTGTCTTTGCATTGTTCATCTATTACATCTTGTCTCCTGAGATCACAACAATTTTAGTTGTATGTTTCAGCTCAAAATAATAGGTACCAACAACTGCAGCAGGTTAATTTTTTTTTTTGAGAATCTAACTGTGTTTATTTTAAATAGGTTGAATTAGAGCCTACTTTAATAAGCTTTAGTTTTTATGTCTCCCATTGAGAATTTAAATCTGATAAAATATATATATATATATATATAGGGCAATAGCCACTCCTAAAATTTCATATATATTTTAAAAGTGGTATTACCCTCTGTTTGATATTAAAAAAAAAAAAATCTTGTTAGAAACAAATTTACCCTTTGATCAACACGAATCACTCTTTTATGATTATCGACAGTTCCTAAAACTGCCTCTTGCAAGATTGTGGTTGACATTACCAGAGACTTCAATTATATATATAGATACATATTATAAAAGTCGGTCAACGTACCGATCGAGCACAAAGTCTTGCAGGCCAACCCCATAATATTTTTTTAATTTCCAAACCCAATGAGTTGCAGGATCCATACAACATTGGATAATAGTAAGAAAATACGTTTTTTTTTTCTTTTTTGAAAAAAAAATTATATATTAAATTACAATGGGGAGATTGGGTGTCTTTGGTCACCAATGGAAGGTGAAAAAGAATTGGTGAGAAAGAATTGAAAATGAAAACTTTGGCCGCCTAGCGAATGAGGATTTTGTCAACTTTGGTTAATAAATGAAGTAAAATAGATAGAATCATCTAAAAATGGGAGCACATGGTGTGTTACATTCCAACGGTCCCGGATTGGCAGATTAAGATTTTGTTTTTGAAATAATATTCTACATACTTCTTCCACCACTTCCTCGCGCTACTGGGAGCTAGATGATATATATATATATATATGTGTGTGTGTGTGTGTGTTAGATTTAATTAATTAATTGTGTACAATTTCCTCTTTTAACTATATATAGTTTATTTAATTAAGAATTCATGTTTAAATTTAATGCAATTTTAGAACACGCTATTTTTTAGTGGTGCGCTGAAGCATCTCCTTTAATTTCTCTGACATTAGAGAAGGTATATTTAATTTTTTAGTCCATGGACCATGGTATTCTTTTCTAATCCAAGTTGAACATTTTTTTCCTCTTTCTCAAGGATGCATTGATTTTCTGTGTACAACTTGACGAACATGGGTGGATATATGATATATATATATATATATATGACTTATAATTATGTATACGATCATCGTGCATTTGGTCTAACACATCGCCGGAGTGGTATTAATTGAGTCTGTTGACCAAAATGACCCCTCTCGGGCCTCATCAGCATTAACTTTAATTAATTTGTGTTGGTCAAGAAATGGATGTTAGCTTCTGTTAGGTTATCACTTATCGCTCATCATTTTTTTTTAAGTTTATACAAACTGATTTTATTATAAAATAAAATAGAGTGATCAAACCAGTAGTTTATATGTATATATATTTGGAAGTTATGATGACACGTTTCCCAAATTAAATAAAATATGAATTTTATTGTTTTATACAAATTTTAAATGAAACAAGACAGTATATAAGGTTTTAATAAAAGTGACGTTTGAATGACAACAACACGGGAAATAAAATTAACGTAGGAAAAAAAAAAAGAAGAAGAAGTCAATTTTAGCAAAATGTGGAAAGATAACAGAACATGCATGTTTACAGCAGTAGTCATAAAAACAATCATACACCATTTGGACCATAATCACACGCATTAGCCGCTTGGCCCGCTCCTACGTTGTTTGATGCTGTGTAGGTAGGTGGTCTCCAGCCTAATTATTTAGGTACATATATATAAATAGTATTATATATGGGGCATTTCATTCAAATTATGTTGTATACGATTATGCGCCAAATAAAAGTTTTTCTTTTAAAAAGAACAAAGTCATCAATCAATACAAAAGATTTTCACGAATTGAATTGAACAAATAAACGAAAGAAAGCATACGCTTATTCAATAGCTCATTCTAATATCCAACAGCATTTTTCCATTTAGTAAAATAAACTGAATGTCTTCTTTTATATATACATATATGATAAAAACGCATCTTTTATTGAGTAGAAATGGAGAAGAGGAAAGACAAAACAAAATACTTTAAAAAAAAATAATGGAGCCTGTGATGAATTTGAAATTATAACTAGATTAAACTGTTGATAAGATAACTACCAATTCCTCTCTCACAACTTTTTTTTTTTAATACAAGGCGAATTGATCATATTATTCCAAAATGGGATGATTGTACAAGCAGTTTGAACCTGACCGTTTTGTATAAACTAAAAGAGAAAATTCATGTTTACAGGCTTTTTGGATAGTACGAAAGAAAAAAAAAAGGAGAAAATATAATTGAAATCAATATTATTTAAAAAGAAATAAGATTCCAATATAGCTATTGCGTATCATTGATTGAGTTTCATTTCATCTTTTATTTATGTTATTGGATTATGTTAACGTGTGTTCTAAACATATATGTTATGCCCCTATAAATATAAAAAAATATATTATAATATGAATTAAATTAAATATATATTATCATATAAAGTGTTATTTTTTTATTTATAATATAGTTAAAGGCACTTATTATTATTTTTCTACAGTATTTTATTTCGTAACTTAGATTAATTCCGATGCTGTCCTTATAGTTGTTGAAAGTTTTCTTTGTTGTATATTGGGGTTCAATATATAAAAATAGTTAAAGTATTGAGGTTCGGTAGATTGTCAGGATTTTTGAAACATCCCACATAAATAATATTTTCTCACATAAAAACTTTTGCAATAAAGACGTATCATCTGTTTGTTGATTTCTTGTCTTCAATATGTTTACTCTTTTATCATCTAACATAAAAACTGAAGAAATTTTTTAAAAGGACATAAGGAAACAACACTCGTCATTTTTTAACTAGTCGAACTGAATTTTAACTTAAAATAAGGGGAATTAATGTTGCCACTTTCATATTTGTAAAAGAAACATATAATGTTTAAAATTAGATGTTATTTAGTTGGTTTTAAAGTTGTGTCATATTTTAAATTTAAACTAAATTTTTTACTTGATTATTTGTGTTTTTATTTAAAAAATATATAATATTAACGTAAAAAATGAGATTTGACCTCTTATTATATCTCACTGTCGACTATTTATTATTTTTATTTTTTTTAAGTCATTGTATTTATATTGCAGACTAATTGTGTATCTATGACAATCTAGTATATATATATACTCGTGGCTAATCAACAAAAGTAAAGGTGCTAGCAAGTTGGTAAGACGTAACTTTCTTGGTTCATCACCAATGAAATGAATATGAAAAATAAATAAATATCTTGCCTTTTCGATCGTCTACTTTTTAATTAAGTTTATTTCTTTGCTGAATATAGCGTCCCACGTGGCTTATAGCGACTCACACCCCCGAAAAGGTTTAGAGAGAGTTCCTGTTGTCAGCATGCACTACAATGATATGGACAAAATAAAATAAAATTGGTTCATTTTGAGGTGAAACTAAAGATGGTAACGGATCGAATTTGAGTCGGATTTATAAAATTTATTTTTATTTTTATTATTAAAAATCATTTCCATCTTCGATTTGAGGATGGAGATTCCCTATTAGGGGATGGGTACGTCCTCATGGGAATTCCGCAATAATTTTTTTTTTAAAACTAAAAATAAAATATGAAAAAAATGGGAAGATATAAATAATATAATATAAACTTAGGCATTGAAGAGTCTTTTTTTTAAAAAAAATAAATTTAAGAGAGGTCTATGTCTCTCCCTTAATCCTACGAATAAAGAAAAACCCTCCCCTCCCACCCCATGAGTCGAACCCTTGACCTCAAGGTAAGGGTGGAGGTTGCCTATCACTGGGCCAACCCCTCTCCTCTAGGCACTAAAGAATTATTAACTCTCTTTAATAAAAGTAAATATTGCTTATTTAAAGGGATAAATAAATATTTTTTAAAAAACAAAATTGTAGAAGTGATCTATATAGTGATTAGATCACATTTACCAAATTTCATAAAAAAACTTCAACCTATAAGTGGGTAAACCAAAAAAGTATAAATATGAGCATTTTCGGCGTTAAATTTTTTTACGATCATCTCACTCATTTTTATATTGAATTTTTTTATGAAATTTGATAAAGATGATCTACTCATAAAAAAAATTATTTACCCTTCTAAATGAGTATCCATTCTTTTTGTTAAAAAAAGGGAATCACTCTTTAAAACCTAAATCATACACATATATATATATGTATGAAATTATATATACACAATGAATAATGAACTATTTTTATATACATATATACGCATATATATAAACACAAAGTAAGAAAAATTATAAAATTAAATATATCGAGATGGGAAAGGGGTGGAGACTCCCATACCTAAACCCGATTAATTTTAAAAAAATTTCGACTTGAACCCACCCCCAATTAGTCATCCACATACCCACTTCCATTGGGTCAAGGACCCATGGGTACCCGAAGCCGCAAATATTTTTGCTATAATCCTAAAGTGAAACTTCTCGTCATATAACTCTACTTTATTGGCTTATATAAATATTTGGGTGTACTCATGTCGAATGGCATGGTGAAATAAAAAAAGAAACTAACAATCGAATAAAAAACGTGTGAGAAATTACAAATAAAAACTATAAGGAGGTGAGAGTTTATAATTGATCATAATACATTAAGAAACAAACGTGAGTAAACCAATCCAAAGTGGCACTCTTGGGTCGGTTTTTTTTCAAAGTCATAATTTTGAATACTCGAAACTTAGGCTTGATTTTCGGGTTGTAAATACTAAAAATGAAACTGGACTGGACTGGACCAAACCAACTCATTTTTTAATTATAAAGGTTCTTTTAGTCATATTGCATTTTTTTTCCTAATATATGGGATACTTTGTTTAGCAAATTATAGTCTATTGCTTATCTTTAGCAAATTATGGCATACTTTATTTTTTGTAGTTTGAAGCGTAACTTTTTTCCTTTTAAATGTGACAAAAAGTTTAATGGTTGGATGATAAATTAAGCCTAAAAGTTGATGGGTCAAATGTGAAAATCAATGACCTACCTGGCAGATCGAACATATTGATCGTGTAAAAACTGGTCCCATTTAATGTGTTCTAAAGCCATAAATTGGTCAAATCCAATAATTATAGGGGGTTTGGTTGATATTTTAAAACATGTTTTTTAGATAAATTTTTGGGAAGTGTGAAAATAGGCTAAAAAGTGAATTCAATTTTTGTTGGGGTTTTTTTCAACTAATTAAAAAAAGCTCATGAAAAAAATTCAAAAAATAATTACAATGGATCTTATTTTATAGATCTCGATGAGTAATATGTTTTAAATATTTATTTTTTTATGTAATTCCGATTTTTGAATTTTAAGTTATGGTGTTTTAAAAATTTTATGAAAGATAAAGTAAAGTGAAGTGAATTTTGAAAAGTGTGAAGTAAAGTTGACTTTTTAGTATAAATTTTAAAAACTTGATTTTAAAATATCAACCAAACACTACCTTAGTATTTCAAAACTAACCATGTCAATCCGATAAATTCATTTTTTGGATTTAATGTAATGACATTTTAGATTTTATAAAAAGAATTGATGAGAGAAAATAATTTGAAATTGTAGAATGTGTAAAGTTTTATTTGATTGTATGTGTTTAAAGTGTATGTGTATTTTTAAGTTTGATTTGACACTTTAATGAGTATAGAAGCATATCTAAGGTCTCGTTTGATTCACGGATTTGAACACTCGGAAAAGAAAAGTATTTCCTTTTCTTTATTTAGTAAGCACAAATTCCGGAAACACTTTCCTGTCATAAGGGAAAGTAAGGGGTAAAGTCATTCCTCTCAAAACCCATGAGATTTATTTTTCCTTGTGATTTCCTAACATTTATTACAAACTTTTTGGAAAACAATATCACTACTTAAATACTTTCCATACTTTACCAAACACAAGAAGGAAATTTGATATGAACTTTAGTTTCCCACCACCATGCGAAAAACAATAGAATTGATTTTCCTTCCGTGAATCAAACGAAACCTAAAAGTATAGGTTGTGCGGTGAGAGATGAGAAGAATTTTAAGCCATTGATTTGTAGGCTTTTAAGAGAAAGATTTGTTTGACTTTTTTTCCTTATAATATAAATATTAAACGGTTTATGTAATAATAATCATGTTTTAATATAAGGTGATGGTAAAAGTACCCTAAAAAATCAATTTAAACACATTTTTTAAAAATAAAGGTAACTCAAAGAATTTAAAATTGTATTTTGAAAGCACCATAACACTTCAACTACTCACCTCATTCATTATTGTTGCTGCTTTATGACGACTTCATCTCTACCTCGTTAAGCCAACACGACTTTAATTAGTTAATCCAACGCAACTTTAAAGATAGTAATTAAAGCAAACTTGTGTACGTGTAACGCATGATCAAACATTCTGATCGACGATGCATAATTGAATTGTTATAAACTTTAGCATAGGGTTAAATATCTATATAAATGTTATTAATTCTGAATGCAAATAGCAAGTTGTGATATTGCTTTTAATTTTTCTTTCATATTCTTATATCGGACCAAAAGCGGGACTTATGTAAAATTTTGATACATTAGGTATTGTTTAATTTATGTTTGCTGAATTGTTTATTAGAGAATTTTTTTTTCCCAAAGTAAAGCAAAAAACACATTCAAAGTACTTTTGATTGCACAAATCTCTAATTCTTCTCCATAAGTTCAATTAATCAAGAATTCTTCATCCAAAGAAGACCCGTTGCACCAAAAATATGAAGATTCACACTTTAGACCCAAAGAATATATGAAAAGAGATATGATAGATGCTCATGTTCTTTTCTCTCTTTTTTTCAATTAGGGTGCCTTAACTACACTGATGCTTTTACAAAATAAAAATTAAAATACGGGTGCCTAAAAAAAGTGTGTATAAATTAATTTTTTAGGGTGCTATCTTTAATATAAAATTAAAGATGATTTTAAACAAACTCACTAAAATGTACTTTTCACCCCAGTTTTTTTCTCACCCCCACTAGTTTTTCTAATAATTGGGAATAATTTTGCAGCTAATATCCAAAAAAAAAAAACAATAACAAAAAAAATCATCACTATATACTTGGAATTAGCATAAAAATAAATTAAAAGCAATTCAAATGCATAAAACTCAATTCCATGAAAATTATCACGCCACCTGATTTTCTTTCGGAAACAATTATATGAGGAGTCATAAGAACTGATTTTTTATTTTTTCAACGAAAAAACCATTACGTGAGGGCTCTCGGTTTAAAATTTTTTTGCTTGAAAAATATAGTTAAACACCCTAAAAAAATCGAACTTCAGTGAAAAAAGACCATTTTTTTTGCAAAAAATAAACCCTATTAGATGGACCTTAAGAAAATAATTTCATACATAAATACATAATAACAGAAGTACAAGCCTGGACATTGCTGCTAGTGGTATTTTCCAGATTTTTTACTTTTCTCCTTTGAAACTATTCTCTACTCTTTCTATATATCTATTTACATTTTTCTCGGCAACTTCTTGCAAAGTTAAGAAGTTCAGAGGCATTAATTTTGTTTTGCATACAATTTAACAAAGTCTTGGTCTTGGGGTTAGTTTTTCCTTTAATGCCTTAAAGCGGAGCAGAAATTAGATTGTTCGATTGGTCTACTCACTCTACTTAATAGCTTGATACCAAAAGACATTTAGCAATACAGAAGAGGCAAAGAAAGGGAGCGGAGAGTATTGATAGAAAAAACGAGCGCGGAAAAAAATGTTGAAAGGTAAGAAAGAATAAGAGAATAAAGGGAACTTTCATTTTATTTAAAAAATAAATAAAAAAGGAGAAAAAATTAAGAAACAACATGATCCTATGGCAACAAC
Organism: Lonicera japonica; assembly: GCA_021464415.1. Classification (NCBI taxonomy): domain Eukaryota; kingdom Viridiplantae; phylum Streptophyta; class Magnoliopsida; order Dipsacales; family Caprifoliaceae; genus Lonicera; species Lonicera japonica. The sequence continues at coordinate 4,006,447 of CM038467.1, read as the reverse complement.
ATGGAACTGTAGGGGTGAGTTTAAAAATCCTAATTAGGCTAACATTATTTAAGTTAGAAATTTTAATTGGTTTGAGAAGTATAATTTGGTGGGTGCATTTAAAAATCACCCAACATTAATTATGTGCTGGAGACTAATTTTGTGGTGAAAAAGCTTTTAATTTTAATAGAAGTTGTGGGTTCAATACTTAAGACAAATAGTCATTTTTTCATTGAATCAAAAACCGTAATTTAGTAATTTTATCTACACACAAAATACGTGTAATATGTTTCATGCTTTATATACAACTAGCATTTGTGCACACTTTATGTGCGTACAATACAATACTTTGTAATTCTTCAAATTATGAACATATTATGACACTTGGTTTAGTGGTACTTAAGGATTTTTCCATGTTTAAGATGATTACTTCAATTTATTTCTCTAACTTTATTTTATGCTAATTTAATATTCGAAAAGGTAACGCAGTAATTTTGTTTACATACTAAAAACTCTATATTCATGCTTATTATATACATAGTATAGATAATAATTTATTTTCTTCTTTCAATTTTAAAATGTCAATTTCACTAAAGATTAGTTCTTGACAACTAACATTCCAAAGGTCTCATTTATATCATTTCAATCCCCTCCTAAAGGCATATCAACACGGACTTTATATGTTGATGATGTTGCCATATGTGGCAAATAAAATAAGATTATATCTCAAAAATATTGTGAAGCCCGTGAAACAAAAATAATTAAAACGTCTAAAAGGGAAGTCATTAAAATTTTGTTTGAAAGGAACACAAAACCGAAGATAAAAAAAGTAAAAGTAAACTTGAAAATAAAAAATATTTGTTGTCTTCGTACTTTGTATAAGAAGATAAAATTTGATTGACGTGCTACAAAATTTAAGCCTTAGTGTTCTGATGTGGTGGTGGCTGCAGAAGCATGGACAATGGCTGAGGGTGTAGCAGCGGCCACGAATATCGGTTATTCCTCAATTGAGGTAGAATGCTATTCTTTCGGAGTGACGGGAAGGATTTTTTTTTATTTTTTTTTTCTCAAGTACGTGCTTTTGTGGACGATATAAGACGTCTCTTGGCTACTGTCTCGGCTCAGGTGGGTTTTATTTCGAGGGAATGCAATAAATTGGCTCATGCTATTTTGAATTTTACGCATCGATGGATCCTGCTGTTCAGAAGTGTGGCATTCTAATTTTCCTAGTTGGATATCAGCCCTGGAGTTCGAGGAATCCGCGTGAGCTGCTATTCTTGTGTTATTTGTTTGGTTTCTTCTAGCTAGTTGCTTTATTTTGTTGGTTCTTTGCATGTATGGCATCAATATATATATATATATATATATATATATATATTATATTAATGGTTTAGAGTGCTAAAGTTCAATAATTGATTTTAAGGAGAAAAATATATTATTTCATAAAATTAAAGATCCGGCCATCTCTTGGATGTTATAGCAATCTTTACCGTGACTTGGACAAATTATGAAGACAGCTTGACCACTATATATATATATATATCAAACATATATACTGGGATACAGGCAATTATTAGTGTGTTCCAAAGTGATACAACGTTTTTACTAGCGATACGATTGCTCTCATGAAAATTATTAACTAGTGCATGAGTTATTATTTCTTATGAATTATAAAAATGTTATTAGAACAACTCAAGAAACACCTGATGATGAATGTTAGTAAAATTTTGAATTATATATAGATTTAATAATCTTACATAAATTACTAGCTAGTGCTTTTTTTTTAAACAGTTAACTAATTATTAGCTCAATGGTTGAGACATATTTGTACCTTTTAAATGTTGGAGATTTTAATAAGTAGGTGTGTTTAATAATATAGATTGCTTCATCAACTAATATAATTGAGTTAAAACTAGAATGAAAAAAAAAAAAACTTGTACAAAGAATTACTGTGGACTCATAATTGAATATATGAGAAGAGTGGGCACTTCATATTTGTTGCGAATCCAATATTAAACAACTTGAATAATAAATAAACTATCAAGTGTTCGTCAGGTGGGACTTATCTTTAAAAAAACAAATTATAAGTAACGTTCAATGTGTATGGTTGTCTTTTTATCTGAACAAAAAACTTCGAATAGCAATAATAAATTAGTCCATCTTGGCCTGGACTGCTATTTTTGGGCTGCTGGATGTGGGCTTGATGTTTTATGGACTAGTGGATGCGCGTCAAAATTTGGGCTACCTAAGATTTGGCGATAAGCATATTTCTTTAAAAATTATAAATAAATAATGTAAGCATATTACACAAAACATGAATATACGAACTATTCATTTTGAGCAAAATTACAATGTTACAGTTTTTTAACCGAAAGGGTCTAGATTGAAATCTAGGCAAAAGAATATATGCATTGCATAAGGATAAATAATTAAGATTCGGACGTTAACCCAAATAGCGATAAAGAGTATGAATATCTACACAATGTAATGATAATCGATCCCCCCCTTTCCTATAGAATCACCCCGATTACTTAAAAAAAGAAAAAGAAAAGGCAGGGCATGCAATTAGGAATCCATTAAAAATAAATCTTTACACACAAAATGGATTCAAATAACAGATTTGTTGAAATCCACGTGCACTTTCCGCTAAAGAATCACTTTCCAATTGTTATTATCCTTGTACCCAAAAAAAAGATACAAAATTATTATTGTCCTTTAAAACTTTTTAATATTTATCTCAAATATAAATATCGAAGAGATAGATAGATAGATAGATAGATATGAGGCAAGTAGATTTTTTTTGTTATACAGTTTGATTTTGTAAGTGAGTTATTCCCTCAACAGAAAGATACGAATGAATTCTACTTGATTTTTCTGACTCATATTGTTGCTAGCTAACAATAAGAAAATCCGCTGTTCAAAAAAAAAAAAAAAAAAAACAATAAGAAAATCCAAAACACAAAAACAAGATTAATCAAAATGATAATCACCAAATCAAATTCATAGGCTGACAAAACGATTCTAAGAACTAGTACCCTAACGTACACCGAGACTAGAAACAACTAAAAATGCAATGCAAAGCAAAACCCTAAATAAGACCATCTGTCTATCCTCATAACAGAACAACAAAATACTAATTAGCAATGTGAAAATCATGGAAAACAAATAAAATGAAACAACAATAGTAGTGACAATAAAAGGAGTTGTGAGAAGAGTTTAAGGGGAGCCACGGTTGGTACTGAATTGGCAGTTGGAGATGGGGTAGGAGTTGGAGTTGGAATTGCGGGAGTTGGGGTAGGAGGAGCATGAATTGATGGAGGTGGAGGCGGATTAATGGGGGTGTTGTGCGCATCCATCATCACGTCCACTTGCAATCGTTGTCCTTGCTTGCAGTGATTAGGGTCCCCAGTTGTGAAGTAGATGGGCCCACTCTTATCCAGCTTCACAATAGTATTGCCATTGTTGAATTTAGAGTAGGGATGAGTTGAGTTGCAGTGATAGAATCCCCATTTATCCACCACCAGAACAGAATCGTTCTTATTATTATACTCAAAACCTGCTCCATATATATACATATTTATGTATGTATGTATGTATGTATCACCAGTCTAACCATATATATATAAAAATACAATAGATTATCTATCTATCTATCTATCAATTAATGTAATGTAATGTAATGTTGTGTTGTGCCTTAGGTGTTCGATGAAATTAAGAATAGCTAGTGTAAAAATTAAAGTGATTGAAAGAGAGTGAGAGAGAGAGAGAGAGAGAGAAGAGAAAAGTACTAACGGAGGGAATCTCCGATGTGAAATCGTTTGGTGGAAGCCCAGTGGTTGTAGAAGTCAGTTTCATTAGATGGAGGCAAGCGCCAACCCACACCACCGCCAACTTTGAATTCCTTGGAAGCTGCTGCAAATGGAGCGTGGATTGTAGTAATCGAGAGGATCACAACAATTGTGAAGAAGAAGGAGGTGAAGAGAGAAGAAGCCATTCTTGTGTTCTTCGTCATCTTTTATTATGTTTATACTGGGGATCGGATAATGATGGAATAGGGGTATGGATAGGTGTGTGAATACATATATACATATATATATATATATATAAGAGAGGGAGAGAGAGAGAGAGGGGGGGTGGTGGTGGTGGGAGAGAGATCGAATTGAAGATTTGAAATTAGGGGCGTGCATTAACGTGACTGTTACAAAGTGGTTACGAATACACAGCTCCTGCTCCTTTTGTGGGAATCGTGATTCGTGCTGCGGCATAATTCGCAACTGTTTTAACTCACTCACTCACTCACTTTTCTTTCTTTCTTTCTTTCTTTCTTTCTTAATAGCAAATGGGCCTCTCTCGGCTGGGCTTCCTTCTACTCTACTCAACCCAACCCAACTCAATTCAATGGCACTCTTCACTGGGGAATGAATTTTTTTTATTTTTTTTAATAGAAAGTAATAAAAATAAGAGATAATGAGTTATAAGGCCTCACTCCGTAATATTTTATAACTCAAAGGACGAACTCATGTTTAATAAAGGGAAGTAGTACTAATTTTATAATTTGATTTTACAATAAGGACACTTTTCATAATATTAATTTATTTTAAGAAAAATGATAAATGTTGATGGATAAAAATACTATGCTATATCATTTGTTCTAATTATACAAAAGGCATATTATACTCTCTTATATACACATAGTTTAGAGAGATAAAACAGAGAATAAGAAAAAGAGAAGTTGTCTCACCAATAATCTCACCACCTCCACCACCACCACCACCTGACTCTCCGATCGTATCATCGAGAGGAGCAAGCGCCGTTCTCATCTTCTTTTCTTTTTTTTTTCCTGTATGTGCAATCTTAAAACATATATAACTTTTGATCGAACCGTTGGACTTGACTGATTTTTGAATATGTTGTTCGAAAGACAAAGTTACAATAATTGCGCAAAAAATTAAGACGATCAGAGTTCGTTTTGCTATCGAAATCGACCAATTTCGACAGCCCAGCGGGAATTGAAAAAAAATATGATCGTAACTCTTTTTTTTTACGAACCCTACGCCGATCCATATATATATATATACATATAAATAAATTAAGTAGATGTTGATCTCATCAATTTTGTTGTTCTTTGTTTTGTAATTGTGCTAAAATCATTTTAGCACCTTCTGGTTTATTGTCCAAGTGGTGCTACCTTCTGATTGTTGTTCAGGAGGGTGCTAAATGCATTTAGCACCTTCTAGTTGCTGTTAGTGTCATAATGAGACGATATTATAAGGAAGGAGTATTAGTATCTTTTTTATACAATGTCCTTAATTTACATGGCTAATTTTTAAGTGTCATTTATAATTATATTATTATTAGAATGAGCCATTATATCTAATTACCTCTAAAAATTAATTGCACTTTGCCCCTCTTAACTATTGTGATACTAGCACTGTGCCACATAAACTATTAAAGTTAGCAATTAATGCTACTAACTATTAAAGTTATTGCAATTCACCCGTTTTAGCTGACGAGATTAAAATTTTAAACCGGTTTAGAGCCCAAATGTAATTTTGGATAGATGAGAGTAATAAACGTAATTTTTAATCTCTCGTCACCATTTTCGGACATCGTCTCTAGCCACTTCCATCGCCATCGCCACCGACTCTAAACTTTTCTCTCTTATCTCCATCAACATCAACCCCTCTCTTATGTCCTCTTAATAACACCATCCCCCCTTTCTTCTACCAAGATCAAGTTCAAATTTTAAAATTAAATTTTTTTTTTTTTTTCAAAAGTCTTTCATTCTCAACAAGCAAGTTTGAAAATTCATGAGCTTTAATGAATTTCAAGATCAAGAGTAAGGGTGAGAAAGAAGGCATCGTGGGGGGGGGGGTAATTTCAATGATGGCAAGTGCTTTGTAGTCATTGGGCTTCTATTTAGAAACAGGAGGAGAAATTTAGGTGGTGTTTGGTTAATGTTTCTAGACAAGTTTTTTAGATAAATTTTTAAAAATTTGATGTTTGGTTGAATGTTTTGAGTTAGAGTTTTTATGTTGAAAAGTGAATTTGGTTTTGTTTGACTTTTTTTCAATCAATGAAAAAAACGCATAAAAAATTTCAAAAAATAGTCACAATTGATCTTATTTTATAGATCTCGATGAAGTAGGTTTCAAATATATATTTTTTATTATTTTTTTATTTTTGGATTTAAAGTTATGGCGTTTTAAAAAAAATTAGAGAGAGAAAGTATAGTGAAGTAAATTTTGGGAAGTGTGAAAGTAGAGTTGGTTTTGAGTTGAGTTTTTTAAATTTTGAGAAAAAAAAAAGAGCAACCAAACACAACCTTAGTATTTAGTGGTGAGAGGATCGATGGGTGGGGTGTTAATTGACGAAGAAGATAATATGTATCATGTATATATATAAAGAGAAACGTAGGAATGAAATATATAAAGGGAAAAAAGGAGATAATATAATTGAGGTTAAGGATAGGAAAGGAAGGGAAGTTTACATAATAATGATCTTAGTGGAAGAAATAAGGATATGGTGTTGAAGAGAGAAAGGGGGTTAGATGTTGGTAGAGATGGGAGAGAAAGGGGCAGAGACAGTGTGTGGATGGAAAGAAAAATGGAGAGTTTAAAAAGAGAAATGGGTAAAGATGATGGTAGCGGAGGTGGCCGGAGATGGTAACCAGAAATGATGACCAAAAATGGTGATGAGTAAGGGTGTTGTCAGAAATTCGAAAATCAAACGAACGAACCGATCTAAAAAATTTTGAATCGAAATCAAAAATCAATATTTCGGGTCAGGTCGAGTTCGAGATTCGGTTTAACCGAATTAACCTAATTTCGCCGAACTCTCTGGAAAAAAAAATTTTGTTACTAAACTTAAAACTACACCGTTTGGAGGAAGACAAAGGTAAAAAAGCCCTAAAAACAAAAACTCTCAGAGCCTCACCTTTTATTTCTACTTTTCGCGGCTCCATCTCCGTCTCTCTGTAGCAGTAGCAGTAGCACTACTCTCAATCTCTCATCTCATCTTCACCTTGCCTTTCACCACTCATCTTCGCCTCCCTCTTTCACCGCTCATCTTCGCCTTGCCTAGCCGCCGTCTCTTCACCTCGTCGCCATCCGTGTATTTTGTCAGGTTTGGCACTAACACTTCACAATTTCATATTTTTATTAACTGAAAATATGATTAATGATATTTTTGGTTTAAAAAATATTGTTATTAATTAAAGTACAATATATGTATGTATATATATAATTACTTGCACCTTGGTTTGAGTATGGAACAATCTTAGTGTTGATTATGTGTATACAGAAGGTTATTGTACAAAATGCATCAGAAACTTTTTTTTTTTTGGATATCTTAGCATTTATTAATTAAAGTACACAAATATATATGTATATATAATGATGGGTTCGCTTGATTTATTCTATGAAGTTTATATGATCCTTATATAAATATGAAGTAGCACCACTAAGAGGACATTTTATAAGAGACTTGTACACCTTCACATTGCCTTGCTAGGGATGGCAACGGGTTAGGTTCAGGGCGGGTTTGGCCAATACCAAACTCGACCCGCATCTAAAATACTCTGCCCTGAACTCGATGCGGGTTTATTTTTTGGAACCCAAACCCGCTTTGCATATATGCCTTAAAACCCGAACCCGAACTCATCCCGCCCTGAATATATATGCCCCTTAAATATTTATGTTCACTAAATAACATTAACAAAATCAAATTTGTTCATGAATAATTTAAGGAATTAGATCTATAAAAATAAAGACATGAAAAGGTTATATAAGAATGGATGAAGTTAGGGATTCTTAAAAGGCTATATATATAATATTAATATATATATATTAATATATAAGTATGCGGGTCGGGTCGAGTTTTAAAATGCTAAAACCCTAACCCGCCCCGAAACCGGTTCCAGTTTTTCCTTAGAAACCCGACCCGAGCTCAAAAAAACCTAAACCCGCTCCATCTGGATTGGGTTTGGTTAGAAACCTGTCGGGTTGGGTTTTTTTTGCCATCCCTATGCCCTGCTATCAAAGTTTGACAATAATTATAAAATCACCATGATGAAAAAGTCACTGTAAAATAGGACTAATTCTCCTTTTAAAAATCACCATGATGAAAAGGTCACCGTAAAATGGATTGTTTAATATTTATGGATATTTTATAAGTAGATTTAATGCAGTTTTAGTGTAGTTTTAATGCAAATTTTATTGCAATTTTTGTGCTGTTTTGGTGCATTTTTCATTCTATTTTTTTTTTTTTTTGCAGTTTTAGTGCAATTTTAGTGTAGTTTTAGTGCAGATTTTAGGGCAATTTCAGTGCTATTTTTTTTGTGCAATTTTCTTGCAGATTTTAAGGTAGTTTCAGTGCTTGTTTTTTTTCATTTTAATGTAGTTTTTAACTAAAATGTTAACAATATAAAAAAAAATTGAATGAGACCGAACCAGACCGAAACCAAATAATTCAGGGAGAGTTTGGGTTCCATAGATAAGAAAACTGAAACCGAACCGAAACCGAACTATAAAGTTTGGGGAGGGTTTGGGGTACCCCAATCTCTACCCCGATCGAAACCGAAAACAACCTTAGTGATAAGAAATTAAAAATTACATTTAATGCTCTCATATATTCAAAATTACATTTGGGTTCAAAATCGTTTAAGATTTTAATTTTATCAGTCAAAACGGGTTAAGTGCAACAACTTGAATAGTACCCCAATTATTGAGAGGGACAAAGTGCAATTAACCAAAGTAATAATTTTATTACACAATTTTATTTTAGAAAACTTTAAATGTATAACCACCACAATAAATTATTATTATTATTATTATTATTATTATTATTATTATATCAAAAATAACTCCTATCAAAGTTTTTTCCTTTTTAATATGAATATATATCTATTCCAAATTAAAAAAAAAATATATATATATATGTTTTAGATTAAGTGTTACAACTCTTACTACTAACAACGTTGCAACTATGTTTAAAGACTAATTTACTCATTACTTTTCTTAATTTTGCTATGTACATATATGCAAGTAGCATACCTATACGTGTGTAAAGTCAAATATACATATTTCACAAAGTGAATTAGTTTATAAGGACAAAAAACAAAAATTGTTGGTAGAAGAGTGATGCCTATACTATATACATATACAAGCATGGCAGTTTTCCGAACCTAATACTCCTTTCCACCAAACCAAGTGTCACATTTCTTTTTCAAAACATACGAATTGGGTAGTTGTACACAACTTGAGAACATTAAATAATAACCGGAAAATAGGTAAAAGATCTTGCGTGTTAATATTTTTTTGTAAAAAATTCAACGAATAATATTTTTAAGAAATAAGAGCCTAAATATCATTATCATTTTAAAATATGGGTTTGTTTAACAATTGTGTTTTAAAATAAAGGCTTTGATCAAAACCAAACTTAACTTTGCACAAAATTGTGTTAAGTGCGAACTCAACTTTACACAAAATTGTGTTTGGTGCAAACTTAACTTTGTAATAAAAAAATAATAATGCAAATTTGTTTTGCATGATGTGTTTATATTTTTTAACATGTATATTCTTATATTTCATTCATAAAACTTTAAAACAACATCAAATAAACACAAATACATAACAATGTTTAGAAAATAAGGAGTGCAAACTAAACTCTGCATAACTCCGAAAAAACTATTATGTACATTTTATTAATAAATAGGCTTTGAATATGCAATTTTTTAAAATTCTTCTAAAGTACTGTCAATTAAACATTTATGTATAATAATATGCTAAAACATATTTTTTGCAAACTAAATTTTGCATGATTCCATAAGAAAATACAATTTAAAAATTTACTGCAAAGTTAACTTTGTACTTTTTTTAGAGTTTGGTCAAATATAAATCCTTAATTTATAAAAATATTATTCACCAATTCTTTTATAATTTTTTTTATATAAACCTTATTTTTTAATATCCCAAGTAATAATTAAGTAATAATTACGTCAAACTTAAACTTCCTTAAAATGTCCAACTGTCAAATAGTAAGTATTAATTTAAGATAAAAGAGGCGGTATTTCACATCACACACATATATAGGGGGCTGCTAATGACACACTCCATTTTACTCTGTAACACTCCCTTAAAAAATGTTGATTATTCTATTGACACACACTATTTTTTTTATTTTTAATTAATAATTAAAACATTAAACACTCCCTTAAACTTTATCATCATCATCATCACCACCACCACCACCATCATTGCCGCCTCTTCTTCTTCATCATCACCACCACCATTGCCACCGCCACCTCCATCATTGTTGGTACCACCGCCATCCAAATCATCATTCATTTTCAAAAGAAGTAGGATACTTATATTTTGGTTATTGCTTTATGTTCTTTCATTTATAAATCATTGGATACAAACAAACGCAAAATAAATTAAAAAATAGAAACAAAACACGAAGAATCTTTATTCGGCCCTTAGGAACCGAGTGTTGTACAGCTTACTCGGTCCTAAGGAACCGAGTTAAGCTTTGGGTTATTTTTTCAATTCCACTCGATTCCTTAGGACCGAGTGACTTGTGCTTTACTCGGTTCCTTTCGGCCGAGTATGATGAACAACACTCGGTTCCTAGGAACCGAGTAAACCTTCATCCATGGCAGATTTTTTTTTTGATGTGGTGTGTGCACTGGTGGAATTTTTTTTAGCCAATAACAAAAAAGTTCAAGAAAAAAAGAGTAGAACGATTAGATTGTTAAAGAAAAAGTTAAAATAAGAAGATTGAAGATGAGATTTGTGGGGTGAGTGGTGTGATTTATTTTTTTGAATTATAGAGAGAGTTGAATGCTTAATTCAAACCGGAATATCTGAAAAATCCTTAATGCAATAGGTTGATTTGTGGAAGAAGAAGATTGAAGATGAGAGAGAGTGGAGTGGTAGAGAGTAAGATTTGAATGATTTTTAAATGAATGTTAATTAATCCTAAAATTAAATGTGGAGTGGTGGAGTGTTAGGAAGAGTGAAAGTGTACATATGGAGTGTTAGAGAGTTAAATGGTATGTGTCAATAGTAGCTCCCTATGTATATTACTGTTGTTATTATTTAAAGAGAGAGAGAAAGCAATAACCGGCTCAAAGAGTCAAAGTATAAAAGGAAAGTTCTAAAGAGATGGAATATAACTCTAATTTAAAGAGAGAGAGAGAGAGAGAGAGAGAGCAATAGCCGGCTCAAAGAGTCAAAGTATCCATTTAGAGAAAGTTCTTCCTAAAAGAGCAGACACATAGATAGAGAAATTACTAGTTAGAAGAATTATTTTTAAAAAGAGAAAATGGCAACTTATATTCTCATTTCAATTATTGTTAAGCTAATACAACCAAACATACACACAAACAAAGAATGTACCCGGAATAATATAAGTGTTACTGAAAGAACTTACGTTACTCAAAAATCTCTTGTGTACTTTCACGATCTCCATATATTACTCCATTTATCTTGCTTTTAATAAATCACGCAGGAAACCCAAATTTTTGGACCCCACAGAATCCAAAACCTTTGTTTTTATCTGAATAGTTTAATCCATTGACTCAACTTTTGATATTTTTTATTTTTTGCAATTTAATTAGTTGATGTGCATGGAAAATATACAAGTACCTTTAGGATTATTACATTTAACTCTATACAAGAAACACATATTAATGGCTATATTTTCCAAAACAATGTCGAATAATTTTTTTAAGCAATTTATTAATAAATCTGGCATGATAGTGGACTAAGGGTAGTGCAAGGGTTAATTGTTGGTATATTTCACGAGAACATACATAGATAGATTATCTATCTATATTACAGGTGGTAATAGTTCGGTTATCGAACCGAGTCAGTCGGTTTATAAACTGAACCGAATAAGTCGGTTGGCTCAAAACGTATACTGGTTTCGAACCGCTGTAGTTAGTAAGCCGACAGTCTGTAAAACCAAAATGTTCGGTCAGTTCGGTATGCTTTCGGTAAAAACCGAATACTGTAGCAGCAGTCTGTGAAAAGAGAAAGCAATGGAGATACCATTTCATACAATTTGCTATTAACAAGCTGGCCTTCATTATCAATAATCTTCAACAAAGAAAATCTCAAATGCTAAAACGTGAATATCAATACATTGAAACCCATTGAGGACTAAAAATAATAATGCAAAAAAAAACCCAACAAGAACAATGAACAACTGAACAACAACAAAAAAAAGGAAAAATCATTTATACTTCCTAATCTTCTTAAAGAAGACAGGAAGACCCGCCATCCCATCGTCGTCGTCACTCGTGGTCGTGATTGTAGAGGCTTCGATTTTGAGAGGAGGAGGAGGGAGTGAGGGTTTAATTGTTTAAAAGTTAAAACTTTAAAAGTTAAGAGTTAAAAGTTTTAATTTAAAACTAATAAAATTAAAGTTTTAATTTTTAAATATTAAATATTTTTTCAATCGGTCGATTTTACCGACTATTAAGAAACTTAATACCATGACCGCAACCGCTCACGGTTGGTTACCAATAACGCTTTGGTCAGTCGGTAGTCGGTCGGTTTACCGACCAAAATAGATCGGTTCGGTCCGTTGGCGGTTTGCGGTTGCAAAATGCCAACCCTAATCTATATCATCAACTATTCTCTGAACATTAAAAACAGTACAACTTGGGTTTGTTTTTTTTTCTTTTAATGTTTATAGGAAAAAATTTAAGCATTCAAAAATACAATAATCTGTTTATTTTTTCAAATAATTAAGAGATTAATTGTTTATTTTTTAATGATTAAACATTTAGCATTAAAAAATATCAATTCCGCTAAATGTTGAATTTAAATCATTACTTTATACAAACATTTAAGTGGTGTTTGGTTGAGATTTTAAAATTAAGTTTTTAAAATTTCTATCAAAAAGTCAACTTTGCTTCACACTTTCCAAAATTCACTTCACTTTACTTTTTCTCGTAAATTTTTTAAAACACTGTAACTTTAAATTCAAAAATCAGAATTAGATAAAAAAAATATATTTGAAATTTACTCATCGAAATTTTTAAAATAAGATTCATTGTGACTATTTTTTAAATTTTTTTCATGAGATTTTTTGAATTGGTTAAAAAAAACTCCAACAAAAACAAAATTCACTTTTCAACCTACTTTCACACGTCCCAAAAATTTGTTTAAAAAACATATTTCAAAATCTCAACCAAATATTAAAAACAAACATCATTTTTAAAGTTTAAATTTAGCATTCAACACTTAATATTAAATAATCAGCATTCAACAATCAAATATTAAAAAAAAAAATGTACCCTACATGCAACTTCAAATTAATAAAATCTTATCATTTTTCTCTCGAAACAAATACACTAGAACAAATATTTGCTTCATCCTCTTAATCTCAGTATGAATATCAACTTTTGTTAAAAATATCAAAAGAAATATTCTTATAAGTGATATAAATCCTTACGAGTTGAAAGCGGGAGCACTTGCGCTATTCTTTTCCTAACTAGTTGAATATTCCGTCCAATTGCATAAAAAAATTAAAAATTCTTTCACATATTTACCAAAGGAACTAAAAACAGGGCTTTCAGGATTTCCCGTCCATTGCAAACAGTTGTACGTACTCATAAGAACATTTTACCTCCTCCAAACATTTTTGCCCATCCATATGAAAATTTCTAGTAGGGACATTCCAATCCTTTGTTATGTCGTTTCCATATAACTAAATGTTCACTACTTCCACTTTGACTATTTTGACTTTCGAGAGGATTCGTGGCATTACAATTACAATTACAATACTTCTTTCATCCAGAATTACAATACTTCTTTCATCCGGTCTATGCAGAACCATTGATCCTCTACAGAATCCATACATTTCACAAAAGTCATTTTCTCTTGATTTTCTGAAATTCTTTAGAGGAACTAAGTTCAATAATACTTCCTCCTTGAACTGCCAATTGTTTTATCGGAGAATAGATAGATAATGCCTATAAAATGGTAAAGCACATTGTCGGAAAGGGTGTACCCAGTACTAAACCCCGTCACATAAGAGGGGAAAAATGAAAAAGGTCTTGCAAGTATCAACCAACGCATAAAATATTGGATACGCCACGCAGTAAAATCTTGATCAATGCGAGACTCATTTTCACACAATAAAATAGCAACTTCCAGAAGTAGATAGACTATTACATCGTGCGTGCAGTGGTAATTTATACAGATGCAGGGTAGTTAACGTGAAGTTTGTTGGAAGCAATTAAGGAAAGGAAATTTAATACTTCGATAGCCAAATGACATCAAGAATGGCAGAGGTTGCAAGCAAGAAGCATCCCAAGAAAGTGAAGGCTATTGAAATGGCAACACGATCACAGAAATTGTGTAAAGGCTTACAAAAATTTGGTAAAGCTGAATGACGAATCCCCGTTCGGTTCAGGTTGCTTACACCTGATGCAGCTGACCCAGCGCTCATCATTGCATATGCAAATACCTGCAAGTGTAAAAATGAAGCTTGTAAAGGATCAACATACACAGCTTAAATATCCGTGTTTTGTTTCAATAGAAATAACGAGCGTGGTTCCCTAAATTAAAGAGTCAAGGCCCTGAGGTAAAGGCATCATGCTATTGAAAGAGATATGTCTTAGGACTATTCATAGATTATGATTTGTACTTGGATATCTTATGCTTATTTTCATTAATAAAGTTTATTTTATTTTACTTTATATTCTCTTGTAAATAATATATATTAATACTAGTTCATCAAGTACGTGACTTGATTGTGGGATGCTAGTAATGCTATAATAATATTATTTAGATGTCCCTAATCATGTGTCAATAACCTAGGATCACATTGATATAATGATTAGAGTATGGGTCAGCTGATGACTATGTTCCACAAGTCATAGATATGAAGATATCAAGCTGAACACATTGATACTTGTTAGGGAACAAAGTATTGGACTGACCCACTTTGGGAACACTGCGAAGAGTGTTACATAATGTCGTCAGTGATGTTCCCCATTTGTGATATCGTATTATCCTCAGACCTGAGATCGTCATGGTTACCAATATAAGGATTAGTATGTCAGGCATCATCAAACATTGCTCTTAACCGAGTAATTATAAAGATGATGATCAAGCATACTATAAACTATGTAGAGGTATGTGGTTGATCAAGATGGGATTTGTCACTCTCATATAATGAGAGAGATATCTTTGGGCCCTTTGATAAGTATAATTAATATTTGCATGGCCATGCGCAAATGAGGTGTCATTTGTATTAGATTAATTATACTTAGAGATCAAGAAATAAAGATTGAACTATACAAGAATGACACTTGCCTAGTTTTGTGTTCAATCTAGATATCGGTTGACAAAAGGAATTAATATGTGGAATATCAATTTAAGATTGTGTCGTTTTGACCTTTATACCCTTTGGGTAGTAGTAATGTTTTACTAGAGACCGCTTACTATTCGTATAATAAAACGGGCTTTTAGTTATACTGCCAAAGAGTATAAACCTACAAGGTCGCACACCAAAACGAGTTGGATCAAAACGAATTGAAAACGGGCCAAGTTGGACTTGGGCCTAATTCGTTTTGTTGCTTAGGGTTTCTCACTAGGGTTCTCCTTTAAAAGGGAACCGTTGTTCTTCTTGGCCGTCTAAGAGAGTCATAGAGGCAGAGAACGAAATAGGTGTGAGAAGAACCCTAAAGGCGCTAGTACACCAAGCAAGGATCTGATCTCGTTCGTGTGTGCATACCGTAGAGGCGTTGTATTTTCGACGCTAGAACGACAAGAACAGAAGGTTCTATCCGCCGTGTTCATCACCTTTAATTCGAAATCTCATACAAGGTATGTTTTCTATCGATTTTTATTGAACAGTATAAATCCTAGGATTTAACGATTAGTGCATAAATTAGTGTATGTGATGCATGATTACTGCCCTAATTATCAACAGTGACTATAGGTCCATGTGACTTGTCTTCTTAAGGCTAAATTTGAATTTATTTATCGACTCAAGTAGTAAACCTCAAACTTAAGATGAGAGCTTAGGAGACCATATTCTTTCAGAATTTTGCTGAATGAACCATAGTCAGCCAACAGGAATAATTAAATAGCTTAAACTAGATTCCTGTATTACATGCTGCTAGCAATGGGGAATCATAAATGTAAAATTATTGAAGTCTCTACTCTCTGTGAAGTTTGGGCTAGAGATTATCACAATTGAAAGCATGCCACTGTTAAAGACGGAGCCTTTGAATTTTGAAGGCAACCAAATGTCATTACTGAATATAATGTCTATTTTTGAGGCAACAAGCATCTACAAAGAAGAAAAAAGAAAAAAATTGAGTCGCTGAAGGTTATTTTGGCACTACTAAAGTACATGTTTCAGGCACTTTGAGCTACACTATGGAGAAACTGAAAGTCCCTAATTCCATTCGCATTCATTTCAAGTTTTATAAATACAATGCAAGCACAATATACCAACAGTAAAATTATAGGGATATCTGCTAAATCCAGCATTACATTAAACTATTAAGGGTATGCTTGATAACATGGAAAATGAAAATAAAAACACTCGATCTGTGTGAGAGTTTGGAAAAAATATTGAGGTATGTGGTGAAATATCTTATTTTTTAAACCTTTCCATGGAAAAAAATTCTTTGGGGGTTGACAAAGAAAAACATTCCACAAATAAATAATGAAGGATGCCATATATTCATAAAAATGACCGTGAGATGGATTGCATCAGCATACTGGAACTCTTTAGGATTATCCATGAGCAAACTTGGCACCCTTTGATTGCTCAATCCATTAGTAACTCTTTCACAGTGTAACATTTGAAACTGATAAAAGCAAGTTTGAAAACAACACGGACCTCTGAATATTAAGAAAAATACAACAGGCAACAGCACAGAGATGAAAGAATGTATACGTGATGCAAAATGGCATTTCACTTTTTGTAGACTTGGTTGCCTGATTAAACCCTCAGAAAGGCAATATAACAATAATAAAAGCTGCTGCTGCTGCTTTTTTTACCTGATCACCAGCAAAAATAAGCCATGCATGACTTCGAGAAGGAACAACTGAACACTTTCTGAGCAGCCTCGACACGCTAAAAAGCAATTGAAGAACAGAGTGAACCGCAACTGCTGCCGAAACTCCAACCAAATACCTTCATAATTTAAATCATTCATAAAACATTTCTATTCAATGCCGTCAAAAGAAAGCGATCTAAACTCAAAAAATCCTTGTAAGCAGTTCTCAGTTTCACAATCATACTAAAACTTTGCCAATTAACCAATGTAAAATTAGCCTGCACGCTCAACTCAACACACAGACAAGGCAAGAACTGAAAAGATTTAAAAGTTCGGTCAAAACAACTAGGTTCAAATATAAGTATATAACTAATCGATTTTAACTGTAAAACTGATAGTAAAGAGTGACCTGGCTATTGAGTATTTAATCTTCTTAGAGCAACCACAGTGGGTATGGTAAATTGGTAAATTTATCATACCCCTTGACATAGTGGAGAAAACTTAATAGACAAACTCAGGTATGGTAGAGAGATAGCAAACTTACTATATACATATTTTACTCATATGATTTTCATTCAGGGTCATACGGCTGGCCTAAACTCGTACAAAAATTAAAATAAAAAAATAGCATATGAGTGTCACACTCGTATGAGTCATACAAATGTGGCTCACTCGTATGGACTTCTGCATATATATTTTTATCTTCCAAAGATCCGTTGGGTTGGATGGTCAGCGCTATTTGAGTTTTGGGAGTGGATGTGCAAATATTTTTAAAAAGTTTAAATTTCAAACCAATTTTTGATTTTTGTTTATTGTTTTTCTAAGTGGCATTATTTTTTCATTTAAAGTAGGAACTTAGTATATTTTTTTTTGTGATTAGTACAAGCCACATGAATATATTGTCTTTTAAAAAAAATACATTATAGTTATAAAATTGTAGGGTCAAAAACATAATTACCGAAAATTCTTACTACACGTTGTGACAAAGAGTTAAAAAAATGAAAAAAAAAAGGGCTTCATATACATTGGTATGGCTATTTTTTTTAAGCTCAAAATCCATACGGCTTTTGCACACTTGTATGGCTGAAAAATTAATATTATATTTGTAAATTCGGTCCAAAAATTTTAGAAGCACGCTGTGAATGCACTTAGAAGAAGAACTATAGGACATAGCTAGATTCCAAGTATGCATGAACGAAATAAATAATAAATAGCTCAAAAGTAGAGTTCTGTGACAGAGGACATAGGCATTTTACTATTAGAGAGTGAAAGGTCCAAAGAAAAACAAAATACAGTCACGGGTGAATGTCCTGTTAAATCAAACGCCATGAGCCAGGGGAGACCGTTCTAAGAAATTCTCGCTACTCGGAGAATCATCGACCCCAATTTTAACGTTATTATTATTATTATTATTATTATTATTATTATATATTTTAAACAACAGAAGCAAATAAAATCCCAAACCCACTTTTCACGGGCCATATCGATCAAAACCCAGTACTTAAAATCACAATTCAGAACACTACAGGCAATTTCACTGGAATAAGAGTCGATGGATTTTCCTTTTTTTAAATTAAAAAAGAAGAAGAAGAAGAAGAAGAAAGGAACTTAACATCAAAATCACTGTACTACTCTTTCAATGTAAGAAGATGAGAAAACAGTAGACCCTCACAAAAGTTGGACCCGAAATCCAGAATATATTTTATTGTTCCCCCTCAGGTATCCTTGCAACAATTTATTCCCCTAAATCCCCCACCCCCACAAAGAACAAAAAAAATTCTTATTAAAAGGCACTGCCCTGATCTTGGGGTGAGTTAAGGGGAGAAATTTTCTTTGACCAAAAAAAAAAAAAAAAAGTGGAGAAATCTTACTCGAATGAGTCAGAGAAGGACCACTTGGAGAATACGGGAAGGCTAAAGCCATAGATAGAGATGGAGGCCCCTTCCTTGGCAGTAACCATCAAAGACAGCGCCGTAACCGAGGACATCAAGCATACCACTCTTATAACAACGTGAATGACATCAGCTTTCCGACGAAACTCCCGATCAGGCATCCCCGACACGAGTGGACCGCTCATTGTTCCAGTCTCAGCCGCTACCTTAGTTTCCGGTAGCTGTATACCATCCTCAGGCAGCGTTTTCCGACCATTCGTCATTCTCTCGATCTCCTATATATCAAACTTGTGTAGTGTAGTGTAGTGGTGGGTTTTGGTAGTTTCTACGTGCGTGAAGATGAGAGAGTGAATATTTTGCGTGATGTTTTAAAATGGAGAAGCTGGTACAGTAGAGAGCAGTGTGTGAGTGAGAGGAGCACGACAAAAAGAAACGTGTTGTACATCGAATGGTCAGGCGAGTGGCATTGCCCGTGATTCAACAGTACGCGCCTTTCTCTTCCTTTGATTGAAATTTTAATTTAATGGCCTTTTTTTGCCTATGACCAATAAAAAAAATTCACAACCCAATCCACCCGACCCAAATCAATTACAAATAAATAAAATACGGTATTTCATATCAAGAGAGTCTTTGATTCTACTACTTAAGATATAGGAGCTAAAATACCTTTTTTATTTTTTTATTTTTTCAGATGCAGTTACTTTTTATAAAATAAGAGAATAATGATAAATTTATTTAAATAATATTTAAATGTGATATGATCATATAAATAGCATATATTCAAATATTACATTCACAACTAAAACAAATATGTTTTTTATATTCATATTTCAAATTTTAGCACTCAGTTTTAGATTAGGATAACGAAATAAATACACCCTAATCATATAATATATTTTTTTATTTGTAATATATTTTAGAATGAAAATATTTGTTTGAAAGTGTAAATTGTCATGCTTATAAAATTAGATAAATGATAAATTAATGATAGTCACCAAATTTATTGATTACTTTCATAGTTTTTTCTTGTTTTCTTTTAAAATAGATACATACATTTTTATTTAATCATGCTCCAACTTTTTATTAACAAAATAATGGTTTTTTGCTCCATAATTTAAGATGATATTATGAATAAAGCAAAAAATGATTTTAGTTGAAATATTATAATAACCTTATTAAAACATGATTTATAACTATCAATGGCGAAGCCAGAATTGTTAGCTGTGGGAGTATAATTCTGCACTTTCTCTCGTGGGCTAAATTAGCCTCAACATCTCCGTATGGGCCGAATTAGTAGGACGAGACCCGATTATCATAAAAAATGAAAAGGGTCATGGGCGAGGCCTGACAACGTGAGAAACGGTATATAATATCTGCCGAGCAAAAGACTACAGTTAGCCGAGCAAAAGGGAAAGCTGCCGAGTAAAAGGCAATCAACTTAAGAAAGACCTCTAATACGCAGGGAGAAAATACATCAACACGAGCCTCCTCGCCAATGAGAAAGCGACATCTACAGATGATGTAGTACAAATAGATGATTACTGCACGAACGAATGATTAAGTGACACGTGTGAAGTGAGAGAAAGTTAGTTATAACAGATGTCCCTCCGACAGGTGGAGGGAGGAAATGAGTGCCACGAAAGCCCTAAAAAATACCCCGGATGGTAATTTCACTTTTGACCTAATCCATCTTGGGGAACACGAAATGCAGAGCTATAAATAGAAAAGGGGGGCTCTCTAAACAGGGAGAGAAAAAAGGAACCAAAAATGGGGGGAGGAGAGGCAAAAAATCCAGTTACCATTTCTACCAGTTCAGGCCGGACTTATCCCGACGTGCAAAAACATCACATACAATTTGGCGTCGTCTGTGAAAAACCGCAACAAAAAGCTATTTCTCATTTCCCGGTAATTGGATTTCTACCTCTTACTATCTCGCTACTTTCTTCAACCTCTGTTATTCTCTTCTCGCCATTTTCATTCTAATTGCTTTACTTAATCCAAAAATTTGGTACAAAGTCCTTTGTGAAATCTGTTTAGAAATGGTTCAAACTAGAAGTCATCAAATATGCGAAAATTCAAATATAGCCCCAATGACAGACCCAAATCCCAACACAAATATGAACCCGATAGCAAACAGTCCTGTGGCCACGGCACCCAGGCAACCTAACTTAAACCATTCACAAACTCACTCATCTAACAATCTCTACGATCCTAATTATCCCAAAAAGATGCTCCTGATTTAAATGAATATGTCGCAGTAGCAAAATTACGACAAGAAAACGAAATATTGTCACAACTCCTCAAAGAGCAAATGCTTAAGAATATGGTATATGAACCATTTAAACTGACTGAGTTGAGAGAAGCCAAGACTGTTGTCTCTTCCTCAAAAGATGACTATGATGAATTTAATTCGAAAAAAAGGTTACGATAGGGTATTATTAAAGAAAAAGAGCGTTAAGCCAGTCCGAACCGATCAGGGCATCATAGTGTTTTTGAACGATTGGGAACAAAGGAAGTTTGTAAAGCCAACAAAGGAATCAAGTCAGTACAAGCGGTCGAATGAAAGGAAAACCCGTTAAACAATTGGGCCGAGAAAGATTTGCGAAAGTTAATTCATTCAGCCATGGCCGATAAAACAGAGGATGAGAAGTCGGCTGCGGAATTAACAAAAAGAGCCTTGGGAGAAGATCACGGTTCCCCTTTTACTGAAAGAATTCAGAATGCACCGCCCCCAAAGAAATTCGAACAACCAAAATTCAACATATATGACGGCCGATCTGACCCGGCCGATCATGTCCGCCACTATAAGCAAGTTATGGCCTATTGGAGAGGCGGGAAAGCCCTTATGTGTAGGATGTTCCCATCAAGTTTAGGTGATATTGCACTTCGTTAGTTTGATAAACTACCACCCGCAAAGATTGATAGCTTCAGAGAACTGGCCGAGCAATTTACCGCTCGATTCATTACCAATAGCAGGATGATTAAGGGCCCCGAAGCTTTAACCCAACTCAGGAAGAAACATGGCGAAATTCTATGTGAATATTCACAACGGTACTTTGAGTTGTATCAAGAGATCGAGGACTGTGACCCAAGATTCGCCCTTAGCACTTTCAAGTTCGGCTTATCATATGACAGTAATGGCATCTACAACGACCTTACCCGCCGACCTTCTAAAACGTTCAACGATCTGTTCGCACGGGTTAATGAATTTTCGAAGGTGGAAGATGATGATAAAGCTATAAACAAGCAACAGGGGTTCAAAAGAGACAAAACTGGAAATGGCGATCGGAGAGACGATAATCAAGATAAGAAGAATAAAAGGGACAGTGATCGAAAGGACAATGGCAATGAAGATAAGAAATCAAACGCTTTCAAAGGCGTGAATACCGTATTTAATAAGCCCGTCAACAAAATCATGCAGGAAATTAAAGATGAAGAGTTTTTCAGATGGCCGAGACCTATGCTCGGCGATCCTAAAATGCGGAATCCTGGCCTCAAATGTTTCTACCACAAGGATCATGGACATGCGACAGACACTTGTAGAACTTTGAAACAATTTTTGGAAGAATTGGTTGAACAAGGCCGGTTAACTAAGTATGTGAAGCGCGACGAGGTAAAACCAAATGAGCAACCAAGAATGGCCAAGGAGAATCACACTTCGGCTCAAGCAGCCAGACCGGTAGTGGGGATAATCGAAGCTATACATGGCGTTGTCCATAGCACAGAAGCAACAAGGAACCATCTGCGAGCACGATTGGCTCGAGCAAGATTATGGGCAGAGGCTCATCCCGTTAAGTAAGTCATGTCGATATTGGCCCCTCCCAAACAGGATCGAGAGAACAACGCCATCTATCAGTTGTCTTTTTCGGAAGAAGATTTGGAAAGGGTAGACGTTCTCCATAATGATGCATTGGTTATAATGGCCAAAATTTGCAACTTCGATGTCAAACGAGTGTTAATAGATCCAGGGAGTTCTTCTGAGGTGATGTATCTGAAAGCATATAATGAGTTGAAGCCTTTCATTTCGAGCAAGTATGTTAGGCAAGTGGATTCCCCAATCTATAGCTTCAGTGGTGATGCAGTCTTACCAATTTGCATTATCAGTGTTCCAGTCCGAATCGGAGAAATGGTGGTAGTAACAGATTTTTTTGTGATGAATATCAAATCTCCATACAATGCTTTGCTCAGACAAAATTGGCTAGAAGAAATGAGGGCGGTTGTCTCGCCGTTCCATCAAAAACTGAAAATTCTAACTCCCAAGGGAGTATACGTGGTTCGAGGCAAACAAGAAGATGCTAGATACTATTTCAATTTGGCAATCAGAGGATCGCTGTCGGAAGCGAAGGAGGCAACTCATTCTGAGCAAGCAAAATCAGTTAAGTCCATTGAGCAAAATAACGAAGAAACTAGGAAGGAAAGTGATGTGCCTGAGCCCTCTAATCAGAAGAAGGGCAAGGAACATAAGCAATAGCAATCAAAGAGCGGTCCCCCTGTTGATAGCGGGGTCAGGGGACGACCGGGAGAAAGGGTTTTCGAAGACCTACTTAAAATTCCCGCAGAGGAAGGGTCAGATGAGAAGGAAAAATATTTTTTTAATCGGCAGCAACCTGACGACAGAGCAAAGACAAGATCTCTCCAATTTTTTAAGAAAAAACATTGACGTATTCGCTTGGCAACCCTATGATATGCCTGGAATATCGGCGAACGAAATGTGCCACAGGCTACACATAAACCCTACTTTTAAGCCGATTAAACAAAAGCCACGCCGGACGTCACCTGAAAAGGCTATGGTCATGGAAGAAGAAGTTCAAAAATTGCTTAAGGCTGGAGCTATACGAGAAGCCGACTTTCCGGAATGGTATCTAACCCAGTGGCAGTTAAAAAGAATAACGAAAAATGGAGGGTATGTATTGACTTCACCGATTTGAACAAGGCCTGCCTTAAAGATAATTTCCCAATGCCCAGAATCGATCAACTGGTGGATTCGGCAGCTGGTCATCGAAGATTCAGTTTATTGGACGCTTATTCGGGCTACCACCAAATACCGTTATTCGGCCCAGATCAGGATTCCATCGCTTTCATTACCACGATGGAATTGTATTGTTACAAAGTCATGCCTTTCGGTCTCAAGAATGCATGAATTACTTATCAGCAACTAGTTACCAAAATGTTCTGTGGTGAAATCGGCAAAACCATGGAAGTTTATGTGGATGACATGTTGGTGAAAAGTAGACAGAAAGCTGATCATATCAAGGACCTGGACAAGACTTTCGAAACTCTAAGACACTACAAAATGAAGCTGAACGTTGCGAAATGTACATTCGGGGCCAGTTCAGGAAAAAATTTGGGTTTTCTAGTCAACTGCCGAGAAATTAAAGCAAATTCAGAAAAGGTGCAGGCGATCACTAATATTCAGAAACCGACAAACCTGAAAGAGCTACAAAAACTCACGGTATGATCACTGCTCTAAACCGATTTATTTCAAAATGCTCTAATAAATGCATGCCGTTGTTCAAATCTCTGAAAAGAACGAAAAATTTTGAATGGACCTCAGAATGTGATCAAGCTCTCGGCGAGCTGAAACAATACGTGAACAGCCCACCATTAATATCCATCCCAAACCCTAATGAACAACTCTTTATATATTTGGCTTCTTCTGATCGGGCAGTAAGTTCGGTCCTAATCAGAGAATATGCCAACGTGCAAAAGCCTGTATATTTTATTAGTAAATGCTTGATAGGACCAGAATTGAATTATTTGCCTCTGGAAAAACTTATATTAGCATTAATCACAGCATCCAGGAAATTGAGGCATTACTTCGACGCCCACCCGATCAAAGTGCTCACTAACAACCCAATCAAGGCAGCCTCAGGAAAGTCGATTTGTCTGGCCGAATGAAAAAATATTCCGTTGAATATGGTAGATTTCATATTGAATATGTTCCCCGGACAACTATCAAATGGCAGATACTTGCTGATTTCATTGCCGAATTCACGGAGAATGTTGAAGTTTCTGCGAAAAATCAATCATTAACCGGGGGGAAAAGTCAGGATGAAGAAATGACCGAATCTGAACAATGTGAGCCGATTATAACACCTACCTCCCCCCAAAATTCAGTCCCATGGCACCTGAACATAGACGGGTCGTCAACGATTGGTGGTTCTGGGTCGGCATCGTTTTTAAAACCCCAGAAGGAGGAACAATCGAACAAGCAATTCGGCTAGATTTCAAAGCAAGCAACAATGAAACTGAGCAACTGGGGGTTCGGGATTTAGTAATTAATTATGACTCTTAGTTAGTACCAAATCAGCTGATCAGCGAATACGCGGCAAAGAATGAACGAATGGCAGCCTATATGAACCTGGCTCGAAAAATGATAAAGAAGTTTAATTCGGTGTACATCGAAAGGTTCCCCAGAGCAAATAATTCGCATGCAGATGCACTAGCCACTCTGGCCTCAGCAATAGGTTCAGAAGTAAAACGAACAGTGGAAATAGAATTCGTGCCAAAGCCGAGTATAGAGATAGATGGACATCCGATTGTGTGCAGCATTGAAGCAAACTTGGGTGTCTGTTGGATGGATCCAATCATTGATTATCTAAGAGACGGGTCACTGCCGAATGACAGTACTGAAGCTTATCGCGTCAGAGCATAAGCTACCAGATATTGGTTATCTGCCGAGCAAAAGTTATACAAAAGATCCTTCTCAGGACCCTACCTCAGATGTGGTCACCTGAAATTGGTTCAGAATACTCTGTTTGAGTTGCATGAAGGGAGTTGCGGTAGCCATACAGGCGGCCGATCTCTAGCTCACAGGGCCAGGACCCAAGGATATTTGTGGCCCTACATGCAGAAAGATGCCATAGAATATGTAAAGAAGTGCGACAAATGCCAGAAACACTCCCCAATGATTCATCAACATGCTGGCACCCTTCATCCCATTGTCAGCCCCTGTCCCTTTGCTATGTGGGGATTGGATATTATGGGTCCTTTTCCTCGGGCTCCAGGCAATAAAAAGTTTCTTCTGGTCGGTACGGATTATTTTTCAAAATGGATAGAGGCAGTGCCCCTGGCAAACATAGCTGAATCTAATGTCAGAAGTTTTTTATGGAGAAACATTGTCACCAGGTTCGGCATCCCATGGGTGCTGGTTTCTGACAACGGCACTCAATTCAAGAACCAAAAAATTGAAGAATTCTACAATGCTTATAGGATTAAACAACATTTTTCTAGTGTGGCTTATCTCCAAGGCAACGGCCTGGCCGAAGCATCGAATAAGGTAATCTTGGATGGTCTGAAAAAAAGATTAGAAGAGAAGAAAGAAAAATGGGCGCAAAAATTGCATTATGTACTATGGGCCTTCCGAACGACGCCGCGCCGATCAACAGAAGATACCCCTTACTCCTTAACCTACGGGATAGAAGCAGTAATTCCGCTATAAATCGGCTTACCTACTTTGAAAACAACCCAGTTCAAAAGGGGAAACAACGATCAGGGGTTGGAGGAAGCGTTAGATCTTGTTGAGTCTAGAAGGGAAATAGCTACAATCCATCTGGCGAATTATCAAAATAACAAGGCTAAACAGTACAAAGCTAACGCTCGACTACGAGACTTCAAGGTAGGCGAATTGGTTCTAAGGAAGGTACTCGGCACAGCAGTCAAGCCCAGCCATGGGAAGCTCCAGCAGAATTGGGAAGGTCCTTATATGATTACCTCGGCTACTTGAACCGGATCCTACCATTTGCAAGACATGGAGGGTCAGCCAATCCCAAATCCTTGGAACGTGGCCAACTTAAGAACATATTATCACTAATTGTAATCCCAAAGATTGTGTTCTTTTGTTTTAGCCGATTTCAATATATGAAAGTTTTAAAGATTTTGAATTTCATTCTATCTTGTAAAACCTTTTTAAACGGAAGGCAAATGTGTAAAACTTTGCTCAGCTAAGGCATCAAAATCAATAAAAGACCTTCTCAAACGGAAGGCAAATGTGTAAGACCTTGCTCGGCCAAGGCATCAAAATTAATAAAAGACCTTCTCAAACGGAAGGCAAATGTGTAAGACCTTGCTCGGTCAATGCATCAAAATTAATAAAAGACATTCTTAAACAGAAGGCAAACGTGTAAAACCTTGCTCGGCCAAGGCATCAAGGCTAACCAAAGACCGCCTAAAAAGAAAGCAGACGTATAAGACCTTACTCGGCCAGAGCATCAAAATTAATAAAAGACCTTCTTCAACAAAAGGCAAAAGCATAACACCTCACTCGACCTAGGCAGTAAACGTGACAAAAATATGAGACCTTGATTTAGTCAAGGCAAAAAATGCATAAGGCCTAAGGCCCCGATTAAAGACCTCGATTAATCAAGGCACCCGGAATAAAAGATAAACATATTCACTTCAAACAAAACAAATTTGTTTACATTCAATTATGTTCCATATTAGTTAAATCGTTTATTAACTACCAAAGACTATTTGTTACAATCAATTAAGGTAGCTGCGAAGCAAACAATATCTACAAAACCATTCTTCATTAATTCAAAACACAGATACACTTCGTGGAGACTATCCGTAAATATAATATTCTCCAAGAGATCGGCCAAGAATGAGACATTGCTTCGAGGGAAATCAAGCCTCCGAGGTCATAGGATTAACACAACTCGAAGGCTTAGGGGGCAATTGTGGGAGTATAATTCTGCACTTTTTCTCGTGGGCTAAATTAGCCTCAACATCTCTGTATGGGCCGAATGAATAGGACGAGGCCCGATTATCATAAAAAATGAAAAGGGTCATGGGCGAGGCCTGACAACGTAAAAAACGGTATATAATATCCGCTGAGCAAAAGACTACAGTTAGCCGAGCAAAAGGAAAAGCCGCCGAGTAAAAGGTAATCAACTTAAGAAAGACCTCTAATACGCAGGGAGAAAATACATCAACACGAGCCTCTTCGCCAATGAGAAAGCGACATATACAGATAATGTCGTACAAATAGATGATTACTGCACGAACGAATTGATTAAGTAACACGTGTAAAGTGAGAGAAAATTAGTTATAACAGATGTCCCTTCGACAGTTGGAGGGAGGAAATGAGTGCCACAAAAGCCCTAAAAAATGCCTCGGATGGTAATTTCACTTTTGACCTAATCCATCTTGGGGAACACGAAATGCAGAGCTATAAATAAAAAAGGGGGGCTCTCTAAACAGGGAGAGAAAAAAGGAACCAAAAAAGGGGGGAGGAGAGGCAAAAAATCCAGTTACCATTTCTACAAGTTCGGGTCGGACTTATCCCGACGTGCAAAGGCATCACATACATTAGCTAATGGGAGCGAAAATAGCACTATACAAAAAAAATCATAAAATATATAATTTTACGCATGGGTAATTTAATCACAAAATAAGAACATAAGTTTTTCATATAATCAAAGTAGAACATTAAGTACGATTACAAAATAAAAATCTACAATAACATCTTACGAGATTTCATATTTTAAAAATATTGTAAAACATTTTCGATCTCAACCTCACTGAAAATGTCTTGTTCAATGTAGGTTACCAAGTAATCATTTGTGAGTTCATCTCCCAATCGATTACGTAATGCAATTTTTATAATCATCGCTAAAAAAGATCTATCAACAGTTGTCGTTGCAACGAGTAGTAATAAAGCCAACTTAATGAGCAAATAAACTAATGAATAACCAATATGCTTATCACTAATAACCATTTATTGTGCAAGCTCACTAATTCCTTTTAAATTACAAAACTGATCATCAAAACGTAATCAATTACAGAGTTTTGTAATTGATCCTCAAGTGTCATGATATCCATGGGTGAAAAATCAAAGGAGTAGAATGTTGCAAACCGAAGTACTTTTTACAAAACAAAACTATAGAATAAATTATTCGGATCAAGACATGCCATACATAAAAGTAACTCTGTATTTACCTCATCAAAACGGTCATTCAGCTCCTGAAGCTGAAAATCAATCACAATGTAAAATAATTCAAAACTGTAATAATGAAGATTTGTCATTTCTTCGGTATTTTTACGTGATCTCCCGCGTACTACAAACAAATTTTTCATGTTTGGAATGTCTATCTCATACTTATCATAAAATAAAGAGACAACACCCAATAAATACTCCCACCCACTTTCTTTTATCATTTGTAACCGATTTTTTGAAACTCTAAGAAAAGCCATGGCATTGACAATAACTTGATCCTTCCTCTGCAATGCTTGTGAGAAGTCATTAGTGATTCTTAAGATTTATTTCATTATGTGTAGAATAAATACAAACTCAAAGCTTTGTATCAGAAGTTTTAGATCATTGGCTTTACTTCTTTGCCCATCACATGCACCGTTTTGTTTGATAACCTTATGCACATCTAAAATCGAGGAGAAGTTAATCACACTACAAATTGTACCATGACGGGAACCCCGTCGTGTATCCCCTGCCCGTTGTACAGCTAATTCGTGATTCAAACCCATTCTCGTTTCTGCCTCGCCATTATAAATCCATTCAATAATTTTTTTCTCTCGAAGAAGGTCTCTACGTTTGCATAAGACTCCAACTATGTTTGATAAAATTGCAAGATGCAAAAAAAAATGTATTAAGTCTCTTGTTCTTCTTAGAAACGGCTACAAGTGTCAATTGTAATTGATGTGCAAAGCAATGGACATAAAATGCGAATCTGTTCTCTTTTAGAATCAAAGTCTTGAACCCATTAAACTCACTCCTCATATTGCTTCCTCCATCATAACCTTGCCCTTGCAAACTTGAAATACTTAAACCATGTTTAAAAAATAAAGTGCCAATGGCCGTCTTTAGTGATAAAGAAGAGGTATCACTGACATGTACAATGCCTTCAAAGCGTTCAACCATACAACATTTTTTGTCCACAAAATGTAAAGCCACCACCATTTGTTCTTTCACATAGATGTCACGAGACTCGTTAACTAATAAAGTGAACAACCTATTATCGATCTCTCGCATAATAGCTTTTGTTATTAAACTCGCGATAGCATTAATAAGATATTTTTAGATATCGGGGGATGTCATTTTATGATTCTCCGAAGCATTTTTTAAAATAACTTGGTTGATAGAATCATTATGTTGGACAAGCCAATGCATCAATTCAAGAAAATTCACTAAATTATTTGAATCACTAGATTCATCATGCCCTCGAAAAGCCAATCCTTGGGGTAATAGATACCTAAGGCAATCAAAATATGCAGTCAAGCGAGTATGGTAACCTTTTTTTTCCAATTTATAAACCCGCTATTAACAAATGAATCATCACCACTTTGTCCGCTCCATATATTTGTACTCTTACATTTGAATAAAAAATAACACAGACAATAAACCGTATCCTCTTTTACGCTATACTCCAACCACCTCAAATGTTCATCAAACCATTTGGGTTAAATCGACATTTGTCCTTACCGAATTGTGTTTGAGGAAAATTGTGGTTTTTGGGTTAACAAAGTCCCCGTTGTAGGTATGCTCGTTGAACATTCTCTATTTGGTTAGGGTGGTACTCATAAATGTTTATTTTCAAAGCAAGATCAAATTCAAGCTCATCTACATTATTTGACTCTAAATATAAAGGAACGTACTTCAAGTACATTATTTTGCTCCGCATTTGGAGAGGATTGGACTTCGGGTTGAGAAAAAGAACCTTCAACATCTTTCTTCCTTTTAGTCCTTGCCACAAATTAATCCACGCCTAATAAATATAAGAATCATCAATAAATGTATTGCCATTTATTATTTATTTACCCAATGAAACAATCTTAAAATTATATATATGTATTTTTATGTATATATTTGTTTTTCTATTTTGTGAATTATTTGTGTAAGTTTTGACTTTGGGTATTGTTAATTTTGAAGTTTTATTGAATTTAGGGGCCATTTGTTTAATTAGGGCTTTTGACTTAAATCAATATTTACCAAATATATTCAATAATCAACAAAAAAAAAACAACTCCATAAGTTCATAAATCAAGAAATATGCAAGAAAAATTAGGGCTTAAGAAGTTAAGATTTATAAATTAATTAACCTTACTGTCTTGGTCGTGTAACTATGTAAACGTGGCCGTGTGGAAGTGGAGACGTGGAGCCGTGGTCGTGGAACTATAAAAGCTTAGATAAAGCCAGGAAGTGAGGAGTGAGGACGGTCGGACGGAACTCCGAAGTTGAGGCTTGGAGGTGGAGGGGAAGAAACAAAGGAATAAACAAAGGACGGAGGTGAGAGATCCTAAGAGGTCTCACTTTTATTCAAATTTCAATGGTTAGTTTCAATGTTCCATTTTGTCCTTAAAATTTTCTTTTTTACAATTGGGACCCTTAATATTTTTTTCTAGTGGGGTCGGCCGCCCTGCCTACCCCACTATAGCTATACCCCTAATAGCTATACAATGCATCATTCAATCAAAATAAAGTTGAAACTTACTACAACAAAAGCAAGTTACTCTTTTAAATAGATTATACATGCTGATGAATAAAATTTATTACAATTTATTGAAACAAATCATGCATGTTTGTAAAACAAAATTATAATACTTCACTTAAAAAAACGTAAAGCTCAAAATTAACTTGAGTAAAGGATCCAAAACAAAATTAAATGGTTTATCTGTGAATTGTTATATTATGCCTGACCGTCTCAAAGAATATCATAATATATAGCAACAGAATTAGACCACTCGTCTACCAATATCATATAAATATAATTACTAGTGTCTTGTCGTTGTCTAGATTTTCGGACTCTTCACTGCTGGTTGTAGACAACCAACGATTTGTTGCTATCCGGAGATTTAGGAATTTTCAATCCAAGGGGCACCAAGCCCTGCCTATTTTCATACCAGCAAACACTAGCCATATCCAATTCCCTTCACTATTGGGAGGTCATAAATATATCAATAATACCAGCATACCACCGTTGGCAATCAACCGAGATCATGCCATATCCAATAATATATTATCATAAGTATAGAAAGCTCCCAATTTACATAGATAAGATATAAGTTTCTGCAAGAAATAGATATTCGAGCCATACGCCATAGAGAATTTTGATATAGCCAGATCGTCGGTTTGAGACAAAATAATGCAATTCATGCTTATGATACCAAATATCTCAGTATTAATATATAGTTATTCATGTTTAATCCCGTATGATATAAGGTTAATCAACCATAAATTTAAAAAAATTCAATAAATAGGATGTAGAACTCTGCGTTGTAATTTTAAAATTTTTAATTTTTATTCATATACATGTGTTTGGTTATCATAAATCATTAATTAATTAATTTTAATAACTTATACATGCAAAATCATATATTTAAGGAATATTTATAATTTTATCAATTTAAAACACAAATATTTATCATTATTCCCTACCTCAAAATATTTAGCCACAATGAATGAAATTTGAGATGATAAGTCAAACCCCGATCAGCACAACTCTAAAATTCTTATACACTCGCGTAGCCCTCGACGTGTAGAACGACTTTCCCTTAAAACCTAACACGATTCGACATAATTTGAATGACCAATTTCTAAAATTAAAACTTCGTACTTATTTTTTTTCTCTCTTTCTCGGCAACAATAAACCAAGATGAAGAAGAATGAAGATTAAAGGAGGTGGAGCAAATTGGTGGTTTAACAAAAAATCTAGCTTTTAGCTTAATTACGACAATTCACCCCGAAGTTTCATAACTTTATATTTTAGTTCATACTAAACTTATGAAGTTTTATAATTCGGTCCTTGATTAATCAAGATTAATACGTGTCTATGTTTACACTAATTACATTGCGGAATATTACACGTAATGTCAAGTTATATTTCAAGTAAACTTGTATAAACTATTTCAAAATTGTAAAGTGATTCCATTACATGTTTGGAGTGAATATGATTTGTTTGCAACTGGTTTTAATTCTCACATGTTGGTTTATTGTATATACGGACTCCACATGCCGGGTTTTTTTAGGATGAGGCTTTATTGTATAATTTATTTTCAACAGTGTTTTAATTTACTGAAAATTTTTCACCCGCCGTCTACGTATAAGACCGTGATTAATTGTATTTCAGAAGTCTAAATCTCTTAACAGGATTCAATGTGTCACAGCTAGGCAGATTCGGCAATGTGCCCAACAATCTCAGCCCAATCTATCAAATATTTAGGATCCGTCGCCCTGAATGTCCTTTATTTCCGAAGATTCACGTTCATATATTTGTCATATACAATAAAGATATGATTACTGGTCATGTTATATCCAAAATTCATAAACAAGTTTTTAGACTTTTTGTTTATTTATCATATGCAATATTTTTCATAGACCGGCTGTTCGAGAGGCCTTAGGTTTGTTTATTCAGGGGTCATGAAACAATTAAACAAATTTACGGAGTTTCTAAGTTTAGCCCAAGCGCTAAACAATGCAAAAGCATCTTGATATGGTTGGCTCCTTACTTTTGGTTATAAATTACCAAATCACTAGTTCAAACTGAAGATAAATCTTCTCTAGACTCCTCATTTAACTTGTGTTTGGGATGTTAGGATAGAAAAAGAAAAAAAAGATAAATTATTAATTACAAGAAAGAAAAAGAAAGATTATTTTTTATCTTTTATTTAGAAGTTTAATAAATCTAATATTTGTTTGTGGGTCGAAAAAAAAGGAAGAAAAAAAAATCATCTTTTAATTTATTTATTTATTATGTTTGTTAACAATAACATAGTTGATGCAAATAAATTTCCATTTTTTTAAACGTTTTTTTTCATTAAATTTATCCTATTTCTCTTATATTATCGCTTAAGCCATCTCAAATGGTAATTTATATTGTTGCATTTTTATCCTATGTGTCAAGAGTTTTATAAAAAAATAATTATATCTAATTGGTACTATATTTACATGGGTAGAAAATAATAAAAAAAAATTTGTCTTCAATGGTATATCATTTATTCCTTACTTGTCATTTATTCAAGAAGAGAGATAATTAGTGAATTTAGTGATATCTAATAAGATTGTTTTATGTCATATAAGAAATTTCTATTACTATTTTTATACATAAAAATGTTTATAGAAATTTCTTATATAATTCAATTTATACTTCATATAAAAATAGATAAAAAAAATGATCATTGGAACATGCTTTATTCTTTTCTCTTTTTTAACATAAAAATTTATTTAGATATAAATAAACATGGAGATGGCCTTAGTAATTTATTTTTTTCCAAACAAAAATAAATATAAACTTTTTTCTCATTCTCTCTCTCTCTCCGAAGTAGAAGTACCGAACATAGGGTTATCCAATCAAATCGTTGTTTCACCTCTGACGTACGAATTTCGAACTGTATCCATTTTTTCCCTCTGTATTGTGCGCGAGAAATCAGCGAAGCATCCGTACGGTGCTCCGATCGAAGTGGACGGCGTGAAGTCTTCGTTTCTCTCTCGTCTCCTCGGCAAACCCTAACACAAGCTGATCGTGTGTGAGGAACCTAAGATTTGTGAGTTCTATTCTATTCTCTCTCCCTCTATCTATTCTATTGGATTTCGCATGCTTATATATATATATATCTCATTATGTACTTGGATTTAAGCGACGATGTTGTATCTACTTTTGAATCGCCACTTTCAATTCGTTTTTTCCTTTAAACTTGGAAACTTCATGATGATCTGTAATAGTTCGTCTTCTGAACTCGAACGACAGAATGTCAAACTCAACAAAGTCCTACAGGGCCGTTGGCCATCTAATGACTTCGGTTCGTTTTTGGATTGGGAAAAACATCGACGTGGACTAATATTTTAAAACGAACAGGCTGGGTGCTCAACAATCCTCCTACCCGTCCTAAGACTACAATTCATATATATAGGCTAGGAGCCTTAATAGCCAAGTCAAATCACTCATCCATACAAATCAGTGTGACGCAGGCATACATACGCTACATTGCCACTAGAAGGAAATAGTTGAATTAATTTATTTAATAAGATCTGACTTCCTTTACCTGAGATGAGAAACTACTTAATTACTCGTTTAGTTTGAATTTTTGCACTTTCCTTAAATCCAAAATCGTAACTTAGGTGGCATTTCACTTTTGAAAACTGAAACCGAAAAAAAATATTTGTTTACTTCTCAAAACTGTATATGAAAAGATGTTTGTTTGAATATAACACATCTGAAAACTGATTTTTTTTAATATGACAATTTTGCCCTTATTAATGTATTTAAATCACATGATTAGGGCTTTATTGAGGGTAAAATAGGTATTTTGTAATGAGGAGTTTTAAGTTTTCAAATTTAAGTGGCAAGTTTGTCACTTAAAATTTTGGATGCAAATTTTAGATTTAAGTGGCAAATCACTTAATTTTTTTACCAAACAAACAACTTTCACACCACTTGAATCTAAAAACTTAAAGTTTTGAGATTTAATTTTCATATTTAAGTGGGCAAAACAAACATCCGCTTGGTCCTGCAAAGTTTAAGTGTTATCATTTTTTAATTCAAATTTTACACATGAATTATAAGAGACTATGTGAGTAAATTTACTAAATTAAGATTCCAGAAAACAACAAAAACTCAAACCAACCTCAAATTAAAGTTCCTATATCCTCGTTAATTTTTATTTTAACTATTTACCCTTTTTCCTTTTTAGTTTGAACTGCGTGTGTAGAAAAAAAGGAACAAAGCCACTTGCTCTATGGTTTGATTTCATATTTGAAGCACCACTACCTACTTAGCTTGTATAAAAAGAAGAACAGTGGGCAAATGTAAAAACGAAAATTTAACTAATTTTATAGCCTACTATTCCTTTGGGATGCTCCAAACATGTAAGAGTTTAATTTCCGTTTCCTGACATAATAAAGATATCAAATTTTATAGCACCAAACAATTGTTAGCTATTGGGTTTGGTTTCAAACAACGATAGGTCGCTCTTTGATTTTCTTATTGCACCCTACTATTGTTTTAGTAGAATGAAAGTAGTATAAAAAACAGAATTACAGATTGACAATTCATCCAAATGGAGAAATCTTTTGAAAAATGATCATTTACTGTGGAGAAAAAATCAATGCTCTCGAGTTTAGTCATCTGATTACACCTAATTATATTACTCTCTGTGTCTCTTTTTTTTTTAGAAAGGAGCTGAAACAGGCTCCTTAAGTTTGATTTCATCAGGGGATTCTATAATTGAAGAAGCTAATGAACATTGGCAACAACTTTCATTGATGTTGGTCGTATTGTTGTCCTTGCGTTGATCAACGATCTTGTAAACCGAATCTCCATTTTGAATAGTCTGTGCCATCTCCTCAAAGCCAATGACTGGTGTTAACCCCTGCATACACATTTTATAATCAATCACTTGGTGTTTCTTATGGTTCGTTTAATTAAAGAGTTGGAAAATAGTTGAAAACACTACTAAATTTACGAGAAGTTGGGAAAATAGAAAAGAGATGAGGTATTTGGTAAGATGTTCTCTATTTTTACTCTTTTTTTTAATGGAATTTTTTTCTTATCCATCGCCCAAAGAATCGGATTCCATTGAAGAACCAAATTTGTGATCAACCATCTCATCAAGTCACTTGTCTATTTTCCTAACTTCTCATAATTTCGTCATCTCATCAAATTACTTATCTATTTACCTAACTTCTCATAATTTAGTAGTGTTTTCAGCAACTTTTCCTACTTTTTTATCAAACACACACCCTTAGAGCAATTTCTGCGAGTAAGCGTGTCTATTTTGAAGAATTTTTTCTTTCTTCTCCCCCCCCCCCCCCCCCCCCCCCCTCTCTCTCTCTCTCTCAAGAACAAAGACTTGGATATGAAATGCACACCTCAACAAAAATACTTGATGCTTCATTCGGTTTGTTGTTTTGAACTATGTCAACGGCAACCTCCTGCATCAAAATATAGAGATAAAGTCGTCAAAAACCCTCAGGTGTCATTAGGATCTCAGAATATGCGGTTATGAAAGCAAAACATAAGAAACTACTAAAAGGTACAATAAACTGTTCATCCTTTGTATTATCCTTTACACTTGTGAAATTCTCCCTCTCTTTCAAATTGATAGTTCCACTTCAACGTTAGTAAGTTTTTGGAAAGCACTAATATCAACCTAATTAATGGTTTAATGATTTCAACTTATATTCGATTGTGAGATTTAGTGCACATATTATGTCCCTAAAAGGAAAGTTGGAGCATCAATTTGAGTACCAAGGTTATGATTTTGGAGAGAGTCTGAAATACAAGATTAAAGGAAAAAAAATTGATGTTTGTTTGACCATAAGTTCGGGATAACTTGAACTTGGATAACTTAATTTCATCAATGAGGTACTTGTAATAAACATGATATGGCTCGAACAATTTTTTCATGAACTGACACAAAGTATCATTAGCGCTTAAGGCAACCACAGTTTTAACTACGTGGTGCGCGTGAGAAAAATTAATCGAACTGGGGATAACCATTCATATAAGGACAAATAATGTATAACAAAATAGTGAAGAAAGTTTTATACGTTACCCTGGCATGGTTGAGTTGGCCTTCATTTAGGGTCTTAGGCTCCATTTCAATGGAACAGCAGAAGTTAGCAGCCATTGGTTACTATGGTTATTCTTTCCCATCTCATCCACTTGGACAAATAAATAGGGAGGTGAATTCACGGAGTAGTTTGAAATAAGTGCATATAGTAATGAAAGGGAAGTGAATTTCATTCAAATCCCGTGCCTCTCTCTCTCTCTGCCAATTTAAAAGGGCTTTTTAGTTTTGATTTCGTTGTATTGGTTCTTGTAACTTGTAAGCACATAACATCACGGGACTAACTTCTAATTACTTTACATCTTGTTTCTGGTTGAGAATGAGATGAAGTGGTGGTGGTTTCACTTATCTTGACTAATATTGAGTTGGTGCCCCGTTTTTCGTGCCCATTTTCCAACTGTTATTTACACTTTTGGAAACCATAATGGTTTTTGAAAACTAAAAATATATAAAAGATAAAAGATTGTGCGGTTGAAATTGAAGCGCGGATAGTACCTTTATGACTAGTCAATAATAATAATACACCAATAGATGTTGAACAACATATTTTATGTTTAGTTCGAATTTTAAGAAATGAATTTTCATTTGCGATTCTAGGAAAGCTATTTTCCTGGAATTTCAAATTCTTTGCTAATATTTTGTTAGAGTTTGGAGGCCTGCTTTTACAATATATAAAATATAAAATAAGTTGCTAATATATAATTAAATATTAATATAATTTAATTTGAAGATAACTACAAGATTATGATATATAATTAAATGTTATTATATTACAATGCAAAATAATATCTTTTATTATTTGTTACATAAAGACATACGTTTGTTTGAATAAAAAATAGAATAGGATTCAAGAGAACCCTCTTAGCTTTCCCTCCGTTAGACTGGAAAATGAAAACAAAGAATTATTATATGATTAGAGATTAGCATTCTACTAAAGCGACAATAATTCTACGTGTTTAGACCCATTGATAGCAACATGAAAATTGAAACAACTAATTTAGGTGAGAAGATGAAAAATAAATTAAGGCATATAGCGAAATGTTTTCTATTTCATATTTATTTTTATGAGTATATGTCTTCCATCCTCCTCTAATATTTTGTGAAAAAACTTTCTCCACTATTACGTATCACCTAAAGAAAATTTTCTATAGAAAAAGGCAAAAAGAAAG
Source organism: Lonicera japonica (assembly GCA_021464415.1). Taxonomy (NCBI): domain Eukaryota; kingdom Viridiplantae; phylum Streptophyta; class Magnoliopsida; order Dipsacales; family Caprifoliaceae; genus Lonicera; species Lonicera japonica. The sequence continues at coordinate 3,967,856 of CM038467.1, read as the reverse complement.
AGTTAATCTCACAACATCCCTCAACTTCTTTTTCATCTTCTCACTCAAATTAGTTATTTTCTTTTTATTTTTCATGTTGCTATCAAACGAAGGCTTAAATTCTAAAGTTGAATATCATCTAAGGAGGGTATATTTAATTCCGATTTTTATGGATTTTTTTAAATCCATAGATTATTTTAAATATATATATATATATATATATAGTCTAACAGATTTTAATAAATCCATACATACTCTAATAGATTTTAAGGAATGGACTTTTTAATATTTCAATAAATTTTAATCAATCAATTGATTCTTCTAGTTATAATAAAAACATTAAAAGATAAATAATAAAAGAATTTTGATTACGACTTTAAAATAATAAATCAATTATAAATCTGCCGCAAACAGTTCAGATTGAATCCAACAACCCAACTAGTTGGGTTTTTGGCCCTTTGTTAAGGAGAAAATGACTAATTAGATAATTAAAACTTTGAAACAAAGAAGAAATATTAATTACATAGGGTTTGGGAAAAGAAGAAGATTTAGATAGAGAGAATGGGGTGGAAGGTTTTAATAGAATATAGAGATAAGAAAAAATAATGTATGGGGTTTGAGAAAAAGATGAAAAAGAAATTCGTGTGAAATCTTCCGCTTGAAGAGAAGATTTGTCAGTGAATTTGTTATTTATAAAAACATTATGAGATCCATTAAAAATCTTTCAAAATTTATTGAATTTTGAATATCAAAAATTTTTAAAATACTATTATTAATCCTAATTGAATACCATAAGATTTTAAAAGAATTTTTAAAATTCTAATTGAATATTATAAGATTTTTTAAAATCTCAATTGAATACTCATAAATTTTTAAAATTTTATAAAATCTAAATTGAATGCACACTCCTAAGTAACTATGATGTACATTAATAATTGATAGTTTGGGTTGGACTAAATTGCCCGTACCCAAATGGAAAAATAATTTTACAACGCTAAAAAGTAAAGTAGCCTTTAATGTTTTATATATGTTTCAACAGTCACTGTTAAGAGCATTCATTTTTGTTTGTTCATGGGGGTCTGTGACTTTATATTTACAAGCTAGTAACTAACAATGATTCCATTAAAGCCAACTCCTTGATTATTTTGGAAAAGGTAATTCGTTTTTGTTTATTATCACTAAGTAGAGTATTGGATGATGCATATGATTTGGGTTTGCTTACTCGGCTGACTGTGGCCTTCGCGCAACTTGGCCCAATTGGACATACTATATCTGACCTGATGCATGGTTTGGGCCAGTCCAATTCTAATAGTATTGAATAATGCTTGGGTCGACTTGGAGCTCCCAAGGTCGAATCTCGGCGTTATCCAAATAATGCTTAGCCAGCGACAGTCACAAACTGCTAGCAGAGATTAGCCTAGGTGCGCGAAAGCTGGCCCAGACACCTCGTAGGGAACCAAAAAAAAAAAAGAGAAGGATCGAATATAAAGTTTGGCATGGGATCCACCTAATCCTGAGCCGTCCGATCTGCATGAAATTCTAGAGACATGCGCACAAATATTTTACCACGGAGAGGTATCATTTATTGGATAACAATCATGTGGCATTGAAAAATAAATTAACTACAAATTAGACTACGCATGTGCTTTGGTGAGTCGACAATTAATGATTCTATCCTTACGGTAACTTTCAAAAGTTACAAGTGAAGTAATGTGTTGGTTAATTAATTTGGTAAATACTTAAACTGCTCGTTGGCTATATAAACCCATTAAATATATTTTCTATATTTCTCTGAGTAGCTAAAATAATTATAGTTATGCAATTTTAAAAATATAAAAACAATAATTTGTGTTGGCAAAATTATACTTTTTTTATATTATTTTTTTTGGCATTATTCGTTAACTAACTTGGAAATGGTTGAAAGTAGGCTAATTTTATATTTTAATATATCATTAACTGTATTTTTATTTTATTTTTCTGGTAGACTAATTCTGCCCATTCATTTACATTTTACATCTTAGTTTTTCAAGGTAGGTCTTTGGTGTGTTAAGCATCCTTCTAAGCTTTGGTCAACTTTGACCGTTGATAGAAATTTTTCTTAATTATTACTAATACGTTTGAAATATATAAATTTGGGTTAAATACAAAATTGATTTGGTAAAGTGGAAGGTTGAATTTACACCTACTTAGGTTTTGCCAGCTTGTTGAAAATATACCTATAGCTAGGATAGTCTCCATATATGGAACCTAATACCATTTGACTGATTATATTATTATGTTACAGTTAGACCACGTGAAAGCGAGTTTCGATCACTAGAAAAAAGTTGATGAGGCAGGTTTTCTATTCGTTCGATCATAAGCCATGACTTGTACTAATTATATAAATGCTTCATGTTATATATATATATATACACTGTGTGCGTGCATGTGTGTGTAAATATATATATATATATATAATGAAGTGATCGAAATGCATGTTGAATAAAATTATATAGCTGTCCAAGTTGGGGGAGTGTTTCACATCTTACTAGCTACAAGATGAAAAGAAATGATTAAGCTTAGTAAGTGGGTATATAGTGGGGTGCTCATTCTCTCTCAATTGTATTATTAAAATTGAACAAGAAAGTCACATCCTTTATTGGCTTAGTTTCAATTTTGACACTAATAACGTTTGGAGCCATATCACTCCGATCCCTACACGAAAGAAAATTTTCACCCAACTTTTACACTTTGGTAAGCTATCACTAGCATTTGGGGTTTCTTACCTACCCATAATTATCCACCCACCTTCAATTTAAATCCCCTATGGAATGAAAAAAGTTGAAGAGAGTGAAATATTTTAATTTTTATCTAATATTTAAATGATATTAGATTAACATATAGACTATTTTTACAATGGCTCTTAATTATATGTTCAAAAAGAAGAAGTGATCGAGATTATAGGGACGAGTTTGGTATAGCTCCAAATTGGAAATGCATTTAAACATAGTATTAGATTAGATTATGGCTACGTAATATTCAAGCACTAATTAGTTTATTTTCTATTAGATGTTATTTTTAGCATTATATCACAACAATTTATGTCAACAACTTTATTTTTTGTATTACTACGCGTATTTTACATCGCCATTATAATTTTATTATATTAAATATGAAAACGTGATGGTGGTTATTTTTTTGCGCCAGCCCCTAAACTTATCAATTTATTCTTGATTGGTTTAGAGAAATAAATGCTACTTAAACTTGACTTTGAACCCACTTGGCTTCTTTTTTTTTAAAAAAAAACTATAAATATTTATAGCTCACATCATTTTAAAATGTAATAAAAATTTAGATCATATCAAGTTTACATAGTAAAACATTTTACACGCATTAAGTGTTTTACAATTCTACTAATTCAGTATTATCGACTTGAATGATCCAACCTTAGGAGCTAGGGAATGAGCAGATCGAGGAGAGAGAGAGAGGATCTTGATTTAGAAGACAAGAAAGAGATGGTGAGAAAGGATGGGAGAGGAGACAAGAATAATTGCACATATATATATTCATACCAAATAACATGGAAAGATCCCTAGACAATGGACACCAATCCATGCCCTGACGCTTCTTTCTTTCTTTTTATTTTATTTTCTTTTTTTTAAATAAATAAATAAAATGAATTGCCAAGTATATTATCCGAAACAGTAGCTGCAGAAACAGTCATGCACATCACTAGTATGCATGTGCACTTCCTCCTCCTCCACATGCATATCCGTCTTGTACCTCTCTCACATCATTCGTGTACAAAACAAAACAATGCATGCCACTACTACTACGCTTGGACTTTTACCACCTACTCATATTATGCCATACTCAAAGCCATTTTTGTGTGTACATACATTGTACTTTCAAGTACTACTTTATATATTTGTGGCCTTATGCATCTATATATGTCAAACTTAATAACTCTCTACCCTCAAATTTATAAACTTACTTTAGTGTTTAGGTTCTACTTTTAAAGAAACACGGACTTCAATTTAATCTTATAATAATTTATTTTAGATTGTAGGGTCTGGTTGGTTGATGATGTTCCATAGTTAATTCCGAAAGTCAGACTATCGCATAAAGATCGGGGCAAGAACTAGATCTTATATGCTATACTTAGATACTGAGACTCTGCCCGGTATGCCCTCTCCCCCTGACACTTTTTAGGTTCTCGGGGGATAGGGCTATGGGGCGACTTCACTAACTACATGTTCTAACCTGAAAGTCTATCATCTTACCTTCGAGAACTCTTGAAGTTAACCTTCGGTTGAAGATAAGTGGGATGAAGCGAAGTATTGAGGTTATTAATTTGTAACATCTCGAAAAAAGAAAGTGAGACTATTAATTGAAAACGAGGGAATAGTAATTCAATTTGATTGTAAAACATTTAAAGGGTTATTCTAGCTAGTTCTTCTATTTAATAAAATTAATTTACTATTGTGAAATTTGGTCCATTATTTATGTTAAAAAAATGGATTTTTAATTTAAGAGATTCCAAAAAATAATGTTGAACTTTTAATTTTGGACCAAAACAATATTTGTTCAATTTACCTATTTAAAAACTTACGCCACTAAAGATAAAATACAACGGTTTTTCTTTACTTGTTTTCTTTTAATAACAACATGAAAAACAAAAACAAAAATACTATCATTATGTGAGAAGTTGAAAAATAAGTTGAAACTTGTGATGAAATACTCGTCATCACATGCTTATTTTAATGGTAGATGTCCTCCATCTTTCATTACTTTTTGTGGAAAAAAAAATTCTTTCTTAACTCTCAAAGAATTTTTTTTCCATAAAAAAAAGTCAAAAAATAAAAAGAGACCTGATCACATTGCTAGATTTATTTTTCATATTTTCACAAAATCAACTATTTTTTTAATTATTTTTTTATATTATCATCAAACGCACCTTGTTTAATCCATTGTCACCACAATAAGCATCAAGAGAAATTACTATTTTCTCTTCCCCACCCCACCAAACAAAACAACGAAATGTAGTTATCCCTTTCTTAAGGGTATCACCCTTTGTGTTACTTGTATCCCTCTTTTTCAACAAGAAAATGGGAAGACCAAACTAATTTTTTTTTTCTTTTAAAAGAGTATCAATTGTATTTTCATACTTCTTCCCTAGTGAAAAAGTAATTGAATTTTTGAATGGAATGTAATTTATTTCATAAATAACATTAAGGTAAATATTAGTATTATTTCGTTTTAATATATAGGAATTGATGGTACGAGTTTAATAAACGAAATATATTTTTTTGGATAAATAATATTTCGTGCCGAAAATATCATTAATACCAAAACGTTATAAATTGACCATGGATATAAGGTGGACCCATGTAAGAGCAAATGTCTACAATCGGGTGGACAGTAGTAATAATCCCGATGTACAAATGTCTTACGGTTATTAATCAATTATAAAAAATTAGTTTTTTATTTTTTTCCAATACTAATTTAACTTGCACTCATGGAATAATTAATATATGTAATTCGGATATTCTTAATTTAAGATAAATTATTGAACAAAATAAATAAGTAGCCAAATAATGTAGGTCAATTTACACTTAATATCAAAATGTGTGATTTAAAATTTCAAAATAAAATAAGCAATTTAAAAAAAAGAACAGAATTACATTTCAAACTTCTCCAAGATCCTAATTATTGGTAATTACCCAGATTCATTAAAACCGCACTTTTCATGTGCCTTCTACGTACAATAACAATGTCAACATTTTATTTTATAAATTTTTTTCCTTAAAAAAAGGGTAATATTTTGTAAATCGGATGGCATTAGTTGAAACGATAGGGTCATTTATCAAAATGTGTATCAGTTTTTATTCCGCAATAAATATCTTTATTTTTATTTTTGCGTGTTTAAGTTTGCTCAAATGACGTGCTATGTTGTTTGCGTAGTTCACGTAATTTAACCCAACACAAATTCACTCACTCCATGAGAAATGTATTATGTGTACTGGGTCATGCTACTAAAAAGATAAAATGGCAGTAAGAAAAACTTATTTTTCAACAATTTGTATTCTTAAAAATTAGAGTAACTGACACAAAAAATTCTTAAAATTAAGTTTTCCAACATGCTACTAAAAAGGTCAAATTGAACACCAGTAGCCCATCCACCTAAATCTCCGGTTAAATCAAACGGATTGAAGGTTTTTCTTTTTTTTTATAAATGTATTATTGAAACAAAATTTATTTAATTAATAAACTTATATATGAACCATCTATATATATATATATGTACGTAAATATCTTATTTGTGTTTTCTAAGTTAGAGTTTTTTGTAATTTGGATAAAAAATGAAGATGAAAGAAGTAAGATGGCGGTAGAGGGAAGAATTGGCTTGACATTTTAACAAATAATTGATAGTATTAGAACACTTCAATAGCAATCTTTAAGTGTTCCATATGTTTTTTCAAATTATTTTCGCTTGTTTCTTTCTCTTTCTTCTTCTAATTTTCTTCCTTTTTTTTAATTAACTTGGTTAGTGACCAAAAAGCCTTTCATTCTATTTGATTGAACAGATGATTTGAACGGACCGGCCGTTAGTATTTAATTTGAATAATTTAAGGGCTCTATTGACACAAAATTGAATTTAGAGACTTAATTAAAACTTAAAATATAATTTGAGGGTTTCTGGTGTTGTTTACTCGCATAGAGATAAGCAATGGAATTGGTGGATTTCCGAAATCCTAATTAGTACATATGAAAAATACAAATCTGATGTGAGTGAGAAGATTAACGTGTTCGAGTGAGCGTATGCGGTTTCTCTCACCATGTGCAAATTGTAACCTTCTGAGATAGAGGCAAATGGCACCACCGCACCAGCCTCCTCTTACAGTGTGGCCCATGGTTTTTGTTAAAAGTGGTGCACCATTTGCATGATTGCTCACTACACTATACTTTACAACACATATTTCCTCATCTTTACTTTGTCCACAAGCATAAAATCAAATTCCTCCCTCCACTTTAATTAATGTCATAATTGCGGGGAAATAAATTAAACTCAAAGAAACAAAATCAAAGAAGTAATTATATTCATGAAGAAATTTAATAAAATAAACGATACATTGTTCTAAAATTAAATCAACAAGCTTCTCCCGCCCTTTTTTCAACCTAGTTCTATTTTCATCTACCCTCATAATTGAAACGTCTAAAAACATAGCAAATTAGTTGGGGGGAAAAAAAAAAAAAAAAAAACAACGACAAATTCCCTTTTAGAAAATTCATCGTTAACCACATAGGCCCACCCAGATCAAATACACCAGCACACATCAAATCACGTGCCTGAAGTCGGGACCACTTATCAAGTAATCTTCACCGTTAGTTACGCCGAAAATGGAGCTTTGACTAATGAACTGTTGGTGCTGTGCACACTGGAGCTCCTTCTGTCTCCGGAGCTCCAGAACCTTCCGGTGCGAGTTTGAGTGCTTTGCCGGCACAAACGTCGGGCTCGAAGCTGGTCGGTATTCGGGTACCAACCGACCTGACTTGTAACGGACCCCACAAGCGTTGCACAGTGTCTTCGGGCCCATTGGGCCAGTCCTCCATTGCGGGGTCTTATCGGACCCACAGTGAAGGCATTTCCGGACTGAAGTTTCATTAACCTCTCTCTTCCTCGACGGCATTGTGGTGAGGGTTTTGTCATTGGTCCCTGGGGAGAGGAGAAGGAGACGGGAGGACCAATCGCAGGGGGCGGCGCGTGAGCGTTTGCTGCGGGCTTTGCCAGGGACTGACACGTCGGTTTGAAAGATAGGGGAGTTGTTATTTCGGTTCGTGGCGGTTTCTGGTGTGGTTTGTGAGCAGGAGGTGTCGGTGGGTGCTTTTGTGGCGGAGATTAATTGCATATTTTGCATGTCATCGCTTGAGAATGATTCTTCCACGAAATTCGACAGCCATTCAAGCTCTGCCAAATCGTCGTGCTGTATATTTATTATATATATATATATATATATTATTAATTCCAACAATAAAGGCCGCCATATATGTTAACAAACAATTTCATCTCTCAGTTAATTTTTATTTTTATTTTTAAATATTTTGAATGAAAATGTATGCAGCTGCAGCTGCAGCAGCCAGCAGTTAATAAAAGCCAGATAAGGAACTTTTAGAAAAAAATTGTGTAAATCAGAACATTGGAAATAACGCTCTTAATCTTGGCAAAATGACGATATTCTGCAGGTGATTAATACACACACACACACACATATATGTACCCCCAACACTGTATTCAAGTGCATTAAATTTTATATTCTTTGTGAGAATATAATGTAATGCATTCATATATTGTTTTGTTCGCAAATTTCGGTAAATGTAGCGCCCTTGTTATTGCAACGCAACGAGGCAGTAAGAGAATTTTAAATTCATATTGAAACTTATTTTGCTGTTAGGTTGATTAAGAATTGGGTAATTAGGAATTACCGGAACAAAGAGTTCACCGCCGGATAATTGAGAGTCAGTGAAGCTCCGGGACCTGATGATGCCGGAGAATTGAGACTGTTCGTTACCGGAAACGGAGGAATTACAGCTGTCGATGACAGTGATGGTGGAAGAATTAGCTGAATTACCGGTGATACTGTCGAAAAAAGAGTCGGTCATTACTTCATCCTCATTGGAGAAATCGAGGAGGTCATCAATGGTGAATTGATTGTTGTTGTCGAGTGGTTTTTGGTCCAAGTAACGTGTTTCCGACGGGAATTGCTTATCTCCGGCACAACCGAAGTAGCCGCCGACGAAAAAGTCCGCTGACTCCATTGATACTCAAAGCAACGGCTTCTTTGGGAATTTAGAATAGAAAGAGGTTTATAGAGAGAGAAAGAGGAGTTGGATTGCGTTTGAAGAAGACAGGCGGACAGAGCCGAAAGTGGGTGTGGTTGTGGGTTTTGATGAGTGGGGGAGGGGCCAATATGGAATATCGCAAAGTTCCGTTTTGCAAAAGCATCTCAATTTCATTCGGATAACATAATGTTTAATTAAGGGAAATTATATTATTACTTCGCAAAAATATTTTATTATTTTAAAGTTATTTTTATTAAATATATTTTATATTATAATTTTAAAGTTTTAGAATATTTTATTAAAATGATAATATCGTTACTCTTAATTAATAATGACAACTCGACTTATTATTTTAATAAAATTGGTTTAACATGTTAAATTACACGTGATTATAACTAGAAATAATTTAATCCTATTCACATAAAGGTAAAAATGAGTTTATTTTATAGATTGTCAAAAATATCTTAATATTTTTTTACAAAAGGGGTTGAGTAAAGTTTTATTATAGATGCTAGTCACCAGTGAAATATCATCATGATAATTTGCTTGGAAAATATATTTAATATCATTAAGTACAATATAATTTAAAATTTGATCAATAATTTAAAATATATTATTCATAAGAAAATAATGGATTTAATAAAAAAAAATTGAGAATCAAAGGTGGTCTAAGAATAAGGAAATACAACAGGATAATTAATATTAAATATAAAGATTGAAAGGGGCTATAAATTAGAATATAGAAAATAAGGTATTAATTATTTGACAAACTGCAACACTATATAATAACAGAGCATCTTATTTCTATATTATATGAAACAAAAAGAAAAATACGTCCTTTTATAGAAAGCCCACTTGATCAAGGGCTCCAAATTCTTTTCTTATTTCCAAAGACAACTTACAAATTTAAATGTATTTTTACTCTTACATTGTATTGCTGATTTGGCCTATGAATGAGTTTTGTTTAGGGATTGCATTGGCAACCCCCTCTCCTCTCTCTCTCTCTCTCTCTCTCTAGATAGGCTTTTGTTGGGCTCCTAGTTGTTGTTGTTGTTCAATATGGGTCACAAAAATAGAAAAAATATACACCACACTCACTCCATACATTCTGTACTTTTCTAAATTATTTTATCTTTTATCAATTTATTTTTAAAACTTTAAAAGCCATATCTTTATATTCAAAAATTAGAGAAAAAAAGTATATTATATCTATACTAATTAAACAAAACAAAAAGAAGAGAGAGAGAGAGAGAGAGTATGTTATATCTGTATTAATAGGAAGGACATAACAATATAATTAAAAGATCTTTTTAAAATAAATAGATGTGTATTTTAGTCCAACTTATTTTCAAACCGAAAACTCAAATCTAAATTTTTATTTTTTAAAATTTGAATCAGATTGTATGATAGGATAAAATTAATACATTTCTTTTTTTATTATATCGTCAAATTTTTTTTTCCTTTTATTGTGCGGTATCCCTAGTCAAATATTAAAAAGTCCTAAAAGTGAGGTCAAAACTTAAAACATCCGCTTACTTTATTAGTAATACATTGGAAGATGCAATAACCGGGCAATGGCAAACTGTAAGGGTGTGTTTGATTGGGAGTATTTTCCACTTGATTTGACAACTTAAGGTGTTTGATTGGCTTTTTTTTTCAGGCAATTCAATTGCCACTTTTGGCTCACACACTTACATTTTCTTTGTAAATAAGGAAAATATTTTCTTTGGGGGGGGGGGGGGGGGGGGCTAGTTTTTATTTTCCAGGCAATTGCACAATTTTCGAGACAACATTTTACCCATTTTTTACACTAAAAATGCTATAACTTAAACTACAAAATTCAAAATTTAATAAAAATTTTATATTTAAAATATACTCATCAAGATCAATTAAACAAGATCCATCATGACTATAAAATTATGTAAAAAAAAATACACATAATTTTTTATACATTAAAAATGCCACAATACAACCAATATTTTTCGGGTAGAAAATTAAGGCAATCAAACACATTTAATTACATTTTCCATGCAACTCAATTCTAGGCAATTCAATTACCTGGAACTTATTTTCTTTCCATGTAAATTACATACTTGCAATCAAACGCACCCTAAATGCTTTCTCGTATCAATCACAATTCACAAAGCTGGCTAAAATGGACGTTAATGATTGTCACGTTCTCCGATAATAATTCATTTAAAATCTGGGTACCAAAGTAAATTTCTCAAAGTAAGCAAAAAAAATAAATAAATCCCCCTAATGAAGTTATTATTCTATACAATATTTTCCCACAATAATAAGGCGGTTCTCTTTTTTTTAGTGTTTGTTACGGAATGTCTGGGCCGATTTTTATTTATTTTGATTAATTTATGTTTATAAAATAGTGACCAACTGGTAGTTACTAGAATATTTTTATAACTGTCAAAATTTAACTTAAAAAACTCTTAATCTAATTCATAATTCATCTTAGTGCCTTATCACCAGTTGTATGGTTCTCATGATTTTATTTAAAAATATTATTCTCAAATTTACTTTTTCTCATGCATTCAGCTACTGAACTAGTATGTTGGAAATGTTTTCCTTTATACAGTGCCTCGTCCATTCCCCATTTCCTGTAGTTAGGACATTCGCACCTATTGTATCAAAAAGCTATGCTAAACCAACATATTTAGCCTAGCAATTAAGACGAAGTTGCACGAGAAAGGGAAAAAATAAAAAGATAAATGGAAGACGATGGAAACAATGTTAGTTGAGGGAAGCGGCTGATGATTGTCTAAAAGTACCTCCACACCTTTCAGACGACATTCTATATATTAGCTGTGACTTTTTTCATAAAATAAAATAAAATAAAATTCTGAGCCGATACACATTGTATCTACTATCCCTATGGTAAATGTTTGTCCCCTTCTAAATTTGGCATATCTTTTGACATTTTACCCATTCCAATAAAGCATGCTTTTTGCTAAAGTTATCAATTTAACATACCAATGGAGATGATCTAAGAATTTGAATTTTACCAGTTGTTAAAATATCCTTGGTCTTCTTTTGATGAATAGTTTGAGTATTTTTTTAAAAAATATTGTTGCTATTGCGTTGAACATACTAGTGATTTGAGTATAACTATCACAATTTATTAAATTATTTTAGAAAAGAAATATCACTAGCAAGCTAAAACAAATACCAAAATATTTCGAGTAATTTTATTTATATCGGCGATTTCTTACAATTAATTTACTGTTAATTTAAAATTTATTTATTTTATCAAATTTTCACAATATTACCCTTTTAAAACTTGAGAAGTATATCTACCAATTAAAATTAATTTATAATTATATTTGTTAGTTTTAATTTAGATTCCTAATGAAAATATACTTCCATATTAATTTATTTTATATTTTTATTTAATGGTTTTTATTTTTTTATTAAAAATACTAGATTAATTTATCAGTAGTTTGATCGATAAAAATAAAAACCCTAAAATCATATTAGTTTAATTATACAACAACGAAACATCTTTTGCTAGCAAGAGAATCAAACAATATTTTACAATATGAAGAAGATTCCAAAATATAATAGATTAATGCGACATTGAAAGCTGAGAAAGAATTATAAATAGTGTTGAGCACAGTTTATTTCCATTGCGATCCTCCAATAAAGCAAGAGTGAACGCTCAATGGTATGTACCCTATAATTTTTTTTCCTTGTGCATTTAGACTCTTATTTTAAACCAAATAGAATAATTGAATTCCAATTACAACATTATGAATTTCAGCAAAATCTGACTTAATAGCTAATGTCGGATCTAAAATTAATGTATTGTCTTGGTAACATTTGTATAAAATTTTTTTTTTGCCAAGAATAACAATTTTACATTTTTCCTTATTAATTTTTATTTCTTTTCCTTACCACAATTAGTTATAATTTTTTTAACAACCCTATGGTATCCAACCCAAAAGAATTTATCATCCCCAATTTTTTATCAGTGTTACAATCAGGTATAAGTGACGTCGACAATGTGCCGATACAAAAAGTTGAAAAATAGTAGAGATTGTACTCAATTTTTTGTTACCAAAGAGGTAACTATTTCTTAAATGAAATATTAAATTAAACCTTGCATTCTCAACATGAGATTTATTTATTTTATTCTAATTAATGCATATTTTTTACTCACAAAATGATATAATGTCACGATGTAAAGTTGCTAGTAGGACTTTGTGAGGTGGTTGCTAGCATAAAAAAAATTAGAGTTTTCAAGTTTTGATTGTAGAGGGAGAATCATTTATAGGTGCAAAAAAACGGGTCTTATGAAAAAAAAAACAAGAAAAAATTTGGTAAAAAATTCTCGGTATGTCCTAGGATTTATAAAATAAAACAACGAAAGATACGAGAATAATAGATGAGATTTCTCAAAAATAAAACACTTTTCGATGATGAATAGATGCTAGAAAAGGTCGCATGGGAAAGCTTTCGCCGGATTTAGAGAAGACAAAGACGAAGGAATGGAGGATGTTGTTCCATTTATACTTTTCACATTTTTCACCCTTGTTAACTTTAATTAGTTTTACTTTTATCAATATAACATTTTTACTTACTTTTATTTATATAATATTTTTACTTACTTAATTAAAGTGGATATTTTAATATTAAATTATTGATGAAATAATATTTATATAATTAATATTTTTTTAGTCTATCCATGCCCGTAAATTAATTTAATAGGTAATATGAATTAACTTAACAATACAAATTAATTATAGAAAGAGGATAAAAATAAAACAACCCAAACATTTTATCGATAAGCAGTTTCTGGGTAACTGGGGTTTGAGTTTCACCCGTTGCTATTAAGCAGCGCTCCTTCTCCAATCCCCTTAAGAGTAAAAATTAGAAGTAAGATTTTATGTATTAAAAAAAAAAAACTTAGACTCCGTTTGATTGTAAAGATGGAAAAGGAAAATAAATTTAGGCTGATTTACCTTTTGACCCCCATTTAGTTACCCCTATTCCACTTTGGCACCCAAAGTTTGCAATAATTACCATTTGACACCCATTTGGACGGATTCCGTCCGGTCAAAAAGTCAAACGGTTAAATCCTTTTTCAATACCGAAAATACCCCTGTGGCTAGATTTAAATGAAAATCAAGCCATTTTCACAAGGCCATATCTCACTCAATTCACGTCCAAATGATGCGATCCACATATGGTTGGAAAGCTCTTACAACATAGATTATGAATACATTAATAATATTCAATAATAATCAACCTAATTGCATGAAAATTGCTGTCAAATTTGACAAAAAATTACTTTTTTCAAAAAAAAGTTTCACAAAGCCATTTTCGCAAGGCCATATCTCCCTCAATTCAAGTCCAAATGATGCGATCCACATATCGTTAGAAATCTCTTATAACATAGATTATGAATACATTAATAATATTTAGTAATAATCAATTTAATTGCCTCGAAATTTCTGCCAAAGTTGACAAAAAATCACTTTTTTCAAAAACAAAGTTCTACGAAGCCATTTTCACAAGGCCATATCTCACTCGATTCACGTCTAAATGATGCGATCCACATATGGTTGGAAAGATCTTGTAATATATATTGTGAAAACATTAACAATATTCAATAATAAGCAATCTAATTTCCTCTAAATTGTTGCCAAATTTGACAAAAAAAACTCACTTTTTTTTGAAAAAAAATCACTTTTTTTTTGAAAAAAAATCACTTTTTTCAAAAGAGAGTTTCACGAACTGTTTTTCACAAAGCCATATCTCACTCGATTCACGTCCAGATGATGCGATCCATATATGTTCTGAAAGCTCTTGCAACATAGATTATGAACTCATTAATAATATTGAACAATAAGCAATCTAATTGACTTGAAATTTTTGCCAAATTTGACAAAAAAACTCACTTTTTTTTTGATAAAAAATAACTTTTTTCAAAAAAAAAGTTTCACGAACTCATTTTCACATGGCTATATCTCATTCGATTCACATCCAAATGATGCGATCCACATATGGTCGGAAAGCTCTTGCAACATAGATTATGAACACATTAATAATATTCAATAATAAGCAATATAATTGCTGCCAAAGTTGACAAAAAACTCACTTTTTTAAAAAAAAAAATCTACGAAGCCATTTTCACAATGCCATATCTCACTCGATTTACGTCCAAATGATACGATCAACATATGGTTCGAAAGCTCTTGCAACATAGATTATGGATACATTAATAATATTCAGTAGTATGTTTGTGAAACATTTTTTTTGAAACTTGTGAAAATGGCCTTGTGAAAATGAGTACATTAATAATATTCGCATCATTTGGACGTGAATAGAGTGAGATATGGTCTTGTAAAAATGAATTCGTGAAACTTTTTTTTGAAAAAATTGAGTTTTTTGTCAAATTTGACAGAAATTTCAAGTCAATTACATTACTTATTGTTGAATATTATTAATGAGTTCATAATTTATGTTGCAAGAGCTTTCAGACCATATATGGATCGCATCATTTGGACGTGAATCGAGAGAGATATGACTTTGTGAAAAACAGTTCGTGAAACTTTCTTTTGAAAAAAGTGATTTTTTATCAAAAAAAGTGAGTTTTTTTGTCAAATTTGGCAGCAATTTAGAGGAAATTAGATTGCTTATTATTGAATATTGTTAATTTTTTCACAATCTATATTACAAGAGCTTTCCAACCATATGTGGATCGCATCATTTGGACGTGAATTGAGTGAGATATGGCCTTGTGAAAATGGCTTCGTGGAACTTTTTTTTTGAAAAAAGTGATTTTTTTGTCAACTTTGGCAGCAATTTCGAGGCAATTAAATTGATAATTACTAAATATTATTAATTTAATCATAATCTATGTTTCAAGATCTTTCCAATGATACGTAGATCGCATCATTTGGACTTGAATCGAGTGAGATATGGCCTTGCGAAAATGGCTTCGTGAAACATTTTTTTGAAAAAAGTAATTTTTTGTCAACTTTGGCAGCAATTTCGAGGCAATTAGATTGATTATTATCGTATATTATTAATGTATTCATAATCTATGTTGCAAGAGCTTTCCAACCATATGTGGATTACATCATTTGGACGTGAATTGAGTGAGATATGGACTTGTGAAAATGGCTTGATTTTCATTTAAATCTAGCCACAGGGGTATTTTCGGTATTGAAAAAGAATTTAACCGTTTTACTTTTTGACCAGACGGAATCCGTCCAAATGGGTGTCAAAGGGTAATAATTGCAAACTTTGGGTGCCAAAGTGGAATAGGGATAAATAAATGGGGGTCAAAAGGTAAATCACCCATAAATTTAGTTAGTTTGTGTGAAAAGATAGAAAATAAGGTGAGAGATATTACTTATTTTATGAGTATATATCCTCCATCCTTCAATGTTTTTGGTGGAAAATTTTACTCACCACCAAATAAAGAAAAATTCTTCATGAAAAAACTTAAAAATCAAGATGATATCATCTTTATCACTCAACTTATTTTCTATCTTTTCACCAAAACTAACTCAATTTATTTTTATTTTTCACCTTGCAATCAAACGGAGTCTTAGTGATAAAATTATTGTGATTCTAGTGGCATGATCAAATGTTCGAATCCTTTCTTCTCATCCAATTGAACCCACCTCTACCCGTGTGGCTGGTACTTTACTGCTTTAAATTCTTATACGGAAAAAATATTTTACAATCATTTTATACCAATAGACAATCAAAATAAACTCCTTCCCATAAAGAATGGATGTGGCCAGGTTTTGTCGCCACAACTTCACCATTACTGTCCAATATATATATATATATATATCCACCGCCTTCCCCTTCTCCTTCCTCCCTCCGTGATAATTATTTTCCTTCTTGGGACTCGTGCTTCTAAATTTTTTATGAATTAATATGTTTTATTACTATTATTATTATTTTATCTTCTTTCATTTAATTTCAGAATTTTTTTGTACCTCCCAGTTCCTAACCTTGTTATAAAACTACATAATTCACATTTTAGCACGATGCTTACAGCTCATCCCGATTGGAACAACGGTTATGATCTATCCCACGTTTCACATTCCTCGATTTTCACTATTAATCTTCATTCACTGCCAGGTAGAAATAAAGATTGTCAATTAATTTAGTAACATATATGGGAAGAATAATAGTTTGTATGAAAATTAGTGAATCATTTAATATATATTATAATTTAATTATTTTTATTTATAAATATGTAACTTGTGTATTTTTAGAATAAAATGCATGTTAACATGATTCATTAACTTAATAAAAAAAATTAGTTTTTATATACAAAATAAATAAACAAGAATTAATCCGTGAATGCAAAAATATGATTGGGTGCTGAGTGTGTGACAAGAATACATAACATGTTGATTTGTGCAATTATTTATGTTGTGTTGTATTGATTTTGATTTTATGCTTATTTAACATTTTTGAAGTGAACATAAATTATGAATTTTATTCTCGGCAAAACATGGATAATATAAACTCGATCTATCTTTTGTAGTTGTATTGTCCGCACCAACATGAGTTATCCGAGTAGAAGGGGTTCATGTCGTTTAAGTAAGACGTCTTGAATTTGATCCTGAACATTTATGAATGGAGAAAATTCTGTTGAGAGATGTCCCCGTGAAAAAAATTTGATAGTGCTTTGAGAAGAAGGAAAAACAATAGGGTGGTATTGTCTGCAAATGAAGTCATGAATTCTATCAGCCACAACATCTATAGAAATTACCGTTTACTATGCTTGTAGTATTGTTTGAAAGTGAGACTCAATTCTCATATGGCTGCTTATTGAATTTAATTCAACTGTGGTATGATTAGGCAAAATTAGCATGGGAAAATATGATAAAAATAAACATCCCTTCAGCAAAATTTAGATCTAATTGTTGTTAATCCTTGCTCAGAACATTGCTTGTAAAAATATTTGTCTATACTTATCATAGAAGTTTGTATAATTCTAAACTAATTTTAAATTTTTTATATTAAAAAAAAAATCTAACATGCATATATATGATTAAAAACAATTTAACATACGGTAAGTACATGCATCTATCGCAAGTACAACATTTTTTATACTCCCTCCGTCCCAATTTAATTGTCCAACTTTGAGAAACTAAAATTTAAGGAGACATAATGATTACTCTTAAGAGAAAATGGTTATTTTCAAAAATGACATTTACTTTTCCTCTAATAAAAAAGGTGGCGGGACCCACAATAAAAAAGTGGTGATAACTTAAAGGGTAATATTTGAAATAATAAAAAGTATTCTAATTAATGAGTTGCCAAATATAAAAAGTGGACAACTATTTTGGGACATCCAAAAATGGAATAATGGACAATTAAATTGGGACGGAGGGAGTACTAATAATTATTTCCATTCTCGCTCTTAGCTCTTCTTTTACACTCCACTAAAAGGAAAAAACATCACTAATATTTTTTGCGACTTAATTACTAAAAGTTAATATAGTTATGTCCAGTGGCGTAGCCACATAGAGACGAGAGGGTGCGTGCAGACTACTTTAGGAATTTTTTTAAAAAAAATAAAATAAAAATAAAAATAGAGATTTATATACATAAATTTATAATTGAGGGCATATAATTGTAAGAAATAAAAGTTGAGGGGTATTTTGAAAATTGAAATACACCTAAATGAGAAGGAGAAAGATCCCGAGACCTCACTTTTTCCATTTATTTTTTCGTTATCTTCTCATATCTCCCATGTTTTTCTCTCTTTTTTTTTCCGCTCTGTTTGACCATTTCACTCCATACTATGTGACCGGTGACTCCGTCTAACGACCATTCAGCCACTCCCACTCATCACCGATCGATTCGAATTGCGCACTCCTGACTTCGAATTTCTGGCTACACCACTGGTTATGTCGGATTAGCTAGCTAGTTGGTGAGGTAATAGCTTACAGAGGTGATGATTGTTAACCTCAATGAGTGAGGAAAATGAGACACATATATTAACTCAATGTAGAAAAGAAAGTTATATATTATCCCTATTTATTACCACATTTGCAGGTACAATTTCATACCGAAGATAATGATGTTACGTTATAATAATACTTATTAGGTCCAGATAAATTCAATATTTTCATAAATCACATTGAGGCCTTGAACATTCTTTTTTTTTTCTTTTTAATGTAAATATTTGATGTTGCATAACAATTATTAATTTTATTAGCTTACTATTTATTATGGATAATTTTGTTTTTATTCGCGGATTTTTGCAGTTAATCCACCCTTGATTTATGTTAAATATTGAAACGAATTTCTCAAAACTTTCTTATAAAAATTGAGAAGTATATCTATCAATTAATAATCCTTTTAAATGTATTTACTTTTAAAATTAGTTTCCTAATTATAATAAACGTCCTTACTTTTAAATTTAGTTTCCTAATTAGAATATACTTCCTTAATAATTTATTTTTTTAATTTGTTAAAAGGTATATTGATACAAGTACTATAGATTTATTATTCATAAAAAATATATAATACTACAAAACGGGGCGGAAGTAATTTATATTATTACATCATAATACTAACAAATAATTTTTTTCAACAAATGAGTTTATTATTTTCTTTTTCTTTTTTCTATACAATGAGGGCTCTAAATAAATAAAAATAAAGCAGAATTAGAACTTAAGAAACTAATTAAGAATTATTTGCCGGAGGTAACAAACATCGTTTCCTTCAATCTCAATCTTTTCAAGTCAAAGGAAGAATATTCAACTATAATAAATGTTTGTTTTCTTGTTTGCCATGATAAATTTTTTTTCCTTGTGCATTTAGACTCTTATTTTAAACCAAATAGAATAACTGAATTCCAATTACAACATTATGAATTTCAGCAAAATCTGACTTAATATCTAATGTCGGATCTAAAATTAATGTATTGTCTTGGTAACATTTGTATAAATTTTTTTTTGTTGCCAAGAATAACAATTTTACATTTTTCCTTATTAATTTTTATTTCTTTTCCTTACCACAATTAATTATAATTTTTTAACAACCCTATGGTATCCAACCCAAAATAATTTATCATCCCCAGTTTTTTATCAGTGTTACAATCAGGTATAAGTGACGTCGATAATGTGCCGATACAAAAAGTTGAAAAATAGTAGAGATTGTACTCAATTTTTTGTTACCAAAGAGGTAACTATTTCTTAAATGAAATATTAAATTAAACCTTGCATTCTCAACATGAGATTTATTTATTTTATTCTAATTAATGCATATTTTTTACTCACAAAATGATATAATGTCACGATGTAAAGTTGCTAGTAAGACTTTGTGAGGTGGTTGCTAGCATAAAAAAAATCAGAGTTTTCAAGTTTTGATTGTAGAGGGAGAATCATTTACAGGTGAGAAAAACGGGTCTTATGAAGAAAAAACCAGAAAAAGTTTGGTAAAAAATTCTCGGTATGTCCTAGGATTTATAAAATAAACCAACGAAAGATACAAGAATAATAGATGAGATTTCTCAAAAATAAAACACTTTTCGCTGATGAATAGATGCTAGAAAAGGTCGCATGGGAAAGCTTTCGCCGGATTTAGAGAAGACAAAGACGAAGGAATGGAGGATGTTGTTCCATTTATACTTTTCACATTTTTCACCCTTGTTAACTTTAATTAGTTTTACTTTTATCAATATAACATTTTTACTTACTTTTATTTATATAATATTTTTACTTACTTAATTAAAGTGGACATTTTAATATTAAATTATTGATGAAATAATATTTATATAATTAATATTTTTTAGTCTATCCATGCCCGTAAATTAATTTAATAGGTAATATAAATTAACTTAACAATACAAATTAATTATAAAAAGAGGATAAAAATAAAACAACCCAAACATTTTACCAATAAGTAGTTTTTGGGTAACTGGGGTTCGAGTTTCACCCGTTGCTATTAAGCAGCGCTCCTTCTCCAATCCCCTTAAGAGTAAAAATTAGAAGTAAGATTTTATGTATTAAAAAAAAAAACTTAGGCTCCGTTTGATTGTAAAGATGGAAAAGGAAAATAAATTTAGTTAGTTTGTGTGAAAAGATAAAAAATAAGGTGAGAGATGTTACTCATTTTATGAGTATATATCCTCCATCCTTCAATATTTTTGGTGGAAAATTTTACTCACCACTAAGTAAAGAAAAATTCTTCATGAAAAAACTTAAAAATTAAAATGATATCACATCTATCACTCAACTTATTTTTTATCTTTTCACCAAAACTAACTCAATTTATTTTCCGTTTCCACCTTGCAATCAAACGGAGCCTTAGTGATAAAATTATTGTGATTCTAGTGGCATGATCAAATGTTCGAATCCTTTCTTCTCATCCAATTGAACGCACCTCTACCCGTGTGGCTGGTACTTTACTGCTTTAAATTCTTATACGGGAAAAATATTTTACAATCATTTTATACCAATAGACAATCAAAATAAACTCCTTCCCATAAAGAATGGATGTGGCCAGGTTTTGTCGCCACAACTTCACCATTACTGTCCAATATATATATATATATATATATATCCACCGCCTTCCCCTTCTCCTTCCTCCCTCCGTGATAATTATTTTCCTTCTTGGGACTCGTGCTTCTAAATTTTTTATGAATTAATATGTTTTATTACTATTATTATTATTTTATCTTCTTTCATTTAATTTCAGAATTTTTTTGTACCTCCCAGTTCCTAACCTTGTTATAAAACTACATAATTCACATTTTAGCACGATGCTTACAGCTCATCCCGATTGGAACAACGGTTATGATCTATCCCACGTTTCACATTCCTCGATTTTCACTATTAATCTTCATTCACTGCCAGGTAGAAATAAAGATTGTTAATATATATTATAATTTAATTATTTTTATTTATAAATACGTAACTTGTGTATTTTTAGAATACAATGCATGTTAACATGATTCATTAATTTAATAAAAAAAAATTAGTTTTTATATACAAAATAAATAAACAAGAATTAATCCGTGAATGCAAAAATATGATTGGGTGCTGAGTGCGTGACAAGAATACATAACATGTTGATTTGTGCAATTATTTATGTTGTGTTGTATTGATTTTGATTTTATGCTTATTTAACATTTTTGAAGTGAACATAAATTATGAATTTTATTCTCAGCAAAACATGGATAATATAAACTCGATCTATCTTTTGTAGTGGTATTGTCCGCACCAACATGAGTTATCCGAGTAGAAGGGGTTCATGTCGTTTAAGTAAGACCTCTTGAATTTGATCCTAAACATTTATGAATGGAGAAAATTTTGTTGAGAGATGTCCCCGTGAAAAAAATTTGATAGTGCTTCGAGAAGGAAAAACAAAAGGGTGGTATTGTCTGCAAATGAAGTCATGAATTCTATCAGCCAAAACATCTATAGAAATTACCGTTTACTATGCTTGTAGTATTGTTTGAAAGTGAGACTCAATTCTCATATGGCTGCTTATTGAATTTAATTCAACTGTGGTATGATTAGGCAAAACTAGCATGGGAAAATATGATAAAAATAAACATCCCTTCAGCAAAATTTAGATCTAATTGTTGTTAATCCTTGCTCAGAACATTGCTTGTAAAAATATTTGTCCATACTTATCATAGAAGTTTGTATAATTCTAAACTAATTTTAAATTTTTTATATTAAAAAAAAAAATCTAACATGCATATATATGATTAAAAACAATTTAACATACGGTAAGTACATGCATCTATCTGCAAGTACAACATTTTTTATACTAATAATTATTTCCATTCTGGCTCTTAGCTCTTCTTTTACACTCCACTAAAAGGAAAAAACATCACTAATATTTTTTGCGACTTAATTACTAAAAATTAATATAGTTATGTCCAGTGGCGTAGCCACATAGAGACGAGAGGGTGCGCACGCACCCCCGAGTACTTTAGGAATTTTTTTAAAAAAATAAAATAAAAATAAAAATAGAGATTTATATACATAAATTTATAATTGAGGGCATATAATTGTAAGAAATAAAAGTTGAGGGGTATTTTGAAAATTGAAATACACCTAAATGAGAAGGAGAAAGATCCCGAGACCTCACTTTTTCCATTTATTTTTTCGTTATCTTCTCATATCTCCCATGTTTTTCTCTCTCTTTTTTTCCGCTCTGTTTGACCATTTCACTCCATACTATGTGATCGGTGACTCCGTCTAGCGACCATTCAGCCACTCCCACTCATCACCGATCGATTCGAATTGCGCACTCCTGACTTCGAATTTCTGGCTACACCACTGGTTATGTCGGATTAGCTAGCTAGTTGGTGAGGTAATAGCTTACAGAGGTGATGATTGTTAACCCAATGAGTGAGGAAAATGAGACACATATATTAACTCAATGTAGAAAAGAAAGTTATATATTATCCCTATTTATAATATTTTAGGTATTTATTACCACATTTGCGGGTACAATTTCATACCGAAGATAATGATGTTACGTTATAATAATACTTATTAGGTCCAGATAAATTCAATATTTTCATAAATCACATTGAGGCCCTGAACATTCTTTTTTTTTCTTTTTAATATAAATATTTGATGTTGCATAACAATTATTAATTTTATTAGCTTACTATTTATTATGGGTAATTTTGTTTCTATTCGCGGATTTTTGCAGTTAATCCACTCTTGATTTATGTTAATATTGAAACAAACTTCTCAAAACTTTCTTATAAAAATTGAGAAGTATATCTATCAATTAATAATCCTTTTAAATGTATTTACTTTTAAAATTAGTTTCCTAATTAGAATATACTTCCTTAATAATATATTTTTTTAATTTGTTAAAAGGTATATTGATACAAGTACTATAGATTCATTATTCATAAAAAAATATATAATACTACAAAACGGGGCGGAAGTAATTTATATTATTACATCATAATACTAACAAATAATTTTTTTCAACAAATGAGTTTACTATTTTCTTTTTCTTTTTTCTATACAATGAGGGCTCTAAATAAATAAAAATAAAGCAGAATTAGAACTTAAGAAACTAATTAAGAATTATTTGCCGGAGGTAACAAACATCGTTTCCTTCAATCTCAATCCTTTCAAGTCAAAGGAAGAATATTCAACTATAATAAATGTTTGTTTTCTTGTTTGCCATGATAAATTTGTAATTAAAGTTATAATTTTAATTTACTTGTAGGTAGGAACTAAATTTTGTCGTCGTATTACAAATGTTTCAAACTATACTTACTGTTTAATTATTATTCCAAAACTAATGTGAATTATTGTATAATCTCAATTCTAAAAACAAATGTGAATCATAGACTACTATAGTCTAATCTTATAGTCTAATCTCAAGTCTGGAAAGTAGATATAATTAACAATAAATTATATATATTAGAAATATCATTTTATTATACAATTTATGTTTACTTTTTGATATATTATATGACGGTGGATAGAAGTAAAAATTTAGTGGATAATTTACAATTGAATTAAAAAGAATCATTATTTTATAAAAATTATGCCAATATTGATTTTTGTAAGTTTATCCAACAACATGGTTAAATTTAGTGGGCAATACAGATTATCTCAGTAAAACCCAAAAAGAGGGATAGATTGACAAATTTCGCTGATAGAAATAAAATTACCCTTGTTAATTATTAATCAAATTGACTAGGTTGTTTAATTTTTTTTTGATTGTTGAAATTTAAATTTTAAATTATTTGATTTTATAGATATTAGTTTCTAGCAAGATTTTAAAAGTTTAGATTAGTTTATTAATCAATTAGATGATATTGACATTATAGGAATAACAATAATATAAATTAGTTTTGTAACTATATTAATTTAATTTTAATTATTTATCCATAAAAGTTTGTATTTTAAACAAAACTTTGGACCTTAAAGTATTGGTATAAAAATTGTGTCCTTAACTAGATAGAGAAATGAATATTCGTCCTTAAAACTAATTGCCCCTATTTTTATTTATTTAATTAAAGTGGATGTACTTATTAATCTAGTGAATTTTTCAATATTAAATCATGAATAAAATAATATTTATAAAATTAAATCAATAATATTTTTGGTCAGCCTATCCACATTCATAGATTAATTTAGTAGACAATGCGGATCAACTTAATAACGCAGATTAACTGCAAAATATTGTAGATAAAAATAAAATCACCCATTTATTATACATTTTTAAACGATACTCTTATTTTTTACAAATTTCATTAAACTGTGCCGACCGACACAGCTAATAATTAATTTGTAATAAGATTGTATCTTGATTTTGAGTTTGATTATATCTCGATTTTCGGTATGCTTTTTTTTACCCTCTCCTCTACCTACCATCCGTGTTTCAAATGTCAACTCCAAATATTTGACCAAGCTCACTGTTTTGAAGATATTAGTTATAATCCCATCACAATAATGCGTAAATTACTTTGCTGAGAAAAACATAACCAAAATTATATTAGTGATATGATGATATTGTTTTTCCTTTTTTTTTTTTTTTTTTTGGAACAAAACAAAACCAAAACAAACAACATCACACTCTAATAAAAGCGCCAGCTCATGTGGCAAGGACGTTACCCAATTAAATGAGAGTGTGTTAACTAAACCAAAAATAAGGCTTGTATGAAAAAAAATTCTGTAAAAGAATTAAGAAATAATATCTTAATAAATTTAGGACCTATATTTTACAAAACTTTAAAAAGATTACAAAGTTAACTTTGTAGTAGATTTTTAAATTTTATTTTTTTATGAAATCATACAAAATTAAGTTTTTATTACATGTTTTTTAGTATATTATTATAAATAAGTGTTTAATTGACAATAATTTACAATAATTTTAACAAATTACATATTCAAAACCTATTTATTAACAAAATGCACAAAATAATTTTTTTGGAGTTATGCAAAATTAAGTTTGCACTCCTTATTTTCTAAAATATTACTATATTTTTGCATTTATTTGATGTTATTTTAAAGTTTTATGAATGAAACATAATAATATATTTGTTACAAAATATAAATAAATCATACAAAACAAATTTGCATTAAACTTTTTTATTGCAAAATTAAGTTTGTATTAAACATAATTTTGTGCAAAGTTATGTTTGCACTCAGTCAAAATTCTTATTTTAAAACACAATTGATAAACAAATTCTTATTTTATAATGATAATAATATCTAGACCATTATTTCACAAAAATATTATTTATTAATTTATTTAAAAAAAATATTATTATACAAAATCTTTTACCTCATTTCTAAAAACCGCTTTAACCACGTACCCAATGGGCCACTCGGCTGGAACCTCGCCTCTGGGAACAAAAACCCAATTAAAATTGTAGTTAAAGTATAGTTTTCTAAGGGGGTTGCTGGGGTCCAACTAAGCACGTGAGGGAGGTTAGGGGGTGTTGTCAGCTACCATGTGAGGATGTTCGTATCAATTTTACATTCATTAGGTGCGTATTTATAAATATATATAAATAAAATTAAGTTATAAAGAAGAATTTTATCTCTTTAATAAAAAAAATTGGATGATCATTTGAAAGGTTAATTTGATAAAAAAAAATTATAAGAATTTATAAAAATAATTTATATTTTGAGTAAATCACTTTCACCAAATTTTATTAAAAAAAATTCAGTCCAGACATGAGTGAGATGATCATCAAAAAATTTTGTCAAATATATACATATATATCAAATTTTCAAACTACCCACTTCTAGGTTGATTTTTTCTATGAATTTTTGTGGAGGTGATCTACTCACTATATAGATCATGTTTACAAATTTTCATAAAAAAATCATCAATTTACTACTTTAAATAATCTTTTTTTTTGTTAGAGTGATTTTTTTTTTATAACCTAACTTTATATTTATATTATAATTAGTTCAGTAATAGGTAGCCTTATTTTTATTTTTCCTATTTAAGGCATAGGTGACAGTTCGTCTCAGAAAGGGTAGCTCAGCCAGCCCAGCCACGGCAGTGGTTAAATTCAAACACCACGTAATGTAGCCTTAAATAATAGATGTTTGCACTTGGAACTTTTTTTTTATATAATATTAGTGTGTTGGTCTTAGTGTTTGAGACTTATTTATACCACCTTTTGAAAAATAAAAATAACAAGGAAAAGAAAAAAAAAAACAGTGTCCGATACTCTCTACTCGTCTCAATTTAATCGATTTGACAGTTTTAATATTTTGTGAAGTTATAATATTTATATACTATTATAATTAACGGCTAAAAGCTAAAGCTTTTACCATATTAAATAATAATAAGTTATGATATTTACAAAAAATAAAATTATATTTTGATTACGTCTCTTCCCAGACTATGTAATATTAAAAAAATAAATAGAGAGAGAGAGAGAGAGAGAGAGAGAGAGAATTGCCTATTTAATAGAACCTTGGAAATTCTTTTTCCTTATCAAATGATTTTAGCATCCATGGGCCAAAGAATTAAATTTCAAAAATAAAATGAAAAATTAAAAGTAAACATTTGAAAAATTTTACCATGTCTTACTTGTCACAATAATTACTGTTTTGGTTCAAAATTTTTATGATATATATCACTAACAAAGATTTGGTTCAAAATTAATATAAAGGCTAAATTCCTGGTTCAAAATTAACATCAAGGCTAAATTCAACTCGAGACTTACCCGTGGAATGTGTCGCAATGGTTCTATTACCAAAGTCATGGGCTTGAGCTTAGTTTGCCTCTGTCCCCTTCCTTTCTCTCTAAAGTAACTTGATACCCAGAATATACGTATGCAATAATACACCATCATATTATATTTATAGATAGTAAAACACTATTTTTTACTGTATAATTGATACGTGGCTTTTTTTTTATTGTTATATTTATTATAACTCCTTATTAATTAATATTAATAATAATTGCTCTGTTATGGCACTTTCTTTTAGTAATTATATTTTATTGTACGTTATGGTAATATCTTTTATTAATAATTATGGAACTATCTTATTTTTTCCGTTTTTAAATAATAATATTCTTTTTCCTTTTTTTGCGTTTTTGCGTTTTTATTTCCCTTTATAAATTGCTCCTTATTAATTGATATTAATTAAAAAATGTAACTGTCATATCATAATATAGATAATATCTCCTTTCTATATCTTTTTCCTATGAGTTACACAATTTTAAAATCTAAACTTAATTCTAATTATTAAAATGTAACTGTCATCTAATTATATAGATAGTTTCTCCTTTCCATATCTTTCCCCTATGAGTTGCACAATTTCAAAATCTAAACTTAATTCTAATTATTTCCCTTTATAAATATTACCTTATTACTCTTGTTTTTTTTCTATTCTTTAATCTAATAATAATTCTAATTATGAAAATATATAAATCACTGATTTATATATTGCTAAAGTAAGGTAATATATCATTAATATGGCCAAATCAATCTTAAAGTGATAACCGTGAATTATTATTACTAAATAATTAATAATAATATGTTCAATATTAAACTAAACTATTTTTTTAATAGTTTAAAAATTATACTATTTTTTTTTAATTTTAATAGCTATACTATGAGATTTCAGTTGATATATTTATCAACTGAAATAATATGATATATTTCAAAAAATTATATTTTAAAAATATAATTGATATTTCAGTTATACATATTTATATATTACAAATTCATTGATTCGGTTTTAATCTAATTATTATATAGATAGTAAAACATTGTCTTTTACTGTGAATTTGACACGTGGTACTATCTTTTATTGTTATAATTATGGCTCTTTATTAATTGATGTTAATTAAAAAATGTAATTGCCATCTAATTATATATATAGATATTATCTCCTTTCCATATCTTTCCCCTATGAGTTACACAAGTTCAAAATCTAACCTTAATTTTAATTATTTTCCTTTTTAATTATTACCTTATTACTCCTGTTTTTTTCGTTTTTTAATCTAATAATAATTCTAATTTTTAATAATAATTATTATAATTTCCCTTTATAATTTTTTCCATTTTTAAATAATAATTTTTTCTTCCTTTTTTTTGTGTTTTTCCCGTTTTTATTTCCCTTTATAATAATTATAATTTTTCAAGGTTAGTTATATCTACTTATTTTCCTACTTTAGAAGTTTCATACTTAATATGTAAATTTTCTCTTTATATGTAAATTTGATCTTCAATTTATGTATATACTCCAAATACATAAATTAAGTTAATTATAAGATGTTGGTTTTCAAGTTTATTTGGTAAGTTTCAATTCATTTCTATTTTTCTACTCCCCAGGCTTGGTATTATGTGAGACCCATGTGTATTAATTAAAATTTTCATGATTTGCGAAATAATATTGTATTCTTTATTATTGTTGTCAATATGACATGGGCTGAATTTTGTGTCTTCTTTGGGGCTAGCATGTAATCAATTGGAGATTTTTTATACAATGGAATTCATATTTCAATGATGTATATGTTAATCCTAATGTTCTTTCTATAATCATCTCTATATAAATTAATTTTTTTTGAGAAATATTGAAGGCCCTGTAAGATTATTGATGTTGAATATTGACCTTTGATAAATGAAGATTTTTGGAACTTTGTTTGAAGTTAAATATAACCGATATAAATTCATGTAGATATAATTAATGAGAAATTTTTTCATACCCATACCTAACTATTTTTCCGTACGCACTCAAACACCAAAAAATTCAGACCTCCTCATATACAAGAAAGTAAAGTTAATAATCATCCTTTATGAAAATTTAAACATGTTCGCGAAATTTCCATTACATACACACTTTTAGATAAAAAAAAATTGAATCTCTCAAGATCAAGACAAGAATGCTTATGTAAATATTTCATCTAAAGGTATTTATGTAATAGTTGAAATAATTCTTTGTAAGAAAGTTTTGTCTCCTTATACCGGTTTATTATGTGTTATAGCTTTAGTCTTAATCTAACTCACCAAACATTTCGCTCCCAATTTCTATTCACCGTTCAAATAAAGCTACACTTTTCTACATATTGCAATTTGTAACTTTTATCCCCGTGCTTATTTTAAGAAAATTTTAGGCTTATATTCAAGTACTTGATACACGATTTCTAAATTATCAAGATTTCAAGTTGTTAAATTTTATGGTAACGTGTTGCACTACAATTTATCTAACCACTTTTAAGAGCTCAAAACTTATACAATATTTTAATAATTTACAAAGTGCCCATGCATCGCATGAATTGCATACTAGTTTTATTAAAAAAAGTATAATTCACTCTAGTTGTGAAATGTAAATACAAATATCGTTGTTTAATTAATGCGCCTAATTACTAAACACTTGACAACAAATTATTAATTTATTCCTTATTAATATTTAAATACCATTTAAATATGCACTGTGTAAAATTTATGAAACAGTAAGGAAGCATAATAAATGCATCTTTTTATTTTTATTTTATTTTTCCTTGTGAAATACGGAGGATATTTCAATAAAAATGAACGTAAATATCTAATAGTATATATATAAGGAAGTGGTTCATTTATTATTTTCCCTCTTTATATGTTGCCACATGTCCCTTTATTGAATACACTCATTTTGCTTTATTTAACTAGAGTTTTTACTCTTTTCTTCATTTTTTTACTTCTACCATTATATGCCGTTCAATCACTCTCTTCATAATCCGTTATTTGCATTTATGACTCCTCTTCACTTATTACCTCCTTATTAGCTACATATTACCCCCATCAATTATCGATTCTTTCATGTGGCCGGTTACTTAAACAAAATATTTTATCTAAACCAAATGAAAATATTTTAATTTACTATTACGTAATTTCCATATTTTATCTAAACCAATTGCACACTAAAAAGTAGTGCAATATTTTAATTATTAATTTCTCATTTGCATGAATTTTTTTAGATTGAGTTTTTAACAAATCAAGTACAAACTTATAATTTTTATTGCACCAAAACATACATAAGTGATTCATTACAAAACAAAATTCACTCAAAATATTTCACAAAGTGTTAATATAATGGTTTTAAAACGCCCGTGTATCGCACGGGGTTGAAAACTAGTTTATATTATAAAATACAAAATTTGACCATTTATTTCCTTTTTAAAAAACCCTTAATATAAAGGCTCACATTTTCATATATTTGGTATATAATCAATCTTAACCTCAAAATTTAATTGGTTTATCCTCGCGTGGAAATAATCAAATCACACAGTTCTCGCTCTCACTCACACATAAAGCATACACCAAAATCTCTACCCAAACACATATCTCCCTCATCAACATTTTTAAAGAAATTTATAGTATCATAACTTTTAATTTAAATTTTTTGAATTTTAAATACAATTTATATTTTTTGAAATATGCTAATCAATATCTAAAAAGCAAGATCCACTATTCAATTTTCCAAACGTTTTGTAATGTGATATATATATATATATATATTGTGTGTGTGTGTGTACTTTTATATAATAAACTTCTGTAAATATATATTTTAGGTTATTATTTAGGCATTGGGCATCTGTTTTTGCATTTGATATTGAATGAAATTTATTAGTTATTTCGAATTAAGTTAGCTACTAATTTTATTTCCCAACCATAAAATAATGTTGCTTTTATTTTATACTTCTTCAACAAAAAGAAGAAGTTTATTTGGTATAATTAAATTTTAATTTGTACCCTTATTATTTATCATGTCTTTTTATACGTCATATTTATTTTTAATCGTAATGTTTGGCACAGACAATATTTAATACACATATAGAGAGCCGATCAAGTGCGCACCGATTGTATGCACTTCCCATTTTGGCCCACTTTCAGGATAAATTTTTTGATGAAATTTGGTGGAGATGGAGATGACATAATGATCATCTCTACCAAATTTTATCAGAAAAATCAACTGGAATGTGGGTTAACTACAAGGTTGTATTTCAATCTTGTAGTTAATTCACTTCCCAATTGAACAATTTGATGAAATTTGGTGGAGATGATCTCATTGATGTGTGTAGATCATCTTTATCAAATTTCATTAAATAATTCAACTAGGATGTGGGTTAACTACAAGATTGTAATCTTATAGTTAACTTTGTTGTTAATCCACTTAATGGTTGAATTTTTTTAATGAAATTTGGTATAGATGATTTGCAACACATTATGGAGATCATTTTTACCATATTTCATCAAAAAAATTAACTGAAAAGTGGGCATCTGGTCCGTACAAAATAGTGCATAAACTTAATGCGCGCCAAAATCATATCGTATATATATATTATTTTTTTCTGCACACCCGTATATATATATATATATATGTGTGTGTGTGTGTGTGAGAAAAATGGAAGGGAATGGGAATGGTATGAAGAAGTATTTTCGTGTGAGAGGACAAACAAAGGGGTCTAGACTCAGGGTGCTCTACCCAACCAACCAAGCAGGCAGCATTCATAGTGGTGGGTGGATAGATGGGTGCATGTGCCCATGGCAATAATCAATCACAACGTAGTGATCGACGTTTATTTATTTTCACCTTTTGTTTCTAAATAAATATATGTTCATCAAAATTTTGTACGAAAATTTATGCAAAAGATAATGTGTTACCTTATAATTAGATGAAGAGTTTACATAGAACTACTCTCATTCAACAATGAAGTGACTTTTTATATTATACATATTTTTATGAACAATTTTTTTTGTAATATACACACATGTAAAGATGTCAATATTAGCGGATTTATGTAGTGGCAAGGGGGAGAGGAATTTTGAGATTCTTTTAACTACAAATGATGTCAGTTTATTTATACATGTGTTGTGTGGGTTACTGAAATATATAATTTGAGTAGTGTGAGAGCATAAAATAGGAATCACCACTTAGGCCGAATAGTCAAGGGCAGGTCCAAACCCAAGAAAATTAGCCTAGGAGAAAGAAATTGAGCCCGGCAGATAAGCGCAGATGCAACAACCAGCGGAGTCTAATGTTCCAGCCAAGCGTAATAGCTAGACCAACGATGATGAAGATGCCGAGATGGGCGTACCAACTAAACCTGGCAACGAGTCATATACGGGTCGGGTTAAAATTGTGTCGGGTGAAAAGTGCTTCCCTCCGTACATGACCCGTTTAATAAACGGGTAAAAAATTCAAATTTATACACGACCCGTTTAATTAACGAATGGCATGATTCGATTCGTTTAACCCGTTTAAGATAAACGGTTCGATTCGGGTCTTATACGGATAACATTAATGACATGCTAATAACTCAATTAAGTAATTTACATACATATAAATTATATTCAGGTTATACGGGTTACAAACGGGTTTATACGACTTGAAATCGATTCGTATATATTCTTACCGGGTTAAACGAGTTTTATTCGGATCTCGTGAATATACATGAAATCGACTCGTTTAATAAACGGATTTGACGGGTCAACCTGATTATGACCTGCACACGTCAAGGGTTCACCCAAACCCGGTAAATTCGTGTCAATTTCGTATCGTGTCGTGTTGTAAATTGCCGGACCTAGTACCAACCAATACGAATGAGACACATGTACTTGTGGGCACTCTCAGTGTCTGTTGCCAATATGAGTGCCAAAGTTAATGGGAGTTTGACACCTACAAAGTATAAAGTTATTTGTCGAGAATAACACACGCCACACAAAAAAAGGTGCAAGTTTCATGGGCAAACAATACCTTTTATAGTCATTTTATTATTAACCTAATGAACACATGTGCCCTACTTTTATACGTATAAGTAGAAGGGGTGGCTCACTTAACAATGGATAACTTTTGTAATTAAGAGACACACGTATCCACTGTATTCATCTAAGATCAGCCATTAGAGCTTATTAAAAAATACCACCACACACTAGGGGAGGACGTACTGCCAGAATAGGGATAAAAGCTAGGGGAATAACCTACCTTACAACCAAAAAATCAGTCTCCTTTACTTGTAGAATTTAATATTCATTCATCACATTTGTAATATGTTTACCAATTTTATCAATTATGGGCCGATTCCATCAAATCCAATCTCATTTTGGGCTTGGTTAGATTTCTATCACCCACAAATAGGAATATTAAATAATAAATAATATTGGTTTGATGGTTAAGGATGAGAGTAAATTTTTCATTAGTTAGGATTCAAAACCCATAATAAACACTTTTTTTTAATTTTTTTTCCTCATAAGTGATTAGACTTAAAAAATGAAAACTTTAAAATTAAATATAATTTCTTACTCGAATAATATTACTAGTTTTGATATTAAGATATAGTTTGTGAATAATTAAATAGTTATGTTGAAATTTGATTTAAATTTGTGATTTGTTTAATAACATGAAAAAAATAAAAATCCACCCCTCTCCCCTCCATCTCAAATCTTAGGTCTGCCTTGTAGATATGTAGTTTAAACTAAAGCTTTTTGATACAAATGATAATATATTTGGGTGGTTCTCAAAGGAAGGAGATTTGAACTAAAGCTTAAAGAACACAAAATAAGAAAGATGGGCGCCTTTAAACAATTGATCTTAGGTTAATTCACGGGTCTATGGACGTCTGAAATCTAATGTTATTCCAAGCATATATTGTTAGTCCTTGAAATTATAAAGATGAAAAAATAATTGTATCATAATTTTATTGAGACTTTACATCAAAATCTTAAGCTGTAAGATAAGATTTTACATGAAGATGAAAATTTTAAATTGAAACAATGTACATGACAGAATTTAGTGCAAATGAGATGCATATGTAACTAAATATATTTCAGATCTATCTCAATGGTAACATTTATCACAAAAGTTAGTAAATTTATTGATATCATTGTTTAAAATACGTTAACAGTTATAAATATTATTTTTCCATTAACTATTTTAGGTTATATTTAAATGAAGGTATTATTAACATCTCGTTAAATTAATTGAGTGCAAATGAGATGCACATGTAACCAAATATATTTCAGATCTGGCTCAGTGGTAACATTTATCACAAAAGTTAATAATTGACTGATATCACTGTTTAAAATATGTTAACAGTTATAAATATTGTATTTCCATTAACTATTTTAGGTTCTATTTAAGTGAAGGTATTATTAACATTTTGTTAAAATTAATTGAGTGCAAATGAGATGCACATGTAACTAAATATATTTCAGATCCATCTCATGGTAACATTTATCACAAAAGTTAATAATTGACTAATAGTTAGAAATATTGTTTTTCCATTAACTATTTTAGGTTTTATGTAAGTGAATGTGTTGTTAACATTTCGTTAAATTAAACTATTTTTTTTGTGTGCCATATTTATATTTATTTATAGTTTAGATGGAATGGCACAAATACATTTCATAAATTTGAAATTAAGAATAGTATTAATAAGAAAGATGGTTAGTCTAATTGAGAAGGCATCAACTCAAATGGGAGTAATTTAAATATCCATTTTAACACTATTATCCGTCATCGCAGGATTTTGAAAACAATTGTGAGATACCTCACAAGAGCTCTGACATATGTACTACAAATTTATTTTTGCACTAAATTCACAAGTAAATAATGACATAAAGTTTAGTTTTACATTAAATATGCAAACAACTAGTGATATAGATTTTGGTGCAAATATATTTTTTGTACTAAATCTGCAAACAACTAACGTTCTAGATTTTAGTACAAATATATTTCTACATTAAATCCGTACACAATTTAAGACATAAAATTAAGTACAAATCTAATTTTGCACAAAAAATGTAAATTTGAGTGCAAAATTGTCTTTGCATTGTATAGAAATTATTGCCGGAGCTCTAATGACCACTGAGTTCTAGCAAAGGTCTACTGAACTCTGCTGGGCTATGGTGGCATATGTAATTGGTGAGACTTACCAAACATCAATGGTTACAAATAAATTAAAAATTGTGGTAAAAGTATAATTAACCATTAAAAAACGGTATATCCTTTTAGTGGGCAACGATTTAAAATTGTACTTGTTGAGATAATGTTTATTAATTATTTTATTAATTTTAATTGTTGTAATTTAATTGATTTAACAAATATAATTTGTAGTTGATATTTTGTAAATTGTGTTTGATATGTCATTAGTTTCAAGAATGCAACGGAGAGTCTTCAAAAGCTATCTCTAAAGTGATGTGAAACTTTATCAAGTGATATGGCATCCTACATGGCCATAAAGCTCAATTACAAAAAGCTCACTCTAACACATTTCAATGAATCAAAGAAAATTCAAGAGAAGATTATGTGTGTGAGTAATTATGATTTTTATGTCAAAATTTTAGATATTTGAACTTTAAGAAAATCACTCAAATCATTTTTCAAACTAATTTTAAAAAATTACATCTCATAAATTAAAAAATAGATTTTTATTTAAATATGTTTTTATATATCATATTTTCAAATTAATCTTTTATTTAAGAAATCATCTATATATCTATCATACCTCTTCTCTCTCCCAAATCTAATCTTACAAACCATTTAATGTGAGTTGATATGTAAGGCATTAATAAGATTTTGAAGGTTTAGTGGCTATATGATTAAAA
This sequence comes from Lonicera japonica, assembly GCA_021464415.1. Taxonomy (NCBI): domain Eukaryota; kingdom Viridiplantae; phylum Streptophyta; class Magnoliopsida; order Dipsacales; family Caprifoliaceae; genus Lonicera; species Lonicera japonica. The sequence goes on along the minus strand of CM038467.1, from coordinate 3,931,507 downwards.
GGCTACTAAACAGTTGTCTACACAAGCACAACAGTAAGTTGTTGAGCAGCAAATAGCATGCTATTTTATAGAACAGTAGGCTATTCTATCCTAGTAGTTTGGCTTAAGGGTGTATTTGATTGGTAACATTTACTATGAAAAATGAGCATTTTATACTTGATTTGACAACTTAAGGTGTTTGATTGCATTTTTTTCTAGGCAATTCAATTCCCACTTTTGCCTCACACATGTGCATTTTCAAGGCAATTGAGGAAAATATTTTCTTTGGGGGGAGGTGGTTTTTGTTTTCCATGCTTGGGCACGATTCACGAGACAAGGTTTTTACCATTTTCTACATTAAAAATGCCATAACTTAAAATATAAAATTCAAAATAATATAAAAAATTAATATTTAATATTTAAAATCTATTAATCAAGATAAATTAAACAAGATCCGCCATGACTATATAATTATGTAAAAAAAATACCAATAATTTTTTCTACATTGAAAATGCCATAATACAACAAATATTTTCCGGGTAGAAAACTAAGGCAATCAAACACACTGCACTACATTTTCCATGCAACTCAATTCTAGGCAATTCAATTGCCCGTAACTTATTTTCTTTCCATGCAAGTTCTACGCTTGCAATCAAACGCACCCTAAGTGTTTTTTCCTCCCAAAACACTTTTGATAGAGTTGATAAACATCATTAGTGTGTGTCACTATTCAATCATATTATTCATTTGAGATGTTTTTCTCATTGTCAGTGCAAAAGTGTTATTGTGAAAAGTATAGTGAGAAGAAGTATACTTTATATGAAAGTTTGATTTTCACCTATAAGAAAATCGATTAGTGAAATTTATCGGGAGAACTATTTGGGCAGGGATGTATGGTCTAATCAACCGAATTTTGTAAACAAAACATCGTTGGCCTTTTCGGTTTTGTTATTCTAAACTCAAGCTCTCTAATTATTATAATCCATACTCGTTCTTATTATTACTTAATTACTTTGTGGGTTTCCTTGATATATCTTAAAAACTTTTTAAATCATCAATTAATGTTAAAAATCCTATTCATCTTCTTCTAGAGTTGTTTTCCGATCAACAATACTTATGACTAAAATAAACTAGTTCTCCATATAATATAGAATATAAAGGTATCATTGGTTTGAATTTAATTAGGCTGTAGGCACATACAATCCATTTTCTCAACTTATAATCTTTTCAGCAGTGATTAAATTGAAATCAGTATATAATTTTGGAATTTGTCAAAGTCTAATTATTCCTCAATATGGTAAAGCATTTGGGCAAAAACCATCTCTTTTACATGCTTCACTATTTACTGTTTGCAATTGGTGCTTTGCCCCAACTTTCATGACTAAAATTGTTCTCTGTGTTTCCCCCCATAAATTGCTCGCTTAATATAGTTTCAGTAATTCAAGTTCCCCGTTCCAGAACCACGTCTTATCTCAAAAGTATTTATTTATTTTTTTTAATTAAAGTTTACCCAAATTTTAAGTAGCTATTAATCTTGGGTAGTGATATTGACAGTTTCAAAAATAGTTGGTAATATTCTTATTCTTATTTGGTCTTTCACAATTAAATAAAATACATGTTACTCAGTTGTAAAAAATAGAGTACAAATTTAATAACGCCTTATTCAATTATTAATAATTGAATATATAAATTTATATTTAACTCTTGAAAATCGAATAATAAATACATTTTTAATTACAAGAGAATAAATAAAAATAAAAGTATTATCATATATTTTGAAGGTCGCCAATATCTCTACCCTTAATCTTAGTGAATCGAAATTCTCAATTAAATTCGGTATTCTGATTTCAGCACTGCCTGGCCACGTAGGTATCTCATGAGTATTACGATTCAAATTCAGCCCGACTAAAATGCACCGCGTCGTTTGGGCCTTGGCCGTCTTCGCGCCTCTCTTTTTCTTAGAAAGAAGTTTCAAACCCTCGGCGCTCATTTCCTCTCTTTCTCTCTCTCTCTCGCGAGTCTATTGTCTATTTGTCTCCCAAGCAAACTGCGGTTGGTCGGCGCCAGGCGGACCTCAACGACGACGTCGACCAGTAGGGGAAGGGCTTGGACACTGTAGATCTGAAGTCTGGTTTCTCCCTAGTCATTCTCGCTTACCAAGTAAGTTCAGTACTTCAGATTTGATGTTCCATATCAACACATATTAATTCAATTTTAGCTTTCGTTGATACGCTTTCATATTTATATTCTTGTCTATATTCTATTCGGTTTTATTGATGTTGAGATTCTATTTTTCAATATTGTTGTATTGATAATTAAATAATAATATTAAGATTTGTTTTATGAATATTAAGGTTCCGTTTGATTGCAAAGATGGAAAAATAAAATAAATTTAATTAATTTGTGTGAAAAGATAGAGAATAAGGTGATAGATATTACTCATTTTATGAGTATATATATCCTCCATCCTTCAATATTTTTGGTGGAAAACTTTTACTCACCACCAAGCAAAGAAAATTTTTTCATGGAAAAGCTTAAAAATTAAAATGATATCACCTCTATCACTCAACTTATTTTCCATCTTTTCATCAAAACTAACTCAATTTATTTTTATTTTCCACTTTGCAATCAAACGGAGCATAAATACTTTTAGGGGGCGTTTGCTTTTATTTCTTTGAATGCTTAATGAAAGTATATTAAGCATTCAAGGGGTGCAATATGATATTTGTTTTCTTAAATAATTAAGAAGTTAACGATTATTTTTTTTAATAATTAAGCATTCAACATTAAGAATAATTAATCACGCTGAATGCTTAATGCTAAATTTAAACCATTATTTTATACAAACATAAAATTCAAAACCTCATTCAGAATAAAAAAACTAACAGCATTTTCAGGGCTTGAATTTAGCATTTAGCACTTAGCAATTAATAATCAACATTCAGCAATCAAAGATTAAAAAAACAAAAAAAACAAACACACCCTTAGCTGAAATTTGATTCAGGAGTAATGGATTTGGTGTTTAAACTTAGTTAAGAAGTACTGGATAGTGGTATCTAATTGAAAATCAGTGTTTCTTACGAAAAAAAAGAAGAACATCGGTGTTGAATCTAAGAATTTTCATGTCAGTAGTTCTTAAGTTCGTACCACCTCATTTAAATTCCTTATTGGCCCATGTACATATTCGGCGTTTCAATTATACATTTATACTAGTGAACTGTGATGCGGCATGTAATACGCTTCTCTTATTAAACCTTTTATTGAATTACGATTATGATTTATTTTATCAAACCTACCTTTCGATAAGAAATGCGACTGTTGTCTAAGGAATGGTTTTTGTGTGGGATGATGTTTTTAGAGACATATTTATATTTTACATGCGTCATTGCAAACTTATAAATATCCAAAATCCTAGTATATATGTTCTTCACAACTGTAATCTTCATTCAGAAGAAAAGTGGAGCTGTTCATAAACTACCTTGATGATGAGAGTAGTAAAAATGGGTTATATGCTTGGGAACATTTATTTGGAGCTAAAAATCAGCTTAAAGCCTTGAACTATTATAAACTTTGTAATTGTTTGAACTATAATTGGGATTGGAGTTTCCAAACACGTACTCCATAAATCCACACTTATTTCGAGCATCAAATTATTCAATCGTGATTGATTCATGAACTTCAATTATAAAAGCTTTATATCCAAAGACTGTTATACAATATCATCACCATGATCTTGCAATTAACTGTCATCTACATCGCATCAAACTCACACTAGAAGTTAAGATTATCAAACTTGAACTGAAAATGCGACCATAATATTTAAGTCAATTGATTCTATTTATATCTGACTTGAAGTTTCTCTTACAATTACTAATAAAGGCACCTCTATTCTTTAAAATGTAGAGAGCCAAAACTAGAAATCATAGGTAGCTTTAGTTCAGAAATGGACGCCTTGTTGGGAGCAGCTAATACAATTATTATATGCCTTCCTCTTTTTTTTTGGAAATTTCACTTAATAATTAACAAGATTGCATACTAGAGGAACAAAACCACACATAATCGACACATTCTGGTAAGAAGAAAGTGTTATATAAACATGTATTTGGCTCCTCTGCAATATTTTCCTCGATGCTCACCTTGATAAATGCCACGTAGGTAGAACATTATCACAACATGGGAAGAATGTGAGAGACACTTTGGCCTTATCCAAAAAAACCCTAGAGGGTTGGTTACTTGTATGGAGCTAGTTAAGCTAGACATACAAGTCATCAAAAAGAGATGATAAGAGTTTGGACACAAACAAAAAACCCTAATGGGTAATAAAAAGCGGGTGACCTTAATGAACTGATCAAGAAAACTTGGGAGCAATGTAAAAACCCTAAAGCCTAGGGTGATATAAAGCTTGGTCCTAAGATTTGGGTCATAATAGATAGAGATTTTTAAGTTAGAGGGACTCAGTTTTGTAACGCAAGATCATTCATGTCCTTAGTAATAGCAGGAATGCAGCTCGAGCTCCTAACCATGCCACCCTTCTTCATCACTACCTTAGGACTTGTAGATTTGGCCCTAATTCCTCTCCCCTCCATTCTTGTCTTCTTCAACATCTCCCTCATCGCCTCGGCTTGGTATAAAACAGGATAAGCCCGACCATACTTGTTAAAACGAACACAAGCACTCATATGAGCACTCAGTGCCTCATCTTTTCTCCCGCCATTTTTCTCCACCTCTTCCTTCACTGCCTCGGTGCAGAGCCCACAAATCCACTTCCCAAAAAACTTTGCACGTACTCGATCTATGTAGTCATGCGTGCACTCTTCTGTCATTCCACAGCACTCGCACTTTGCATCTTCTACCTCTGGTATTGGTGGAAGAACTTCTTCTATTTCTATTTTCTCTTTGCTCATCTCGAATGAGATGTCAGATTTCGTCCTTTGGATGATCTCCGTCGAGAGCCTACGTGGCGCCTTCGTGTTCATCGGCTTAGAGTAGGAGTTTACCATAGCCTCCCCATGTGGTGCCATGATGATGATCATGTGTATTGAGAAATTTGCAGTGGTTTGAATGATTAAAAGCCAAGAACTTTGATGGATGAATTTGTGATGGTTATGTGATCATATGAAAGATGGCTATTTATAATGGTTGTATTATGATCTTTAGGAGACACTAAAGTATATTTTTGTGGACCAGTGAATACTCACAGGTCACTGTTAGCAATTTAATATGAATGAATGGTCATGAATGTGCTAGATACTTCACGAAGGATTTAAAAGGAAACTGAGACCTGTAATAAGTGTCTAATTATCCAAGAGGAGATTAATGGAATAAGAAAAAGAAAGTAAATTGAGCAGGATCACCAGCTACAAGGCCATCTAATTGTAACTTAAATCTCTCCCACTAGTAATGTCACCGGGCAATTTAAAAAGCAAAAACAAAAAATAAAATGAAGGAGAAGAAAGAGAAAGGGCCTGCCAGTTGCTTCTGGTTTTGCAATAGTGCCGCCCTTAATTTGTAACTGCCAAAAATGTGATTAACTCAGAAGAGCTTGTATGTACAGAAAAAAATATTCAATAGAACGTCGGTGTTTACCGCTCTCTTTATCTCTATGACATGGTTGTTTATCATGATTTTACATTGCTAATTAATTTTCCTTAGACCTTCCTTTTGGAATCCATAACTATGTGTTTTTAAATTTATTTGAAATTTGATTGATTGTGGTAGATTCATTTAGGATGATAATTACACTGGTCTTTTACCAGAAACATATCAATTTTTGGTTTACTTTAATGGCTAACTTCATAAATTAGGAAAATTAAATAACACAATAGTGGAGCATAAATGTATAGGACAGGATATTGTTTAGGTGTGAACCTTTCTTATGAAATTTTCATACTTTTATTAATTTAAACAACTGCCAATTCAAGACTGAGCATATCCCCGCCCGCCCCGGCCCAAGAAAAAATAAAAATTGCACAAGTTGCATGGTTCACATGTGAGCCTACCCAAACCATATAATCCTCGACGCTTTTTTTGCATTAGGAGAAAGCTTTGGAAGGAAACAACCACTACTTCATATGGGATCTTTCTCATCCTTCACGTGAAACAATATCAACTGAGCTTTTGCAAGTTAGTCACTAAGAAGATAAAGAATAGAGAACAAGTGAGCTAGTCTGGTTGGAGTAGCACTCACTTGAATTAGGGACTTGGGAGAGATCCCGTGTTCGAGAGAGTTCGGGGTGGGTTTTCATTGTTTGTAGTTAAAGCGAGAGATTTAGATCTTCCTTTAATTAAAAAAAAAGAAAAAGAAAAAGAAAATGGAGAATAGAAGGCAGGAGAAGGGAATAAGTGTGTCTATGTATGTATCTATATTTATGAAAGAACACATAAGTCACGGATGTTAAGAAATACAGAAGAAAAGCAGGACTTTAAATGAGTGGGCTTTAATGCTTAAAATCATTAAACCTTGCTATATGGGTCGACGTGCAAAATGTGATGGGTTTTCATTTTTGTGTCGTGATGGTTCACTGGGTTGTCAATTCCCTTGTGATTATTGATAACGATTCTTTCTTTCTCGGTTTTCTTTCTTTATCGATAAGTTTCTAAATTTCACAATTTCTCGAAAAGACAATTTTTAACATAAATATATTGATATCACTTTTTCATTTGCATAGTCCCATATTCAGATTTTTATTCATTTTTTAAATATAATCGAGTATCCTATTTCACAATGTGTATAAATCTTATACTTGATGATTGGATATATTAGAATTCATAACTAATTAACTTTCCTTATGAGAGAAAATATGTAAGTTACATCTAAAATACTGTCATGTGAAATCTTGTTACAAAAAAACCATACAAATCCTGTAGGTTCTAAGATCCCATTTAATAGTTGTAATAACGTATGTGTTCTTGTGTTGTTGAATTAGGCGATGGTGGGCTACGTTATGGAGAGTTGATTTCATGTCGCTTCAGTTGATAAAATGAGGAGTTGAATGTTTCTTTTTTTAGGAAAAAGCTTAACCCGAAAAAATATTAAAAATGGTGAATTAATTTTATAAATCGTATGCCTTTAATATATGTTATCTTCTTCAATACAATATCTATTAGGATTAAGCCATGAATTCTTATCTCTTAATGAGGTTTGACAAGGATAACACAAATTTTTGTAATAAATTATGTTTAGCTGTAATACATGTAGTAGTAAAAATAAAAGTTTATAGTGTACGAAGGAAAGATAAATTAAGTAGGAAGGGTGATTTTGTTTCCATCCGCGATATCTTGAAGTTAATCTACTCTTAAATCATTAAAATTTTAAATAAAGTTTCACAATATTAACCTTTTTGATATTGATAAGTGTATTCACCAATTAAAATTAATTTATAATTGTATTAATTTAGATTCCATTTTAAGTAAGATGCTTAATCCAAATATAATTCCTTTTAATTTATTTCATATTTACCTTTAAAGAATTTTCAAACAGTTTTAGGCTAAGGGTTTAGTGATCACTATGCGTGGATTAATTTCAAAATAATTGAACATCGATTAACTTATCAATATGCATTTTGTTTGATGAAAAATACAAACTCTAATATTAGTCCATAGTTTAAATATACAACAATGAAAAAAAAAATGCCAACGAGAGAATTGAATATTACTTTGCAACACAAAGAATACTCTCCAGTAGAATGGATTAACACGGCATTGAAAGTTGAGAAAGAACTAAGTACTAATGTTGAGTGCAGTTTATTTCTATTACAACCAGCAGATACTGCACGTTTAATAATGTGTTTTTTCTTGTTTTGCTTATGAATTTATACTTAAGATTATATTCTTACTTGAAATTTGATAGAAGAACTTAATTTTAGATACGACATTACAAACTTTAGTAGAACCTAGGTTAATATTTAATGTCGGATCCAAAACTAATTTGTTATTTCAAAATAATAATTGTATTATTCTTTTCTTTTTCTTTTTTTTATTTCTTTTAGGATCCTGAAGTATCCATCCCCAAGGAAATAATTATTTTGGAAACTTTATCGGTGTTACAATCAATTAAAAGTGATATTAATACGATGCAAGAAGTGTTGCAATCGGTTAAAATTTTATTGATTTTTTAGATATATACACATATTTAACAATTATTAATATAAACTCTAGATGTGGAATATGAAGATAAAGTTTTAGGATTTGATATGAAGAAGACGAAGACAGTGAGTATGGTCCTTTTAGATATGGTGCATAACTTGTGAGGAAAGATGAGACAATGGGAAAACAGGGAAGGAGGAGATGGAAGAGATGCTGGGGAAAGATTGACAATGAGTACTTGTAACTGAGAAAGAAGGAAGAACACCGTAAAAATTTGAACTGGAAGTAAGAGATTAATTTTTATTTTTGTTATTTTACTTCAAAGTTAATTAGGATTTATCCATTACTTAATAATATTAAGATCTAACTATTTTAAAGTGAATGTACTTATTAATTTAATAAATATTTTAATATTAAATTATTATTCAAAATAATATTTATAAAATTAAATTAATAATTTTTTTTTGTTATTCTATCCACGTGCGGATTAATTTAATAGGTAATGTGAATTAATTGAATAGTATGAATTAACTTAATAGGTAATATAAAATAAAATCAACTAGTAAATAGGGACTACCGCCAGTGACCTTTCTATGCGCCGGGATTACAATTTTCAAACATCAAATTTTTAAGAAGCCCGACTTTATAATCCCGTGCATAAATTAAAATTTTACTCCAAAGACCAGCCCGCACGTGCATATCATTCTCGATCCCCGACTCACATACGTATTGAAATGTAACTCCTACAAATGAAAACTAAAAAAAGATGCTTTCCACTTTTAACAATAAACTTTCAAGAAACAAGTGTCAAAAAAAATAAAAAATGTATTCTTAAATGCACTTACATAATTCGTCTTTTCATCACACTAAAAGTCAAAGTTACGTTAATTTTAACTTAAAAAATAGCGTAAACCCCATTCTTCTCACTCTACTTTCTATACTTTGAAAAAATTGCCACTAATTTGTCTTTTCATCCACTTAAAATTTTAAAAATTAATTAAAAAAATTCATTTTTTTTCAACAAACAATCATCTACTATTTTCACTTAATTACATATATTTCATAAATGTAAGTTTATAATAAATATTCTTTAATTTTTATATTAAGTGCTAGATTTTTATTTTTATTTGCTCTAGCACGATAACGTCTTCAATGATATTTTTCTTAATTTATTCAATCTTTTTATTTGTACATGCATGTAGAGCTCAATAAAATTCACGTTAAGTTATACAATATCAAAGTTAAAAAAATGTTTGTCTTAACTAGCATCTAATATGTCATAAACAATATATATATATATATATGTATTGCATGTTGTGTTTTTATTATTTCAATATTTAAATTCTAAAAATTACTCGTAAAAAAATATTAAAAAATGAAATAGTTCAGTGAGAAAATCTCTATCTTTTAATCTTTTGCAATGATATCGTTTTCTTGAGTCTCAAAAAATTAAATATCTTAGAAATCGAAAGTAACAAAATATTTTAATAAATGATTTATTATTATAAAAACCATTTTATTTTTTCAATTCATTTTTTCCATTTTCACGAAAGATAACATTTTTTAAAAAGAAAGAATAAAATGTTTTTAAGTCATTAAAAAATCATTTAATGACACTCGGGGTGGAAAAACAAATTTTGTAGATGCATTTAAGAACACTTGGAAAAATTCATCACTATTCACTTTTTTTCCTGCGAGTTTTTTTTTCCTTTGTCATCTTTCTTCTAGTATTTTTGATAAAAATAAAATTGATCTTCTAATATCTTTAATGCATCTTTGATGCAGTGAAGTAAGACATATTTATATAGTATATGACTTAATTATTACTTTTGTTAATTAATTAGTTAACTTCAACGGCTCCTTTGAGCCTTTGCAATATAACCTAACTTATTACTCTATATCGCTCACATGTACGTTTTAGAAAGAGAGAGATAATTTACGTAAGTATGTATAAAAAAAGTTAATAAAGAAAAAATAGCTTAAGGGCTTTTCTAGGCTTTTCTTTAATTATAATTAATGTTTAAATTTTCATATATATTTTAAAAGAATTAATTTAATTTTTGTTTTATTTATAAATGTGTTGAAAATAACTAATAAATTTTTCAAAATGCTTAAAAAATAAAGGATGATCTAAATTTAATTGGAAACAGAGCAAATATTTCAAATTTCTTTTGTATATCAAACATACTATTATATATATATGGATCAACTTCCGATCTTTTAATATTTTTGATGTAGTAAATCAAAACTTATATTTACTTATTTGGTAAAAATAAAATTTGTAAACAAATTTAAAATATGAATAATAACTATTTAAGAGTAATGAATAATAAAAGATTATATGAAATATCATATAATTGTTAAAACTGTATTTATTATAATTAATATTTTGTATCTTCAAAGGTACTATTTAGACAAAAAATTTAATGAAATTTATGAAGAACAATGTTAATAGTGTCAAAATCTAGAACAGATAATTGACGACCGACCAATCAATGAATAATGGTGAATTAGAGGTTTAATAATGAATTGTAACTGTGAACAGTAATTGTGAACAGTACCACCGTATATGTGAACAGTGGTTGTAAACAGTACCACTGTATATGTGAACAGTAATTGTGAATAGTGACTGTGAACAATACCACCGTATATGTGAACAGTGACTGTGAACAGTACCGGCAGAAACTGATTAAAAATGAAGATGAATACGAGACATTTTTTGATAATGTAGGTTCCTCCGGTAACGCTTATGCTAGTCCGGCAGTACGTCCTCCTTTTGTGTGTGCTTGCTTTGTATTAGCTCAAAGGCAATCAATTTGGATGATAATACAAGCTATCAATCTCTCTCTCTCTTTCTATAATTTTCTTAATTCTATTTATAAGTATAGAATTAGGATTACAAATATTTCAACAGAATAAATAATAAACTGTGTAGGAGAGAGAACGTATAAAGATTGATATTTTTTTGGGGTATGAAAAGAGAGAGTATAAGACCCCGAAAATTGGCTTGTATTTATATTGCCAATGGCTTTATATCTCTTAGGAGAGATGGATGGATATTGGGAGAGAAGGAAGAGATGTTTTTTGGTGTGGTTTGAATGAATGAATGAGGGAGTATTTATAGGTAAAAAATGAAGGACAAAAAGGTAAATTTGTGTAATGTATATGATGTGTATGCTTAGGTCACATGTATTCTAGAATGTAGATAATGTGTATGCTTAGGTCACATGTATTCTAGAATGTACATGATGTGTATGCTTATGTCACATAGGTAAAAATGGTATTTTACTAGAGGTAAAAGTGTTGAATTACCTTTGTAGGCCAATGATAAAATTAGTATTTAACCCCATCAATTGCCCCTATCCTTATCATTTAGCTCGGATGAGTTGATTGGTGAGGATATCCTTCAACCCGGGAGCTAGTAGTAGCTTTGAGCTCTGAAGTTCATGATGTCTGAAGCCCAAATCCTTCGTAGGTGAACAAGGTCGACAATTCGATGCCTGCAAGAGGTCTTTTGCCTGTGTTAGGTCTTTCGCCTGTGTTAGAGGTCTTTTGCCTTTTTAAGAGGTCTTTTGCCTGTATTAGGTCTTTCGCCTGTGTTAAAGGTCTTTTGCCTTTGAGAGGTCTTTCGCCTGTTTTAAAGGTCTTTTGTCTTTTTTAAAGGTCTTTTGCTTGTGTTAGAGGTCTTTTGCCTTTGAGTGGTCTTTCGCCTGTGTTAGAGGTCTTTTGCCTTTTTTAGAGGTCTTTTGCCTGTGTTAGAACTCTTTCGCCTTTTTTAGAGGTCTTTTGCCTGTGTTAGAGGTCTTTTGCCTTTGAGAGGTCTTTCGCCTATGTTAGAGGTCTTTGTAATGTGCACCTCTAGTGAGGGTTTTGTAAAAATGTTCCAGAGATATTCCACTTTTGACTGTTTAAAGCATAGCCCTTATATGTTAATAGGAATTTTTTTTCGAAATCATTGGTTTCTTAAAAGGAAAATTTGTTCTTTTTTACTAAGTCTTGAGTAGAGTCATGCCCCCTTCTGACTGAGGCAAATTCTGACAATTTTCTCATTTAAGTCCTTAGTTTTTTAAAAGGAAAGTTTGTTCTTTTTGCTAAGTTTTGAGTAGAGTCGTGCTCCCTTCTAACTTATGCAAATTCTGACAATTTTCTCATTTATCACCAAGGTTTCTTAAAAGGAAAATTTGTTCTTTTTGGCTAAGTCTTGAGTAGAGCTATGCCCTCTTCTGACTTAGACAAATTTTGACAATTTTCTCATTTATTACCAAGGAACGTCAAAATTTTAATCTCTGGACCAGTGGTGTAGCAGTAGATGATCATTCTCAGCCAGATCTCATTGGGCTGGGGTGGTCCAGCGGTTGTCTGTCGGACTTCAAAATCACATTTAGCTTTGTGGAAGTTTGATATCCGCTAAAAATTTCTTTAATTTCTTTCTTGTGGTTTGTTAGAAGAACTTAATAAAAATTACATTCAATTGTAATTTTTTTGGAAGCTCGTCAATTTTACCTACAATAAAGATTATTGATCGTAAGAAAATGATACAACTTTAGATATATTAAAATAGAGATAAAAAATTATATATAAGTTATCAAAAAATAACTTATCTCTTCTTTTGGGTTTTATCCCCTTGCGTAACTGGATTTTTGAATGATTATGCGCCTGTAAATATTGAGCTAGCGTAGGCTTGCCAGATTTTCGCATTTTTTGTTGCAGCAACTTTGTATCCCCGTTTTGGACCCCGAGATGACCAAATTTGAAAAAAGATTGAACTGAAAAGTTGTAGCTCTTGAAATTTTCTTCAAAATGGACTCCAGAATCGCATGATTTGGAGTTTTGAGCACAAAGTTATGCGCCTAATAATATTGAGGTAGCACAGGCCTGCCAGATTCTAAGTTTTTCACCGAAAATTCACTTGTAATTTTTAAAGAACGAGAGCTTTAGAGAGCTTATCGTTCCCACAGACGGCGCCAAACTGATTGTGTCAAAATCTAGAACAGATAATTGACGACCGACCAATCAATGAATAATGGTGAATTAGAGGTTTAATAATGGATTGTAACTGTAAACAGTGATTGTGAACAATATCACCGTATATGTGAACAGTGGTTGTGAACAGTACCACTGTATATGTGATCAGTAATTGTGAACAGTACCACCGTATATGTGAACAGTGACTGTGAACAGTGCCGGCAGAAACTGATTAAAAATGAAGATGAATACGAGACATTTTTTGTTAAGGTAGGTTCCTCTGGTAGCGCTTATGCTAGTCCGGCAGTACGTCCTCCTTTTGTGTGTGCTTACTTTGTATTAACTCAAAGGCAATCAATTTGGATGATAATACAAGCTACCAATCTCTCTCTCTCTTTCTATAATTTCTTTAATTCTATTTATAAGTATAGAATTAGGATTACAAATATTTCAACGGAATAAATAATAAACTGTGTAGGAGAGAGAGCGTATAAGGATTGGTATTTTTTTGGGGTATGAAAAGAGAGAGTATAAGACCCCGAAAATTGGCTTGTATTTATATTGCCAATGGCTTTATATCTCTTAGGAGAGATGGATGGATATTGGGAGAGAATGAAGATATGTTTTTTGGTGTGGTTTGAATGAATAAATGAATTAGGGGGTATTTATAGGTAAAAAATGAAGGACAAAAAGGTAAATTTGTGTAATGTATATGATGTGTATGCTTAGGTCACATGTATTCTAGAATATAGATGATGTGTATACTTAGGTCACATGTATTCTGGAATGTACATGATGTGTATGCTTATGTCACATATGTAAAAATGGTATTTTACTGGAGGTAAAAGTGTTGAATTACCTTTGTAGACCAATGGTAAAATTAGTATTTAACCCCATCAAATGTATTTTTTGTTTAATATGTCTTATATTAATGAAAAAATTAATATTATTTAATATTTTTACTTTTAACGACAAAATTTTACCGTCTTTACATTGTTTTAGTAAACTCACCCCACCACTGGGGTGAGAAGACTGATTCTGTGGGTGCATTTAAGAACACCCAAAAAAAACAACTACTACTTTCTAAATAAAGGTTGTGTTAGATTAAACAATTTTGTGAATAAATGCTACATTTAGAAGTCGTGGGAGTTAAAAAATAACAAGTATACTTTAAGCCGGACTTAGTTTTTACTGGTAAAATTGTGGTTGGTCTATAGTTAAAATTTTTGTCAGGGTAAATTTTAAAAGTCCGCACTTGCCCAAGCCAAAAATGCCTTGGCCAGTCAAACATGTTGTTACTATACGATTCTAGTTGATCATGATGTGCGCTAAGGAGAGATTTCATATAGTTGCCTTGGCTAATCATTATGGTCATCTACCCAGTCCAATAATACAAGTAAGTTAGGATATTTATGCATAATTTATGAGGTCGGCCAATGGACAAAAGTTACTGAGCTGGAGGATGACTCGCAATGAGAATTAATTCATTCTGCATGTGTGAATAAGGTTATTACCTAATAAATAATGTGAACAAGATACAGGAAAACTATGATTCTAGAGTAGTACTTAAATCTACCTTTTATAGTAATTTACCTTAAATAAAAATCCTAATATGAACCCTATCATATTCTTCAATATAGGATACGATAATTTTTAAGAAAAATGATTATATTCTTCTTCCTCTTAGCAGAAACTGTCTTAATTTTCTTAGAAGTTTACTCAAGTTTTGTAACTCTTTTGTAACCATTTTGCATCTGCTTAAAGCACATAGAATATGCACACACAAAAGAGAATGTATTGTCGGGTTCGCGGCCAAACCACCTAGAGAAACTTACCTACAAGTAAATTATGGTGTCTTAGTGATTTATGGTAGTTATCTTAGCGTTTTAGGATCGCTTCGGCGATGGAATTTCTAATTTAGGCTAAGCACACGTTCTGTTTTTAGTTTGTGAACTTTTTGATACCCACATGAGCCATATGTTGTGTGCGATACAACTATGTTTCTCAAATGTCATCTGCCTTTTCCAGGCGAAATCTTAAATGCACACTCTAAAACTTGTAATTTATTCCAGTATTAGCAATTTTCACATCATCATATCCAACCAATTTTTACCAAAAACATGTGGTGGGATCAGTTTATTAAACATATATTACCATCACGCACCAAAAGGTTGGGCTGAAGGTACTGTTGCCAAAGGGGATTTCCCCTCTTTTGTTTTTAATACTCGCTATTTTTAGTATTAAAATATTCGTAAAAATTTATAAATGTGTACATATTAGTTCAATATAGCCCTATTTAATTTTGTATTAGTATTATATTTGCCTTTCCATCTTAGAAAAAATAGCATTAGTAATGAAACTTTTTTTTATACAAGTGAGATAGATCTGGGTGATTCGCAAAAAGAGTTAGGGGACGAAAATTAAACTTAGGTGCTCTGCATAAATACTCACACTTTCAACCTACTTGAGCTCAGGTTTAGATATACATCAGTAGTGATATTTACCTTCTATAATAAGTATGCAGATTCGCACAATGTGCAGATATTTTAAAATATGAATTTGTTGTTACTTGATCATAAGATGAACAATATTACATTGTAAAACTATATTGTCTTACATTATTAAAAAAACCAATAATAACGATGTACAAATAATAATAATAATATGTTTAGTATATGATAATAAATGTACAAGAAAATAAATATTTTATGTAATATATAAAATTACACTTTTTTATTTTAATGTTCAATACTGTGAAGGATAAAGAAACAAATAGACATTTCTATTAAATAAGGCTTTGCAAAACAAATGACTCGAGGAAAAATTATTGCCAATTGCCTTTTCATTTTTGTTTTTTATATATGGATTGGCTATAAAGCCACCCATTGTAAAATACATAGTTATTTTAGAAATTAAAGTAAATAAATTTAATAACTTCTCTTTTAATCTAAAATTACAAAAAGGTACTATCTTTAACATAGAATTTTATTTTTGACAATGTACTTTCAAAATCATTTTAAGGAATTAAAATTCAACTATGATTTATGAATATCATGTTCAAAAAAGATAGTTTACAAATTGGATAGAATCGTTAATTGTTTGCATGTTTAATATGGTGAACAATAGAGAGAAAGTGGAGAAACTTGTAGTAAAATTAAAAGTATGCAAAAAATCAATTATGTCAAAAGCAAAAAGATCTAAAACTTCATGTAACAAATTTTTTGCTAAGTATTATACTATATATTACATTATACTAAATTCACTTTAGCGTACCTCGATCTTAAGTTTGGTGTTTTGAACAACATAACGGGATTTAAGAGATCTGCAATGATAATAACAAAACATTACAAGCACGAATGAAAAGTGTAAATTAAAAGAACATATGCATTTCAAATCTAGCGCTTAAAACACTAAATTAAGCAATAATAGATAAAAGTACAATAGCATTTAAACAAACAATTTAGTTAAAAAATCACAGGGAGAAATGAAATGTTTAATGCGTAAGATAAAAAAGATTGCTAGGTATGAAAAAGATTAAGAGGAGAGAATGATCCATTTGTTTCATCTTATCATTTTAAGTTATTTGAAAGATATAACGTAATCAACCTTATATAATTAGGTTTATTGGGGCTTAAATGCATTAATGGGTATCAATAAATTAACAATGTAAAAGAAGAAACCGAAAGGTGAGTAACGAGGAAACTACAAAGTAAAGTGATAGTAGAAATGACCAATTCAACTCATAAGATGCAAGTATTGACAATTGCAAGAAACAATAAAGGAAAAATAATTATAATGAACTGACATCATAAATCCTCAAATTAATCTACACAAAGCCTAATAGTATTATATGTTACAAAATAATGAATTCTCATAAATCTCCTTATAATTGTTTAGATGTTAAAAATAATAATTAGATAAAGGAATATAATTTTAGATTTTATATACTTCTAATAGTTCAAAACATAATTTTGTGATTTTTGTGTTTTCTAATAAATTTTTTATATTATTTCATTGTTTATCTCTGGAATCATTTTAATTAATAGGGATTTAAATTTTCAAATTTAAGAATGATTTGAATGATGATAAAATGGCAAGGAAGTGAGACTAAGGAGAGTTTTAGAAGATTTAAATTTTTTAATGTAAAAGTGATATGAGATATAGAATGGGTAGGAAGTGATAATAGGGAGAGTTTTTCTGTTTTAAATATTAAGTATTTAGAGACAGAGAAATTGGGTAGTTTTAGAGAGTTAATTTTAAATTTAGAATTTTTAAATATGGATATATAAAATTTAAAATTATGAATATGAAAAGAATTTTGTTGATCTTAAAAACGTAAAATGTATTATATATTTCTAATTGTTCAGTTCTTAAAAATATAAAATGAATTTTAAATTTATAATATTGAATTAAGGGGCAATTAATGAGAAGTGATAATTAGGAAAGTCATAACTACACGTTTATAATTGAGAGAATAATAATAAATTTAGAATTGCGGAGCAATTAACGAGGAGTAAATTGTAGGAGGACAACAAGCAAGTATATAATTGGAACAATAATCAATTTTATGTGTCAAATCTACAGCAAAAAACAAATTTTTGCTAGATATTGAAATAGAAATATTAATGCTAAATTTGATAGGATGGTTAACTTTTTATTTTTATTTTTATTAATCTCAAAGTTGATCAGATCGATCGATCATCACTAACAAAAGGCTTCGTTGTAGCTCTTTGAATTTACCGGCCTGGATCGGAGGAGTTGTTCAGAATAGCGACATGTGGATCATATGAGATGAAACCTCTTTTCCTAAGGAAAAAAAAAAGGTCCAGCTAGCTCGATGGGGGAATTAAAGTTAACTCTTGTTCAATTCCCCCTCCAGTTCGGTGTGTATCTACAAGGGACAGGTGTGTAGTGTGGAAAACCAGTTAACTACTACTGTTTTCAAAGTACAAATCATAAAGTTTTATTTATCCATCAAATTATTCTACGTAACTCACACTCCCAACACAAAATTAATAATTAGATGGAAAATCTTGTGATAATAATTAGATTTTTTTAACTATTGATTATTTTAAAATTAGCTTTTTTAAAGTGGATAGAAATCAAAATATATCGCCAGCGCTTTATGAATGGCTTCCAAGTTTTTTAATTATATGGTTTGGCACTTATAGTGTCTTATTATATTTGAAATGAGATTATTTTTTGCAATATCATATTATATTGTAGGGGTTGTTTTAGAATACCTTTTGGGTATTGAGAATTTGATTTTTGAATTTTTGAGTAGATAAATATTTTCAAAGATTTTGAGATAGAAGAATGATTAAGAAGTATTAAGCTTATTTGATCAATAAGCCCGACATTTTTTATCTGATCAACATAAGAAACGAGACATAATAATAATAATAATGGATGGTTATATTTTTACCCTATAAAACATGCGGATTTCACTCATATTTTTCATTCAGTCCTTAAGAATCAAGTAAAGTGCCTATTAATTTGTTCTTGAAAACTAGTATATGTAAATTTAACAATGTTTTACTCGGCCCTAAACACTGAGTATGTAGGTTTATACTCGATCCTTTAGTTTTCAAAGACCAAATGAGAGCAGAAATGACACTAAGTGTTTTGTGAGGTAAAAATATCGTCCAATAATAATTGATATGATGGAGCAAATATAAAGTAGAGCTAGTCGAGAGTAGTCCGGAATATATGGTGCACCAGCGGGTGACTTTAGGTTCACTCCAAAGTAGAACCTTGCATTGTGTGTCCTCTTCTCTTACTCCACCCTGGGCCTTTAAATACCTCCTCGATCTCTTTCGTCTCGCTCACATATATATATATCTCTACTCTGCAAACAAAAATAAATAAATATTAATTAACTAGGTAGCTGGTACCGTAAAGAAATGGAAGAAAATCTACCTGCAGTGATAGCAAAGAGGTTTTGGAGCATAATGCGTGTTGCCTTGTTAGTATTGAGGAAGGGCATATCAAAGAGAAAGCTGATGCTCGATCTTAACATCATGATGAAACGCGGCAAAATTGCTGGCAAGGCCCTACAAAATCTAATGTTCCACCACCACCACCACGCGTGGTCCTCATCCCCACTCAATCGCCGCCACTTGCCCTTCCCACCACAAGTGGGCGAGTACGAATTCAGCTGCAGTAACAGCCCAGCCAACCCCAACACCCACTCCCACTCCCTCTTCCCTTTCCACCTCACCAAACGCAACAAGCCCCACAACCACCCTCACGTCTTCTCCTGCACCCACGCCCACGCCCCCTCCACCGATGACGACCTCAATGCCGTCGTTAAGGCCTTAGACATGCTCAACAGCGAGGGGGCGTCGCCTGAGCTCCCGGGTTTCGGGAGGAGTCCGACGGTCAGACAGCTGAGGATAACCGACTCGCCTTTCCCCTTGCGTGATATTGACGAGGACCGCCACGTGGACGAGGCTGCCGAGGAATTCATAATTAAGTTCTATAATGAGTTGAGGCAGCAAAATAGAATGTCACCACTTTGAGAATCACTGTTGTTTGATTTTTAAAGAAATCGTGCTTATGGGGCATGCATTCATGCGTATCCCGGCCGGCCGGGTTGGTTGAGCACTAAAAATAAATAAAAAGAAGAAGATGCTGGGGTTTATGATCGATGGGCTTTTGTTTTATTTTATTTTTTCCTTTTGGTCACTTTGCAATAAAAAAGCTTGTAAATTAAGGTAATATTGATTAATGTAACTGAACACCGAGTGTATAATTTTTTGTTATTAAAAAAAGCTTGTGTGATTAATAGCTGCTATATTTATTTATATATATATATAGTACGTGTATCATGTTAAAAAGAGTTGTTTACAATTAAGCTATATACAGCTCCGCTTTGTGTATCTTGAAATGAAAAGGCTTTGGTCTAGCTCGCTAGTAGTTTAAACTCTTAATGCATGATAAATCTTTAATCATTTCTTTGTGATACGTGTTACATTTTTTATGAAGTAATTAGAAAATGTTTATATATGTAAGTAAGTTAATTTTCCTCTGATTTATAAAAAAACTGGCATATCCTAATAAAAGAATATTTTTTTAATAGAAAGGCATGCACAAGGCGATGAGTACATATATATGCACACTCAAGGGTAGAAAAAAATGCAAAAGATGAGTACTAAAGAGTACTTCAAGTGTACTTTAATTTATTTTTTTAATTTAAGCACCTAAATCAAACTGATCTCTACTTAATTGACAGCTTCTAAATATTTTGTGCTACGAATAAAGAGTTTTCACTTTTCATTTTAACCAAGTAAAATTTGATCATGCATGGTTTTAAGAAGTAATTTGGATTTATGCATTCACGTACGGGTACATATAAAAAAGACATGTTTTCATACTAACGACAATAAGAATATTTATCGATTAAAGAGTTCAAGTGTATTTCAATTGAACTTTTTATTTAAATACCTACCTAAATCAAGTTGATACTTATTGTTCAAAAAAAAGTTGATACTGAACACTTTTACGAGTTTTCAGGCTATAAA
Source organism: Lonicera japonica (assembly GCA_021464415.1). Classification (NCBI taxonomy): domain Eukaryota; kingdom Viridiplantae; phylum Streptophyta; class Magnoliopsida; order Dipsacales; family Caprifoliaceae; genus Lonicera; species Lonicera japonica. The sequence continues at coordinate 3,910,955 of CM038467.1, read as the reverse complement.
TAAAGATGTTTTTTCATTGTCATGCCTATTGAAAAAGTAAAAATGAAAAATAAGGGTAATATAAAGGTAATTGTATTCCTATGCACATACAAATTTATATGTACTAGCTGATCACCAAAATGGTCATCTATATATATATATATATTTCTTGATTTACTGGTTAATTTTATCTAAACTATTTTTCATATTAAGTGTAAAAATATGTAGATTCCTCAATATAAATAATATTATGTTGATCTTTCCTTTTCTCCTTTTTTTTTTTTAATGATAAATTATACTCTCCCTAATCCAAACAGTGGAGTCCAGGCACTAATTGAGTAACATGTCCTGACATGATTCCACCACGTTAAAGTGAATCCACGGAAGCTAAGGTCCCTCAGCTCCAAATACATAACACGTCTGTTTTAATTTTTCACCACTACTTTCTAATATTTTTCTTTCTTTAATTAAAATTAAAATTAATGTTGCTTCTTAAAGCAACTTTTCCTCTTTCGAGGTGTGTGACTTGGAACCCTCCACCATTAACGTCCCAAGTCTAATCAACATATTAGCACTTGATGATTGTAAACATTTAAATAATAGATAAAAAAAAAATTGTTAGCTAAATATAATTAAAGGTGTCTAAATGATCGTTTTCTCTCTCAATTATTTCTTGGTCATCTAATTAATTCATCTCCAGAATACTTCGCTAGCTTGTAAACCTTAGGTTTAAATTTTGTTGTTAGTAATTTTTTTGAACAATTTATAATAATCATTGTAAACTCGTTAAATCCTTGTGATATGTCCTATCCTTAAATCGAAGTAACTTTCTCTCATCTAAATTTTTGTGTACCAAAAAAATATGCAGAGTGGAGTGTTACTCATGATTTTATTATAATATAAGTTTGACCCAATATACTACTCTAAAATAAAATCCGCAAAGTATTTTATGTATGAAACAAGATATATTATTTTTTTATTTTGCAGAAAGTCCTACGGACTGCCCATAAATTTCCTACAACTATGATTATGAAAATTCAAGAAAGTATGTTAATTAATTAACAAATAAAACTAGCGAAATGGTTTTTTAAAAATAAATAAGTAAATAAACAAATAAGCCTAGCTACACTCACCGTAAAGAGAAAAAGTTATAACACAAATTATCAATAACTAAAAAAGTAAGAAGCCACAACCCCCCCCCCCCCCCCCCCCCCTCTTTGTATTTATTTAGGTGGATGTATAGAGCTAGCTAGGAGCTGAGGACTCGATAATGAAAACCGGGTGCAAAATCTTTGCTTCACCTGGAAGAAAACAGCTCTAATAGATGTGGGACAACTGTAAAACGAAGAAGTTTTCCAATTTAAAAAAATTATAAATTAGAACTATATATATATATATATGGGTGTATAATTGGTAAAATTGGGATCATGCGCGCAGGTTCATTCCTATACTATCCCTCCAAATCTCTTGATAACATATATAATAATTCCCACCATCCCATAGATGATATATCCCTACTTAATTTCAGACCAATAAAGAACTAAGTAAAAATGGACCGTTAATTTGTTGAAAAGCATTTCAATTATTAATTACTAAAAGCTAGATCGATCAAGGTACGTAGTAATATATGAAATGAACTGGAAAGGGTCGGTCAAGATTTGATTTGCACGATCACTTTTACCATATATTTATTATTAATTTATATATATATATATAGTGCGGACCTAAAATTATTAAAATAATCTTTTTATCGGTTTGAAGAATGATAGTCTTAATTAGATGCGATTTGAACTCATAACTTTTTTTTAGAGACTATTTACATTACTAAAACAATTATTTTAATTATGCATTATTATGACAGTAAGTATAATTGTTTGACAAAAGTATCATTCTTTTTATAAGCCATAACCTTTTATATCGCATGCCCTTCATTTAGTGAATTACAACAAATCTGTCACATTAACCTTAGGATCCGTTTGGTTCGAGTTTTTGGTGATTCCTGAAATCCTAATTTCCTTTCTAGAGAGGATTCCATTGTTTGGTTCAAGTTTTGGCAAGAAATTTAGGATTCCTAAGAAACCTAAATTCTCCTATTTTGCCAAATTTTATTCCCAAGAAAATTGGGAGGAATATTTGGATTCCCTTTTGTAGGAATCATCTTTTTTTTTTCTTTCTATAAAATGAAAAAAAAAATTACTGGAATTTTTTTTTCCAAAAAACAAAAATATTATTTTTTCCCAGAAAATTAAAAAAAAAATTGCCGATTTGATTCCTAAAACTCCAACCAAACAAACATTAATAGATTGGAATAAAGGATGCCAAGAATAAAGGTTTCCTGGCATCTAGAATGCCAATTCCATTTTTATAGCTCGAACCAAACGAGCCCTTAAAGTCTATTACAAATCTACGCAGTGTAAAAAAATAACTGCTTAACTAGACATGAATCAGATAAAAGGACAGATAGGGAAATTGCTAAATGCATAGCTCTAAAACTTTATTTGATTGGTTTTGCATCAATATGTACAACAAAACTAAACAAAAATTGAAATTTGAAGAACTAATTCTAGAATTTACGATAAAGTGTAAAATTTCAAATGAAACAAACAGAAAAAATAAGTTAGCAAATCAAGGAATTATCAATTAAATTCATTGAACCAATTTGAAATATATATATATATATATATATATGTATGTATGTGTGTGGAAAAATTATCCATAAACAGGAAAACTAGGAAATGTGGGGTGATGACACAAAACTACAAACTATTTGAATGACTTAAAAATGTTCCAAAATAAGGTGCCCGTTGATTCAATCCAGTCCACTGGAATTGTAGAATGTGCAGCTGGATAAATTAGTCGTTCTTTCTTGCGGGGAATAACTAACTATTATTGGCTAATTAAGTATCTGTTTAGTGGTCAAGCTTTTAATGTATATATTTGGAATTCAAAAGGCTCTGTGACCAATTAATTAAATTCCAAAAGCTTAGGTGATAAGTTAGGTAAAAGTGTGAAAATTTAAGAAATTGAGGGCTACTTTTCGAACCTTTCCAGCCAACGTACCTTTTCTACTGTTTGACATGATTTACGTTCCTCTCTCTCTCAATTTTATTATCATCTTATAATTATTGCCAAAGCAATTAAAAAAAATAAAATTCTTAGCACTTAATTAATCACTCAACGAAATAAAATAATGAGAGTAGAATTTGACTACGAGAGTTTTTCTTGTTACTTCTTCGCTCTTTTTCGTATTTTGAATGAATAAACATCTCTGTATATATATTTAGCGAAATTTTATTTTAATCTAATTTTGATCAGCAGGTTAACAAATTAAAAAATACCAAACATATTCTATAACATTATCTAAGTTAATCCAAAAATTGAAAAAGAGTTTTTTTTTTAAGTTAAACCCAACATTACCTCCAATCAAACTTACTTTTCCGCTGGCAACATTTCTGGCCAAAATCTAACAAACTCGTTGTATCCTCTTTAACCCCAACAACTCTCCTTTTCTCATTCTAAGTTATGCAATTGCCTCTCCGCAAGAATATGCTGTACGGCATCATTAAATACTCGAGGTGAACAAAAAACAACAAATAATTACAATCAGATGGATGAAGAATAATAAATTAAAGATTTAATTTCTAATTTTTTTTCTACCAAAAATAAGGATCTCTATTAGGTTTGCCCATTATGAATCGAGTCCAAACCCTATACTAATGGAGATAAGTAGAGATTAAGTAAGATTGTTCATGATGGTGGGTGAATGCGGGGAATGTAATCAACGCTTTTTACCAGAGGTATTGCCGGCGACAATACTAATGGGTGCCGGCTGTTAAGTGAGGTATAGACTAGGGCTAATTTTTTAGTTAAAATTTAAAAAGATGGGTCAGCTTATAATTTGAATTTAAATTATTTTTTTATTGGTGAGGGTTAAATTGGGTATAACAAAAGGTTTACTTAACTAAATATTTTATTATTGTGCGTTAACTTCAAATATGAGTCGGTTTAACTTAATTGTGGGTTTAAATAAAATTACACATACATCCGGAGCAAACAATGTTATAATTAATTTAATGGCGTATGATAAAAAATACTCGTGAATGAAGTGATCAAAATTTTAGATTTATTTACACAAGAAGTTCTAGTCCCACCTTCGAGGCACAAATCCCTATCAAAAAAAAAAATCTACTGTTATCATTTTATTGTCAGTAATTTAGCACCTTTACAGTCATATTTAGTTGCTAATTACCCAGTTTGTTTCAGAATTAATTATCTTAGCTAAAGGTTTCTATTTATGGCTTAAAACAAATCACAGTCGGGGGTTTGCAAAATTAGTAATGCTCTCTCAAAAATAATTTGTTCTAAATTATTGGAAGATGATAAGGAATTAATTAAGAAAGCATTTGCCATAAAATTTGTTAAATTATACAACACAAGAAATAGAGAAATTATAATGAGCAAGAATTCCATAATGGATTACATTGTTACAATCTTTTCATACATTTATAATGGAGTTGACATGAATATATATACAAGTAAAGAAAGAAACAAGAAGCCTAAAATGAGGAAGAAAGGAGGAGACAAGGAGGGAAACATGGAGGAGGGAATAAAGGAAAAGAAGAATAATTCTAAGCTTTAATAATTACAAATAATAATGCTAATTTATGTTGGAGAATATCATCATTCAATATCATCATTTCTAACACCCCCCTTCAAACTCAAGGTGGCAAATGGGCGGTCAGCTTGAGTTTGGAAAGCAAATCCTGAAAGCGTCCTTTTACTACATGAGATGATCTCCAACAAATTGGAAAACTAGATCTAGAACATAATGATTATAATTACATAATTAAAGAAATTAAAGAACAAAACATAATGAATACGGAAGCAGTGGAGCATGGAAGCAGGAACATGGAGGCATGTGTGCAGGAGCATGGAGGCATGTGCTTAGATCTACTTTAACACCCCCCCTCAAGCTGAAGGAGGCTCTTAGGGATCCGAAGCTTGGATACGAGAAAATGGAATTTGGTTTTGGTTTTTTTTTTTTTTTTTTTTTTTTTTTTTTGACATGTTCGATGATTGACCGGCAGACGGAACGGCGGTAACGGCGATGACGAGAGCCGACGGAACGGCGAGGTCCGGTGTAGAATTTCCGGAGGAAAAAACTTGATCTGAATACGCGAGCAGTACGTATAACAGTAACAAGAAATTGAATCAGAATACTTGGAGGTGCAGCGAAAGGCGACCCGCCGGAAATATTAAATTGAAGAGATTGAATATATATAGATATGTTTTTTTTTTTTTTTTTTTTTTTTTTTTTTTTTTTTAGAGAGGTGGAAGAGTAGCAGTGGTGCTAGTAGTCAATGATGGCCCTTTCTTTGGTTTTGGTTTTAGAGAGATAAACTGAAGTTTCGATATGAGAGGCGAGAGGTTTCCGAGGGTGTTGGTGGTGCGGAAGGAAGGGAACACACATTATTGAGATAAAAAAGAGAAAGGCGATGGATTCTGAGAATCATCAGCACCAAAATTCAAGATATCAGTGAAGTTAGAAGCAGAGAGCGAATTGTATCCTATATCTCCTAAGGTAGTCCAATCCGGAGTCATTAATCCGGCAACCTCCGCAACAGAACTAATTTGAGGAGACCCCTTTGAGAAACCATCCAAAGCAACTTGGTAATCTGACAGAGTCGAATATGCCGGCATATCCACTGCTGTCAGAGGATCCCCGTGTTCTGAAAGATTCACGGTCGGTAGATGGATATCAGGGGTTGATGAAAGGAGCTTTAAAAAACTTTTGTAGTGAGGATGCTCCAACAAATCTTCCTGGGTCGGAAGAACCCCAGGTTCTAGAGGATTCTCTGAGGGGCCAGATGGAGAAGCGAAGGAGCCTGGTGGGTGAGCAAGGGAGTCGGATGGATTGGCCCTTGAGGAACTTGCAGGAGGGTTAAAGGAGCCAGGTGGAGAGGCAAAGGAGCCGGATGGGTGAGTAAAGGAGCCGGATGGAGAAGCGAAGGAGCCTGGTGGGTGAGCAAGGGAGTCAGATGGATTGGCCCTTGAGGAACTTGCAGGAGGGTTAAAGGAGCCAGGTGGAGAGGCAAAGGAGCCGGATGGGTGAGTAAAGAAGTCGGATGGAGAAGCGAAGGAGCCTGGTGGGTGAGCAAGGGAGTCGGATGGATTGGCCCTTGAGGAACTTGCAGGAGGGTTAAAGGGGCCAGGTGGAGAGGCAAAGGAGCCGGATGGGTGAGTAAAGGAGCCGGATGGGTAGGCAAATGACCTGGAGGCTGGAGATTTCTCCGGCAGTTTTCCGGTCGAACGGTGGCGGCGTCGACCAGAGCCGGATGGAGAAGCGAAGGAGCCTGGTGGGTGAGCAAGGGAGTCGGATGGATTGGCCCTTGAGGAACTTGCAGGAGGGACAAAGGAAAATGACGGATTAACCCTGGGAGACTCGCTGTCCAGTCGAGCCTCCAACGCCGTCATTCGTGACTGCAGAGCCTCAAGCTTTTGATCAAGAGAGGTAAGGAGGGCAGCGCATCCACCAGCAGGATTTAGGATTCTTGCCTTAGCTTCAAAGAGAAACGAATCGAGAGTTTCACGATGTTTGTGATCCGGTACGTGTTGTAAAAAGAATTCAACACTTTTTACCCCGAAAACGGAAAAGATTGTGTGATAATCTCGACGATGATACGCATTTGGAAAGATTTTAACTGATTCACAAGAAGGAGGACAAGCTCTGCGGCGAAAAGAGCAGGCAGGACATGGAGTACCTCGCTGGCGGATGCTGATCGACATGGCTGTTTGTATTGGATTTGAATGGGAGATTTGCAGTGAGGATGGTGCTATTGGGTGATTTGCAGTGAGGATGGTGTGTTTTGATTTTAATGGCAGGAAGCTGGTGAAAGGGTTAAAGGCGCCGATCTCGAAATTTGAATTTCGAATTTCGAGGTCGGAGCAAAAAGATGTCGGCATTTGATGATGGCGAGGGTCTGGAGTTTACGGAATTTGCGGGTTGTCGGTTATGGTATGGATTAGGGGTTGTCGGTTATGGTATGACTGAGGAAATGGACGGTGTTGCTTGGGATTGACGGAGGAGAGAATCGGGAAGTTGAACGAGTGGATGAGTGGTGCAATGAGATCAACGGCTCTTGATGTTAGAATAGGAAAATAAGAAGGTTTAGGGGCTAGAATAGAAATATCAGAAAGTACAGGGGTGAAATTGTAAATATATCTGACGGTGTCTGGAATATTCCGTCAATTCTGACGGCAAGCAAACGGCGTTAACCGCTGACGTGGCTGACACGTGACTGACACGTGGCGCTGACTGGATGTCACGTGGCGGACACGTGGCGCTGACTGGATGTCACGTGGCGGACACGTGGCGCTGACTGGATGCCACGTGGCCCTGACTGGATGTCACGTGGCGCTGACTGGATGTCACGTGGCGCTGACTGGATGCCACGTGGCGCTGACCGGATGTCACGTGACGTACACGTGGCACTGACTGGATGCCACGTGGCAGACACGTGGCGCTGACTGGATGTCACGTGGCGGACACGTGGCGCTGACTGGATGCCACGTGGCGCTGACCGGATGTCATGTGCGCTGGCGTGGCTGACACGTGGCGCTTGTGTGTCAATGATGTGGCAGTTGCAGTTTGTAAGGAAATAGAGGAAAAATAAAATGCTATTAGTAGGAATCGAACCTTGCACTAAGCTGTGGTTACCTGATGGTCTTGCCAGCCAGGCTGAATGCTTCAATAATAATTATTTGGACGTGGTTTTATTTGAACAGGTTTGCTGCGTAAAGTCTGATTCGAGTAGTGTTTGGAGGCGTATTTGATTTGTTTGATAATGGTGATAGGTGTGGTGGCTTGGTGGCGAGGTTGTGTGGTGGCTGGTGGTTGGTGGCGAGGTCGTGGTGGCTAGTGGCGAGGTTGTCCTCTGATACCATGTTAAATTATACAACACAAGAAATAGAGAAATTATAATGAGCAAGAATTCCATAATGGATTACATTGTTACAATCTTTTCATACATTTATAATGGAGTTGACATGAATATATATACAAGTAAAGAAAGAAACAAGAAGCCTAAAATGAGGAAGAAAGGAGGAGACAAGGAGGGAAACATGGAGGAGGGAATAAAGGAAAAGAAGAATAATTCTAAGCTTTAATAATTACAAATAATAATGCTAATTTATGTTGGAGAATATCATCATTCAATATCATCATTTCTAACAAAATTAATGTTGATATAGACATAATTAATCCCGTAAAATATCATAACCAAAAGTCTACTCATATAAATTATTTGCGGATAGAAATCTGGCGTGGACCCATCTAATTACGAATGTTAGTGTCCCGTTTACTTTAGTTTTCTATTTTATAATTTAGAAGAGAGTACACGTGTAGTTTGATATATATTGACTAGCCAAAATTCATGCTTCAAAATTACTAAAGATTTACGATGAATTATTGGTATAACGTTTTCACAAGTTTCTTTCAATTCGAACAATGACATTTTGATATTCTTGTCATAACACAATTGGCAGGAACTAAATTTTAAATTCGCCTTGGTCTAGCCACGACAAGATCACTAGATGAAATATTTCAAAATTTTGATTTGTAAAATTTAATGATTATGACAAGTGTATCATATATGGTATAAAATATTAATTCTGATGTACGTATTCTATCTGTACATCCAATTATGACTATGCTGGATATAACCTTCTACCAGAAAAGAAAAACTATATATATATAATCCACCTGTAATTAATTAATATACTATAGCAAGAACCCAGATCATGATATATCAGTGTAGTTCGGAAGTTTTGCAAGATATTAAGATTTCGTTAGATAGTAACATAAATTATAATAATAAGAATAATTAATTTGAGTATGAAGGTGAAAAATAAGTTTAGGTATGTAGTGAGATGATCTCTATCTCATTCTTATTTTTGTGTGTATATGTTCTCTATATCTTCTTTTATGTTTTGTAAAAAAAATATTCTTCAATCACCATCACTCAAAAAAAATTTCTATGGATGATGCCAAAAGGCAAGAGTTAATATCACCACATTCCTCAACTTATTTTCTAATTTCTCATAAAAAAATATATTTTTTCCTATTATTTGTTATTTTGTTATCAAACAGAGTCTAATAATTATAATAGTATTTATAAATTGATATTGGATAATAATTAAAGTTTTAATTAAAAGAAGAAAGCAAAAGCAAAAAAAAAAAAAAGAGTTCTAGAGCCTTGTGAAATGTCAAAAGATGATATACGTGGACCTGGTTATAAATAATATTTAAAATGGAAAAGTTAATTTGGGGGCAATTGTATGAGTGAAATGTGCTTGTAAAGCACAACAATTATAATTGGGGATACATAAAATCAAGTGGCAAATCCTAATCAACTAATTAAGTTGGAGAAAAAGCCTTGATGAGAATCATTATAAAAACTCTTGTTTTGAAATACCATATAATTTTTGGTCTTACTCATGAGATGTCTAGACCAACTTTCACTTATCTCGACTAGTCATCGCTCGCAATTCATGCCTGCTACTAGCATTTTTTTTCTTTTTCATCTAACCTTTGAAGTAACATTTTTTGGTTATATTTTAATTTATCAAGTGCAACTACTTCAAACTTTTCAAGTTAGAAGAAAAAATAAAATATCACTTGTATTTTTGTACTGGGTGTATAATTAAAAAAAATATAAACATAAGAAAATAGTGCATGTTCAAGCCAACGGGATTGAAGTTTTAGGAGAAAACAAGGTGTACATTGTTCTGTGCTTGTGTGCGGGTGCATTATTGGTTTGCATAGTTGATCTAAAGAAAAACTATGAGCTTTGGAAGGCTGCTTAAAGGTGGGGAAGGTGGCATGCAAAAAAGGAGAGCCTTTTTAAACAATTTTTGTTTTCGTTCATGCAAGCCAATTAAGCTTTCTCCCAACTCTCCTATTAACAATAATAGAGGGATACAAAGTGAAAGTGGGGCCTCCAGACACATTACATACGAGCGTACTTCTTATGTCGGAATCAACAATTGAACTTAGGAAATGATATTAGTATTTTATAAAAATATTTTAATATTTTAAAATTATTTTTAGTGATATTTTATATGAATCTTTTAAAATATCTTTTGTCACTAAAAATAATTGTAGAGTGCTATAATCTTTTTTGTGAAGTGCTAATATAATTACCCTTAAACTTTCTTTTTATAACATAAATAGTGTATTTTAATTACTTATTATATTAAAACTAGTATATTTTTTAAAAAAAATACATGTGAAAATTTAATTGGAGGCTTAACTAATTAAAGAAGGAAAGAGTATAGGATAACGTATGACTTAAGGAATTGGACGATAAGAAGGGGTGAAAAGTACTTGTAATTTTTTCGTTGCGCTCTTCTATAACAATAAATTCTTAGATAATTGAATATCGTAGTGCTTAAATTTAGATTTTTAAAAGTTTTCGCGAGCATGCAGGGTTTACCTCACTCCTGGATCAACTACTATATATATATATATATATATATATATGTCTGTGTAAATAATAATTGAAATAGAACATATTTTTATTGATCGAATAATAGCGGCTTGCATACCGTATATGCAAGGACGGATTCATAAATCTTTCGAGAGGAGGGTTAATAATAATGGACAAAAAAAGATTATTTGTTTGTATTATAATACATTGATTATATTTTTTATTAAAAATAAAATAAATATTCAAATGATAAATATAAAGCAAAGATAAGACATAAGTAGTTGAGATAAATAAAAATTCGGTTTGTACCCAAGGATGCCTCTTGATGCATTGAGGAGCGAACAACCCTTTTTTTTTTCTTTATAATGTATATTTAAAAGAGTTATAAATTAATATGCTTATAATATTTGATTTGAGTTAAAAGGTGGGCTAACATTTTGCAAAATAGCGGGCTTATACTAACTTTTTTTACTTTTTTAACAAGTGTTAGTGGATTATTCAAAAATTTCCCTTAAACTAAAGCCCATCCTATCCCTCTATGATTCCGCCCCTACGTGCATGCATTATTACTATGTCATGGGCCGATCTTAGGTGCATGCAATAAATTTGCATACAGGATTATGTAAATAACTTTACTTTTAAGTAATAGTTAGTTAGTAATTACAAAATATGATAAAAATATCTTATTAACAATGTAATCTTACATATATTTTGGTTATCTATGTACACAATTAAGATTGTGACTATGTTTTTGTCATGTCGTGAAGTGGGTAAGAATGTTAATATAATATAAATAATAATTTAATATAATTATGATAAATACGTAGCAGGTCTATGTACATATTTACAAGTTATTACAGGTGTATGCTTAATGGGTTACAAATTAAGCTTTTGTTTAGTAAATTAAATTTTGAGAGTTGAATAAGATAATTAATTATATAGAAATGTGGACTTTAATTTGGATTTAAGAGATTAAAGTAAAATCAAGAAAGCGATCGATCCGAAGAAAAAGGTGGCTGGGCCGGGTGGAGGTACTCAATTATTGAACTCCTCACTATGCACAAATTAAAACCTTCTAATGATTTGTTTGGTTCGGCATGTACCTGTACATGTACCTGTACCTGTGCGAGCTCTTTTTTAAATATTTATTATTATTATAGTGTTTATTTATACAATACAAGTAATTGGCTTTTGTCACTCATGCGTGTTCACGGACCGTTGCTCTAATTTAAAGCCAATTGTTAATTTCACATCGATTCATGTGTCCTTTATAAATTCGTCGTAATGTTATTTGCAAAGAGGTAAATGAATTTGGTGAATTATTCCTTAATATTATATTATAATATTTTTATAAAGTATCAATAGTCACCTCTTTTATTATTTATCATGAGTTTTTTACCAGTAAAAAAAAATCAATTTTGGTAAACTCTTCCCACCCAACACGTACACCCCCCAACCCACCCTGCAAAATTAACTCTCCATAAAACAAAAGATATATAGCTAGGTTTAAAGGAGAAAATAAATAAAAATTGTGTTGAATCATGCCCAGTGTGCCACTATGAATGAAAGTGGCGGTGGAGCACTTTCCAATTTATAAATCCAAAGCTTAATTAAACTAAAAGCCCAAATCCTTTTATTAATTAGTAGTACGTAGTATTAATTAGTACTCATTCCATGGATAATTGGATATCCCTCTCAAATCCATCCAACGTAACAGTAGAGCATATATATATATATATATATATATATATATAATATGTGAGATAAAATATTTTATTAAATTGTAAAAAAGATGAATTATCAGTTTGACTCCTTTCTTTACTGAAGTTTTTCTGTCTATAATTTTATAGCGTACTGGTTGGTATCAAAAAATTAGAAAGTGTTGAAGATTCAATTTTTGTTGTTATAATTTAGATAGAAAAAAAGGGGATAACTTTTATCCTTGCTTGTTAAATATTAATAGTAATTTTCATTTTTACCAGTAAGTTTTAATTCAGATGGTATCACTATCCACTCTTCACATGAGTGAGCGAACCCGTCAGCAATTTAATAGGACAGTTGATTAATCCCATGGGATGATGATGTAGGCGTGAAGAATATATAGCAGAAGCAAATTTTCAAAGGAAAGCTCGAGAGCGGCATGATGATGATGATGAAATTATGGTAGAAGTAGAGCAAAAGACAGTTTTTGGAGAAGAGCTCGAGAATAGAGGTGATGTAAGTTCAAAACCCTATTAGGGTAGTTTCAAAATCTATTTAAGGGACATTTTAATTAGGGATGGTTGCCACTATTTATGTAGCTCTTGCAATTTCTTAATAAAAATTTTGTTTTAATTCCTGACGAGAGCTTTACAAAATATATATGTGTATATATATTTTCCAAGAGTGAACAAATACCGAAGAGAAAGGTAAATAATAGTTTTCTTATAATTTCAAAGGCAGGAATGCAATCTAATAAACAAAAACCGCTAATAAGTAGTCAAATTGTTTTTGACATGGCAACTTCTTCATCGAGATGTATCCTATATAGACTTACAATTAAAAATAAGGCAAAACATATATAATATCATATGATATGGTATAACATAACATACTATGATATGGTATGGCCACTAGGGTAAGTTCCCTCACTTGGACTTTCTTCGTGAAATAATTTACATTTGAAATACAACAAAAGTTACTCATTAATTAATTGAACAATACATTAAACATTACCTCTTTGAATGAGTGGATTATTTTATGCTTGAACTACTTCTAAGTTCTGGATTTATTAATAAGTTGTCTCCTTAAAATTTATTTATTTTTGTACTTTTGTTCATAAAAATCATTTTGTATAACACTTGTCTTTAAAGTTTGCTTTCGTTTTCATTTTACTTCGACAATTCACTTGTTAAGTTTTTGGATGAAACATGCATGTCATGTGTATTGCATGTGGGCATTGTACCGAGGTAACACGGTCAAGCTTTCAATAAAAGGAAAATGCTTTAATTTGTTCATTTTTTTCTCTCTACTATTTTTCCAATTCGACGCTTTGAGTTTGCGTTAATTTGGTCATGAGACAAACATATATGAGAGGATTATAGTGGCTAAACCGTTTTATGCCACTACAGCATCCACATGCAACGCACATGTTATTTTCCGACCAAAAACTTAATTGCATGTAGAGTTTCAAACTAAAGTGAAAATAGAAACAAACTTTAAGGATGACCGTTATACAAAATGAACTTCATGTACAAAAGTGCATAAGCGGGTAAACTTTGAAAAGGTAAATTATTAATAACTCAAAGTTTTGTGTTGGAGTCTCGCCAAGTGAAGCATTTATTTCCATCTTCTTCTTTTCTTTTCTTTTTTTCCATCCTAGTTTCTTGATGTAATGGACTAATATAAAAAGGAGGTGCTAAAGGCATTATTAAAATAACTAAGAAACACCACACCTTCAATAACACTACGTATTTATCATTAGTTACTTTGAGCACCACTCAATGAGATATTACATATTTCAAAAAATAAACTCCTTGACATATTTACTCTATCAACATATAAAAACTTTCTCCCTAGCATTCAAGCGCTCCATCTCCCTCCATTTCCGTTCAAAGTTTGCTCTTATCTCCGATAATCCACGTCTCTTCCAGTCCATTTGTACATATTTACGCGAATGTGTGTTACACCCTTATTTCCCCAATGTACTCTAACAAACGGAACATCAAATCTCTCAAAAAATCATGTATTGAAGATAAGCCTAATAATAAATCGCTACCTATAAAAACATAAATTGTTGAATCTTGTTGATGTCATGGTGTTGAATCTAATAAATTTTATTATAGATCTAAGTTGATCTATAAGAAATCTAAAAATGAAAAAATTATCATTCATCTACTAAATAACATAACCCAATTATCTAATTGGCAATTTTTATTTTTATTTTTTATGTGTATTGTGTTGATGTGAAATATGTATATACATGTGCATATATATATATATATGTTGTTGGTGTGAAAATTTAGAACATGTTTATTTCTAATCATATAGTTAAATGATTGGGTAATTATTAGAATACGTGGTGCGTGGCATAATAGTGATGATTGGACAAAGAGAACAAGACAATGATATATAGAGGAGGTTCACCCTTTAGGAGTATATGAGTTAATCCTCCTCTTATAAATAGAGTTAGGAGCTCAGGGCTATTTTGTATTATAATTAATGAGTTTCAATTAGAAGTAGACGTTCGTTGTCTCCCTGACTATTCTATTCTCATAATACAGCAGTTGGAGAAGTTATATACCATTCAAAGCTTAAATGCCTTGGGCCTAAGAGCTCTGTAGAGGCACTTTAGACCTCTGCCTCTCATTTCCTTTTCCTGCTCTATTTTGTTGTCTTGCGTCTCTATAGAAACTTGGTTGTTGAAGAAAGTAAATGTTTTCTTATATATGTAAAATAGAAGAAGACGTCTAGCAGGTATAAAGTAGTTGGCTTTCAGCCACTCTCCCATCATTGCAGCATGTTCGACTAAACACTTTACTTATCCTCTTAATTCGAAACATTAAATGTAGTTGGCACGCATTTAATGTTAGGTTTATATTTTTAGTTGACTTGATTCCGATACCAAAAACATTTTTCTGTTGTAATTGTTTGAGCCAAATTGAATATTTAAATACACGGCTATTAACAGAAGCTCTTCGAACTTACCGAATACACCGCACATAATTCAGGACCTAAGGCAAGTTAGTTATATGGATTGATTCAAAATATAAGTGGTGGATTGAGCGTTAAATTCAAAATATACTTGTGACAAGATAATTTTAAAGAGAGAAAATTGTAGCTATGGTGTATATATATAAAGAGTGTGTGTGTGTGTGTGTGTGAGTGAGTATGTATAGATGTATTTGGGCATCATATGCCTTTTTACAACTTTTTAACACTGTGATTTTACTTATGGTGACTCTTAAGAATCACATATAAAATTTCATGAGTTAATTTAATAGTGTCCTTAGCACCTCTCCATGTAAAAACGTACGCCTATTGCTCCTTGGATAAGAAAGAAAATACTTATTAGGCTTTCATTGACATAGAGCCTAGGAATTACCCAGGCCGTTAAAAGTAATAAATAAGTAATTGCATTAAAAGGAAAATAAATTAAGATGCCTAGCGTGAAGCTCAAACCCAGTAGATCTGGCAATGGGTCAGCTCAAATATTTTTCGTATTAGTTTTTATTGTACTTTGAGTGTTATTGATTCGAATATAAGCGATGACTTTTATATCGAGTAAAAAAATCATATTCAAACCCAATTTGTTATCTTGACGAATTAACCGATACAACCTATTATTACATGTTAAGTATAAATAAATAAAAAATATGTATATAATGTTCAATTATAAACTCACCTTAAACTAACAAATACATTAGTGTAATCATACGCAAATTATATATATACACTAAACAAATACATCTATACATGTACATATATAATATGATACGACTATGCATATTATTAACTGATTCTACAGTACGTTATTATCGTGCTAACGAATATTAATCAACCCCGCTTGTTAACTTATCATGTTTTATTGAATCAACACCAATACAATCTAAAATTGTTAAAGTCTCACCAGTACCACAAGGTTAAAAGCCTTGCACTTTGCACACTGAGTTAAATAGGTTAATTATTGTAATTTTGTTTCTTTAAAAATAAATAAATAATTGAAAGTATATTTGGGGATCAAACTAATGTTGGACTGTATGGGGGTTCGGGTGGGTTGGATATGAAAGGATAAACAAATTTGTACACAGAAAGTTAGGTAGACAGTTTTCAAGACTCGAGTGAAAGTATTTTCAATGCTATAATTAAAATAATAATTATAATTAATTTTGATAATATTAGCTAAAAGTATGACCCCCAACGGCATAATTAAAATTTAACAACCTTTTAAATCTGATTTCACAAATTGCATCATATCATATCACCGTTTGTTTAAATGTAGTCACGAAAATATTATATACTATTATTAATATATATATATATATAGGAGAAAAAGGAAAGGTGCCTGGGCTTCGCAAGCCAACAAAGCCCATAATGAATAACACCCATTAGACCGTTGAACAATTTTTTTAGTGTGTAGGCCCACGCCCAGTTGAACAATTTTAGTAATATCGGCTCCAACCCATTATCATCATCACAAAGTTAAAAGAGAGTGTTATTGCTCTCTGCCAATAAGTTAAACAGGCTTCATAATTTCAATAAAAGAATGAGAGCCATGTTTAAATTATTTTATGGGAAAATGAATCCATCGCTATTTCATCCTAAATGTTTCCAGAAAATACAAAGTGGCTAAATTCAAAAAATAAAGTTCCATTTAGAGTTTTAAGTTTATTTTTCTATATTAAATAAGCAGGGTAGAAATGAATATAAAACATTAAACATCACTACGTGACTTGACGCATAGAAGATAATAATACCATTAAATCCTACTGCACTATGTCCAAATTTGTATTTAGGAAATTTAAAAATATATTAATAAATCAAAAAAAATTTGCCAAAAAAATAAAATAAAATTGGTGGCTAAGATTTATTATTTGCTGCTATTTATCTTTTAATATCACGACTTATAGGTGTCGTGACACTCTAATATTTTAAAACATAATTATGAGCACTTATACCCCTTTATATTTATATATACAAATTTTATTTTCATAATATGGTTTCTTATATATATTTCATTAAATTTGAAAGTATTTCAAGAATCCTAATTTTAATTTATTTTCATATCGAAATTTAAATTTGTTTCCATATTAATTAACTATCCATTTAATATGTCAGAAACAATTTTAATATATTTCCAATTAATGATAGATAAATATTATATATGAACAATATAGAAAAATTGTAAAATTAGTAACATTTTCCTTAGTTTCCAAAAATGAATTACTCTAATTCTACTAATCACTATCTACCAATTTCCCACTTTTTAATTCCCTCTCATTAAAAAAATTAAATAAACACGAGTATGGGCCAAGGTTGTATTCAAGTTTATGTAAATATAAACTGTTTAATCCAACTTGTCACAAATATAATCATATTTTTTAAATACCATTATAAAATCGTAAAGTATAACACATCAATTCAAGTTAGGATGGTTCGAGTTTCGGTTGTACAGAGTAAAATGCACGGGTTTAAGTTTTTCAATACAAAACATGCACCACTTAAATTAAGTTACTTATAACCGACAGCTTCTGCACATTGAATTTCCTAATCTAAATATAATAATTCTTTAAATGCACATATAATATCACATAATTACAATGCATCGGTTGTGTTGGAATTTCACAGAAATGGACGTTAAGCGTTTAAGTTTTCAAACCAAGTCTTTATCAATTTGGTTAAGTTATTTTTAAGCAAGATTTTAAATTGGTTTTTGTTATTAACATCCAACGTCTCAAAATATCAAGTCAGGTTTTAGACGTATTTTTTAGTAAGAGTTTCATAATAAAAGTATTGCGTGGGTTTGAATTGGTGGTGCCGTAAGCACATGTATATCTAGTTTGTTAATAATACACACATAAAAAAAAATAGGGGCTAAGATTTGTCCTCACTTGTTTGTCTTTCGATTTAATGGCTTATAAGTGTTGTGGGATGCTATTAATTTAAAGCATGATTATGGCTACTTATATATATCATTAAATTTGAAAGTATTTCAAGCATATCCAAATTCTAATTTATTTTCTTATTGATATCGAAATTCAAATTTGTTTTCATATTAATTAACTATCCATTTAATAAGTCACAAAGAATTTTAATATATTACCAATTAATTATAGATAAATATTAAATATGAACAATGTAGAAAAATTGTAAAAATAGTAAATTTTTTCTTAGTTTTCAAAAATGAATTAAATATTTATTAGTAGAATTCTTTTCCTGAATCAAATTAGCTTACTTTTTCAATTGTAGAATTTATGATTTTTTACTGTTTCCAAAAAAAAATATTATAAGAAAAAGTGAAAAACTACTCTCATGAAATAGTTTAATTTATTATTAAACTATGCTTCAATAACTTAAAACATTATTAGAGTACAACCGGACGAATTAATTTTTTCGAATAATATTTGGACTTTTTTTATAAATCAACAGGAAGGGACATCTCTTACAATTATATTACTTAACAAACTTATAAATTTATCTATATGGATTTGAATTAATTAGTACGTTTATTTTTTTTACCACCTTAACTCGATTCGACTATAATAATTTTTTAAAATACCATAATAATATTGTATAATTATAATGCGTTGGTTGAGTTAGGGCCGGATAAATCGAGTTTATGAGAATATGCGTTCCAAAACTTCAGGTTGGGTACAAGTTTGCATAAATTTAATGAGTTTGACCAGACTCGACCTAAACATAATATTTTTTAACTATATTTATAGTATCTTATAACAACAACATAAAGGGATAAATACGGTTGAGTACGGGCTTATATGTATTGAAATAAAGCATGTTCAAGTTTATCAAAATAAAACATGCACCGGCTAAGTTAGTCTATTTCTAAGTAAGTGTTTATATTAAATTTTGGTATAAATATCCAACGGTATAAGATATCTACGGGTTTTATGCATGGGTTCCATAATAAAAACTCAGTAAAGGTTCAAGTTGATAATGACATAGACACGTGCATTCCTAGATAGACTTAGATTAATTGATGCAATTATTAGATTTATTTTTTATTTTAAAAAATTATTAGATTAACCCGTTTCATCGATCTGGCCTAATTTAAATATAATATTTTTTCTTGAAATACAATTATCATATATATCATACAATTAAGATGTTTCAAGTAGGTTGTGGCGAGAAAGATCTAGTTCGACCATATTCACACAGTAGATGGTGGCGGTTCAAGTTTTCAAAACTAAACTTGGATCTGTTGAGTTGAATTCCTCCAATCAGTAGCTCATGAAACTAAATTTCGTTATAAATATTATATAGACTATAATATCCATAATAAGTTAAGGGTTGAGAAAATGCTCCATCCGCTCTCTTCTCCCCTTTTTTATTAATACTTTATTCTCATGAGTTTTCCGGCTTTTAGTATGAGTGTTCCGACGGACAATCACCACCCACTGGCCATTTCTTCTCCCTTCGTCTCTAACTCTTCCATTGTACCCCTTTCAGCCTGCCCCACCCCTAATTCCGATTACCACGCGCCTCCACTGTGCTCCTTTACACATGCCCCTTCCCCCCCGACCCAATATGTAGACACACTCATACCCCTCGCACCCCATTCCAACCTTCCAGCTGTAGAGGAGATTTCTCACCTTCTTGCTTTGCAATTCCAAAACCAACAAAGAATTATGGCTGAGCAAACACAACAGCAACAGCTTCTATTTCATTTACTGTCTAAGCTGTCTCCACAGTCTCATACAACTACTGTAACTCCCCAGCAACCCCCTTTACAGGACAAGGGCTACCCTGTGATGAAACCATCCCAAAGCTGCAACATTGATTGCCAAACGACACCCTCTGGTGGTGAAGGTTCTATGCAAATCAATAACTGTTATGTTAACATAGATAAGGAGTTGGTCTCGATACTCAAACTCCAACAAGATAATGCTTTTACACTTATTCCTTCAACTCCTGTGTTTACTTGAAATTGTTGGAAAAAATCTTAATGCTGGTAATAAGGTATCATCCAACTCAAAGCCTACTGGAAATTTCAATTGATTTGCATTCTGTAAGAAGTTCAGAGATTTTGGTTGAAGACGACTCTTTGGTGGTTTTGGTGCCAAACCACCTCCCCACTCTGGCCACCAGTCAAAACATTGTTCCACACTGTTCAGATTTGACTGCTATACCTTTTGCTACATCCAATGCTGCTGGCTTTTCTGCTGAACAAGCAACAGCTACAGCAGACACCTTTAGAATTAACAACTTTGCATCGAGTCTTTCAAAAAGTAAAACTAGATCCTATGCTAGTGTACTTACTCCAATTAAACAGATTGCCCTTCCAATTACCCCAGTTGCCCCAATAGCCCAAAGAAATGGATCTCTAGTTACAATCAAACTTGAGGAATCTATGTACCAGAAAGCCCTCTTGAAATGCAAAAATAATCTCCTTGGTAGACTTATTCTTCATAGAGGTGTGTCATCCATTAAAGTTGCTGAGTTGCAAGAATCACTGAATAATGTTTGGAAAATTAAAAACACCTGGTCCCTTACTCCCATTGGCAGGAATTACTACGTTTTGCATTTTGAGGATGAATCTGATTTTGTGAGGATCAGACATTATGGACAATCCAAATTAAAAGTTGGTATGATCAAGCTCTCTAAATGGGTTTCTGACTTTGTTCCTAGCAAGCAGAAGCAAACCAATGCTCGTGTGTGGGCCAGAATTCATGAACTTCCCTTTGAATATTTTGATGAGGAACTGGTGTTTTATCTTGCTGGTGGTATTGGCACAGCTCTCCAGGCAGATCCTTTCACAATTAACAAAACATTTGGTCACTTTGCTAAAGTGCTAGTGGATGTTGATCTTCAACAAGAGTTACCTCAAAGGTTATTTGTTGAGAGAAATTGCAAAAGCCTAGAATTACCTGTCACTTTTGAGCAGTTGCCACCTTTTTGCTCTCATTGTTCAACTATTGGCCATCTGGTTGCTGAATGTAGGGTGCTAATGAAGGCTCAACAGATATATTCTCTCAATTTATCTGTCAAAGAATGGCACATGAGCAAGAACCATAAAGCCAAAGGTTATGCTGATGGTATACTTCGCACCACTAATTGTGGCACACCCTCTGCCCCTTCCTCAATGCCCAGTATCCATGGTAAATTAACAAAAATCTCCTCTTTGAGTAGTCATATAACTACCTCCAATGCCAATTTCAACATGGCAGCCAACTCCACCTCTCATAATCAATATGATGTTCCTCTTTCTCCCATCACACTCACTCAGGATCTGAACCAAACTGCCACAAATATTACCTCTACAATCACCACCACTCTTCCAATAATGCCCTACATTCCACCCACTGATGTCACCTTTCAAGGTTTCAACACTAATGCCTCTGAGTGTAGCCAGGATACTCCAATCTTTGCTACCAATTCTTCCCATTATAAATCCAACATTGTTTTGTCAAACAATCATCCATCCTCTTTGGAAATTATTCCAAGTTCTATATCAAATAGCAATGACTCATTTGTGCCTAGTTCTATCTCTACCCAAAAAGAAACCCTTATTCATCATACTACAGTCACTTCTGCATCTTGCTCTTTAGCCAAAATCACACATCCATCCTCCTCCAACCCTCAACACAACAGATTTGCTCCTCTTTCAAGCAAATTTTGGGGTGATGATGAGGATGATGTTACAATAAATTACTGAGAAACTGTGGCTGATACCAATTACAATGCAATCTCCAACCCTCCAATTGAAAACATTATGCTTGATAATGATAAATGCTTTCCCCTTCTTGCCTTTTCATCTTCTCAGTCTGAGGATAATATGGTTGTAGTTTCCTCTGACTCCTCCCCCACCACCCAAAATTCTGATCCGGATTACCAGCCCACCTCCTCCCCTGCTATCATAAAACTCCATGAATCAGAATATTTGCCAGTTATCCACACCCTCTCTAATAAGCAAAAACGAAAACTAGCCCAAAAAAGAGTAATGAAAACAAAAGAACTGGTCAGTGCTGGCCTCTCCCTTTATGCTATCAATGAATACTTTGCCATTAAGGATAGACAGCTTGAATTACATCAAACTTCAATTTCTGATGATGATGCTAAATGGATCAAATCCCATAGTTCTTGCCTTCCCTCTCAATGATTATTCTCTCTTGAAATATTCAAGGTATTTGCAATGTCAATACTCAAAACACCCTCAAAAATATATGTCATTCCCACCACCATGACCTTATCTGCATTTACGAGCCTATGATCCAGTTTGATCAGATATCCCCTAATTTCTGGCATTCCATAGATATGTATCTCCTTACTTTCAACTCCAAACCTAATGGTATTCCCATCTATCTGGATTCTTTACTCCAAAAAAATGACTCATCCGGTAGTTGTGTCTTCTACTTCTCAACAGGTCTCTATGGTGTGTCATTCTCCCAAAGGCAATTTGCTAGTTTCTTCAGTTTATGCTAGCACCAACTATGTTATCAGAAGAAATCTTTGGCTTGAATTAACCAACCTTCCCTCCAATCATCCTATTCCTTGGTCTATTGTGGGTAACTTCAACTGCATCCTTAGCAGTCATAAAAAGAGAGGTGGGTGCCCTTCTCTTACCAGGTCCTGTACTGATTTTCGGGCTTGGTCTGACACTTGTTCTCTGGTGCATTTAAACACTATTGGTCATTCGTTCACTTGGTTCAAAAAAGGGTTTCCTGATAGAGATTCTAGGCTGGACAGATCTCTTTGTAATCATCAATGGTTTTTCTTCTGGGACTCAGTTTCTTGCCTGGCTCTTCACATGAGTAATTCTGATCATACGGCTCTCATTCTCAAGTCCTCTAATGTCTCTTATAGTGGGCCAAAACCTTTTAAATTCATTTCTGCTTGGACGTCCCACCCTACTTTCATGGAGACCATTCAATCTTCCTGGCAATTTCCCATTCATGCTTCCTGCCTTACGACTGTTGTTCAACTCAAACTAAAAAGGTTGAAAGTTCAATTGCCAGATTGGAACATCAAAGTTTTTGGTAATATTCATTCTTTGGTGGATAAAGCTAAAGTTCAACTCGCTGCCATTCAATCTTCTATTGACTCTTTGGGTCATTCTCCTTCTATGGACAAAGAAGAGGAAAATGCTCAGTTGGAGCTGCAAGTTGCTCTCACTAAACAATAAAAGTTTTGGAGGGATAAAGCCAGAATTAAGCAGATTAAAGAAGGTGATAGGAATTCCAACTTTTTCCACAGGATTGCTAAGCAAAGGCTTGTCATTAATAGAATAATTTTTTTGTACAATAATGGAGTCCTTCTGGAAAATCCCACGGATATAAGGAATCATGTGTTGAACTTTTATGAGCAGCTTTACTCCAATGATAACAGCATTACTAACTCTGATTTGGTTGACATTGTTATCCCTCAGCTTGTTACTTTGGATGACAATTATTCTCTAACCGTCATTCCCACCAATGAAGAGATAAAAAGGGCTGTGTTTAACCTTGACCCCTCCTCAGATCTAGGCCCCGATGGTTTCAGTGGCACTTTCTTCCAAACTTGTTGGCATATCATTCAGGAGAATGTTTGTTCTGCCATCAAGCAATTCTTCACCCAAAACTGGATTTTTCCAGGCCTTAATTCTAATTTTCTAACCTTCATTCCCAAATGCCCCAATGCAGATACCATCTCCAACTATAGACCTATTGCCTTAGCTAACTTCATTTTCAAAATTATTCCTAAGATTCTCAGCGATAGACTTGTTTTGATTGTCCCTCGTATCATCTATCCTCACCAAAATGGTTTCATTAGAGGTAGAAGCATACACCATTGCATTGGCATTACTTCTGAGTGCTTTGACCTTTTTGACATGAAAAACCAAGAGGGCAATGTTGCCATAAAAATTGACATAACCAAAGCCTTTGATACTTTGGATTGGAATTCTTACTTAAGGTTCTTCAATGTTTTGGGTTCAATCATAAGTTCATTGGTTGGATACACACCATTCTTCAATCAGCAAAAATGTCAATTCTCATCAATGGTACTCCTTGTGGTTATTTCAGTTGTACTAGAGGAGTTAGATAAGGTGATCCTTTGAGTCATATTATTTTCTGCTTAGCTGAGGAAGTGCTGAGTAGGTCTATCACAATGGCTGTTAATTCTGGAGCTCTTCATCCCATGGCTAGTCCTAGACATACCACTCTTTGTATGCTGATGATATTATTCTATTCTGTAGGGGTGATAAAAATAATCTCAAAAAGGTGCTCAAAATTCTCCAGGATTATGGTCATGCTTCGGGTCAAATCATGAATTGTTCCAAAAGCAAGGTGTATTTGGGCAAAGGTGAGGAAGGCTGATATCACTAATATTCTGGGCATGTCTGAAGGCTGCTTACCTTTCACCTACCTGGGTGTTCCTATATTCAAAGGCAAGCCAAAGAGTATTCATTTGAAATCTATAGCTGACAAAATCAGATCTAAACTGGAAGGTTGGCATGGGAAACTGCTTTCTTTTGTTAGCAGAAGTGAGCTAATCAAAGTTGTGGCGTGTCCTATGCTCCTCTACTCATTCTACTCCTACAAATGGCATGTCTCTCTGTTATATCAGTTACAAAGGTGGATGAAAAAATTTCTCTGGTCTGGGGATATTCTTAAACATAAACTAGTGACTGTTGCTTGGACTACTGTTTGCAATTCTAAAGTGGCTGGAGGTTTAGGCATAAAAAATATTGCTGCCATGAATCAGGCTGCTCTCCTCATGCATATGTGGAGCATTCATAGTCATAACTCTCTTTGGAGTAATTTTGTTACTAGCATATACTATATTTCCCACTTGACTGCGTCTCTCACCTATAAAGTTCCTCCATTTTGGGTGGTCTGAAGGTTTCTTTGTCTCACATACACTCTCATGGTCAATGGGTCATTGGTAATGGTCTATTTACCAATATATGGAATAACTTATGGTTGACTGACTCCCCTATAGGTTACCCCTCTGCTCTTTTGCACAAGCCTAGCACTGTTTCAATCCTTATTCTCAATGGCAAATAGAACATTCCTTCTTGGTTTAAACATCAGTTTTCCACCCAGTCTATCTTAATAAACCAAATCACCCTTCCTATTGATTAATCTCAGTCAGATTCTCTTGTCTGGCCTGATTCTGTTGATGGTGTTCTCAACTTCAAGCATGCCTATTTTTTCTATAATTCTTCTCCTCATACTGATTGGTCTGATCACCTTTGGCACAGCTTCATCGCTCCTAGAATCTCCTTCAATGTTTGGAAAATTTTACACAATAGAATATCCACACAATATAACATACAAAAAGAGGATTATTTATAGCTTTTAGGTGTGAAATTTGTAAATCTTTTGTTGAAAATGTGGATCATATTTTCTTAAACTGTCTTTTTGCTCACATGCTTTGGAATTGGATATGGGAAGCTTTCCATATTCATACTCCCACCCCTTCCAATGTCAAAGACCTCTGGTGTTTTGTTATAAACTTTAAGAGTAGCTCCCAAATCAAATTATTACTCATCACTTGTTGCCTCATATGTTTACACTCTCTGTGGGAGGTTAGAAATAAATCATTTTTCAAAACATTAAACCTGTTCCTTCCAGAACCCTTCATTACATTAAGGGTTGGTTGACTGAATTAAGCCCTCTTCTGCCTGGTCACATGCTTAATTCTCAAGTGGACCTTCTTACTCTCAAAAGACTAAATGTTTCTGGTGTGCACAGATCCTCTCCTACCATCACTAAAATTTATTGGTTTCCTCCTCACTTTCATTGGATTAAATGTAACACTGATGGTATGGCCCTTGGTAGCCCAAGAATTGCTGTTATTGGAAGTATATTCAGAACTTACATAGGCTTTTCCAAGGGCTGTTTTTGCCTCAATATAGGCAGCCACACAGCCTTCATTGCTGAGCTTACTGCTTTCATGCAAGCTATTGACATAGCTTTGAACAAACAAAGGCTTTAAGTTTGGTTTGAACTGGACTCTCTAACTGTGGTTCATTGTGTGAAAAATCCCCTCTATAAACCTCCTTGGTTCCTGCTCAATAGATGGAGGAATTTTCATAAAATAATGGATATGATGCATTTACATATCTCTCACATTTTCAGGGAAGGAAATGCTGTTGCAGACAAGCTGTCTAAATTGGGAATTCAATTACATACCCTTCAGTGGTGGGACTCCTGCCCTGCCAATATCTCCCATCATCTCAGTCATGATTATGCCAACCTCCCCTGCTATAGATTCAAGCCTTGATGGGAGCTTTTGTCAGCTTTCTGCTCTCTTGTTTACTTTGTATAGTTGGTTTTTGCTTTCTAGCTATTTTTGTTTTTTGAATTGCAGCATGGACTCAGAGAGTTTCCTTTTAGTCCATGGTACAATTCCTCCACACTTGTATATGGTTATATGCTATTACCTGATTGCTTTGGGGGTGGGCTCTTTACAACTTCCAATTTGTTTCATTTTGGCATTTTTTGGTGGCCTTGGAGATGGGCCTTTTCTCATCTCCCCCCTTTTGTATCTCCTTCCTTTTTTGGTTTTTATGGCATTTCTCTTAGACTCCTAGGTGTCTAAGAGGTTTCATTAAAAAAAATCTCCATAATAAGTTGGATTTGTGATAAGTTTTTTTTAGATCGAGGTGAATATAAGTTACACGATAAAAACTCTACAAAAGTTCATGTAAGGTTCAAGTTCGCATAAATTTAACCCGTTTGACCTCACTCAACTTAGATATAATAATTTATCATCTTTGAATAACCCTTTAAAAAGGTGTATTCAATTCAGATTTTAAAAGATTTGAATTGACTTTTTAAAATCCGTGGATTATGTTAAATTCATATATTGTTTTAAATCATTATAGAATCTGACATATTTTAATGCATGAATTCTTTTGAATTTATGCAGATTTTAATAAATTCATAGATTTCTGTACATTTTGATAAGATCGTTAAAACAATAAAAACCAAAAGACAAATAATAAAATAAATTAATTAAGAGTTTAAAGTAACATTATAAAAAATGTAAAGATAATTAATGAAATACGTTATAAAAATTCATATTGTTCCATTCAAACATCATTATGACTATCATAACCTCTCCCATTGTTATCGTCTTGATATTTTTATTATTTTGTGGCCACCTATTTATTAAAAATATTCAAGGCGATAATTTTTTATGATTTTCTTATAATTATTAATTTAATTTTATATTTGATACTATGCTTTGTTTATATGTTATTATTTTTATTCATATAATTATTCAATTCTTAGTATATACGTATTCATTAACGGACTTAATGGTATTTGTCAAGCACTATAACCACGTGTAACGCATGTGCATAAAAACTAATTATAATAACAAAATCAAATGATAAATAATAAAAGAATTTTGATTACAACTTTGAGATAATAAGCAAATTATAAATCTACCGCAAACGGTTCGGATCGAGTCTAAAAACCCAATGGATTGGGTTTTTTTACCCTTTCTATTCAATTTTCATCTTTTGTCTAAAAAAATTCATAAAATGGGAGGAAAAAAATCAAACCGACAACATCTCTATAGTTTCGGAATAATATAACTAATTAGATAATTAAAACTTTGAAAATAACAGTATCTAAATTAAAAAAAAAGGGTTTAGATAGAGTGAATAAATTAGAGAGATTTAAATAAATTATAGAGATGAAGAGAAAATAATACATAGGGTTTAAAAAAATAAGAGGTTTTATATATAGATAATGGAGAAGAATGGTTTAATAGATTATAGAGATAATAAGAAATAATACCTAAGGTGGGCGAAAGATGGAAAGAAATTCACGTGAAATCTTTTGCTTGAAGAGAATATTTGTTGATAGATTTATTATTCATAAAAACACTCTTAAATCCATCAAAATCTACCCACTTATAAAATCCTTCTAAGTTTATTGAGTTTTGAATACTATAAGATTTTGAAAGACTATTTTTAATCTTAATTAAATACCACAAGGTTTTAAAAGATTTTTTTAAATCCTAATTGAATACCATGAGATTTTAAAAGACAATTGAATACCCATGGACTTTCAAAATCCAATATAATCTAAATTGAATACACCCCCTTGGTATTTATACATATTGTAACGTAGCGGATTCAATTTTTTATAAACAAAACATGCTCCAGGTGTGTCAAGTTTTAGGTAACCAGGTGCATATATTGAATTTTAGTATATATATATTCAACGACCTAAAATATCTCTCTTGTGCGTCAAATTTGGGATGGTTTTTGAATATGGGTTTCATAACAAAAACTCAGTACAAGTTTAAGTTAGTAGTTCGTAGGAATGGGCATATGATATTAATGAACTATTCCAATTATTATATAAATGGACTTAGGTCAACAAAGAACTCTAATGATTGTTTATTTTTTATAGAGCTTATTTGATTAAAATGTACCAGCCCTGACCCGTTAAGCCTAAGACCGATTCGGTCAAGGCAAAAACCAATCGGTTATGACCTTTTATCCTAAAAACCGACTGAAGAATGCTGAAAACCGATCGGGGAACGCCAATGACCGATCAGTCACTTCATAGACCGATCGGTCGTTTGATGCAACTTGCATCTTTGACTCATTTGGTTGTACTTTGGGCTTTAAAGTGATATGCTACTTCTCGATGCTATTCGAGTCTAGTTATGTCCTTTTTTCTGGTGCTGTCTGAGCCTAGTATTTAATCTTGATATGTTATGAGTTTGGTCTCGTTTTATGGGAGAGCAAGCCACATCTTCGTCTAATGGTC
The DNA here is from genome assembly GCA_021464415.1 of Lonicera japonica. Taxonomy (NCBI): domain Eukaryota; kingdom Viridiplantae; phylum Streptophyta; class Magnoliopsida; order Dipsacales; family Caprifoliaceae; genus Lonicera; species Lonicera japonica. Next base: position 3,882,058 of record CM038467.1, on the reverse strand, counting down.
GCAAAATGAGGTGTCCACAGTGTGTAATGAGTATTTGGGTATGGATTCCACGATAAAAACTCGGTGCGTGTTCAAGTCGATAGTGTCGTAGTTACAAACATGTATAGTAAATATTATAACAAGACTTCTTATAATCATTTATGTGTGAAGTAATGAATAAGTCATATACGATAATATTAATATTACCATCATTTTTACAAATGAGACATACAAGTTAAATCACCCAATTAAACATCGTGCAACTCACCCTATTCTCTTTGTTGAGATATAATGTTTAATGTTTTTTTCTTACATGTATAAATATTGTGTTAATAGCAATAAATTTATCTTACTTACATGGCTGATTAGAAATAAGTGAAACATTGAATACATATCGCATGCCTAAATGGCTGACGTTAATTTTAATATATCAAATCCGTAAACATCTTGTAATTTATAAAAGTAAATAGTGTGTCATCAGGCCACTGTTACATAATTCATGTTTCGTTTTGTTAATTGAAAATTCAATTTAGTCCATTTTTTTTTTAAATTAATAGTCTTCATTGATGTAAATCTTGTTTACATAGCTTGTTTGGATGGTTGGCACTTGCTATCTACAGTATATAGATAATCAACTGCATTAATTTTTTATGTATAGATGATTTTCTTTGAAATGTAAAAATAAAACACAATTTATTCATTTGGCATATGAAATAAATACTACTTCTATTTGGGATTTTTTGTTTAAACCCATTTTTTTAGCTAAGTTAACCCCCTGCTAAGTTGACTATCACCTTATCCCTAATATAACCCTAATTAAACCCTCGAATGTATACCTCCCTTTAAATCCACCGCTATTTCTCACACCTCAATTCTTTAGCGGTGACTTTATATATCCAACAAGTTTTTTGGGGCAAATATTTAAATCTTATTTGATTTAATTGCTTTTCACAAATAATATCATTTCTTACTTGTATGGCTAACTATATTGTAATTAGTTTGCCGACACATAGAGATAACACACTACAGTATAACTGAGGGAGATTTAAAGAAGATGAAGAGCTCAAATAATATAGCAAAAACTAGGGGGAGAAACATTACAAGCAGTTGAATTCATATTAACCGTAATATTATAAAGTTTTAAGTTAGAAACTTATTACCAAAATAAAACATTGAACAATATTAGTAAAATACTATATATACCTAAGTGTATATATATATATGTGTACACATTAATATATAAAAGGGGTTTTGGGATATAAGATGAATGGTATATGAAATAAATAAGCAATGTGGGTTTCTATTTTATTTAACATAAAAAGTAATGTTGAATTAAATGAGTTATGATTATAATATAAAAGGAGGTCGACGAGAAGTAATTAAATTAAAAGATGGTTTAAACTTTTATCGAGAAAAAAGATTGTCGGGAATGAAAAATGTTAAATGCCAAAGAAGAAATGCTTACTAAAAGGAAATAAAACAAATTCGAAGGCACACCATTATTTAGAGCTACCTCAGCAATAAGTGAGTCATAGAATTGTCACCTCTGGGAATCCACAAAAAAAGGATCAGTGCCTTAACACAACCTGACCACTACCGCGACGCAACCCAATCTTTGATACTACTAATAGAAGTCATAATTTCATAAGGAACTTTATAGATAAAAGATACATAAGCAATTAATTCATAAACAATCATTAAAGAACTGCTATTCTTGAACTCCAAAAGGCAAGTAAGGAAGCAGCCTTCGCGTAAAGTCATGGCTTCATACAACAAAGTTGAGGAAGCTCGACATCTCATAAAAATGTATTTTTAGGTTAATTTAACATGTAGGCTAATGTAATTAAAAAATTAAGTTCAAATAAACTTTTCTTTTTTGTTTATTTATTTTCAAACTAATCCATGAAAATCATTTTGAATATCCTAATGGTAGTGTAAAAACTGACTTGTAATTCATGTGTTAACATACTTAAAAAACAAAACAAAAAAAAAAAAGAAAACAAACTTGAACACTAAAAAAATATTTAAATGGTTATTTTTGTAAGATCTTAGTAAAATTTGATACAATCAATAAGATTCCATCACATGTTTTACATATCAAGTTAAGATTTTTTCTATTATTTTTGTTGAATTTTTTGAACAAATAATCTTATAGTTATAATGGATCTTGATTTATATGTATTAACAAGAGATTTGAAATATATAATTTTTATTAAAATCCTCATTTTACATTTGAAGTTATTAATTTTAAAATTTGATAAAAATAAATGAAGAGAGAAAAATACGATGTGGCATTATAAGATGGAGTATATTTTACACAAATTTCAATTTTAAAAAAAATTCCAAAGATAATTTTTTGTATAAACTATATAAATTTTACACACAATAAATTTTATTTTATTTTTAGAAAACGTTCTTATAAGTAAAAATACACATTTTTTTTTCTTTTAGAACCACATCATACAATTGAGTTTTTAAAAAGGTCATTTGTACTTTGGCACCCAAAGTTTGTAATGAAACTGAGTTTGACATCCACAATTTTATTTTATTGTATTTTGGCACCAATTTATAACAGTTTCGTCGAGTCCACAAGTTTGACAGTTAGTTCAATATTTTAATGAGCCAAACTGTTCAAACTACCCCTGAATGCACACAATAACTACAATTCCCCCTTCACCTTTTCCATTTAATTCCTAACTAATTTCTCATTTTGTTTTCCTTCTTCAAAATTTTCTTGCCACCAAGGAATAGCAAGCTCTGATTAGCACGTTGAGTCTTCAATCTATCGTAACCGGTAATCGGATCTTAATAATCTCTGAGCAGCGATGGCATACAGCCTTTTGCGACGCTTTCCATCGGTGGCGTTCTGGAGTGAGATATCGGTATATGTTGAACATTAATGAGCAAGGAGTATCAACAGACACAATAACAAGTCAGGATGAGACTAGGCTTGTATACATGATAGAGACATAAAAATAAGCATATATCCAGCTAAGTCTTAATGCTTCAACAATTCATCGCTTTTAACATTTTATTTATTTAAAAAAAGAAAAAACCACTTCAACAAAATTCATTCATACTCCCAATTCCACAAGTAACAATATACCATAATTCATTATCTCCACTTATTACTCTTCTTATTAACATCTATCCCCTTTTTCGTCTCCCTCTTCGAATCATAAGTTATAATATATCAGACATAGAAACATCATTTCCCTTTTATTTATTGTTGTTTTTGTTTCAGTAACTTATGCTTTTTTAACCTTAAAGGAAATTTTTTTTTATCGATTTTTATTCGAGTTGTAGAATACGTATAATGTTCTCATTTTAGGATATTGCCTTAGGCAAATTTTTTTTCAAGAATGGCACTGCACTTCCATCAACAGAATTCCCTGCTCTGTAGATGAGTATAAAAACCGAAATTTATGAATTATAGTAATAACCTAATCGAGTAATAAAATAAATAATCAAAGTCACAAACGTAAGTGCAGGTAAATTACATTATTAATGGCTTATTATGCATGCTTGAGTAGCCTCAATAATGGCTTTTTTGTGTGCGCGAGTAGCCACCGGACCATCTATCTGTCGAACTTATGACCCAGTTTCAGGTCAGTAGAAAGATCATGGCAGCGCATGTTGCAAGTATTTGGATCTTTTGGCCACGTCCCTCCACCTTCATGGCTTCATGTGCTGGTCCTTGTTCACCATCGACCAGGAACTCACCGGCACCAGAGCCTGCCTTTGCATCTGCATTAATTATACCATCCCCATCGCCGGCGGTTGAACTCGAAACCCATTATTTTATTGATTATGTGGGTCCATATCCGAATTCATCATTTTTTCTTTAAAAACGGGTACTCTTTTTTCGCTGTCGAATAACCTATATTACAAACTCCAATACAGTCGATGGTAGGTTCGCGAACGCTAGAGTTGAGATTGGAAGTTTCTCTATCGTCGTTAACTTCTGACATATTTGACCAATAAAGCTGTCTGTTTGGATAGAAGAAAAATTGGCGAGAAAATTTTGAAAAAGGAAAATAAAGTTAGAAATTAATTAAAGTTTGAATAGAAAATGTGAAAGGCCCTAGGGATTATAGTTTTTAGTGTGCTTCCAGGAGCAATTTAGATAGTTTGGCTCATTAAAACATTAACTTAATAACTAAATTTGTGGACTTGATAAAACTGTTAAAATTGAATGTCAAAATACAATAAAATAAAATCGTAAGTGTCAAATTCAATTTTGATATAAATTTTAGGTGCCAAATTACAAATAACCCTTTTTTAAATTGCAACGCAAAAGTAAAGTCAACACACAATCTATTTTTGTCAACATAAGGGTTGAGGCTTAACATCAAGCCGTAAATTATAATGTTATGAATGGGGATTAAGGATACGGACGGTGGAGATGGGGGAGTTACGAGCAGAAAAAGGCATGCAGTAGCATCCAATCCACGACCTCACTATCACACTCACGCAGGTCCCAGCACACCGCCTCGTGGCTCCTTTCTGTCAGAAAATTCCCCAAACCCCCCTCCAAGCCCCTATCTGGTAATTTCACCCTCCTTCTACTCTATCCCATTTTTATAAACTAAACCCTCAATCCCACCCTTCACTCCCTAACCATCAACGGTCAGAATTCGTTCATCTCATCTTTAAACCTATTTTCCTTTTATTGTTTTGTTTTACAAATACAAAATATATATATATATATATACAATAATAATATACAAATAAAGATCATTCTCTATCTCCACATCCCTCTGTTTTCTCTCTCTTTCTCAAGTAGTGAGACGCTTTCTCCCTTCTGGTTCGAATTCCTCTCTCTCTCTCTCCCGATAGATCCACAAATTGTTTCAAACGTATTCCTCTTCTTCTCGATCGTACATTCCTTGATCTTCAACTTTTTTCTCCGAACTTCGGATTTTGATACAAGTTTTGTATCACGATCATCTCGTTTTCATCTGATTATCTATACAGTTTTCGTCACTTCCATCTTCTCTCGCCTTTTCGTTTTCCATTTTTTGTTTCGCATTTTGATTTGGTTGATCGGTTTGAGGTGTTTTTTTTTTTTATCTGTTTTTTGCAGAGGAAGTGTTGGGAAAGAGAGAAGGTAGGGTTTTAATGGGGATGAGATTTGAAGGATGAACGATGCCTGTGTTGCGTAGCGGAGCGCGAAGGGGCCGATCAGCAAAGAAACAGCAACAGGAACAGCCTAATTCGAATAATCCGATTGAAGGAGAGGGGATTGCAACGAGGACAAGGCGAAGAAGAGCTGCCGCAGCAGCTGCCCCGAAATTCAACAATCTGCCGCCGATTGATGACAACGTAGCTGTTGCGGCGCCGGCGGTAGAGGTTAGGAAGGTCGAGGAGAGGATCCTAGAAGAACCTATTCGTGTTGGTGCGGCCGTGAGGGACGACGTAGGGAAGAAGCCAATGAACGGTGGTTGCGATAGTGGTGGTGCTCGGAGCGCCGACAAGGCTCATGCCGCAGCCGATGATGACGGAACTGCTGCTCCGGTTCCCGATATGGTGAGGCTCTTTCTCTCTCGCTCTCTATGTATATTATATATATATGTGTGTGTGAGTGTGTGTGTGTGTGTGTGTGTGTGTGAATGTGTGCATCACTGATTTGGTACCCTGTATATCTTGATAGTTTTTGTTGCTTGCAATTGTGCAAATGTTTGTTGGTTAGACAGTAAGAGTAAGAATGCAAGTCTGGACAGGTGTTGAACTTCCTGTTCATTGATCTAATCTAATGGTTTGTTTTTGTATTGTTTCTGAAGGTGCAATTTGATTTTCTCTGGGTAATGTGTGTGATTTTGGCAAACCTACAATTAGGCATGAATTTCTTTTAGTTTTGCAAAAAAAAATAGATTAGTATTTTATATCCTTTTTAACCATTTGGATTGCTGGAGAATTTGCGTTTGCCTTGCCTTTATTCATCACCCCTTTATGGTATTTGAGCTTCAAAAATATAGATTTTGTGATATCTTGGAAGTTTCCAATTCGTGCTGTTCACTTAGATAATTTAGATATTTACTATGTGGGGCACTATATTTTGCACTCAGGAGTGGATTCTATTCTTGTTTGTTTCTCCATGATCTGGAGACTCACCTTTCCTCTAGTACGTAATCGTTTGGAATTCATTTAGGGTCTATCTGTTTATTAATGGATGTAATATTCTTTTCTTTATATTTTCTATTATTGACCTTTGTTCTCATGATCCAACTTTTTGCTAGATGTATATGGTGTTGTTTTATCTTCTTCCATTCTTTCGATTAATGTGGTACTCATGATATTTATTACGTGTTATGGAAAACGGCGGCAATCGTTACATGGCACCATTACCTAACAATTTTGGAAAGTTCCAGTCTTGTTAAGGGTTGTTTATAACGGTTTGAAGTGAAATCCTATTATATGATGTGATAGACCCAACATAACTTACTCAATATTTCACTTTTTAAGATATCTATATGTTCTCTTTTAGTCTTTATGTATGTTCTTTTTTTTCGAAATTTGAACAGATACTCAATATTTCACTTTTTAAGATATTTATATATATATGTTCTCTTTTATCCTTTCTGTATGTTCTTTTTTCCAAAATTCGATCAGCACAGTTTTTGCTCGATGAACTAGGTTTGGCGTAGAAAATGCTAGGGTTGAGCTCAATTTGAAACCAAAAGCTCCAATAGAAAGCACATTGAATATTTGGAGGTAGTATTATTCGTTTTAAACTAATTATACTTATTTCTAAATTGGATATCAAGTGTTACTAGAAATGTAGTTTGCCTTGTCATTTTATCCTATTTCCATCTTGTTCTAAGTAATGTATGCATAACTCACTTATTTCTTATATTGAAAATTTGGTTGTAGAAACAAATGAGATGTGGAGTTATATATCATCAATATTGATAGAACACCAACATAAAAATATTGCGTAGATATATTATTGTTATATGGTGAAAAAAATACTAGAAATTATAAGAAACATTAAGTTACAAGATTGTCGACTAAAAAGATGCACATCCTTGTCGTTCTCTTATTGTAACGACCCTAATGTTGTGGCGTGCTGCTGTATGTGCCTGTGTGGTGCTATAGGCTGGCAGGCTATGCACTAGGGGAGTTTGTGGGATTATTGAAAGTTAATATTTTTTATTTTACTCAGTTTTTTGTATTGTGAGGAACAGATCAGTTTTCCTTTGCCAAACAAGATGAAGCAGCCAAAACTTATCTGCACAAGCAAGAATTTGCATTGAAATGGAACATACGCCGCTATACTACAATTCTTCAACTTGGCTTGGTTTTTACCATTCATTCATTTTTTTGAAATTTTTTGGGGAGAGAGGCCATGCGGGTGGGGTGGAGGCTGGGGGCTGGTGGTGGTTTAACCTATTTTGAGGATCTTTTGTACATGTACCTCTTTAGTGAAGAATATTTTTTACATGGAAATGGGTCGATTTGGAACAAGTATGGGTATGTGGTACGTTTCTTCATTAGCGTATGTGGTACGATTGGGCTGCTTAGTTGGTGTTAATATTTTAGGTCATGGAATCATGGACCAATTTAAAACTCTTTTCTAGGGTTGCTTTGGTACTATCAATATAGTTTTAAGTAAACACAATTACATATACTCAAACAAGTATATACTAAGAAGGTATATGATGTATTATCTTGCGTAATGTATTAGTAAGAATATAGAAACAGTCCCAAATCATTCCTTTTCCTTTTTGGTTGAGTCCGTTCGCTTGTGGCTTGTGTTTGTAAATATTAAGTGTCCATTTTTACTGAAAATAGCTACTATTAAATGCTCGACACGGGGACGACAGGTGTGAGGATCTGAACCTCTGGAGTGTGAAGCCGCCATAGTTGGAGGGGATTTAATCTGTTTAACTATAGTAAAAACAATTTTGCCTTTACTCTTTACTATGTAGACCACGTTGAACATTGTTCTTACTCTCACATTCATTTTATAAACATTTTCCCATTCTTTGCTCATTAAATATTCAATACTTTATTTTTCGAAGTGTCCCGAAATTGGAGGACAGCGTATGCCCAGCGTTCTTGGGACTTTTCGGCCATTGGTTGGTAATGGCTCAAGTCCCCATCTGCCTCTGTATATGTGGTGCCTAGTTGGATGTATATGTAGGCTATCGTCACCTTTTCTCCTTTAATTTGCTTATAAAATAATTCATACTTGTGTATTAATAATCTCTAATTATTTTTTTTCCCTTCCAAATTGGGTATGGCCTGGCGTAGCTCATAGCGATATGTTTCTTTATGAGGAACTTAGTTTTTTTTCCCTTAGCCTTCTCTTTGATATGAAATATGAAGGCTCTGGTATTGGGCCCCACAGGATTTGCTTTCCAGTTGGTTGCGGCTTAAGATTGATATCTCTTCATAAACTAACTAGCCAACTTAAATGCTTTGTTGGTCATATGCACAAACACATCCCTTAGATATATGTAGTGACTTTGTAGGGTACACTCAAGTATATGATCAAAGTCGTCTTGTGTGTTGGTTGTTTGATAAACTGTAAATGGCCTAGTAAGATTTGTGACAATGAGCTAAGTGGGAAATCTTTTGAAGTGCACTGCCCGAGGGTCAAATCTAGTTGCGATTGCTTGGCGAAATGGTGAAATGCTGATACAACGTCAACTTTTGATTGATGAGATCTCTAAGTTTGCATTTACGGGGACTGTGTTATTGAATTGAATCTAATGCATTGGTTTCTTTCTACAGGTTTATGTTGGTGGTTCCCCTGGTTACAAAGTAGAAAAGAAGATTGGTAAGGGAGGCTTTGGACAAGTTTATATAGGTCATCGTGCTGCTTCACTTTTTGGGACTGAAAGAGGACCTGCTGAAGTATGTAGCTTCTTTCCTTTTCACGGTTGGATTATTAAGTTTTAATTTCTTTTAGTTCTTTTGATCTTCTTTGTTTAGAAAAAACAATGACCTTTGTACCCGTGTGTTGCAGGTAGCCCTAAAATTTGAGCACCGAAGTAGTAAAGGATGCACTTATGGACCGCCGTATGAGTGGCAAGTTTACAAGTACGATTATATTATTCATTCTGCTCAGCTGCATTAGTCATTCATTGAATTGGTCACTCATTCTATTTTTTTTCCTCATTTTACAGCACCCTTAGTGGCAATCATGGTGTACCACGGGTACACTACAAGGGCCAGCAAAATGATTATTATATCATGGTATGGCGTTAATACTTGTGCTTCCTGTTTCTATTTGTTGGATATCTTGTCTTGGTATTGGTGTGCATCTGCCTGGTTGGTTGATTATATTGCGCACGAAATTGGTTTCTGCAGGTTATGGATCTACTTGGACCAAGCTTGTGGGATGTTTGGAATAATAATTCGCATGCGTGAGTGTAACAAGAAACTTTATGGATATCTTATGTGTTTGGCAGTAGATTATCTTACTATTTCAAGTGTTTTCACTGCCTGATTAAATTACTTGCCTATTTGAATTTCAGGTTGTCCACTGAAATGGTAGCATGCATTGGCATTGAAGCAATATCTATATTGGAGAAGATGCACTCTAAAGGGTGAGGATTTTTCCCATTTGCTACATATCTTCTTCTTTCTTTCTTTTTTTCCTTATTTTTTTTTTTTTTTTTCCGTTTCAATGCTCCATTTCTTTCTTTAATTTTGTTTGTGTGCTTAATTTGTTGGGTGGTTTCATGGAAGTATATAGTCTATTATCTATTGCATTTTGCGGCAGTTGTTTGTTAAGTTCATGTCAGTCGTCTGATAATAGTTGATCCCTTCTTTCATCATCAAATATTTTAATGGGCGCATTTTAAGAAATTTCAAAAGCAAGTGTGAAAAGGGTGCAGAGATTAACTGTTGCCATGCTTGCTGCAGTGTATGTCCTTCCCGGGGTCAAGAATTCTGTTTAGAAGCATTAATATATACATATATATATGTATGTGTGTATATACAGATAAATGATGCACTTGGCTAAAATTTTATTCTTCCCATCCCAAATTAAGAGTAACGTTTTGAATTGAAGTTAAAGAGTCATGTTTCCTTTTTCGGGACACAATCAATGCACCCCTCATGATTCAAAGGTTAGGCCATGTCCAATGATCATTTCCTTCTATGCAAATTTTTATGTCAGAAATTTGAGAAAGGAAAAAATATGCTCCAATTGGACTTCTGTAACCATTTCTATATGAGATGGAATGTGAGTCATATGACTCATATAGGGAATTTCTTTTACCATTTGTACATCTAGAATTGGTGATACAAAATTTCAAAATGATGTGGTATTTTAGAAAAAGAAAACCTCATGGGATACTATGAAATCAACTAATTCTCTGTCTTCCTAAATAAATGACAAGGAAGAAATGAACTACCATTGAGACCGATTTTTTAATGCTTTTGTGCAAATTCGATATAGAAGTTTTCTAAAAGATGTTAGATAGAAATGATAAAATCGAAATTGCCGGTGGAGATGACCTTATACTCTTGACCATTGATTACATTGAATTAGTTTAAAATGTGTAAAAAGGCAGATATTGACTCTTATTTTGGATTGAGGACTTTGTCAGGTATGTGCACGGGGATGTAAAGCCTGAGAACTTTTTGCTTGGGACACCAGGGACTACTGATGAGAAAAAACTATTTTTAGTTGATCTTGGACTAGGTACTCCTTGGATCCACACATTATTTGTAGCTGTTACAATGCAACAATTGTTAAGTATTTCATTACGTTTGTCCTAACAGCTACTAAATGGAAAGACATTTCAACTGGTCTGCATGTTGATTATGACCAGAGGCCTGATGTTTTCAGGTACAAAGTTCGATTGTAACGTGATTGTGTGGAAACACTTATTTAGTTTATTTTCCAAATTTCCTTCTTTAAAAACATATGCTCCTTTGTTGATGGAATTTCTGGTCTGGCAGGGGAACAGTTCGCTATGCTAGTGTACATGCTCATTTAGGCAGAACAGGCAGCAGGAGAGATGATTTAGAATCTCTTGCTTACACACTCATTTTCCTTCTCCGAGGTCGGCTCCCATGGCAAGGATACCAGGTTGGTCCCTTTCCAAAAATTACCAGTAAATATTTTTGGTGGTAATATATTTGAGTACGAGTGCTAATATATTTGAGTATAAAGTTTTGACATGATGGTGCTCTTTTAGGGTGAAAACAAAGGGTTTCTTGTTTGCAAGAAGAAGATGGCAACATCTCCGGAGACTTTGTGTAGCTGCTGCCCAGCCCCTTTTAGACTGTTTGTGGATTATGTGGTGAACTTGAAGTTCGATGAGGAACCTAATTATGCGAAATATATTTCCCTGTTTGACGGGATAGTTGGTCCAAATCCAGATATCAGGCCCATTAACACAGATGGAGCACAGAAGGTGCTTAGGAAGTGTTTTCTTTTGTATTCTTTAATGGGTCATAGTCAAGCTAAAGTTATGGTCTAATGATAATTCATCTATTAAATATTTTCTGAGGATTTATACTTTATGCCTATGTAGCTTATTTATCAGGTTGGTCATAAGAGAGGCCGGTTGACTTTGGAGGAGGAGGAAGATGAAGCAACCCAAGAAGAAGGTTCGTATGGGTATGCCTGCTACACAATGGATTAGCATTTACAATGCCCGTCGACCAATGAAGCAAAGGTAAGTACATTTGTCTAGAAAAGGACAGTTCCGCAGAAAAAATATTAATTGCATGTGTTTGTTTTAGAAAGAAATTGTAGTTTGTTCTAAATTAAGTGTGGTAACACTGAGAATGCTTGTGTCAATGCTGTTGTATAGATATCACTATAATGTGGCTGATGCGAGGCTTGCTCAACACATTGAGAAAGGAAACGAAGATGGCTTATTTATCAGTAGCGTAGCTTCTTGTCAAAACTTGTGGGCACTGATCATGGATGCTGGCACTGGCTTTACTTCCCAAGTTTATGAACTATCGCCCTATTTTCTCCACAAGGTGCATATTATTAGCATCATTCAACTTAAAAAATGGAATCTTTTGTTCTGTTTCATATATATACATATATATATATTTTATGTTTGAAGTAATTTGACCTCCTGAAGTGCTATTAAGCTGAGGTAGTAATTGCCTTATTATGTTGGGTGCTTGAAGGAATGGATTATGGAGCAATGGGAAAAGAATTACTATATTAGTGCGATAGCAGGAGCTACAAATGGGAGTTCGCTTGTAATAATGTCTAAGGGTTAGTCTTATGATGTCTGATTAATAAATTCTTCGCTCTTAACACTTTTTATTGAAGTTCAATTTGACTTTTATTCATTAATTAATTGAATTTCAGGTACACAGTATGTGCAGCAATCGTACAAAGTTAGCGATTCATTTCCTTTCAAGTGGATAAATAAAAAATGGAAGGAGGGCTTTTATGTAACTTCAATGGCCACCTCAGGGAGTAGATGGGGAATTGTTATGTCTCGTGGTGCAGGATTCTCAGACCAGGTTTCTTAACATTCAAAGCCAAAAGCATTTTTTTTACAGTAGGAATTTATTTGTCCACCGGTCCATGGCTGACTATAATTGTACTATCATTAGGTTGTGGAACTAGATTTTCTTTACCCTAGTGAAGGTATTCATAGGCGATGGGATTACGGATATCGTATAACTGCTACAGCAGCAACATGGGACCAGGCAGCTCTAATTTTAAGCGTGCCAAGAAGAAAGCCCGCAGATGAAACACAGGAGACTCTTCGTACTTCTGCTTTTCCTAGTACACATGTTAAGGTGCTTCATTTATATATACATACACAATATACACAATATGAAACTAAGGTTGTCACTTTCACTAGTGCACTGTTTGGTCCAGAGAATAAACTAATTTGTGGTTGGGTACTTGCAGGAGAAATGGGCAAAAAATCTTTATATTGCATCAATTTGCTATGGTCGTACAGTTTCATAGACCAGCCAAATTCTGTGATGTCTCCTAACATCATATCGCGATTGTGAGCTCTTGTTTATTGGAGTGTCCGGTTTTGGAACCCTGCAAAGCCTGGATGTCAAAAAAGCGGCATGAAGGTGAGAAATTTTGGTGGCTCGAACCTTTTTAAGTTAGTTTCAGTAGGGAAAGGAAAGCAGCTAGTAGTGGTAGGGGCGCGTAGTGTTGTGTATTAGTGGTTGGTGTATAAATTCTCTTCTGCTGGAAGTCCCATGGTGTCGGACTGAAGCCGAATCGGACTGAAGTCCCATGGTGTCTGTCTGTCTGTCTTGTTTGTACAGTGTTTGGACAATAAGGTACTTCGGTTTAGGGCTCTGTTTGCCTCATTTTATGTTTTCGATCTCCTTAATTTTCTTCACATTTGTGGGAGAGATGGAATTGAACTAGAGCATGGGGGTTAATTTAATTTAATGTTGTAGCTTCATATTTCCTTTTCTTCGCTTTGTTTGTTAGTTTTCCTAGTGTGCAATGTTTTGGGGAATTTGATCGTGATGGTAGGGCTGCAAACATGGCTGAAATTGCAGCTGGCCCAGAGATCGTTGACCCGCAGAGTGTTCCATTTTGACTCTCTTTTACTTTTGTTAAACCTTTTTTTTTTTTTTTGGTTACTTTCAACCACCGTACCCGAACAGGTGTACTTTAGTTGGTCGGTGCGTGGCCTTAAGTTTTGGTAAACGCTGACAAGAAGCCAGACCCTCCAGCTTGCGTCTACGCGTGAATGATCGTTGGCACTCTCCTTAGAAATATGGCGTTCCAACATTAAAGCCTTTTTTAATAACAGTGTAAAAATAGACTTGTAAATTATGTGTCAATTCAGTTTTATAAAAAAATTGAACGCTTCAAAAAAATAAAATACTCTAATCGTATTTTTGGTAAAGTTTTATGTAAATTTTAAAATAACTAATAAGATTTTAACACTTGTTAACTATCAAGTTAAATAATTTTTTTTGAATTTTTTTATAAATAATTTTATAGTAACAATGGATCCTAATATATTGGTATTGATGAGTAGATTTTAAATATATAGTTTATATTAAAATTCATATTTTATATTTTAAGTTATTATATTTTCTAATTTTATTTAAAAAATGAAGAGAGAGAGAAAGCTAATGTGAGATTGTAAAATGAGTGTATTTTATGCAAACTTTTATTTTAAAAGATTGGAGATAAATATTTTTTACAAGTTGTATAAATTTTACACAAATAAAGATGTAAAAATCTATCGGAGATGCTCTTAGCTTGCAAAAACCTTTGTCTTTCCCATGGTAAATTTGTGTGGTCAACATGAAAGATTAGTCCTGAAGGAACAAGTTTGATTCCTCCCATTTCCGCCTCCATTTAACACACAGATGTACCTCATGAAAATAAGTAGGAAAAAACCTTGACTGTTCGGCTTTCTCACTTCCTTTTACCACTTTAAAAAAGGTAAATTAAATTTCTTTTGAAGAAATTAATATTTGGAAAAGGTAACCAATTGAGATCAATTTAAGTGCGGAACAAGACCTGAATTAGAATGATATTCTTAGATCGGTTACTCTGTGTACGTTATGGAGTCTCCACTCCATGTTGAAAGCTCTTTCAAATAGCATGAGCGTTGAAAGTCTTCAATTAGACTAGGATCATTCAATACAATGGTATAAACACGATACCAAGGCAAACCCATGAAAATACCCCTTTATCAAAGAAAAAAGGGCACATCTAATGAATCAAGATAACCATCAGTTCTTCCACTGCGAGAGGGTTTGCTTGGAATTGTTTGAGAGCTAATCAATTGAGATCCATAAAATACTGTCTTAAATTAATAGTACCATTTTAATTAAAAAAAAAAAAGAAGGGTTAAAAAAACAAGCTAATTTACTAATCAATGATCACTAATACACCTCATTTCCTAATGTGAAATTTATAATATTAATTATGTTTCAAAAATAAAACTGTACTATTAATCTATCAAATCCCGAGAACACCAAGACTAACCGGTAAATCTGAGATGAAGGAAGCCAATAGATGTTAAATGATCAAATTGTATTTGTATCTCCAAAGAAACCATGTAATGGTTGTGTCAAATCTAATTTGTTGGAAATTCAAAGTATCCCCAACGGTGAAAAGAAAATATTGAAATATAAAGTCCAATTTATTATGATTTTCATATAAACTTATATCTTACAGATAAAACATATTCGCAAAAATAATTTTACACAACCACGAAAGATGCTGAAATCTATAATGAGAGCAAATATTCACTCACCAGTAGTCACCACAACAGTCCACAATCAAATTGATCAATGGCACAATTCTTGTTCATGCAGGTCCAATGGCACGCAGGATTTGATCAAAGCTATCTCTATTTATGACAAATTTCCCATACAACAATTTTTTACATGAACAAGAATCTCCAACGAAAATAAATTGGTGGGTTGGTTTCCACTTTATTGAATAAAAGCCATTTATGTTGCCCTGCAACATATATAGCTCAGAGGAACATTTACCTGGCACAAGATAAAGGCATATGCATATGAGATTGTGGTGCACAGAGAGAAAAAGATGACGAAAATTCATAACTCAATTAATTAAAGTACCTCCGCATTATCATAGTCATAACGAACCACAAAGACACATGTGCAGCCATCGGCATCATGTATATTTGCTTGAACTTCCACAATTTGTGCATCACCATATAATGCATGATCATCATTTTCCTGAAAATTATCATAGTCCCACCAAGTGAAGCAACTTTTAAAATTTAATGTTTACGTCAAAGAAAAATCCGAGAAGAAGGGCCTTTTTGTATGGTAATGGTACAATACTCGAAGATTGTTTTTTATAGGAAACATTTGAAGAATTTAATAGTAAAATTGCAACAGATGGGCAAAGAGAAATGAAAACTCATACCCTGTAGCATAGTACAAGATCTCCAGCCTTGACCTTGTGGCACTCAGAAGGTTCTAAAGGATTTGATCGCTTGCGTATTCCCCTTTTTACATTCACCCACTCATCTTCCACATAGCCAAAACCAGCAAATCTCACGCGAGCTTCCTGCAACGCATTATAATGTAAATTTTCATAAAATTCAAACAACTTTACTATCACCTAGCTTTCTAGTTCAATACTACCCCAGTGAAAAGATCTATATATAAGGGAGGATGGTTTTTGAATCCTAAAATTATATCAGGGATAGAAGACTGAGATGAAAGATGCCTTTGATATGGGGTTAGTGGGTTACCACTAGTATTAATAAACGATGTTATAGAAGAGGTGAGGATGCATCATAATTGGAGAATTGTATAAAATCTATTTGATATTTAGAACTTACAAGCTCGCCCGAGTAAACAACTCTGTAGTTGAGGAACGCAGCAACATCGTACCTGGAAAGGCAGAGGGAATTATATGTTTGCATAACATCTAATTCATATAACCAAGGTTATAACCAACATAGATCTGATTATTTTTCATCCGACATCTAGTCAGGTATGGGTTTGGATATTTAATAAAACCTCAATTGACTTGCTCTTGAATTAAGAGTCAATTACAACATTGAAAAGCCTAACCTTCGCTTCAAAATCAAAATGGGATGCCTACACTATGATAATAGCCGAGATATAAAAGAACTAGGGGAAAACTCATCTTAGTTTAATCTGAAAAAGTGTTTAAATGAAAACCACATTATATTCTTTTGATAGGTGAATTACTAAGATCTTTTAGGGCCTTTAATTGAACAGAAGGCATGCTCATCGAATGCTTGCTGATTGCTCACCAAGCCATATCCTTTGATGATATAGCCTCAAATACCAACTCTGAAAGCCCTGCAACCCTTTCAGCTGCAAAAGAATTAAAGTTGTAAAGATTACTGTATGATTATGATAACAATATAACACAATCACTTGAAATGTTACCAGTTTTTTATCCATACAAAAATTCTACTGGCAGGCCTTTACTGGCACAGTATCTGAGGTCATTATATCAAAAGTTAATATATTGGTTGTGTTGGAAATCAATTTTTTGATTGAGATGAGTAGATGTGCATAATTGCAACTTACGTGGGAACCCATTGTACAGCATCAATTCAAAAAATCCTTTCTAGATTTTCACTATTGTTGACTAATAAAAATGATGATGATGATGAGAAAGAAATGAACCACCTTTGGGCTTTTGAGGAATTTTAATTGCATTTTTCGGTTTTCGTGCATTTGGAGGAACAAGATCTTTAAGGAAGAGAGAACTTTTAATTGCACTCTTTGTTATTGTTGCATCTTTAGGAACAACCACTTCCTTGACGATAGGAGGTGACAAAGCGGCTTTAGCAGCTGAATTCTTCCGTTTATCCTGGAACCAACGTTGGACCTGCAATATAATAAGAACAATAATGTGTTACCAGAGAAGTAAAGTTGATAAAAAATAAAATGCCCAAGAACTATAGGTGAAAATAGGAAAATAAAGAACCTGTTCCCATTTTATGGCAGATTTTCCAGTTCGATGTTTGGAGCGACTGCAGAAAACAGTTTAGGTCAAACAAGAAGATACGATGTTTAGACAAACTCCTAATAGGAAGATGGAAAAATGACTCCAAAGAATGTGTCTTATTCATCTGGGGCATATCTTTAGAGTGACATATCTATAATAATGAAGTTTACCTGAATCTGTTTGCAAGTTTTTCACAGAGCTTCTGACTGGGTAATTCTTCACCCGCTTCCTTGTATAAGTTCTCCATTTTGAAGATCTATCAAAGAAAACAAATTTACTAGTCTGACTGACATTGACTTGAAACACATAAGAGTAACATCCTCCACCCTAGGTAGGTCAGAGAAATTGAAAGCATATATATATATATATATATATATATATACGCCAAACACTAATAACTTGTTAATTAATCTCTAACCACATATATAAGCACTAGAAAAGGAGTATATTACATATATACCTAGACGTAGAAGTAAAGTGGTTCAAACAGATAATGAATTGACATCCCAAATAAGAAAAAAAATAAAAGCCAATTGAGAACCACATAGTTAACCATTTCAAAAACTAATTATGAAAGAAATTAGGGTTATAGCATTAACCTTTCAATTTACAAGAAATCGTGTTATGAGAAACACTTAATTAGATGCATATGTGAAAACGGGGGTGAGGGCTTGAGACGTGTTCACTGAAATGGGAATGAGAAAATTAAATGCTTGGATATATAGCTGGCTTACGAAGAAAATCCCTTATTATATGCAGCAAGTCTTGAAGTCAATAAAATAAAATTAAGGTGGTGTATGTATGTATATATATATAATTAAGGACAAGAATGTTAGATGGTGTGTGCATGTTCATAATAGATAGAGGGGAAACTCAGAAAGATGAGAGAGCTAGCTAATAGATAAGAATGTCTCTCTGTCTCTCTGTGTGTTAATATTCTATCGAATGTTAAAAGAAGAAGAAGAAGAAGAAGAATGATGACGAATAAAATTTCACCTCAGCCAGGGTAAATTCAAGAAGATCATCCTCCATTTCTTTAGAATGGAGCTCCAGCCCATCCATTTTTGAGAATTTGAAGAGAGAGAGTGAGTGAGTGTGTGAGGTTTCTTTCCCCTTCACAATTACAGGCCTGGGTTTTTCTTCTTTCTGTTGGGCGCTGCGGTCGGAGGGAGGGGGAGAGAATGAGTTCTCTTTCCTTTTTTTTTTTTTTAAAGCAATTGTACACACCGAGAGCATCTCCAACAACATTCAGTATATATTTATTTTAAATATAAAATATTTGTTTAAGTAAAAAGTCGACAATAACACTTTTTTATTGTCATTATTTTACTGCTATTTTGTTATTTTTATTATTATTATTTCATTATTTAAACTAACTAGTAATTGTAATTTTATTTTTCTTTTGTTATATTAATCTGTTAGTAATTCTAATTTTAACCTTATAATCAAATTGAATAAAACAACTAAAAAAATACAATGAAATTAATAAATATTAAAAACGAAATTAAAAATTAAAAATTGGACATCAACTATGAAAATAGAAACTGAAGACTTTGGTTGGAAGGATGATAAAAAAATTCTTCATTTTGAAACTCCATATTTTTTTTTTTGTGAAAAAAAGGTAGCCATCAATTACGTATATATTGAAAATTTCATGGAATAATTATTAATTGATAATTGATAATTGATAATTTATATTTATTATTACTATTTTTAGTATCTTACAAGTATTAGTTATTACAAACAAAAGATAAGTTAGTTGCATTTTTAAAGGAAAAAAGGTTAATATCTGAAAAAAATAAAAGAGGGATAATTTCATTTATATATTTGAATTTTCAATCAAAAAAATAGAAGTAGAGAGCCTCACAGACTCGCCAGATTTGGCGAGCGTAAAGCCTAGGTATATTTTTTCGCCAAAATACATATTATGTTGGAGATTTTTTTTGAGTAAGTCCCTCTTCATTTTACAGAGAATTTTCCGAGAGGTGAGTTTCTTGGAGTTGCTCTAAGGGTGCCTCTTTTTTCTTTTTGATTGTAGAATGCTGATTTTTAATTACTGAGTGTTAAATGCTAAATTCAATCTTTGAAAATGTTGTTTATTTTTTATTCTGAATGAAATTCTGAATTTTATGTTATTGTATAAAACAATAGTTTAAATTCAGTATTAAGCATTTAGCGAGACTAATGCCTCTTAACTATTAAATGCTTAATCTTTAAAAAAAGTATCATATTACACCCCTGAATACTTAATACTATTTCATTAAATATTTAAAAGTAAAAACAAACACCCCTTAACAATAATACTATTTTATTAAATATTTAAAAGTAAAAACAAACATCCTTAAGTTAGGGCTGGTACCGGTTCGGTTCCTAGCCAAATTATAAAGAATCGGAACCGATTTTCTATTATTCTTAACGGTTCGATTCTTTGTGTATTTTTTCAGGAACCATAAATGGAACCGAATTGGATCTAATGGTTTGGTTCCACCAGTTCTTCGGAGAATCGTTAAGAATCGTTAGAAACCGGCCAAAAACTGTTCTAACGGGTTTTCGGGGAACTATTAAAACCGTTAAAACCGATTAAAAATTGTTCTAACAGTTATTCGGGGAACCATTAGAACCGTTAAAACAGTTAGAACCGGTTAAGAACCGTAAGAACTGTTATGTATTTATATATAACGGTTTCTTTAATTAAATTTATCAAGGAATCGGGAACCTAATCGTTAAAAATGTGCACTTTAATACTAAGAACCGAATCGGCCTTTTTCGGTTCGGTGCAGTTCGGTTCTCTGGATCCCGATTAGAAAATCCCACCCCTACCCTAAGTAAATGATCTAAACTTAGTGAACCATTTGAACCCCATAAAGTTAGAAGGACTTTATATCAATTATTTTAATTTTTACATATTTTAATTAATCTCTACTTACGAATAGTACTTGTCTTTGGTCATATTATATTTGTTAGAGCTGGAACCAGTTTGGTTCCTTGACAATTTTTGAAGAACCGCTAACCGAACCAATTATATCATAACGGATCGGTTTTAATTGTGAAAAAGTGAAGAACTGGTTTAAGAACCAAACTGGTTTTAACTGTTTGGTTCTTCCGGTTTATTGGTTAACCATTAACAAGAGAAAAACCAAAATATTAATGGTTATTGGAAAGTAATAACGGTTATAATGGTTCGGTTCCTAAGCATTAGAATATAGCTTATAAGAAAATTTCAATAACGGTTCCTTAACGGTTATTAGAAATAAATTATATCAAGAACCGCCAACCGAACCGCTAACTATTTATAAGAACCGAACCATTAAATTTTTTTTAACATATTTCTAAGAACTGAACAGAACTGGATTTTATTGGGTCGAGTCGGACCGGTTCTTTAGTTCTTCGGTTTTAATTTCCCAGTCCTAATATTTGTCGCTTCAAGGTGAGCAAGCCACCACTTGTGGTTAGAGAGTTTTATCTATTGTTGGTGTTCCGATTTTGCCACGCGGACTTAATCAAACATCCGCCGAGCTTAAATAATCTTTATTATAAGAGCTTTTACTCAAACTCATTAAATTTTGATTATGTTTTTAAAATATTTTATTTTTTTATAACGTATTCTCATTATAAATAATTTTTTTTTATTTTGAGAGAACATGCATGATAATTTATCTAATAAGTTTTATTTTAGAATTAATATATATTGATTCGGAAACTTCGTGACAAAAGCCATGTGATTAAAAATAATTAGTCCATCTCAACTTTTGAAAAAATATTATTACAACTTCAATCATCCAATTTTTTAACCCTTCATTATATATAAAAATATTATTTTTCCTTATTCCACATATATAAAAAAAAACTAGAAATTAGGTAGAAGGTCTTATTACACATTAATTTTTACCAGCAATTCAATAAATAATATTTTTTTAAATGAATGGTCTATTTTTAATTAGTGATTAGTGATTAGTGTAAGAGACTTATTTTATTTTATATTTTAAATTGAGGTATTTGAATAAATTTAAATATCATTTAATTAATAAAAATATGTTTTCTCTTACCTAAACTACCCCTCCTTATTTTTATCAAGTTTCAATAATACAAGAAAACGTTGCACATAAATATGGATTGCAATATGAACTTTATAGTAAAATATGGATTGCAATATGAACTTTGCAGTAAAATATGAATTGCAATATGAACTTTGCACCAAAAAAAGAATAGTGCAAACTTTCTTTTGCATAATCTGTGTTTTCCATAGTAGTGCAAATTTGAATTTGCACAAAACAATTGCAAATACAAAAATTCAATGACAACACACATGAACATAAAAAAAAAGGATTCAATAAAATGCGATACTATTATTCATTCAAAATATGCAACAAAGTATTTTTGATATCATATTCACCATGACTACATATTACTTACAATTTCATTTGTGTAAAAGTAAACATTGGGGTTCAGACTAATATATAACAAAGACCTAAAGTTCTATAAACAAAAAATATGATGTTTCTATTATTGTTCATCATCTTGTGTCAACAAATCCTTGTTTTCCTTCAAAAATTTTAATGTTGCGTTTATTTCGAGATGGACCTTAAGCGACCAGCAATACGATTCATTAGTCAATATGAACCAAATGAAGTTTGCACATATTTTAGACATCGAATCTTTTTTCTCGAAAACTTTTGAAATCTTTTGTCCACGCACAAGCCTTTTGATAAACTCACATACATAGAGTGCACAATCAACATTACAATATTAAAAATGTTCAGTGCAAGTATTTGTAAATTTGACAAATAAATATGGATTGCATTATGAACTTTGCAATGAAATATGGACTGCAATATAAACTTTGCACCAAAAATATGGACTGCAATATGAACTTTGTAGTAAAACAGGAAAATTTTGCACAGAAATATGGACTGCAATATGAAGTTTGTAGTAAAATATGGACTGCAATATAAACTTTGCATTAAAAATATGGACTGCAATATGAACTTTGTAGTAAAACAATAAAACTTTGCACAGAAATATGGACTGCAATATGAACTTTACAGTAGCTTTTACACTGTAATATTAAATTTGTAGTGTTGTCTTTTGCTGTTAATGTATATTGGTATTATTTAGTTTGTTTTAAGGGTTGAGATGTCATTTTGCAATGAAAAAAAAAGAGACACATGTCATATTATCAATAAAATGAAAAATAAGCCCTTTATTTATAAAAAAAATTATTCCTTAACTTTAGTGTGAAAATATTTCTTGAATAAGACCTATTTTTTAATTGTCCAAAAATAAAATTAATACAGTGGCCACAAAAAATATTATAAACGCAGTTATTGTAGAGTTTGTATATGAAAAATAGGGGTGTGCATAAACCGACCCGGACCGAATCAAAATATAAGGGTTTTTTTCGAGTTTTATAAATACAACGGTCCGGTCTGGTCCGAAAAGATCTTCGACCTGTTACTATTTGGTTCGATCTACGGTCCGACTAAAAAAAAATACCCTAAAAATCTGACCGGATCGAACTATGCATGAGTTTGTTATATTTTGGGCCTATATATTTTGGTATCAAGGCTTTTGAAATTTGGGCCTATGTATTTTTATTTGTATGTATAGAAAGCATTGGTCTATTAAAATAGGCTTCACGTATATATAAATATGTTATGAAAAATGGGCTGAATAAGTGTGAAAATAGATAAAAAGTCCTAAATTAAATTGGCCCATTAAAAAAGCTCAGATTGGTTGGACCGATCGAAACCAGACTGCTTAAATTGGTCCGGTCCAGTTCGATTTTAGCTAGCAATTCGGTCTAATCCGGTCCCAAAATTCTTAGGACCGAAGTGCTCGATTCGGTCCGATCCAATGGTCAACCGAACTGTGCACACCCCTAATGGAAACACATTTTGTAGAGAGAAAGGTAATCTCTCATAAGTGGATAAATTTTGGCGGAAAACAAGGTTAATTGTATAACAATTAAATGCTTGAAATTAATCATTGAAGTTATGCGTCATCTTTAAACAATTTGAACAAAATTAGTCAGATTAGTTTTTTTTTTTTTAGATAATGGGTTATAGGGCCTCACTCTATAATGTTTTATAATTCTAAGGACGGACTCATGTTTAATAAAAGAAAGTAGTACTAATTTCATAATTTAGTTTTACAATAAGAACACTTTTCATAATATTAATTTATTTTAAGAAAAATGATAAATGTTGATGGAAAAAAATATCCTGATATGATTCCCTATCACGCCTCGTTCAAACTCTTTCTCTGCAATACTCTTCAATCTTCAACCTCTATCCTCACATCTCGGTACTCATTTTATTTATAGTACTCGTAGATTATACATTTGTGCCTGTATATTTGCTCAGATTTTGAGCTGTGTAATTCATATGACAATGAGGATCTCATTAAACGGGACTCTGCACAATTCGATGTGGATATGATTAAATTTCAAAGGAAAGAGAGAAGTGATGAACAAGAGGCTTGATGATTACTTGGATCCAATTCTTTTCTCTGTAATCTGTGCAAAATTTGGTGGTAAAAGGAGAAGAGGTAGATCGGAAGATGAAACTGAAGGAGTTTGAGCTGGAGTGGCCAATTGATGATGAATCGAAGGCGTTCATGGAGGTTTCGAGGATTGAGATGGTTCAAGGAAGACGTTTGTCTTAGCAAGGATCTGGATTTGATTGGAAGTGTGCGAGATGAAGAACTCATCAATTTTTTTTATTAGTGTTAAAACCGATTTAGCACCATTGGTGCTAAACAGATTTAGCACCATTCATGTTAAAACAAATTGTTGTTAAACAGATTTAGTACTATTGGTGCTGAAACATATTGGTGCTGAATTAAATTAGTGCTAAACAGATTTAGCACCATTGGTGCTGAATCATATTGGTGCTAAACAGATTCAACACCATTTAGCACAATTTGTGCTAAACATATTTAGCACAAATTCTGATGAGATGTGGGATGTTATAAGAAAAGGGTATTAGTGTCTTTTTTGTATAGTGTCCTTAATTTACTTGATTAATTTGTAAATGTCTTTATAATTATATTATTATTGAAATGAGCCCTTATGTCCGATTATCATTTTTTTTCCCAAAAAACAAAAGAGGGTATTTTGACCGTTTAGAATTATTAATTTTCATTTTAGTGAAAGTCTGTGGGCCGAAAGTATGGGATATAGCCAAAAGGATGGGCTGTTTAAATACAGCTAATGGGTTACTCTTTTTTTTCCTGGGCTTGAACTTTTTTTGGCCCAGTGCTGTCAGCTCCTGCTGGTGTATCTTTTGCAGTCCAAAAACAAAACAAAAGAAAAAATAAAAGTAGAAAGAAGATTCAAAACTCCAAGAGTACCATGAACAAAAAGAGAAATATATATTAAAATTTATATAACCATTATCACTCGCACAGTATTTTTTGTATATATATGAAATTTCCTTTACGAACTTGTGGGTAAAAAAGCTTGTTGGATGATATATATATATATACATATACATACATATCTCTTCAAAAGTACTTGGCGTAAATGTAGATGAAAAATTGGTAGACAAGACTAAAGACTAAAGCAAATATGATTTGTTGACCAAGTGAAATAGTTTTGTTTCCCATGTTGCCCTTGACTGCAGCAGCAGCAGCCGCACTAATGTTGGGGAGGGAAGTTGTTGGAGGAGAATATAGAAAAGCCATTGAAATACATTGATCTCCTTCCTCGTCACCTTTAAAGATTGGCCTTCCTATAACGTGCTTGTACTTTCCGCCACTCCATGCCTGATCGAACCAGAACAGATTGATATATATAATTAGCAATTTATTTAATTAATTAATCTCAAGGTTTAGAGAGAGATTCTTTAAAAAATAAAGCATACATATATAGATCTAGGACCAAGACCAAATTTAATTTGGTCACCTGTAATTGATCTCCAATGGTAATTAAAATGGCATCTTTATGAGGGCAAAATGATATCCAGCCTTTCTTGGAGTAAACATGAAACTCGGAGGATGGATGAGGGCATACGTGTAAACATAGTGCATGAGAGTATTCGGATCCCCTTATCAACATTCGAATCACATCATATTTCAAAGATTGATCATCATCGCCACCACTCATCATCTTTTCACTATGCTTGTACAGATAACAAATTGATCCTTGTTCATCTTTTGTCATCATACCATAATAATCTTCATTGCAACTCCATTTTCTTTCGGTATTCAAGGGGCACAATATTTCCAGAAACTTCCCGGCTACATCCTCTATCTTTGATAAAACCTTTTCCATTTTCTCACTATCATACATACATAACAAAAATTAACATTAATTACTAAGACCTTGTATCATTAGAATTTACAATTAAGGCTACATCCGGTCCAGGTACAACTTCTAAGCCCAAATGGTTAAATTTTCTTTTCAAGATCACAAAAGATTGTATTGAACATGTTAACCCCCCCAAAAAATAAAAATTCATGTAATAAGCACCGTACATTTTTAATAGTACTTTTATCACAATGTTACGATATAATAAACATATATGACCAAATGTGTTAACGTGTATATAAAAATATGAATAATATTATTATATTGCAAAAGAAATGAAGAAAATTAATGTTGAGGTATCTAACATTCTAACTTCGTATCCTCAGAATTAATCCCTCCAACTAACTAGTAATGCACAAAAGTGAGTGTGAGTTATATATAATAAATATATAAATAAATGGACCTGAATTTTGAATAGGCCAGCAGGCCAAATTCCCTCCATTTCAACCTTCAAATCCTCATCTCTACTCCAAACAAACTCCTCACTCGTTTCTCTCTCTTCCTCCTCCCCCTCCCCACTATGAGTCTCCACAAACCCATAGGACTTCTCCGCCGACCTCGATACCTTCCCCTTCAATTCCGGCGAAATCTGGAAAATTCCGCCACCAGCTTTGGCCACAGATCGAATTAGATCAATCTCAATCCCATGGTTCACCAGTTCACAGAAACCCATTTGCCCAATTGACTCCAAAATATCACCCATCGACTCATTTCCCGATAATCCTAACGAATCCAAATCGATCCTCGGTGGGTCCTGGCTCGATTTCTGTCTAGGGAAAACCCGATCCGGTAAGATGAGATCGGGTACTCGGAGAGAGTGCTCGAGGAATTCGGTCAGAACGTCGTCGTTTCTGACTGATGATCGGCGACCAGCTGCGACCGGAGATGGAGGTGGCGCACGGAAGTCGATGGGCTTTTCCCGCAGTGATTCTGGGGACACTGCCATTAAAATTAAGCGTGTTGTTGTTATTATTATGCGCTCTCTCTTGTTTTTAATATAATCGGAACTTTGTGTGCGAGTGTTGTATATAAAGATCGAAAAGAGGAGGAGGTTGAAGCAGCAATGATGGCATGTCTGCAAGTTTTGGTACAATCGGAGGATCTTTCTTCTTTAATTTGCCCCCCCTTTTTATTATTATTTAAAGCTTTAATTTGCTTTATTATTATTACAGAGCTTTTTTCTGTTACTTATTCTTCATCATCCTTTTGATTTCTGGTAATGGTACGGTGATGGGTATTGGCCAGGCTGACATGGTGATGGGCAGGCCACAGCCTCCTGAATCATAGAAATCAGTAATTACAATCTATAAGACGTGGCTACCTCAAATTTCTACGGGACTTAGCTATCTAGTTCTAGAGTTACACTGAACTACTTTTTCATGAAATTTAGGAGGGTGTAATCAATTAGAATTTTAAAAGACTATTTTAGGATAGATAAGTTTTGTGGTATTCAATTAAGACTTTTAAATATCCTATGTTGTATTCAATCAATATTAGGATATTTTATAATATTCAATCTTTATATCTTTTGGTATTAGCAATATATTTTGTAGGAATTTGTGTGACTTTTTAGTGGAAGAATAGAAATGATGGTGTTCACGTGAGACTTTTTTTTTGTAGAGATTTACCAATTCTCTCATTTCTATTCTTTCCATTTCTTCTCAACTTACTGTTTATGAAGTGGGTTGTATATATCATTTCTCTCTCCCATATATGTATGTATGTATGTAATGATGTAATGTATGTGTACATTTTCATATTCTTTGACATTTGAACTATTTTTATGTATTTCAATTTATTTTTTTCCTTTAATTGAAAAGAGAGCTCTTTAAGAAATTAGTGGCTTGTATGATAACAACCATTGAATAAAAATTTGCCATTCACTTTTATTAAGAAATGGTAACGGGTTTTATAGAGAATTGGGACCGGTCGGTTATTTAAAAAATTTTACCATTCACCATTCGGTTTTACATGTAGAAATGGTGATATCGATCGGTTCTAATTTCCAATCTTATAACAAGATATCGGTTCCTTAACGGTTATTGAAAAGACCGGTTTATTGGTTAACCGTTAAC
The DNA here is from genome assembly GCA_021464415.1 of Lonicera japonica. Classification (NCBI taxonomy): domain Eukaryota; kingdom Viridiplantae; phylum Streptophyta; class Magnoliopsida; order Dipsacales; family Caprifoliaceae; genus Lonicera; species Lonicera japonica. The sequence continues at coordinate 3,854,289 of CM038467.1, read as the reverse complement.
ACCGAAATATTAATAGTTAGGAAAGAAATAGACGGATAAAAATGCCTACGGTTCGGTTCCTAAGCAATTTAGAGAAAAATCTAATAACGGTTCCTTAACGGTTATTTTATCAAGAACCGTTAACCGAATCGTTAACAACCTCGAAGAACCGAATCGGTTCTATTCCCGGTTCTAAATTTCCATAAAAATTTGCTTGTGTAGAAACACCATTGCATAAAATCCAAACATAAAAGAGATGGCCTTAGCTATCTAGTATAAAAAATCTTTTTAAAAAATCTAGTCATTATATTCTTAAATAGTTAAACTGAACTAAATTATCCATAAACAACTTAAAATTCATGAAATTTAATGAAAGTGATCTATATAATAAATAAATTAATTTATATAAAATTATTAAAAAAAATTCAAAGCAAAAGTGGGCGTGATAAAAAATCGATACATATGTTCATTTTTAACTATTAAAATTTTAAATGATGATCTGACCTACTTTTAGATTGAATCTTCTAACATAATTTTTTGAAGATGATCAACTCAGAGATTATCTCCATCAAATTTCACGAAGTAGGTTTTTGAGGAAATAAATTGGTGAATTTTTTGATAAAATTTAGTAGAATGTATTAACTAAATATTAAAAATTTTAACACCTAAAAATGCGCATGCACATACACGCATATATATATTAATTTTTTAAATAATCCACTTTTTATTTGAATTTTTTGATAAAACTTCTATTAGACATAGAGATTTCATTTATATGTTGTTATTAAAATATTCATTAGTTTATCTATTTAAAAGTTTAATTTTAATTTAATATATACGGAAAATATTGTGTGTAGGTACGGTCCTTTTGAAAATACACAGTTGGGCAAGTGGCTTCTTATTCAATACACTTTTTAGCTCTTCAAATTATTAGATAAAGTTTTAGCTGGCTGTTGTCCCACCCTCGTCGTTCTTTTTCACTTTTTCTCGTCATAATTAATTAACAACGGCACGCTTGTTAATTATTCAAGCACACTTTAAGAAATGAGCGGCACAAATCCAAGAATAATTACACCACAAATATTGTGCACTGCAAAGATTAATTATGCATTAAGTATTCTTCACGGACATTGCAGTCCCTGTCACAATAAAAATTGAGAAAATGAGATATATAGTTTCGCTCCGTAATATTTTATAACTCTAAGGACGGATTCATATTTAATAAAGAGAAGTAGTATTAATTTCATAATTTGATTTTATAGTAATGACACTTTTCATAATATTAATTTATTTTAAGGACAATAATAAATGTTGATGGACAAATATATTCCTAATTAGTCCAAGTTAATGTTAAAAGTAACAATTTTATCTCTCTCTTCAGTCCCCATTTCTTCTCTCTAAAATCAAACACCTTGCTCTCTCTCTCTCTCTCTCTCTAAAATCGACCGACCAAGCTCTGACCAACGATCTCACCTCCTCCACCACCACCACTTGATTCTTCAATCGTATCGCCGAGAGGAACACAGTTCTCATCTTCTTCTTCTTCTTTTTTCTGCAGGGGCAATTATAAAACATATATAACTTTTGATTGAACCGTTGAATTTAGCTGATTTTTGGATATATTGTTCGAAAGACAAAGTTACTATATTCGCGCGAAAATCAAGACCCAATATTATTAGAATGAGCCCTTATAATAGGGGCAATCATAATTATTAAGTGTCCTTTTATAATTATGTTATTATTAGAATAAACACCTATGCCCAATTACCCTGTAAAATTTAATATAATGTATACAAAGACCCAATATTTTAAATAATTCAATGGAACAAGAGCTTAGAAGTATGTTATATAAGAAAAAGAATTGTTTTTTTAACTTTTGTACCCGTCCATAATCCTAATATATATATGTATATATATATAATGACCAACTTTGAAAGCGTACGCTTTCTAACAACAAATTTTAAGTATATATAAGAAATTAGGGAAATATCTTAAGCATGGTATAGTTTCTTGTAACTATTTGGACGAACGGCTCTGTTAAATGTAGATACGAAATCCATGGTAGTTAAGCTATTGCTGTTTCTGCTTGCATTGTTTAATTTATGACTTCACATATTTATACGTTAGATCTACACTTTTTATGCCAAAGTCATGTTCACGCTTACACTTTTATCATCTTGTTCTATAATAAGATTGAATATTTTATATTATATTAAAAGAATGAACAAAACAAACAAACTTCTAGAAGGAGTGTTTCACCCTATAATTAACAAATGGAGTGTTTCATGAGAATTAGCGTATAGGACAGTTAAAAGATAAAAATATTTAATTAGTGTTTTAGAGAGGGCTTGAGAACATCGGACATGTAAGTTTAAACCTGTCAAACCAGTTTTAAATTTTTATAAAAATGTACATAATAATAAAATGTTACATCCATTTGTGTAATCAAAAAATTTCTTAATAAATTCTTTACAGTTTTCTGAAAAAAATCACTTGACTTAGTAATAACGAAATATGGATACTAAAAATATGAGAATGTGCTCTTTTAGGGAAAAGGAAAATTGATTCTAAAAGAAGAGAATAATTTCGACAAATAGCATAACATATAATTTTTGTTTGTTTTGTATTATAAGTTTTTTAATGCTTTGTTAATTACTTATTGTGACAAGTTAACAACTGAGGCCGAGGCTATGCTGGTGGGATTGAAACATGCAGTAGGTTTGGGTTTTGACAATATTTAATAATTTTAAAAAGTAGTTACATGTTTGGTCAAATTAACGTTTTGACGTGTTAATAATTTATTTATAATAAAATATATATAATATATATATATATTTTAGAAAGAAATATATGTTACATTATTTTAAAATATGAATATATATATTAATATATACATATGAGTTGTCTTGTTAAAGTAAAGAAAAAAAGCCCGCTGTTAACGATTTCGCAAACCGCTGGATGTGGATTTACTTTGAAAAAGTAGAAGAACTATAGGTACTGGGCCACTTAACACCGTCACCAAAAAAAAAAAAAAAAAAAAGGAGATCAAAATTCTACGACTCCGTTCTCTTTACCTGTCACCTAACCCCTCTCTCTCCTTCATCCATCGCTAATTGAACATATACGACCATCTTATATCCCTCAAATTGCTAATTTTGGGTAAGAATTTAGAAGAAATAATTTGCCAAAAAAAGCCCTAGATATTTTTGTTTTGTTTATCTCTTTATTTTTATTTTTTATCAAATGAATATTAAATTTAAGAGTTAGTTACTCAGATTCCGGCCATTTTAAATGCTCAAATAAATTATTTTCTTCTTTAATGACATTGAGATAGAAAAAATGTCAATGCTGTCATAATCAACAGGGACGGCACTGCCCTTTAATTGTTGTTGTTTGGTGGGTGGGGATGGGGATGGGGGTGGGGTGGGGGGGTGGGGGGTGGGGGGGGGGGGGGAGCATAACCCCCCTTAAGATTTTGAAATTCACTTTTAGATATAATACATTTATCTCTATTTAACTAAATTTTATGTAATGACTCTCTTCAAAATTTAATTTAAACCTTTTATATGACTAAACAAAAATAATTTAATATTTTACCAAGTCTTATATTACTTAGATTAAGGTAAATAAAGTACTAAAAATTGGAGATAAAACCAAGATACTCCATTCAAATAAATTGAACATGTACAAATTCTATAATTTTGTTAATTTACCACATATTATAGGATAACAAAGTAAAAACGTGAATGATAAATAAACAAAAATCACCCTATATGTTTCATGTTCGTTAATTTTTTTCAAGTAAATTTACGCTCTATTGCAATATTGAATCTTAGTTTCATCCATGATAATTAGCCTGATGGAGTGATAGTTGACCATTGGGTTCAAAGGTGGTCTGAAAACATATTATTAGTCTGATGGTTGAACATTTAATTTGGTTGTAAAATTGTGGTTTGATCGAAATTTACGGAGAATAAAAAGATAGAAAAATAAAAAACAAAACCACCCCCCAAAAAATCAAGGAGTGATTTTATTTTTATTCACAATTTCTTGCAGTTAATCCGTATTGCTTATTAAATTAATTAGCGGGCGTGGAAAGACTTACAAAAAAATTATTAATTTAAATTTTATAAATATTATTTTATTAACAATTTAATATTAAAATATTCACTTTAATTACAATAAAATAAAAATATTACATCAATAAAAGTAAAACTAAAGTCAAGAAGGTTGAAAAGTGGAAAAAGAAAGAAACAGTCTCCGTCTCTCTTTGTCTTCAAGCTCTCCAAATCCAGTGAAATAATTTCCGTACTACCTTTTCTGGCGCGACTTCTTCGAACCTCTATTTGCCGTTGGAAAATGCTTTGTTTTGGGGGAATCTCATGTATTATTCTCGATGTCACTTCTAAGTTCTAACTGATTGTAACATTGATAAAGTTTTCAGAATAATAAATTTTTTTCGAGGTGGATACCTTATGATCCGATCCTAAAAAATAAATTATAATCGATTGTGGTAAGGAAAAAAGAAATAAATTAAGGTCATGTGAAAAATGTAAAATTGTTAATATCAGCACAATTTTTTTATCATACAGATCTTACCAAGACAGCACATTAGTTTCGGATACAACATTAGATATTAAGTCAGTTTCTGCCAAAGTTTATAACGTTGTAAGTCAAAATTAAGTTTTTTTTTTTATCATGTTTCAAATATGAATAATAATTTCAAGAATAAATTCATAAGGAAAAACAAAAATCCAGCGCAAACCATTGAACATTCACTCTATGCTCTATTAGAGGATTGTGATGGAAATAAACCGTACTCATCACGAATTCCTAATTCTTTCTCAACTTCCAATGTCGTGTTAATCCATTCAATTGTGGATTTTTCTTTGTGTTGCAAAATATTGTTTCGATTCTCTCGTTAGCAAAAGATATTTTATTGTTGTACACTTGTCTGCTTAAACTAATATGATTTAGGGTTTATATTTTCATTGATCAAACTAGTAATAAGCCAATCTAGTTTTCTTAATAAAAGCCAAATCATTAATGAAAAATAGGAAATAAATTAATATGGAAGTAAATTTTGATTAGGAATCTAAATTAAAACTCAAGAATACAATTATAAATTAATTTTTGTTGGTGATATACTTTTCAATTTTTAAAAGGCTAATATTGTGAAAGCTATTCAAAAATTCCATAAATTAAAAGTGAATTAATTGTGAGATATCGCAAATAAAAATAAAATTTCCCAAAATCAATAATATCTCTCATTATATATTTGTCTGGTATATTTATTGAATTAGCTTGTATTTTGAAAAATGTGAGAAAATATTAATAAAAAAAGAAGCAAACAATTTTACTGTCTCAAAATACTAGTATTGCTGTATTGGCTGTGCTATACTGCTGTTTACGCAATTTTTTTTAATAACATTAAATTTCATAAATATAATCACTTTGTTCAAATTATAAGCATCTATACCTATATGCCAATTTATATTGCAAGGAAAGAACTGATGTCGTTCTATCTTTACCATTATGTAAAGCGAGAAAACATTTGAAACTGTATTAATTTTTAAAAAAGAGTGATTTTGTTTTTATTTGCAATATCTTACAATTAATCTATTTTTAATTGAAATTTTCGAAACAAACTTTGATAATATTATCTTTTTCAAAATTGAGAAATCCACCAATTAAAATTAATTTATAATTGTATTAATTTAGATTCCTAATCAAAATCTACTTATATTTTAATTTATTTCCTATTTTTCTTTTAAAGGTGCGTTTGGATTGCAAAATTGGATTTAGCTTTAAAATTCAAAAATTTAAGATTCAAAAATTACATATTTGAAAATACAATAATTTGAAATTTTGCGTTTGCTTAACAAATACAAGGAAAACAATTTATAAATCCAAATATTATTCCGCTAAAAATTATATTTATTTGATTAGCAAGCTACTTTTATTTTGGACACTGTGCCGAAGGTCGGGTTTGCACAAAATTAACCCATTTGACTTGACTCTCCCTTATTATAATATTTTATTTCTTATAATATAGCATAATTATCACGGGGTGGGAGTGGGTTTATGCATACATTATTCACGATGGTTCATATTAAAAAAAAAAAAAAAAACTTCAAGTTGGATGGGTTTATAAGTGTGTCTAGGTTGGGCTTGGACAAACATGAACCTTTGCCATCCCTAGTATTATTGTTATAATTAATATTACAAGTATAGTTATAATAATAACAAATAATGATTTCTTAATTTATTTATTTATTTTCAAATTCACGAGCTTAGGATCTGAAAGTAAGAGCCATACCTATAAGATTTGAAAGTTATGACTTTAAGCTGAGTATTAAATTTCAAGATTTGAATATATTTGTAAATCTCAAATCATAACTTTACACCTAAACAAAATATTTAGATTTGAGATTCCAAATCCAAATCTCATGTTTAAATCCTCTCTCAAATCCACATTCCAAATCCATCCTTAAAGAATTTTTAAATGGTTTTATTAAAAAATATTGATTAACTTATCATTACGTAGTTTGATCAATTAACTATATTATTAATACTCCCACCTATTTTTGCACCTATTAGAAGAGGGAATAATAATAATAAAGATTTGAGAATCAAGTATATATATATTATTCTATGTTGATAAGCCTAGTAGACATATTTCATGTTTATCAAATTTTTAATATATAGTTATATAAAGTATCAATAATCATGTAATTAATTAGTTAGCACAACATTTGATACTCTAATTTATAATACATATAGTACTTTCTTTTACTATAATAATTTGAGAGAGGATAATTATACGAACAACACATCACAAAAACTTTTGAGATTTATTTTGTGCTTAGAATTGGCATTGTAGTTTAATATTTCTTTAGCCAATTGTGGGATATAATGGCCGACATAACTTTCTCCGGATTATATAGACTTTCCGATTTTTGTAGTGTGAAAATCGTTCCATTCATCAGATTATGAATTGTAGCAAATCTTTTGCTGAATTATGCATAGTGTCTCAATTAAATTACATACACAAAAATGAAGTCATAAGAAACAAACTAATAATAATAATAACTAAGAAAAAGAATTGCAATAATGCTAACAAGTAAGTTCTAGGCCAATTATTATCTAAGGAAGTTTGGCTTTAGCTAAAATGGGTTGTACCACATAGTCCACTTTCTTGCAATTCGTTATATATTATTTGGGCAAAAGGCATTATGAAGTTAATTGGCAATAGATAGTATGTAATATATTTCGTCTTTAGTATCTACAACATTCCTTCTAACGATAGAAGATGGAGTTAATAATATCCCTCTCCTATATAAGTAAAATTTTGAACAAACGTTGGTTAACTTAAGATAGCATTATAGTTTGTGAAAGTTTTTGGAGTGAGTGAGGGAAGAGGGAGGAGACGGCTTCTGGTGAGAGATGAGAGAATAATGAGGTAACCAAATTGAGAGAAGAAGGAAGAAAACAGTAAAAATATCAAAATTGAAAGGAGTGATGGGTTGATTTTTGTTTTTATTGTTTTAATTAAAAGTTAATTATGATTTACTCATTGGTTAATAACTAACTTTTTAAATGTAATATTTTTATTTATTTAATTAAAGTAGATATACTTATTAATTTAGTAATTTTTTTAATATTAAATCATTAATAAAATAATATTTATAAAATTAAATTAATAATATTTTTTTGTCAGTCTATCCATACTCGCAAATTAATTTAGTAAGAAATGCGGAATTAACTTAATAATGCGGATTACTTGTAAGATATCGCCAATAGAAACAAAATCACCCCTTTAGAAATTCCAATTTGCCTTTGCAATTTTTTTTTCTTCTAAATATAAAAATAAAAAAATGCACTTCAATGTAAACTATAAGAATCAAACTCTCGCTTATCATTTTTTTACTTATATTCGAATAAACATTAATTGTGTTTGCTGTTGTAAAATATTGATATGTGAATGTCCATAAGTAATGTTGTAAGATACAATTTGTCCATATGAAATTGTGCTATAAACGAGGAGATTACCTCATAGAATATATAGTGTAACTTATCCCACATTGATTTTGTAAAAAAGTGAAAATATTAGCTCTTAATATAAATAGAACTAACTCTTACCTGTATTAAATACCAGTTGAATAATTTTTTCTAGAAATTAGATAGAAGGTCTTACTACACATTGATTTTTACCAAAACTCCAATGAATAATATTTTTTGAATGAAGGGCCTATTTTTAATTGGTAATTAGTGTAAGAGGCCTATTTTATTTTATATTTTAAATGAAGGTATTTGAATAAATTTAAATATCATTTAATTAATAAAAACATGTTATATATTACCTAAATTACCCCCTCTTTAAGAAATTTGCACAAAAAATATGAATATTACAGTGAAATGTGGACTGCATATGACTTTTAGGAATATGACTGCAAAGTTCACATTGCAAAATATGGACTGCAATATGAACTTTGCACCAAAAATATGGACTGCAAAGTTCATATTGCAGTGAAATATAGACCGTAAAGTTCATATTGCAATCCATATTTTAATGCATATTGGTATTTTTTAGTTTATTTTAAGGATTGGGATGTCATTTTATAATGAAAAAAAAATATGTCATATTATTAATAAAATAAAAAATAGGCCCTTTATTTACAAAAAAAATTATTATTGGCTTTAGTTGAATAATTTTTTTTCTATTATTCTCTTCTTTCTCTCTCTCCATCTCTCTATTATTTCAACATTTGCAAAAATCTAGTTATTTTGAATGCATGATCCCACAGTGATCTTTTATGTTCATTACTACACTAATTATTTTATGTTTACGCTTTATTCTTATGCCGTATAAATCTAATAAGAAATATAAAAAATAACGCTTTATTCTTATGCCGTATAAATCTGATATGAAATATAAAAAATAAAATATAAAAATATTGTTTGTTTAATGACCGAAAATACTAACTATTAACCTTAAAGTCTAATATGAAAAGTCTAGTTAATAACGTATTTATTTTCTAATATAATAATAAAAAAAGAGTAGAATTGAAAAATCACCAAACTTTCGGTGCTGTACCTGACAATCAGCACTTACGTTTTAATATAATAAAAATGATGCAATTTGTGAAACCACGTATACATAAAATATGTCTGGGTGTAGTTGCTTGAATAAAATCTTTTATCTTAGTTAGTGTAACAAGGGGAAAAAGTCAAAAAACTAAGTAAAAAACCTTGAAGTTCACCCCTTGATCAATTTCATCCTTGATGTTCTAATTTTCCCAATTCTTCCCCTAAAGTTATATAAGTATAGCAATTTCAACCATGCACCTAACAACCGTTAATAAGTTTCATCCAATTTATTTACATTTAGCCCCCTAAGCTTTTAAAGTTGACACTAAATCCTTCCTAATTTATATTTTCTTTACACTTAACCCCATTTTTATTTATCTTTATTACCACATTTTTCAACCAACCTCCGCCCACCTTCTCTTTATATTCTCGTATAATATTGAAAATCTTATTTTAGTTTTAATATTTTCTAAAAATACATAATCAATAGTAAAAAATAACACATACTTCTATACTAATCTATTGAAAAACACTCTAAAGAAGACCGAGAGCTATTCACCCAAGAACAAGAAAAGCCCTAAAAATCATGGACCCACCATAACGAATTTAACCATTAAAGGATCGACGTTGAATTCAAGGCCGCGTGTTTTGAATGCAAAGAAAATTATTGTTGAAAGAACGGAGTGGTCCGAGGGGAGTGAATTGAAAAAAGGCAATATAAAAGTACGTGTTATTTTTTACTATTGATTATGTATTTTTAAAAAATATTAAAATTAAAATAAGATTTTCAATGTTAGACGAAAAGATAATAACATTGTATAATATATGTGTATATATATATATGTTGTACATATATATTTGTGAATTTATACATATAAAGATATCATTATCAATGATGGCAAATGGTTATTACATTGGCATGATTTTGAATGAAAAAAATGTTAGAGCGTTTGTGTTTGGAATTGGCGGGAGAGAGAATATGGATGGAGGTGGGTTGAAGAAAGTGGTGATAAAGATTAATAAAAATAAGATTAAGTGTTAACAAAATATAAATTAAGGGGGTTTAGTGTTCAATTTTAAAAGTTTAGGGGGTTAAATGTAAAAAAATTGAATGGAAATATTAATGGTTTTAGCTCCAAGGTTAAAATTACTACATTTACAAAACTTTAGGAGAAGAATTGGGAAAATTAGAACATTCAGGGATGAAATTGATCAGAGGAGAAAACTCCAAGTTTTTTTTTTTTTTTTGGCCGAGTAACAATTACTAAATGTACATTATTCCCTCACGCTTGGTTCCAGTGGGTTTTTATTTGAGAGGAAAAAGAAGACTATGCCGGATTTGTGGTCGAAAGAATCCATTCTACCTATGACACCGATTAATTTAATTTAATTTTGTTTTAATTTAGATTTCTTTTTAAATTTGAAGTTCAACATGATCTTTGTATTAGTAAAAATGATTTTAACCGATCATTCTATCAATATTTTTTTTTTCCCTTTTTCTTTTAAGTTGGGTGACTTGATAAGAGTATTAATGTGTTTGGTATAATTTCAATCGAACAATATTCAGTTTCGCTATGAGAGTGATCATTTCGTTGCTTAAAAAGTCCGCATGTATCTTCAAATTTCGTTTCGTGTTCGTGTATTTGTTTGATTTTCCGGTGCTTAAAAAGTCTGCAGATATTTTCAAGATGAAAATGACGTTTTGGGGTTACAATATGATTTCTTTTTCAAGCTTAAAAATGTAATTATTGATACCGAATATAACACTAAAATTAGCACACTTAATGTCATTTTTAAAAGGAAAAAAAAATCCTCATTTTTGAAATTGGTATTGCAAATGCTGTGGTGATAATGATACCATTTTCACCATTAAAAATGACACATTTAATGCCGTTTCAATTTTTTTTTTTATCATTTTTGAAAGTGGTATTGCATATGCCGTTTTTAGCACTGAAAGTGGTAATGATAATTGTATTTTCACAATTAAAAAGGCACACCTAATGTTGTTTATATAATAAATATATATATATTTTACCTTTTGAAAGTGGTATTGCAAATGCCCGTTTTCAAAAATTAAAATTGGTGTTGATGATGTTGTTTTTACCAGATAAAAACGACACATTTAATACTGCTTTCAAAAAAAAAAAAAGAAGAAGAAGAAGAAAAAGCTCATTTTTGAAAATGGTAATAAAGATGTCGTTTTCACCGGACAAAAATAGTATTGTTAATGTCACTTTTAAAAACACATGAAATTAGAAATAAAAGTAGATAGAGTATTATTTAAGGAAGTAAGATTTAAGAAAGCACATTAATAAAAAAAAGAAAGAAAGTCGAAGTTAATTCTTGGGCTTGCTAGCTTGTGTCAGACAGTTAGATGTCTAGCCGCGTAAAAGTCAAGGTGTGGCTTGAAACTTGAAGCTAAACAGCAGCTACATTTTGGATAGAGTTTAAGAGTGGCAAATTTGGATTTGCATAAAGGGGTTTCTCCCGTACTCCTTTCTACTTTTCTTTATTCAAGACATTAGTTAAATTACAGGTTGTGTCTAATGGTTTAATTATTATTGAGTTCGAGTTATGGAGTTCATTAAGGGTGTGTTAGGCTATGTAGTTTTAGAATTCTATTAGAATTGTAATTCTATAGTATTACAATTCCAAGAATTGCAATACCATTGAATTATAATACCATTGTTTGGATTGCACGTAGTTTTCATTTGAAATTCTAATAGAATTTAAAATTTATTTATTTGACTAAATTATAGAATTCATTTAAAATTCCAAATAGATAATAAGGAGGTGATAGCATAAGTTCATTTAATATATATACAACTTTGTATATATATACATTGTGTATATACATATACATTATATTTAATGTATACGTATATATATACACGTGTACATGTAAAAAAAAATTATAACGAGAAAGAAGAAATAAGTGAGGTGAGAGTTGTAAGTGTACATATGTAATTTATATATATATATATATATATATGTATGTATGTGTCTAGCTGCATTTTTTTTTTGTTTGGTTTGTGAAACAAGGGGCGTGAACTGTGAAGGAGTGGGGTGGCGTGGGGTGAGGTGAGGTGAGAGGTGTATGATATGAGTGGTAATGGTGAATTTTTTTTATTTTTTTTTTGAATTCAATAGAAATTGGAATTAGAAAACTCTATTATTTTTATGGAATTCAATCCTTTAGAATTTGTGGTTTTGAAATTCTAGTAGAATTCCAAAACTATAACTTTTAACCTATCCAAATAATAGAATTCTAAAACTATCCTTCAATTCCAATTCTATAGTATAAAATTGGGGTTGCCAAACACACCCTAAGAGTCTTTTGTGTTGATTTTCGGCAACAACAAAAAAATTGTAACTAACGATAGTCTCAGATCTATGAAGTGTGAGTGAGTGAAAAAGTTAATCCAACCACTTCATGGCATAAATAAAAATAAAGAAACTAGTAAATTAGTAGGACTAACCACTTAGCTTCTGATTTGTTATTTGCTCCATAAGGTTTTCCTTTTAACACGTGTCTTGCCATTTTTGACTTAAAAGAGATATTGTTAAATCCGATTCATTAACATTAAAATAATGGGATTAATTTTAAATGCATCCCAAAATTATAATCAGCATTAATTATCACCGTGATCCAAATGCTTTGTCTTATTTCCTAATTTCTACATCTTCCACTAACACGACCAAAAGTATAAAACCATATATTTTAGACAGGTTGTGATTAAGCACTGCATTTGTAATTCATAGTGGGTTGGTTTGTTAATATTTCTTTGTATAGTACACTTTGTGGGTTTGTCGTAGACCCCAACTAGTTCTTCATGTGATAAGTGCGGCAACTGTCAATTTTACATAAACAACGCTGAGTTTCTCTAACAGGCTCTATAAAAACACTTTTTAAATTTGAATTTTGCTGATTTATGTATGAGTTGGTTTAGTTGCGTTAATTATTTTATTTATAATTATTTAATTATAAATTAATAAATTGTAAATGTTTTCATTTTAACAAAATAAATTATGGTATAATTTTTTCCGCATGAACTTATATGATAGTTATAAGTTATGTAATTTCAATTAAATCAATCTTTACGTTTTATTATTTAATATCTTAAACATTAATTTAATTATTCGTTTGGTTCGAGTTTTGAGAATGGAATGAGCATTCTACATTTCTGGAAAGCTTTTTTCTTGGCATTTATGATGCATTGACAACGTTTGGTTCGAACAAGAATTCTTTTTTACTGAAACGTAAACTTACATCTTTATATTTGGTTCAAACAATAATATGAATGAAATAAGCATGAACTACCAAAATGTTATTCATTTTATAAAATTAAAAGAAAAGTCCTAATAATTTTAGTATTTTACAAAGGTAAAAAACTTGAGTTTTTATTGTTAAAAATTGTGAAAAGTCATCATATGTATTTAATAATAATAATAATAACAATAATAATAAAATTTACAGTTTAAAGTTTAAAAACATTTTTTTTTCTTTTAAAGATAATATAAATGAAAAAAAGTTGTCTTAGTAAGTAAAAAAGATATTTTGGTCTTAAAAAAGAAATCTTAGGAGAAAATTTAGTAGATAATACCTATGGGAATCCTCTATTCCCATCCATTTAAGAGGGAGAACCTAGAAGGAATACACTATTCCTGGAATGATGTATTCGTATCTTAAAACTCGAACCAAACATCAGAATCCTTTTGGAATGGATTGTATCATTCTGGGAATGATTTAAAACTCGATCCAAACAAGCCATAAGTTTATGACGTTATATACTAGTTAATTTTTGTAATTAAGCACTCAAATTAAATAATTCATGAATTAAGCAATTTTAAATTATCCAATTCGTAATTGGAGGAGAACCAAACGAGCTCTTAGATTTTGAGAGTTCGTTTGGATCGAGTTTTGAAAATGAAATGGGCATTTTATATTCCTAAAAAACTTTTCTTTTGATATCTAGGATGCCTTACTAATATTTGGTTTGGATGGGAATGCTTCTTTCCTAGAACGTTGGATTCTATATTTGGTTGAAACAAGAATATGAATGAAATATGTGTGAATTATCAAAATGTTCTTCATTTTATAAAATTAAGAGACAAGTCTTAACAATTTTACAAATGTAAAATTTAAGTTTTTATTGTTAAGAACTGTGAAAAGTCGTTGCATGTATTTGATAAAAAAAATTAATAACATTTTTTTTTTGTTTTAGAAACAATATAAATGACTTTCTTGTGTCTCGGTAAGTAAAAGGAATTCTTTGGTGTTAAAGACAAAATCTAAAAGAAAATACCTAAAGTAATTCTCTATTTCCATCAATTTAAGAGGAAGAACTTTGAAGGCATACTACATTCCTGTAATGATGCATTCTTAGGCAAAAACCCTAACCAACTATCGGAATTTTTTGGAGTGCAATGTAGCCTTTTTAAAATGATTTAAAATTCAAGCCAAACGAGTCCTGGAGGATTTATTTTTTACATACTCCAAGAAGACTCTTCAATAAGATCATTTTCTTAATACTTGTAAAGTGATAATTCTCTCTTCAAAATTTGTATAATGGTGTGGAGTTTTGAAGGAGCCTATTCGAGCATGACGTGGCTCTTCAAATACTAATTCATGTAGAACTTGAAGATACTCTTATATTACGCTTAGCCAGCAAGTTAATGTTGCAACATAAAACCATTAAATTCTTCTTTGGTTCAAATTTTTGTTTATTCCCTAAAATCTTAAATTAGTAAATTTCTATTACAAGTTTTTTATAGTTCATATTAAAGAGATTAGAATTATAAGTTGATAAAACTCATACTTTTCATGTGAAATTATTATTTCAAATTACAAATAAATAAAAACTTGAACCAAACGAACACTATATGTACAAAACTTTTCTTTGTGTCTCCGTATTTTTTTGATTTAGATTTTCTAAAAAACATTTTTTTATATAGAAATGCTATTCAGGGATAAAAGTAAATAATTAATTTTACTTTTTCTAATTGATTTTCTTTCCTAATATTAAATGAAGATCTCTCTGTTTTGGGTTGGCATATCCCCCGGAAAGAAGCGGTTTGCATATCCCTATGAAGGCAATTCCAAAAACTATAGTTTATATAAGAACGTTCTTCGACGACAGTAGTGTAGATTCTTATTTTATGTAATATATATACAATTTGTACTAAATTATCTTCAACATTTTTTAAGATAATTGGATACGTAGAATTTATATAAAAATGTAGTGTAAAATACACAACATATTTAATCTATCATATCGACTTTCTCTCTCTACTATATTTTTATAAAACTTTAAATTGTAATAATTTTTAATAAAAGATATAGATTTTAATAAAAAATTATATATTTGAAATATACTCATCAGACGAATAAAACAAGATCTATTATTTATAAAAAAAATAGTAAAAAATAATGAAAAATTATACCAAAGCATTTAATATGTGTCATCTTATTGGTTTTTTAAAATTTTTACACAAGATTTATAAATGTATTATTAGAGCATATTTTTTTAGACTTTACATTTTATACAAAAATAAATTGACACATAAGATTTACACGTTATTTTATACCCTAACATTCGAAAGGTTTAACTCAATCATCCCAACAAGTATTGATAAAAGAATAAGCAAGCTACTTTTAATATTGTTCAATAGTTGTACACAACAATGTTACTCCTTATAACATCAGCATTGATGCAACATTAAGGCTTTTCTGCATCACATCTCAATCTAAAGACCTTTTTTTTTTTTGGATGAAATCTAACCACGTTTTAGACATAAAAATTGGTGAATGATGAGGAGTCATTGTATGTTATACTCTAGTTTTGTCAATGATTTAGTTTTATTGTACCACCTTTTGTTAAGGTTGACTTCCAGTTGTATTGTATCACCAACCAAAGAGAACGACTAGTAGTAATATAATAACTAGTTTGTTTGGCGTATCATCATGATTTAATACTCTTAGCTCTAATTGAAACGATTTCAATAATTTTTTCGTAATAAACAAATTATTATATAAAACAACTAGACTGCAGGCTCGCTACAGGAAAAAAACTCACCAACAAATCTAGCTTATTATTATTATTATTATTGTATATATATATATATATAACCTTGCAAAAGCTATATCTGCATATAAGACACTATTTGTGTAACTACGAAATGAGAAATTTTGGTTGCAAAAGTTCTCCTAAAATCTTTTCACTAAAATTCCTCACCTAACAATATCTTCCTCAGGCGGGCCTTTTAATTTGTTTCAAAAGAGGGCTAGTACCTAGCTTTTGATTCATATTTCATAAAAGTCGAAGTAGAGTTATTTGGTTTCCCTGCTGATCCTGCCAAGCTCATGCACTTCATTACTTCTGATTTCGTTGGATGGTGGGGACAGCGAGAATCGGAAATAAGGGAGAAAAAGTGATAGAACAATGTAAAATCAGTAAGTGGAGTAAACTAAAAAGGTAAAAATGCATTATCAAAGTTACGATTTAGAATTTAGGTCTAATCTCAATCTATTTCGTAATATTATTCTTTAAGAGAGTGACATTTCAGCATTATAATATTATATTATGAAAATAGCAACCCACAAATTTTTTCATAGAAATGGACCACTATATCCCCCCCCCCCAACAACCCAATTGGCTCTCTGGTCTACCATTCCTCATTTATCTTCTACAAAAAGGAGAGACCCTTTTGAAAGAACTGATCTTGAAAATCAATACAAAAGTAAAAGCTCCCGATATTTACACTCCAAACAATCTTCTCCTATCTCTCTCTGTCTGACAGAAACTTAATTTTGGTGCTCATGTTTTTCACAAAGAATCATTAAGTTCTTTCAACTCTCTGTTCCCCTCTCTTCCAATTTAGAAATTCAGGTTCTTTCCTTTATATTTTATTCAGAACACTGAACAAATTAAGTAATGCTTGCACTTCTTTTTTTTTTTTCCTTTCAACTTTGTTTTTCTAACACTTTTTTCTTGCTAAAAGCCGCCGGCCTTAGAGGATTGAGCTGTAGATATAAATGTGCCATCTCATTTTCTTTTTCAGTCAATTACAGATAACAAAGAAAGAGGAGAGATGGAGGTAGAGAGAGAGGCTGGGCGCAGAAGCAGGAGCATAAGCAGAAGTATGAGCAGGAATAGTTGGAGAATGGAAGATGTTTTTGCAATGGGAAGTACACCACAGAGCAGAAGAATGAGTCGTGCTGAAGAAGATGAAGAAGCATTAAGATGGGCAGCTCTTGAGAAGTTACCTACTTATGATCGCTTAAGAACAAGCATCGTCAAATCTTATTTAGAGACTAGTAACAATAATACTGCTACTACTATTCTTAATGGTGTTCGCAACAGAGAGGAGGTACATACGGAGGTTGATGTACGAAAACTTGACATGAATGATCGACAACAATTCATCGATAGGCTCTTTAAGGTTGCAGAGGAAGATAATGAGAAGTTCTTGAGTAAGTTCAGGAATCGTATTGATAAGTAAGTCAAACTTTTTTCTTTATTCTCAAACAAACACTATTTCCTCTCTTCTTTTTTTCCTACTCCCAAAAACTACTTTTGTATGATCATTTATTTGGAATTAGTATTAAGGACTAATACCTTGGTTGGTTGCATTGTGGAAATTAACCTAGATTTACTAATTTTACAACAAATAATCTTAAAAAATTTATTCTGTAACGACTTTCCTTCTGGGTGCAATTTTAGGAATATGCAAAAAAATTGCTCTGTTTAGAGTGTTGTTAGATACAATGGGATATTTGCAAGTTACATCCATAGGTTTTAATAAGTTTGCCCAAATCTCCCTTGAACTTTTAAGTGAAATTAAGGAGTTGAGGCACTTGATCAAAATAATTTACCAAAAGACGCAAAAAGGGAAGTATTTAAATAAAGTCAATTAGCCTTTTTACCAACGATTTTTTTTTTTTAATGCTTCTGTTTATTTCAAAACACTGAATCATATTTTCCCATGTTTTTCTTCTTTTCTACACTTTACTTATTATCACTGGGGCCACCTGACCAGACGAACCACCCAGGACAATTAGTAAATCATGTTCTGTTGAACAATGTTACATCACCAACTACAAATATTGTTTGATTCTTTGACCATTGCTCTGCTTTTACCTTTCTATTTTATCATTAAAAACAAACAAGAAAGCTTAAACGAGACTTTTCCTAGCAGCTGTTTTGATCTGTAAGGAATCAACTATATATATATATGGATATATGTACAAATGTATATTCATACACCTCTGTGTGTGTGTTTATATATATATATTATAATTTTGGCAAAGGAATCCGAGATGACTTGCAAGCTTTTGTCTTTATTTACCTTTAAAATAGTGATTAGTAATCTCTCACATAAATTGATTAAACGAACCAAAACCAACCTAGAACAGTTGAGCTAAATTATCAATTATCCCCAAAATTTTCAGGATATTTAAGTCTAAATAAAGTAATTACATATTGCAACCCATAATTATCATAAAATTAATCAAAGTTAGTAATTAAGTATGAAGACCCGTTGATAAGTATTCTATAAGCACGCATTAACATGAACAGTTAATTATTTCTTAACTACTTTACTTGTGGTGCCAAGGTTGGGATCAACTTGGCAACTGTAGAAGTTAGGGTTAAATGCAAAATGAACCGTTAATTATTTCTTAACTACTTTACTTGTGATGCCAGGGTTGGGATCAACTTGGCAACTGTAGAAGTTAGGTTTGAGCATTTAACCGTCGAAGCTGATTGTTACATTGGCGATAGGGCTCTACCTACACTACCGAACGTAGCCCGAAACATTGCTGAGTTGGCTTTGGGTTGTCTTGGGGTTAGATTAACCCAGACAACGAAACTCAGGATTTTAAAAGATGCATCTGGCATTATAAAACCATCAAGGTACATTCATTGAATTTGAGTTTACCATTATTATTTATATATAGCATTAAATTTAATGTAACCTTTTAACTCTACCTTCTGTATATAGGATGACTCTTCTATTAGGACCACCATCCTCAGGGAAGACAACCCTTTTGTTGGCTCTGGCTGGAAAGTTGGACCCTAGCCTAAAGGTCAGCTAGAAACTCTTCTTCGTGACTAAATGACAGAATTGAAAGCTTTGACTTGAATAAATTCAGTATATAAACATACAAACTATGTTTACATATATAACTAAACGTGAAAAACAGGTAAAAGGAGTTGTCACTTACAACGGACATAGGCTCAATGAATTCGTGCCACAAAAGACATCGGCATACGTTAGCCAAAACGATGTTCACATAGGAGAAATGACGGTGAAAGAAACACTAGATTTTTCGGCAAGGTGCCAAGGGGTTGGATCTCGATATGGTACTCAATCAAACCACCAAAACCTCACTAAAATATCTGCATTGATTGCTTGGCACAATATTTTGCAATTATTATTAATTGATTATGGAAGAATAAATTGTAGAACTCCTTACCGAGTTAGCAAGGAGGGAAAGCGCAAAGGGGATTTTTCCTGAAGCTGAGGTTGATCTGTTCATGAAGGTAAAAGACCAAAATTGCATAATGTACGGGCGCCTTTATAACCTTATTGACCAAGTATTGTCGTACTATTGCATTTGATTTATAACCTTATTGACCAAGTATTGTCACACTATTGCATTTGATTTGAAACTTTTTACTCGTTAATGTACAGGCAACTGCAGTGGAAGGAATTGAGAGTAGTCTAATTACTGACTACACTCTAAGAGTAAGTTCAGGACATTTCTTTACCCTAATTCTAATAGTGCATAAAAAATTTCCTTTTTCCGATTCATAGAAGTCACTAGCAGGCCTTGAGTGTTTTTTTCTTCTGTCTTCTTGGTAGTACTTTTAGTTTGGACTTATTGGCCCAAATTATGGGCCCAATCCTACTTTGTTGTCCTCCTATAACTAATTTACTGATGTTCCCCAAAGTAGTTTTCAGATTACAAATTTATCGTACAGTTAAGAGTTAACCTCTGGCCCTAATTTGGTGTTATTCTGGTATATTAAACATACACAGATATTGGGACTGGACATATGCAGGGACACCATCGTTGGGGATGAAATGCAACGAGGGATATCGGGAGGACAGAGAAAGCGAGTAACCACAGGTAATAATAAACATTAAAAGTTAATTTGTCATCTCTAATAACTAAAAAGTACCTAAAAGTAGAAACAAATAAAATAGAACCAAGTTAGAACCAGTTTGGTGGCATGTCACATGTGTGTTATTTCTTTACAAAATAGTTAACTGTTAATTTCACGGTAATCTAAATAATGCGCTTAAACATTTTATCTCCTAATTCTGGATAATGTAATTTGAAGCACTTTCATAAATCTCCTTATTTATCTAATAATCAATTACACTGTATTTACTTCACATTTGGTTGATTTTTACAACTAAACACTCTTCACGAATTTGGAATAATAATTGTGTATGAATACAGATACTTACCTCTGAATCTGATTGTGCCATGCATGGATTCACATGTTTTTACGTAGGCGAGATGATTGTTGGACCCACCAAAACACTGTTTATGGACGAGATATCAACGGGACTTGACAGCTCCACAACATTCCAGATAGTGAAGTGCTTGCACCAGATCGTGCACTTCACTGAGGCCACCATCTTCATGTCCCTCCTCCAGCCTGCCCCCGAGACATTCAATCTATTTGATGACATCATCCTCCTATCGGAAGGCCAGATCGTTTATCAGGGTCCGCGAGACAACATAGTTGAGTTCTTTGAGAGCTGCGGCTTCAAGTGTCCAGAGCGAAAGGGAACCGCTGACTTCTTGCAGGAGGTAAGCACACCAATGGCCCATCTTATTATGGTTACTAGATGGCCCTATCATGTAACCTGTTAGAATTTAATGGTCTTCAAACTACAGACCAAATTCTTTATATATCATTTAACAAACGAGGAAAATTTTCAGTCAGTGTGTCCTTTTTTGGGGAAAAAAACTACAATACCGTTGCCATAGGAATACATATTAAGTGGAATTTAATTTCTAAGATACCAATAATATTCTTGCTGACTGCCTACTGACCGAGAAAAATATTTAGCGAGTGTCATGGTACTGTGTTGTAATGATCCTTTAGATACGGGAGGTATGTTGCTAATGAGTAAATACTCCCATGGTCCCAAATTAGGAGTCTCTATTAGACTCTCAATTTTTAAGACAAAATACATTATTTTCAACAGTCAATGTCAAGAATAAAACATAATAACTGTAGCGAGAATGGTAAATGGATACATCCCAATAAGGAAATTAATGTCATAATTTGATACATCCCGCAGAGGAAAGGTGGACTCGTTTGAAAATATAAATTTTACAGAACACAAAGCTAACATATACATCATTTTGCAAAGCACTAAAATTTCAAGTGGCCATTAGCAATGCCCAAATATGCCCCTGGAAAAAGGACCGCTACAAAAAGTAAAGTACAAGACTAACAAAGTAATAAATATAGGTGGCTGCTATTTGCACACCATTTTTTACTTGGTTTTTACTCCACTTTTCATTCGCCTGATGACAAGCGAGTAAATGCATGTTATTTGCCCGATGACAAGCAAGTAAAAGCTTGAAAATGCCTTACTGGCTTGTCATCGGGATATGTAGGCATATACTCCCTTGTCATCGGGTGATGAAAAATGGAGTGTTACCAAGCGTTTTGTGGAGTGCAAATAACGGCTACCTAAATATAATTTAACAATTCTAATGTTCACAGGTTACCTCAAGGAAGGATCAAGAGCAATACTGGGCAGACAGAAACAAACCATACATATACATATCAGTCTCCCAATTCGCAGATAGATTCAAACATTTCCATGTAGGCCTCAGGCTTGAGAACGAGCTCTCAGTACCCTACGACAAAGCCCGAAACCATGAAGCTGCTCTTGTCTTCAAAAAATACTCAGTCCCCATAAGGAAGCTGCTCAAGGCCTCGTTCGACAAGGAATGGCTACTGACAAAAAGAAACGCTTTCATCTATGTTTTCAAGACGGTCCAAATCATAATCATGGCAATCATTGCATCAACGGTGTTTCTGAGGACTGAAATGCACACTAGGAATGAAGAAGATGGGGCCGTCTACATTGGTGCACTTATATTCACCATGATCATCAACATGTTCAATGGCTTTGCCGAACTTCCGCTTACCATGCAGAGACTTCCTATATTTTTCAAGCACAGGGACCTTCTCTTCCATCCAACTTGGACTTTCACTCTCCCTAATTTCCTGCTTCGAGTACCGATCTCCATGCTAGAGTCTATTGTTTGGACAATCATGACGTATTACACTATCGGATTTGCACCAGAAGCCAGCACGTAAATTCACTAATTTTCACCTTTTTATTCTTCGTAAGAGCTGTGAACTTAGAGCTAAGAACGAACGCCCAGTTGAATAGCATGTAAAATGAAAAGTTAGGGTCTGTCTAATTGCAAAAACAATAAATATAAATATTTATGTGAAGTTGGAAAAAGAAACTAGTGATTTGGTGAGATGTTCCTCATCTTTTCATTTACTTTTCATGGAAATTTTTTCTTACCCACAACCCAAATAATTAGAATTCAAAATGTAAAACTGAATAAGTAATAAAACATCTCACCAAATCACTCATCCAATTTTCAAACTTCTCAGAAAATATATATATATATATATTTTTACAATTGTTTCATTTTCCAACTTTGCAATCAAATAAGTTGTGCCATAAGGTGTATCAGTTTGGACATACATACATATACATATATATATACAGATACTGCTAAACATAACCTTGGGAATCATTCACCTGCTCTAACAAGCCTGGATACCCTGAGTTACACAAAAAATATATATATATGTATATATAACATAGTTATGCAGTACTAAAATTTTCTAAGAGATTGTTCGTACCTGGGCCAGTTTGACTAATCATGCAATCTATTCCTCTTATTATCAGGTTCTTCAAGCATCTACTGTTGGTATTTCTGATCCAGCAAATGGCTTCTGCCATGTTTAGGTTCATTGTTGGAGTTTGCAGGAACGTGATCATCGCGAACACTGGTGGATCTCTCACTGTCTTCCTTGTATTTCTTCTGGGCGGTTTCATCCTTCCTAAAGGTTGGTTAAAGCACAATTCCCCACAAAATATAGTAAATATGTAAAGGAATAAAATAGAATTACACTCTTGGACTTTGTGTACAAAAAAGAATTATACAAGACATCTCCACGTCAATATCCATTACCTTTTTCATATGTTTATTGGCCTAATTCACTTGAGTATCTCAGGATTGAGAGAATTTTTTCCCTTGTGACAGGTCAAATTCCAAAGTGGTGGGAGTGGGGTTATTGGGTTTCACCCATGAGTTATGGCTTCAAAGCCATGGCTGTAAATGAGATGTCTGCTCCAAGGTGGATGAACAAATTGGTATTCAACTCATGCTATTCTTCCCTTCTTGTTTTATTGTGTTATTATTCCCATCCTAAAAGGTTAAGTTATGAATAAATCCGTAAAAGAATTACCAGCGGATTAAAGATAGATATAGTATTGTTTCAAAGAAAAATCCAATTTCATAGGAAAGTTTCAATTGATTACAGGCTTCGGACAATGTCACTAGACTGGGTGTTGCAGTGTTAAGGAACTTTGATGTCCCTACTGATAGAAACTGGGTTTGGATCGGCGCCGCTGCTCTTTTCGGTTTTGCAGTTCTCTTTAACATTCTTTTCACCCTTGTGCTCATGTATCTAAACCGTAAGTTTTAACTTTGTGTTTGAGGTGAAATAATATATTTCCCTCTTCACTACAGTAGTAAATCTTTTGATACCTTCTGTTTGATAAATTAGCTCTCGGAAGGCCACAAGCGATAATATCCAAAGAGACGGCTAGAGAGTTGGAAGTCGATAAGGAAGAAACAAAAGAACCAAGACTCGGATCAACCAGTTCAAAGATAGATTCACTCCCTCGATCCTTTTCTGCTGGAAACAATTCAAGTACACATAATTTATAAATTAGAATCACTAATTTTCCTACAAATTTCATATTTCCTCACACATAATCGATTTTCTAGGACAAATGGCAAACCGACAAATGAGCAGTATATCCAATACCAATGGAAATGAAGGTTCAGGTCTTGACGCTGCAAAAGGTGTTGCTCCCAAGAGAGGAATGGTGCTTCCATTCTTTCCTCTTGCCATGTCCTTTGACAGCGTAAATTACTTTGTGGATATGCCCCTGGTGAGAATAACTCTTCTTCTATCCACTCATTTCTCCTAGAATGCCACATAGTAATTGTCTTATTAAGAGAATCTCCAATGCAAGAGGATTGATATGTCCAGACTAGTTGGCATGTCACACACCAAAAATATAAATTACCTTTGTCAACACTAATTTTTCAATAAGAAACTGGCTATATCACAGGAAATGAAGGAACAAGGAGTGACAGAGGATAAGCTCCAGTTACTCCGGGAAGTAACAGGTGTATTTAGGCCCGGAGTGCTGACTGCACTGATGGGCGTCAGCGGGGCTGGAAAGACAACATTAATGGACGTTCTAGCAGGAAGAAAGACCGGAGGTTACATTGAAGGGGAGATTAGAATTTCTGGATTTCCCAAGAAACAAGAAACCTTTGCTAGAATTTCTGGATACTGTGAACAAAATGATATCCACTCACCCCAAGTTACTGTCCGTGAATCTTTGATTTACTCGGCTTTCCTTCGGCTCTCTAAAGAAATTAACAAGGACCAAAAGATGGTTAGAAAACAATATTTTATATCAATCCATTTAACATTACACAAGCTAGAAGTTTTAAGAAATAAAGCTCTTTCTTCTGGTTTTCTTTTCCAGATTTTTGTGGATGAAGTGATGGATCTAGTTGAACTAGACAATCTCAAGGATGCTATTGTGGGGCTTCCTGGAATTACTGGTTTGTCAACAGAACAGAGAAAGAGATTGACAATAGCAGTTGAGCTTGTTGCTAATCCATCAATCATATTCATGGATGAACCTACTTCTGGTCTTGATGCAAGAGCAGCCGCCATTGTTATGAGGACTGTGAGAAATACAGTGGACACAGGGAGAACTGTTGTTTGCACAATTCATCAGCCCAGCATTGACATCTTTGAGGCCTTTGATGAGGTAAAGCACTACTAAACAAGCGCACACACAGACACCCCCAAAAAATTAAAAAATAAATCTACTATCTCACCCCTTTTCAATCACTACATTGTTTCATATGATGCATCAGTTGCTACTGATGAAAAGAGGAGGACAAGTGATCTACTCAGGACCGTTGGGCAGGAATTCTCACAAAGTTATTGAATATTTTCAGGTGTCTTACCTTTCCTGGTACCTTCTCTTTCATTTAAAAGAGGAACATAATAAAGATTTCGCCATATATTTCAGGCAATTCCGGGGGTCCCAGAAATTAGAGAAAAATACAATCCAGCAACATGGATGTTAGAAGTCAGTTCAATTGCTGCAGAAGCTCGTCTTGAAATTGATTTTGCCAAACATTATAATTCGTCAACCTTGTATCAGTAAGTTGAAAATTTAGTAACGTTCTACATGAGTATTTGAAGTGAAGTGTTTCAAGCTAATACATGTGATTATGTGCAGAAGGAACAAGGCTCTAGTGAAGGATTTGAGCACTCCTACCACGACAAAAGACCTTTATTTTCCTACACAGTACTCGGAGTCCACATGGGGGCAATTCAAGTCTTGCCTATGGAAACAATGGTTGACTTATTGGAGAAGTCCCGAGTATAACCTTGTAAGATACTGCTTCACCTTGGTTTGTGGAGTCCTGGTAGGGACAATTTTCTGGAAAATTGGCGAAAAAAGGTTTGTTTTTGTTTGCTACTTATTCTGAAACAATTTCCAACAGAACTCAAAGGTCATAACAAATTCTTTGTTTAATATTCTATGGTTCAGGGAAAGCAGCTCTGACTTGATCACAATCATTGGGGCCATGTATGCCTCTGTATTATTTATTGGAATAAGTAACTGCTCGACTGTACAGCCAATGGTAGCCACCGAAAGAACAGTATTTTACAGGGAAAGAGCTGCAGGGATGTACTCTGCGTTACCATATGCTATGGCACAGGTTAGATAGACTGGTCCCAACTCATACAGATATCATCATACACATGTGTTGACATCATATTTTAGTTAGAAGTTCAATATACATTTTTGTTTATTTCAATTTGTGTTCAATGCTGAAAAAAGATACCTGTGAATGGGCCAACTCTAGGTTCAGAACTTGCATTCAAAATCTTATTACCATGTTTTCTGCTATTTGGCATGCAGGTATTTGCGGAGATACCATATGTATTTTTCCAAACAACATATTATACTCTTATAGTATATGCCATGGTGAGCTTCGAGTGGAGAGCAGCTAAATTCTTTTGGTTCTTCTTCATCAACTTCTTCTCTTTTCTCTACTTCACATACTACGGGATGATGACAGTTTCCATCACACCAAACCATCAATTAGCATCAATCTTTGCAGCTGCTTTCTATTCGCTCTTCAATCTTTTCTCCGGTTTCTTCATCCCTAGACCGGTAAATTTCTCATTTTACAATTTACATTTGCAATAAATAATCTTATTACCTTACTTATTTCGTTTTTCTTCCCCATCTCTGAAAATTCAGAAAATTCCAAAGTGGTGGGTATGGTATTATTGGATTTGCCCAGTGGCATGGACTGTTTATGGATCGATTGTGTCACAATATGGTGATGTGGAAGACACCATTAGAGTGCCGGGGATGATGTCTGATCCAACCATTAAATGGTATGTGGAACACCATTTTGGATATGACCCCAACTTTATGGGAACGGTTGCAGTGGTTTTGGTGGGTTTCACTGTCTTCTTTGCATTCATGTATGCCCTCTGCTTAAAGCGATTAAACTTCCAAACAAGGTAGAGTTGATCTTCCACCAAGTGTGGTTTGCCCATATACGTGTATATATTTAAAAGCCAACCAAGAATTAAAAATGAAGATGAACTGTACAATAATTATGTGATAACGCAGGATAAAAAATTGTTGTTGCAATAACATTGTGGATATTAATTTATGCTACTATGTAGACTTATTAAGTTTTGAGGGTTAAATTATGTAAATGATTCACGGGAACTCCACCGTATAAAACTTTCTTTCCAAAAAGATAAGTGGAAAGATAAGGAGGTGCATTATGTAAGTCAAATTTTTTGTAGAAGCCCGCTGGTTTTCATCCAAATGCTCTTTTACACGTGTTTTAGTTTCCCTTCCATTTATTTTTCTCGATCACTGGTCCAGAAGGGGTGGAGGGCTCCTGGAGGGGAGGGGAGGGAAAGGGAAGCACAAAGCGAAAAAGGTCTAAGGCTTTTATGCTAAATATATTATAAAATAAGGGGTAACATATAACTATTTCCATAGAATAAGATAGGTAAATATTATTTATATTACTCATTAAAAAAATATATATATATATATATTTCTATAATAAGAATATGTATATTTTAAATATTAAGGTGGGCATAATCATTTTGCACCTATGCCCCTTCCATTTCAAAAATGTTTTCTTTAAATAAGTAATTTTTGAACTACAATTATAAAACATTTGACTAGTGTGCGTATTTTTTTTAATTCAATCTTGATTACATCGATGGAAGAGAGGAATTCAAATTGAGAGGCTCTTTAAAAGGAATGGTGATGGATGCTAAGTTAGCCTTAATGGTAAAGTGTGCGCTTTTGAAATATATGCGTAATTATAAACCGGAAGCTACCTTTAACAATTATGACACGAAAAGTTTGGAGCTTTTTTTAAAAAATAAATAAATAAAAATAATGGGATTTGAACCAGCAAGAGATTGGAAAGAATTAAGATACTTGACATTAGGTTACTTCATCATCCATTTTAAGTTTTCAATTTACTTTAGAAATACGCGTAGACATGTATCATTTGTGCTGAGTGTTTAGTAACAATAAAAATAGAATAGGCAACACGTGCAATATGTGTACAATACGATAATAATATTTATATAATCATTGAAAGGTACTTAGGTTGTGTCAAAAAGAAAATTGAAACTCTTATTTGTAAAGTAAGACTTATGTACATTCAAAAAGATATTGTATCACTCATAAAATCATTCTACTCAAGTACATCTAACATGTAGATTAAGGGTTTAGCCCGATAGTAAAGAAATGATATGTTTATTTGGCCAACTCTAGTTCGATCCCTGATCCCCTCCCCTTAAAGCCACTAGACCTATCCAACGTTTGTACCAAAAAAATACACCTAACACGTAAACTCATATTTTTTCTTTCACTAAAAAAATATATAAATATTACAAAGCAACTTTCAATAACTTAATAGTAAAGTGATAGTACTCATTGGTACAGAGATGTCAATGACCGTCCAATGGGTGTGATAATTGATGAATGTAGACAGATCTTGTAGCTTATGAATGGTTGTATCAAACATACTTGGAGTGAAGAAAATGCGTGCGCGGATATGCTTGCAAAAGTTGGTGGCGAGCATGAAGAAGCTCTTGTTGTGCTTAAAGAACCCTTTAATTTTATTAAAAACTTGATTTTTGCTGATTACGCAGGGGTTTATTATCCCAAGGTGTAGGTTTTTTTTTTTTGTTTTTTCCTTTCTCTTGTACCAAAAAATATATATATATATATATATATATTGGTAGTGACAAATATGAGGCTGTGGTAACCGAGTGTAGTTTTAAAGAATACGACGGGTGCTTCCACATAGACGTCGAATGGACCTCTATGATTTGTTATCGTCATTTCGACCCCATTTTTTGGCCGAACCAGGGGATCAATCTAATCCTTTTAGAGATGTTGTCTCTATGGGGTAATACCAAGCCTCCCATGGTATATTATATTACATATATATATATCAATACTTCATCTATTTGTACATATATAGACAGGTAGAGTGTCTAAATGGGTTAAATAAATATATTTATCAATTGAAAGCAATTTGAATACAGATGTCTTATTCGAGCATCTGACAGGATTTTTTTTTTCTATTTCCACCGTGGTTGGTAGAGGTGGCAAAATGGGCGGGTTTTTATTGAGCAATTCAATCCATTTGTTAAAAACTCAACCCGATCCAATAACTTATTAGGTTGCCCAATATCAAATACGACACACAAGTTTTCCAATTACAAAAATACCCATCAAAAACTGGAAAATTCCCCCTAGATAAGGACAACTTGGTCGGACAATAAGATTAGAGAAGAATGCGAAGCTCGAACTGGGGAAGTATGCACACTTTCTTGGATCTAGCTCGAGCTATAAGAGGAGTTAATTAAGCGACCAGAGAAAAAAAGAATTTGTTAGGACAAAAATGTCCTTCCCGAGTAGGAGTATTTTGTTTCATACAATTAGTGTGCGTCACATAATGTGCAAAAGAACAATTATTAATTAGTGTGTATATATATATATGTTTGTGTGTATGTGTATAGATATAATAATTGAAAAGAATGAGAGATGGTCACTTTGGACGGTTGGAATGAGTGGGTATAACGGTAGTCACTAACTTCTTTCATATATATATATATATATTTTAAATTTTAATATTAGACTAATGGGCCAACCCATTACAAACTCACTTCATTAATAACCCAACTTGTTTATGCCAATTCCGTCAAACGGGTTGGATTGAGTTGCGTTCAACTCGTTAAAAGGCCTACTTATTAGAACCTAGCCCGCCCATTTTATCTCCTCTAATGGTTGGGATAAAAAATGACCAAAGATTTTAAGCTTCTTTCATTGAAAAAAGAGAAATATTATTAGGTACCAACTTAATTTTACATCTTTTTGTGCTCAAGTATATGTCTACATGTAAGTGTATATCTACATTTTTATGTCATTACTCAACATGGTTATATTAATTCTTAATATATCTGAAGGAACAAAATTGTATTTTAATATATCTACTAAAAATGTTAATTTTTAATATATCTGCCCAAGGGAAAAAAAACATTTTAAATATCTCCTTGATTCTGGAAATGTTAAATTCTTTTTTTAAGGATACTTCAATTACAAAAATTTGAATTCATTTTATTTTCTCTGTTTTGAATTAAAAAAAAAGTTACTTAAGATTTTTAAATATTTCTTGATTTTTGAAATGCTAAACTCTCGGTGGATAATAATTCTGAATTAAAAAGTCAACCAGGTGTGTTCTCAAAAATCTGCAGAGTTATTATAAAACTAAAAAAAGATTAAATTCATAATTATCCATCCATTTGGACTAATTAATAATTCCAAACAATCCAAATTTCCTGAGCTAGAAACAAAAACCTCGGGTAATTTTGTTTCTATCCACCCCATTTAATCCACCCTTAATTTATGAAAATTTTGAACTAATATTACCATTTTCAAAATTGTGAAGTATATCCACCAATTAAAATTAATTTAGAATTGTATTAATTTAGATTTCTAATCAAAATATACTTCTATTTTATTTATTTTATATTTTCTTTTAGGGTACGTTTGGATTGCAAAATTGATTTAGCTTTAACACTCATAAATCTAAGATTTAAAAATTACATATATGAAAATACAATAATTTAAAATTTTGTGTTTGCTTAACAAATATAAGAAAATTGATTTCTAAATCCAAATATTATTCCGCTAAAATTTATATTTAGTTAATTAGTAAGCTACTTTTATTTTTGACACTATAGCGGAGATCAAGTTTATACAAAATTAACCCGTTTAACCTGACCTGACCCTATTATAATATATTCTTCCTTATAATATAGCGTAATTACCACGGGGAGAGAATAGGTCTAAGCATACATTATTTGCGACGGGATCAAATTTAAAAAAAAACAAAAAAAATCAAACCCGCACAGGGTTGGGTTTTGTTTATAAGCGTGCCGGGTTCATATAAACACGACCCCTTACCATCCTTGGTATTATTGTTATAATTAATATTACAATTATAGTTATAATAATAACAAATAATAATTCTTTTTAAATTTTTTTTAAAAACCCGCGAGTTTGGAATCCAGAAGTAACTGCCAAAATTTGAAAGTTACGACTTTAAGCTAAGTATCAAATCTCAAGATTTGAATATATTTATAAATCTAAAATAACAAAATATTTCTATTTGTATAACCACCAGTGTTATATTTTATTATTATTATTATTAACCAATTGCTGGTTTTATTATTTCTTACCATGTCAATCTTAACCTTAGCTACTTTTTATAACTCAGTTGCCAATCACTTTTTTTCGTTACCAATAATATCAAGTTTTGTGTGTTGCATAAACAAGAAAAAACTAACTTAGTTAAATGTAAAAAAAATAGAATTACTTTCTTAAATTATTAAATAGATTCACGGTTTAATTAGAATTGAAGGGGATAGAGAAGTGAGGATGACTCAAATTAGATGACTCCTATATTGAAAATAAAATTTAAACGTTTAGTTCCGTTTAGTTCGAGTTTTTAAATTTTGAATTTAAAATTTATAAGAGTTCTTTAAACTGTTTTTCAATTTGATTTGTGCATGGTACACAAACTTTAAAATTTTCAAAATATATATATATAAAAAAATCATTTCTTAAAGTTTTTTCTAGATTGCAAAGGAAAAAATAAAATATTCTTTTTACTTGATGAAAATTTTAAAATGGGTGGACTAAACATGAATTTTTTTTTAAAAAATCCAAAAATATTTTTAAAAAACACAATTAAACAACACGTGACGCCTATTGTCTGTTTGTAATTTTGACGTTTTAAAGTATTTCAATACTTTTATGATAATACTCTAACAAAAGAAGAAATTCTGAGCATATAAAATGTAATATTTTTATTTATTTAATTAAAGCGGATGTACTTATTAATCTAGTAGATTTTTTAATATTAATTCACTAATAAAATAATATTTCTAAAATTAAATCAATAATATTTTTTTTTTGTCAATCTGTCCACACTCGCCGATTAATTTAGTAAGCAATGTAGATTAACTTAACAATGCGAATTAACTGCAAGATATTGCGAATATAAACAAAATCACTTTAATTAGAAAGTGTAGTTTCAACTTTCAAGAGGTTGTCTATAACCCCTCCCTCAAGAACACCCAACACAAAAATTAAATAAGGTTGCATTCTTTTTCTTGAATATATATATATATTTTTGATACGCGTAAATAGCATTTATATCATATCAATAGCTAAAATGTCATAGATAAAATGGTGGGGGGGGGGGGGGGGGGAGAACATCCTCGAACTAGACAAAGAAACAGAAGCACGCACTAAGAAATGCGCCACTTGATTCGCTGATCTAAAAACAAAACGAGATAAAACTATTAAAATATCCTGAGATAGGATTTTGCAACCATGAATCACTAACCAATGTACGAGGAGTCCGGAAAGTCACCTCTTAGTGCCATAATTAAAAGCAATGAATCTAATTCAATACATACGTTGGCTAACCCCACGTTTTTTATCCACGAGAGAGCTTCACGGCAACATATAACTTTGGCTAGAAGGGGATCAGCTGGAGCCGAGACAGAACTATTCCGAGCATAAATAAAGTGTCCCGATGCGTCTCTCAGAATGAAGCCATAGCCTATCTTTCCTTAACTCGCAAAAACCGAGCCATCTATATTGCATTTAATACTTCTGGCACTTGGTTTCTGCCACTTAACTTCACCTTCGGCTACCAATGAATTAACTCTGTTGCTACGAAATTTCTATGCCATTTGCCATTGAGAGAGGTAGTTTAGCGCTGAGCCTATAATGCGTACTGCTAGAGCACTTTTCCCGTTCCAAACCAAGTCATTTCGGTTATTCCAAATTGCCCAAAGGATCATTGCTACTACACAAACATCATCCACTTTGAATTTGTCGCGAACAGCAATCTACCACTCAACAAATGAACATGCATTTAAAATAAAAGAACTAATACACGAACATGCCCAAACCGAGCTAGCAAGAAGGCATGAAACCATGTTGTGCAATGCTATTTCCTGATCAGAATTACACACAGGGCATACAGGATTAACCTCCACTTTCCTTGCTGCTATAGTCGGATTTAAAAGGAGTGAAAAGTTGCCATATAAAGCACTGGACTTTTGCCGGAATTTTGAGGCTCCATATATGGCTCCACCGAATATCGGGGGCATTAGGAACAAGTAGAGCAGAAGCTGGGTTACAGATTTTATAACCATCCTTCACCATGTATTATTTTAAAATCACATATCAATTCTTTATTCTTTTTATTTATGAGATTCTACATTTAAAATCTCGAGATTTTAAAATTTCTATATTTTTATTGTATTATTTTTAATTAAAATTTTTATCTCAAATTAATAGTCCAATATTTATATTGTAATGTTCCAATTTAAGATTTAATTTTAAATAAATCAATTCATCTTTAATAAGAAAAACATATGATAAATAAGAAGAGCTTGAAAAGGATGACAATGGAACGATAAACTTAATTAGTTTGCAGGCTTATTCTTATTGAAAGAAGAGGGAATCGTAGAGGTTTTGACGTTGGAGTGATAGAGTTTTCGGTGATGGGGATATAGAGTTATAAAATCAAACTTCATCTTTATACTAGGAAACAAGAGTTTCTAAAATAGTATTTCATTTTGAGCAGACATAATTCTCAAAATAGCACGGCCTTTTGAGCTAATTCTAAAATTAGCTAATTTACCAAATTTTAAAATTTCAAGAAATTTTAAATTATTGAGATTTATTCAAAAAAAATAATCATGACGTGATTTAGCAATTCACGCTAAAAAATGGTAATTAAGTAAGGGTGATTTTAAAATGCACCCTTTTGGTTAAGTTTCTCACCCCACTTAATTTTATTTATTTTTCTAGCAACTGTACCTAAAGGGATTCAAATACAGGATATCCCACTAAAACTCGTCTGCAAACTCGATCAACCCACTTAAAATTTCTTCACACATTCTCCAAAAGTTTTTTTTTTTCCTTTTTTTTTGTTCTACTCTCTTTTTTTCCACCCATTCTCTTTTCTCCATTAATTTTATTTATCTTCGTTAATGGATATATGTTAGAATTGAGATTTTGAAATTTTAAGTGCAATAGAAATTTTGATTGTGTATGATTTTTTGATAGAATGACAAGTAATATTTTTTTTAGTGTGAATATATATTATTATAGATTATATACAATTTTTAGTATATCCTTATAGGAAAAAATATGAAAATTTCCTTTTCATTTGAAACAAATTTTCCTAACAAGTAGAATCTAAGTTGTAACTAAAATGTTGTTCAGCATTTTGCAAAGAAACACTGTCTCTCAAATTATTTTGAAAATTATAACTGCGGATCTGTGTTATCACATGTTATTAATTCTTTTAGTATGAGCTTTCAAATTATACATCGCTAAATTTTATTAAAAAAAAAAAAATTAACATTGGTTTGGTGTTTCTTTATTTTTATGCGCTAAAATATAACTTTTTGACATATAAGTTTAATCTAGGTAGCGTTCCATCATAAAATCATATATTGAACATGTCATAATATTAATTTCTTGCAGAATAAGCCTTAATCATGATCTTTATATTTTTTGTCCACGCAATTTATGAATTATTTCTGGCATTAAATAATTTTGTAATTTTAGTTAGCGAAAAAAATTTCGTTTGACAATAATATGAAAAATAATAAAAAAAAATGTGAAAATTTGAAAAATAAGTTAAGGATATAATGAGATTAACTATTTCCTTTTGACTTATTCCATAAAAAAAAATATTGCCAATCTTTATAATCAAATAAGATATTCTTAAACTTATTTTCTATCTTCCCAACTAAATTATTTGTTTTTTTTTTGTTATCGTTTTCAATGTTGTTATCAAACTGAACTTAAATATTATTCTTATGTAATCATATAAATTTCAATAAACTCACCAAACTTATAAATTAAATTGAAAGTTTTTTTTAAAAAATTTAATTGATTTAGTGGTTACATTTAAAAATTTGAAAGGAATGGAGAAATTAATAATCGGAGAGATAGAGAGGGTAAAAGTCCATGTATCATGAGCTTTGCATGTTCCGTATTGCTATCTCTCGCGCATAACAGACCGCGCATTTCTCACTCTACAAATCTACCTAGTCCTCCCAGCTAGGGATTTTTTTATTTTATTTTTTTCCCTATTTATATATTCTAGTTTTATTCCATTTAGCCTAACTTTAACCTACCTAAATTAGACTCCTCAACACATCACAACTCTTACTCCTCGATCCTTTCAAACTATATATTTCTCCTGATCTTCCAACTTTTCTTCAATTCACTGCGTCATATATAACAATTAGCTAGCTATATAGTACAACAATGACGACAAACAGTAAGGAAGAAGAAGAAGAGGAGGTTAGAAAGGCAGCTTTAGAGAAACTACCAACTTATGATAGGTTGAGAACCGCACTACTTAAATGCACATCCGAGAGTAGCGAATTAGCATACAAGGAGGTCGATGTTCGAAAACTTGGTACTAGTGATTGCCAACAATTTATTGACGTTAATTTTAGGGTCACTGACGATGATAATCACAAGTTCCTACAAAAGTTGAGAGATCGTCTGGATAAGTACGTAACTTCTTGCTTTTAATATTAATATTGCAGATCTTCATAATCAAACACTAGTACGTCAATATTACTACTTTTGACGGTGTCGTGTTATCACTCTTATGTGATCATATCAAGCAGATACATAATTATGAAAATAAATAAAATGAATTTGTTCTCAGTTGCAGGTTATTAACTTTTCTTTATGTTTCGATAATTGGAATTTTGGTATTACGATTTACGTACTGTCACCATTTTGTAAAATGTCATTAATTTTAGTATTGACATTTGGTAACATCTTTTCCAAAAGTTTCCGTATCGATAAATAATGATTGTAGCCTAGAATTAAATAAATAGTTAAGTTACTCCTTTTTACTGTATAAGGTTTCTCTTGCCTTTTGTTTTTATTTTGTGCTATAACTTCTATAAGTGGCTACTTACTTGGGTATATTTTTTATTTTTTTCAAAAGTACATATTTGAGAGGTACAAAATAAAGTTGTTTGTTAACAAAAAAAAAAAAAAAAAAAATTGGTGGTCTTTGTTTTTACTTCTTAATGCCGAATGGAAGTCTATTCAGCATTAAGAGGTATAATTGGTGTTTGTTTTCTTATCTCTTAGGGTGCGTTTGATTGCGAGCATGGAATTTGCATGGAAAGAAAAT
This sequence comes from Lonicera japonica, assembly GCA_021464415.1. Classification (NCBI taxonomy): domain Eukaryota; kingdom Viridiplantae; phylum Streptophyta; class Magnoliopsida; order Dipsacales; family Caprifoliaceae; genus Lonicera; species Lonicera japonica. The sequence continues at coordinate 3,818,006 of CM038467.1, read as the reverse complement.
AAGTTCCAGGCAATTGAATTGCCTAGAATTGAGTTGCATGGAAAATGTCAATTAAATGTGTTTGATTGCCTTAATTTTCTACCCGAAAAATAGTGTACTTTTCCATCTTTTGGTGTTTGATATACATTATTTTCTATGTTTATCGTAACTTTTTCCAACTTTTGTTGTTTGATAATTATTATTTTCCATGGAACTTGAACCTTTTTCTATGGAACTTACCTAAAAAATCCGATTTTTTAAAAACAGTTTCTTTTTTTTTTTTCAATTTTACTTAATCAAAAAATAGTATTTTGATTTTTGAACAATTTTACTTCATCAAAAATCAGTTTTTTTTTTAGACCACACTTCATTGAAAAACAGTTGTTTTTAACAATTTTATGTCATCAAAAAAACAGTTTTTTTATTTTTAAGAAGTTTACTTCATCAAAAAACTGTTTTTTTTTAAAACAGTTTTTTTATTTTTAACAAGTTTACTTCATCAAGAAACAGTTTTTTTTTTTAAAACAGTTTTTTTTATTTTTCTAACAATCTTACTTCATCAAAAAACAGTTTTTTTATTTTTGAACAATTTTACTTCAGTGAAAAACAGATTTTTTGAAAACAATTTTTGGTTTTTGAACAATTTTGCTTCATCAAAAAACTGTTTTTTTTAAAACAGTTTTTGTTTTTTTTAACAAGTTTACTTCATCAAAAAACTGTTTTTTTTAAAACAGTTTTTTTATTTTTAACAAGTTTACTTCATCAAAAAACAGTTTTTTTTTAAAGCAGTTTTTTTTTTTATTTTTCTAACAATCTTACTTCATCAAAAAACAGTTTTTTTTATTTCTGAACAATTTTACTTCGGTGAAAAACAGATTTTTTGAAAACAATTTTTGGTTTTTGAACAATTTTGCTTCATCAAAAAACTGTTTTTTTTTAATTTTTCTAACAATTTTACTTGATCAAAAAACTGTTTTTTTTTTTTAGACTACACTTGTGCTAATTGCCTCGGTCTTTGTGCGAATTGCTTGAAAAATAAAAACCACCCCCCCCAAAGAAAATATTTTCCACCTTTACAAGGAAAAGTACATGAATAGTAAAAAAAGTGGGAGTTTGACTCAATGAAAAATAAATGCAATCAAACACTACAAAAGTGGGAATTTGGGTGTAAAAGCCATATTTTCCATGGAAAATATGGCCTATCAAACACACCCTTAATGTTGAATTAGATTAAAATTCAGCATTAAGTATTAAGAGGTAATTCATGCATTGAATGCTTAATTTAACTTTAATGAAATTTTATTCTATTGGTACCCTTATTCTTTTCATGAATTCAGTATTCAAAACTAATTAAAATCAAACACGTTTTTCAAAAGTTCCCTTCAACATTAAGCATTCATAATTCATCATCAAATATTCAGTATTCAAAAGCTAAAAAAACAAACGACCACTAAGTCCCAACTTAATTTTCTCTACTTAAAACTAAAAAATTTCATCTAAAGTTTTAAATGGTAAATTCCTCACTTAAAATTGAAAAATTAATTTTAAAGAGTGTAAAATACCTATTTTACCCTCTTATAGTTTAGAATCATGTGATCCAAATAAATTAATAAGGGCAAAATTGTCACACAAAAAAATCAGTTTTTAAATGTGTTATATTCAAACAAATAATATTTTTTCAGATACAATTTTTAGAACTAAACAAACGATCTTTTCAATTTTTAATTTTTTTATCAAATGCCACCTAAGTTTTTAAAGTACTTAAAAGGTTATACGCACGTCAAGTTAAAAAAAAAGAAAAAAAGAAAAGAAAAGGGATATATCTTTGTAATATTGTTTCTAATTTTTGTTGGTAGAAGCGCATACAGATAAATCTATGATTTTAACCTTGGGGGAGGGAGTAAGGAGGAGAATACCCCAGTTTAAATTTGAGAACAAGAATTTACCGCTGAACCAACCCACCGGATACAGGATACACGACGTACGGGTTACACTTCACTAGCGTGTTGGCTAGGCTAGTTTATGTATTAATTGTTTGACTGAAGTTGAACAGGCCAGATTAATTGGTCTGTTCTATATTGTTTCGACTGCTCAACTTTCAAAAGTTTTAGAATTAAAAAAAAAAAAAAAAAAAAGGGGGTTTGAGAACTTAAATAGAGCAAATATTATCTTCAACATAAAGTATGAACTAATTTTCAATTTCACTGCTAGTCACAGATATTGATGTTATCACCATCATTGAGTATTGTGTATGATAATGATAATGTAGTATATCTTCTAAAATTGGCAGTGCTGGAATTGAAATACCGAGCATAGAGGTGAGATTCCAGCGTTTGTGGGCGGAGGCAGATTGCTACGTTGGTAGCAGGGCTCTGCCTACCCTTTTAAACACTGCAAGAAACATAGCAGAGGCGGCACTTGGTTTGTTTCGCATCAGATTGGCAAAGAAAACTACTCATACCATCCTCAGAAATGTCTCTGGTATTATCAAGCCTTCCAGGTACATATACAAAGACCACTCCAATTCAACTCCCTTTGAAAACGTGCCAATTTTCAGTCTTATGCCCGTTATTTTTTTTTTTTTCTGAATAAAGATCGAGGAGCAATAACCAATATGCAAATCGAACGCGTATGGGTGTGCATGGAATGCGATTATTTTGAAAGATGATGTTTTAACGCATAATGTGGGATTTTGTGTGATATATATATATATTAAAAGGAAAAAAAAAAAAAAGAGGAAGAGTTAATTTGGAAGGTTAAAAGTTTGTGTCTTTCTTTTCTAAGTTTGATGTGCCAACCTTGATAAATAAGTTCCTTTTTTTGCTGTTCATATATTATTACTGAAACATCTTTTGATCAACTTGTCCCGGCCAGAATGGCCCTCTTGTTGGGCCCACCCTCATCCGGGAAGACAACACTTTTGTTAGCACTGGCGGGAAGATTGGACCCTACTTTGAAAGTTAGTTCCTCAAAACTCATTCTTCTTTCAATACTTGCTGCAATTCTTTTCAATGATACAATTTGTTATATTAATTAGTGCTCTCAGTTTCGGAAAACAAAAATGTTGTTAAAAAATGTTCTTTTCTGTGGATAAGGTGAGAGGAGAAGTTACTTACAATGGGCATAAGCTAAATGAATTTGTACCACGCAAGACATCAGCGTACATTAGCCAAAATGATATTCACATTGGAGAGCTAACTGTCAAAGAAACCCTCGATTTCTCTGCACGGTTTCAAGGGGTTGGGGATCGATTCGGTAATTAGCTAAAACCAACTGGAGTTTCTCCCTCCAAATTTACATTAATTTTAACAAGTTATAAATAACATACAATGTACCAGAACTGCTAAAGGAGTTAATTCGGAGGGAGAAGGATGCTGGAATAATCCCCGATGGAGATGTTGATCTATTCATGAAGGTATGGAAATCAGAAACGCGTGTAAATCTTAAGTCTTCCCAAAGAAAAAAATATTTACTTCGATTTCATATGGACTTGTTACATTAGAATTCATTTTTTAATAAAATGTTGAACCGTTTTATCTAGGCAACATCAGTGGAAGGACTGGCAAGCAGCCTCATCACTGATTACGTTCTTCGGGTAAGAAACTTTTTTGCGTACTTGCAATTTTAATGAACAAACTATAGATTCTGACAAATAGTTATCAATATTTTATTCAGTAGGAAAACAGAAGGAAAAGGCAAATGATTTATTTTAACTTTGCGTCAGGTATAATTTGATTAATTTTGTAATGGAACAGCTTTTGGGGCTTGATATTTGCAAGAACACAATTGTTGGAGATCAGATGCAACGAGGAGTTTCTGGTGGACAGAAAAAGAGAGTCACTACAGGTAATCTCTTTTTCTTCTAAAAACGTTTTATATGGATTATTTGTCGTGATTATGCGTTATCAAAAGCCGACTAAGTGAAAAGCAATCTAAGGGATCCGAACATTGATCATCCTAAGAATATAGGATTTGAAAAGATTAATATATTTCTTACTCGCTACTGCTTTAGTAAAATCTTTTGAAATTAAGCTCTTTCAATATCCAAAAAATAATTTTTGGTGTGCTCTAAGTAGATTTTGAAATTTAAATCTCTTATCTATAATCCATTTGCAGGGGAGATGATTGTGGGACCATCAAAAGTTCTATTCATGGACGAGATATCAACCGGTCTAGACAGCTCAACAACATATCAGATAGTGAAGTGCATGCAGCAGATTGCTCACCTCACTGGATCAACCATCCTGATGTCCCTTCTTCAGCCAGCTCCTGAGACGTTCGATCTGTTTGATGACATCATCCTCTTATCGGAAGGGCAGATCATATACCAGGGCCCACGGGACCATGTTCTCAACTTCTTTGAGAGTTGTGGGTTCCGCTTGCCTCAGAGAAAAAGCATTGCTGACTTCTTGCAAGAGGTAAATAATTCAAAGCTCACATGTATAAAGGGAGACTCAACGCCAGAGCACATATGGCTATTGTCAAAGCAATGTACAACTGTAAAAGCATACAGCACAACTTTGTACAATATACTATACTTCTGGTGAAGCCATAATCGCTTGTCATAGGTTTAGCATATATGAAATTTAACCATTAAAAATTGATAATTTGCTTTTCTCATCAATATCTTTCCAAACTCGAGGGCGACGAAGATGCATGCTCAAACCCGTCGCGAGCAGTTTTTAATCCCAAAGGGCAGTTGATAGTAGAGGGTTACCCCATTTGCATACCCCACTATTAAAAAAATACTTGCACCATGGCAAAAAAATCCTCAACCCTCTAAAACATGATTTTTATGTGAAATGGTTACAGGTTACATCAAAGAAGGATCAAGAGCAGTATTGGGCAGATAAGAGCGACCGATATCGCTACATTTCAGTCACCGAGTTTGTAATCCGTTTCAAGGCTTTTCATGCAGGCCTACAGCTTGAGAATGAGCTCTTCGTACCCTACGAGAAGGATAAAAGCCACAAAAAGGCTCTCATCTTTACAAAATACTCGGTCCCTAAATGGGTGCTTCTCAAAGCCTCGTTTGAAAAAGAATGGCTCTTGATAAAGAGGAACTCATTTGTTTATGTCTTCAAGGCTGTTCAGATCTTTTTGGTGGCACTCATAATGTCGACAGTGTTCTTGAGAACGAGACTTGATGTCAGATTTGAGGACGGGGCTCTCTACGTTGGTGCAATTATATTTTCGATGGTCATAAACATGTTCAATGGTTTTGCTGAGCTCTCTCTCACCATAGCAAGGCTTCCCGTGTTTTACAAGCATCGAGATCTCCTCTTCCATCCAGCATGGGCTTTCACTGTCCCGAATTTTTTGCTGCGAATCCCAATTTCAGTTTTGGAGTCCATTGTTTGGACCTCCGTAGTGTACTTCACCACCGGATTTGCGCCAGAAACCAGTATTACAAAGCATACTTGACCATCTAGATGGTCAAGCTCATCTAGATGGTCACCCATTCACACACCACCAACCTCACCCATTCACACACCACCAACCTCACCACCAACCTCACTCATTTATGTATATATATAGAGAGACTTAAGCTATTGTAAAATCATCATTCAATAAACACAACAATCTATTCTCATTCTCTCATCTCTCCTTCACTATATACGTCAACATGGTATCAGAGGAATGTTGACACATCAAAAATCAGCCAAACATCCCCACAAAACCTCCCAAACCCACACCATCTCAAAAATTTCCAACCAGGGAAATTTAAAAGCAACAGAGGAATTTTTTTTCTGTTTCGGGTCAAAAAATTTTTTGTCTCCGAATCGATTTCTGGGCACACTACTGGAAAGATCTTGTTTCGAAGATCCCGGAAATAATTTTTTCGAAATTTTTCGAGCACGGGAAGGTACTCAAATCGGCGGTCAAAGTTTGGTCAACTGGAATAGTTGTCTGCGGGAGGTTGAAGACAACCAAGTCAGCGCCACGTCATCGACACGTCAGCACCACGTCAGCGCCACGTCAGCGCCAAATCATCGCCCAGTCAGCGCCCAGTCAGCGCCACGTGTCCGCCACGTCATCTTAACGGTATATGCCTAACGCCGTTACAGTTAACGGTATATTCCTAACGCCGTTTGTACTTAACGGAATATTCTGGAATCCGTTATTTTTATTTGCAAATTGACCCTTGAAAATTCTTGTATTTTCATTTTAGCCCCTGAACTTTCTAGAAGTTTCATTTTAGCCCCTGAACTTTCTGGAAGTTTCATTTTAGCCCCTGAACTTTCTGGAAGTTTCATTTTAGCCCCTGAACTATCTGGAAGTTTCATTTTAGCCCCTGAACTTTCTGAAATTCTCATTTTAGCCCCGAAAATTTCTGGAAGTTTCATTTTATCCCCTGATCTTGTTTTGAAACTTGTCCCTGACATTTTTCAACCCTCTGAATACAACCACGACCTCAAAAATTCCAAATTCTGTCTCTATCTTGGAGTATTACAAACTATCGACCTTACAAACATGACCGGATCATCTGCATATACATCATTTGGGAACCAAACAAATGACTTACACTCTATGGCTCAGTGTTCGACTTACAAATACCCTCCATGCTCTGTCTGTGGACTAATGGGACACTCGAAAAAGGGTTGCTATGAAATCATTGGCTATCCAATTTGGTGGAAGGATTCTCGCCATCGCAGAACAGGTCAGACCATGGAAAGAGGTAACAAACAGGCCTCAGGCTTACTCACTACCACAGGTACGGCTTTACATTCTGTCTCTGTTTTGAATAATACATGGGTAATTGATTCCGGTGCAACTGATCATATGACATCTAAAATAGTTCCTCTTTTAACCCCATCATCTCAGACATTTGTTTCCACAGCCAATGGTGTCTCCGTCCCTGTAGTGGGAAAAGGATCAATCAATCTATCCGACACACTTAACCTAACCTCCGTCTTAGTTGTACCATCCTTAGATTATAATCTATTATCTGTTTCTCAAATAACTAATGCCCTACACTGTGTTGTCATTTTTTGGCCTTCTCATTGTGTTTTTAAGGATATTCAGACGAAGAAGACGATTGGTTATGGTGTTAGGCGCGGAAAATTATACTACCTGGACCTGGAGTTCAAAAGCACAGATCGCTTGCACAAAGCCTTGAACACCAGTACATCTGAAAAGAAAATTTCAGATGAACTTTGGTTATGGCACCGTCGGTTAGGACACGCATCGTTTGGCTACTTAAAGAAGCTGTTTCCCAGTTTATTTCATAAAGTTAATTCTTCTGGTTTTCACTGTGAGATTTGTGAACTGGCCAAAAGTCATCGTACTTCCTTTAAACCTTCATTGACTAAGAGTTCAGTTCCATTTATGATTATTCATTCTGATGTATGGGGGCCGTCTCACATTCCTTCCTTAGGTGGTATACGATGGTTTGTCACATTTATTGATGATTTCACTCGAATGACGTGGGTTTGTCCCATGAAATCCAAAGGAGAAGTTAGTGGTTTGTTTCAGCGATTTCATAAACAGATCAGTACACAATATAATGCTACTATTCAAGTTCTCCGAAGTGATAATGGTGGGGAATATATGAGTACTGAGTTACAGACATACTTCAAACTTCATGGGATCATTCATCAGACTACATGTCCTTATACTCCTCAACAGAATGGAGTTGCCGAGCGAAAAAAATCGTCATTTGTTAGAAATAGTTCGGGCATCACTGATCGGCGCAAACGCACCAACCTCGTATTGGGGTGAAGCACTCTCATCAGCTGTCTATTTAGTTAACCGCATCCCCTCAGCCGTACTTGATTTTCAGACACCCTTTGAAGCCTTAGCTAAGTCTGTTACGGCTCCTACCGTGTCAAATCTTCCTCCCCGGGTGTTTGGATGTGTTACCTTTGTCCACTTACCAAAGGAGCAACGAAACAAACTTGAACCGCGCGCTCTCAAGTGCGTCTTTGTAGGGTATGCATCTTCTCAGAAGGGGTATAGATGTTATCATCCTCCCACACAGAAAATGTATGTCACTATGGATGTGACATTTCATGAAGAAACTATGTACTTTGACATGACTAACCTTCCGGGGGAGCATTATAAGGAAGTTCAGTCATTTGGGAATATTGATGAGGAAGAAACAAGCTCAACAGAGGTGGTTCCAACATTAACTTCGAGTTCACCCTCAACAGAGGTGGTTCCAACGTTAACTTCGAATTCACCCTCAACAGAGGTGGTTCCAACGTTAACTTCGAATTCACCACCAACAGCAGAGCCAACTGAAACAGCAGAAACAACAGAAATCTTTCCAAGTGAAGTTGTGCCGTCTCCATCTCCGCTTAACACTAACAACCAATCGTCCACTTCTAATATCCCTGAAAATGAGGTCTCCCAGGTATCATCTTCTCCTATTCCTATAAAGAAACTCCCTGACCGAGCAAATAGAGGTGTCCCTAAACCCACGTATGACCCAGATTTTACCAGTAAAGCCAAATATCCTATGAGTAATTATGTGTCTTATGATCGGTTAACTGCATCTAACAAATCTTTTGTGAATCAATTGTCTTCTGTATCTATTCCTAACAGTGTGCAGGAAGCCTTATGTGATTCTGAGTGGAAATCAGCAATGGATGAGGAGATGAAGTCCTTGTTGAAAAATGACACATGGGAATTGACCGAATTACCAGCAGGAAAGAAGAAGGTGGGTTGCAAGTGGGTGTACACTGTGAAATTCAAAGCAGATGGAACAATCGAAAGATTCAAAGCAAGACTGGTTGCGAAAGGATACACACAGACGCATGGGATTGATTATCTAGAGACATTTGCACCAGTAGCAAAAATCAATACGGTGCGAGTGTTACTCTCATTAGCTGCAAACTTGGGCTGGTCTCTACAACAATTCGATGTCAAAAATGCCTTCCTACATGGAGAGTTAGATGAGGAGGTGTATATGGAGTTCCCACCTGGATATAAGATCCCGGTTGAGCATACAAATAAAGTCTGCAAGTTGAAAAAATCTTTGTATGGACTAAAACAATCCCCCAGAGCCTGGTTTGGGAGATTGGCGAGGTCAATGCGAAAGTTTGGGTACAGTCAGAGTAATTCTGATCATACCTTATTTTTGAAGAAAAGTCATGAGAATATTACGGCACTTATCGTCTATGTAGACGACATGGTGCTCACAGGAAACGACCCTCAAGAACAACAGGCTTTAAAAAAACTCTTATCTCAGGAGTTTGAGATGAAAGATCTTGGGAACTTGAAATATTTTCTGGGAATCGAGGTGTCTAGATCATCAAAGGGCATTTTTCTTTCTCAGAGAAAATACGCCCTAGATTTACTAAGTGAAACCGGAATGTCCGCTTGCCAACCGTCAGAGACTCCAATGGAGGAAGGATTGAAGTTAGAAGTCGAACCAGATCAAGTGCCTGTCGATAAAGGGCGCTATCAACGATTGGTGGGAAGATTGATGTATCTAGCACATACAAGGCCTGACATATCATATGCATTGAGCATTGTCAGTCAATTCCTACATAATCCAGGGGAAAAACATATGCAGGCAGTTATGAGAATTATTAGTTATCTCAAAACATCTCCTGGAAAGGGAATCCTGTTCCAAAAGAATAAGGATTTTCTGAAGGTTGAAGGATACACTGATGCTGATTGGGCAGGAAATATATGTGATAGAAGGTCTACATCAGGGTATTTTACATTTGTAGGAGGAAACTTGGTCACTTGGAGGAGTAAGAAGCAAAATGTAGTATCCCGATCAAGTGCAGAAGCAGAATATCGAGGAATGGCGGCCGGTATTCAAGAATTGTTGTGGTTGAAACTGCTACTGACAGATCTCGGTTTTCCTCCGAAAGAACCTATGGTGCTATATTGCGACAACAAGGCAGCATGTGACATCGCACACAATCCAGTTCAACATGATAGAACAAAGCATGTTGAGGTGGATAGGTTCTTCATTAAAGAGAAGTTAGAAGATAAAGTTATTACTATTCCTCATGTACGCTCTGAAGATCAGTTAGCTGACATACTCACAAAAGCCGTGACACGAAAAGTATTCGCCAAGCTGATTAGCAAGTTGGGCATGTTTGATATATGTGTGCCAACTTGAGGGGGAGTATTACAAAGCATACTTGACCATCTAGATGGTCAAGCTCATCTAGATGGTCACCCATTCACACACCACCAACCTCACCCATTCACACACCACCAACCTCACCACCAACCTCACTCATTTATGTATATATATAGAGAGACTTAAGCTATTGTAAAATCATCATTCAATAAACACAACAATCTATTCTCATTCTCTCATCTCTCCTTCACTATATACGTCAACAACCAGCAGGTAAGCAGTTTAATAATCTTTTAAGGTAAAACAAGCGAGTTCTTGGTAATGAACATTTCCAATATTATAACTTCTTCTTCTTCTTCTTCTTCTTCAGGTATTTCAAGCACTTGCTAGTTGTGTTTCTAATTCAGCAAATGGCTGCTGGGACTTTTAGGCTCGAGGCTGGATTATGTAGGTCAATGATAATCGCTCATACAGGAGGAGCACTCACTCTTCTCCTCATCTTCCTCCTCGGGGGTTTCATCCTTCCTCAAGGTCTGTATCTTCATACCAGTTGTAGACATTATATTTTGTTGTGGTCAGTGGTGTACTCCCTTTAATTTAGATATACTTTCTTGTACTAATTTAAATTAGCTTGTGGTAGGCCAAATCCCAATATGGTGGCGGTGGGCTCACTGGATATCACCTCTATTCTATGGTTTTAATGCCCTGACAGTCAACGAGATGCTTTCTTCGAGATGGATGGACAAATTGGTCTGTTTCTTGCTCAGTCACTTGCCTTTTATTTGATCAAACTAGATCGTATCATAATTTGGAACAAGAATTAAAAATAAGTAATGACTTTCAAAATCACTTTATATATAACAGGCAGCAGATAATACCACGCAGTTGGGTGTTGCCATATTAAAGGAAATCGATGTTTTCCCTGACAAAAATTGGTATTGGATTGGGGTAGCAGCCCTTGTTGGGTTCATCGTTCTATTCAACGTACTCTTCACCGTCTCACTCGTATACCTAAGCCGTATGTTCAAGAACCTTAATGTCCAATTTTATTTGCTCAAAATCCACCCTTATTTGCTCAAAATCCACCCCCACCCCTGGTGCAAAATAAATAAATAGAATCATTCACTAACATTACAACCATTGTTCATATCATCTATTCTCTATCAAAGCTCTAGGAAAACCACAGGCTATAATATCGGAAGAAGTGACAAATGAGGCAGCATCCGAACAGGAAAAGACGAAAGTCAAAGATGAATCAAGAACAAGGTTGACGAGACCTACCTGCTCAAGTGGGAATACTATGAGTGAGAATTTCTAATAATGACACACAATTTGTGCTAATCAAGATCTGTTCGCGTGACTGCTAATTTGCTAGAAATTAGAGTTTTAAGCACTTAACCTAGAAATTTTTCAGGAGAAATGGTAACCAGACGAGTAAGTTCCCGGTTGGACGTGAATGAAGATAACATCAAAGCTGGAGAAGTGGATGGTCCAAAGAGAGGAATGATACTTCCATTTTTGCCACTCTCCATGTCCTTTGATAGCATAAATTACTATGTGGACATGCCCTCGGTGAGAATATCTGTTCCCCTTTCAATCTATATCTAAATGTTATGAAGTCTCAGTAATTTTTGTGAAGTTAATATAACCAATCAACAGGAAATGAAGGAACAAGGTGCAAGAGAGGATAGGCTGCAATTGCTTAAAGATGTTACAGGAGCATTTAGGCCAGGTGTCTTAACTGCATTAATGGGAGTCAGTGGGGCTGGAAAGACAACGTTGATGGATGTTCTAGCCGGAAGGAAGACAGGAGGATACATTGAAGGTGATATTAGAATCTCTGGTTTCCCAAAGAAACAAGAAACTTTTGCAAGAATTTCAGGTTACTGTGAGCAAAATGATATACATTCGCCTCAAGTAACTGTTAAAGAATCTCTCATCTACTCGGCTTTCTTACGACTCCCTACAGAAGTCACTGACCAAAATAAAATGGTAATCGCAATGAAACTCTCATATCCTATTTAAAGTTCAATTCTTTTCGCATTACTAATCTTGGTTTTTTGTTTTTTAAATTCGTTTCTTCTCAGAGTTTTGTTGATGAAGTGATGGAACTGGTTGAGCTCGGTACTCTTAAAAATGGCATCGTGGGGCTCCCAGGAATCTCAGGATTGTCAACAGAACAAAGGAAGAGGCTGACGATAGCAGTCGAGCTAGTTGCTAATCCTTCAATTATATTCATGGACGAACCAACTTCTGGCCTTGATGCAAGAGCAGCAGCCATTGTTATGAGGACTGTGAGAAACACTGTCAACACGGGTAGAACTGTTGTCTGCACGATTCATCAGCCAAGCATCGATATCTTTGAATCGTTTGATGATGTAAATCAAAAAATTCAAAACACGGTTGCTTTCTTCTTATCTCTGTTTTTTCCTCATACACGCACTAATGTTATTTTGCACCAGCTTCTACTTATGAAGAGAGGTGGACAAGTGATCTACTCTGGAGCACTGGGGAAGAATTCTCAAAATGTTATTCACTACTTTGAGGTAATTCTTATTTTCCTCATAAATATTAAATAACCTTTATAATTGATCAATGTATGCATACAGAATAATACCCGTTCTACCCTGATCAAATATTGCAGTCTATTTCCGGTGTGCTTAAAATTAGAGAAAATTACAATCCAGCAACATGGATGCTAGAAGCAAGCTCAGCAGCAATGGAAGCCCAGCTTGGAATTGATTTTGCTGAATACTACGAATTGTCATATTTGTATGAGTAAGTACCTAAAATACATTATATAACTGTGTGTTTGAAAATTTTATAGTCAGTGAACTAAATATGTAAACAAACATACAAATCAGACAAAACAAACGTATAGTAGAGGAGTTGAGTGTGCCGCCACAAGGAGCAGAGGACCTCTATTTCCCTACACAGTACTCCCAGTCTACATGGGGGCAGTTCAAATCTTGCCTTTGGAAGCAATGGATCACTTACTGGAGAAGTCCCGATTATAACATCGTGCGATGCTTCTTCACCTTAGCAGCCGCTCTCATTCTCGGCACAATCTTTTGGCAAGTTGGCACCAAAAGGTCAGTATCTTATTCCGTTTGATTATGATTTCATTTTTGTGTTTCTGTATAATCTCTAATGCGTTCATATTTCAGGGAAAGCTCGACAGATTTAACCATGATCATCGGTGCAATGTACGTTGCTGTTTTGTTCATTGGAATCAACAACTGCTCGACTGTGCAGCCAATTGTTGCCACTGAAAGAACTGTGTTTTATCGTGAAAGGGCAGCCGGGATGTACTCAGCTTTACTCTATGCCATGGCACAGGTAAAGATGATATACGGATTCTACTAGTAAGAGCATCCACAGCAGTCCAAAATCTGTAGGATAAAGTTATTCTATAATATTGGGCGAAGGATAAGTTTGGCCAAGTTCCTTATTATACTGAAACCTGAAGTATGTGTTCCAATGGACACCAGTTGTCTGTTTTGATGCACCATAGGTCTATCTCCTTAACATTGGACTGCTGTGGATGCTCTAACAGGGACCAAAAAAACAAAAGGATTCATATCTAAAGATAAAGTTTTGTCGATTTGAAATGCAGGTAGTTGCTGAAATTCCTTATGTATTTGTTCAAACAACATACTATTCGCTCATAGTGTACGCTATGGTGAGCTTTCAATGGGCGCTACGAAAGTTTTTCTGGTTCTTTTTTGTGTCATTTTTCTCCTTTCTCTACTTTACATACTACGGGATGATGACCGTCGCCATCACGCCAAATCATGAAGTGGCGGCCATTGTGGCGTCAGCCTTTTATGCGCTCTTCACCCTATTCTCTGGCTTCTTCATCCCCAGACTGGTAAAACTTAGAACCCTTGTAATTTAGGAAAGTCTTATGCTTGACTATCAAAAGCACAACTTATATAGTAAAAAAATTGTCCATTTTATTTGTAAAAATTGCAGAGAATTCCCAAGTGGTGGATATGGTACTACTGGATTTGCCCTGTGGCATGGACCGTTTACGGATTGATAGTTTCGCAATATGGCGATGTGGAGGATACTATTAAGGTGCCTGGGGTTAAGCCAGATCCAAGCATCAAATGGTATGTAGAGAACCATTTTGGTTATGACCTGGATTTTATGGGACCAGTAGCTGTAGTTTTGGTTTCTTTCACTGTTTTCTTTGCTTTAGTGTATGCGTTTTGCATCAAGGTACTGAACTTCCAACAGAGGTAGAATTCTCTCTCTCTCTCTCTCTCTCTCTCTCTTTTTCAAGTTAGATTTTTTGGGCTGCCATCTTGATTTCATGTAAATCTGGATGTCAAGCTTTGGAAGAAGTGAAGGCAAATATACCGACATTGTTTTACAATTAAGGTGATGTGATGCGGCGAAAATATGGAAAACATTCTTAGAAGCATCAATTTTGCTTCCATGTTTTATTTTTTAAACTTTAAAATGTTTTAATTTTTATTTTAGAATTATATTTTTAATAAAATTTATATCTTTAAAGGGTATTTCTCAAAAAAATTTAAAATAATACCTATATTCTTTATAATTTTTCTCAGAAAAAGTCAATGAAAATTTTATTGACAATACTATTAGAGATAATTTTTTTAAAACTTAACCATGAAAAAAAAAATTAGTACTAAGTAGTAACAATATCTTTAAATATGTTTTTGTTTTTTTCAAGTCAGACGTAGAATTTTATCACCCTAATTCATACTATGAATTACATAATCCGTTTAAAAAGAGCACTAAGCTATAATGTCATTGACATATCTTTTATTACTTTAAAAATAATAACTTTTTGAATCAAGAGTTCCTATGTGATAACAAATTGTATTAAAGGAATTTTGAAAAATGAAAACTTGAAGCAGTTTCCGTATGGACGATATTTTAAAGCAAATAAAATAGTGCAAGGGACGCCTTCTGTAAATATTAAATAACCTTTATACTAGGCGATATTCTAGCGCAAACGCACATTTTCAGCCGAGGCTAAAATGGTTACAAAAACTCTTAACACCAACGCAGTCAGGACCACCATTTTGTGTCGAGCCAATCACATATTGAGTTGGGTGGGTCCCAAAAGTCTAATCATATCCATATCCAATTCAATCTTTTGCTTGCGAATGTTATAGATATTCCGATTTTGTAACCAAAACATCAATATAATCTTAACACCAAAATTTAAAAGTTATTGATCATAGCATTTATATGGTGCCACTCTATTTATATAGTGACACCTCAAATTTAAGTATCGAGTGTGTTGTTATCGAACTTTCTACCAACTTGACATTTGGCAAACTTTGGTTGAGTCAATTTTTATAAATATTTCACTAACATTTGATTTCGGCGAAAGGTTATCAAATTTTAATCTCTAACTCGATAAATTGCCACCGAACGTTCTTTTAAGTCAGCAACTAGCTACCAACTTATATGTTATGTATTGAAGTAACCAAACCACAACACTAAATTAGTTAATATTTTGGTTGCGTTGCTCCTTTTGGTTTCTCTTAAAAAAATTTAATTTATGGTATTCTAGTTATAAAAGAGAAGTGTATATAACACCCTTTTTTGCGGTTGGCGAGAATATACGTGTCATAATCAGAAGGGTTAGCATCAACGAGGTCTCATCATCCAAAAAGAAAGTTGTGGCGTATTTAAACACCACGAGATGTGCGCGCCTAAATAAACCCAAACTCCTTGTGGAGCTGCTTTGGGCTTCGTGGATCATGGACAACTAATCCATGTTTTTATTAATACTGATTTTTTATCATTTTAAATTTTATTTAAAAAATAATAATAATCTACACACTAGATCTATAAAATAACTTTGCTCTCAACCATTAATTATATATTAAAAAGAAATTAAAAATTACAAATTCATTTTGAGACAAATTAATTTTATTAAGTTGGCAAAATAATTTGGGTGATAATATTAGTATTTTACAAAAAATACTATAGCACTCTTTTTTAGTAATAAAAAAATTGTTTCAAAAAATCTATATAAAGTGTTATTAATTATAATTTCAAATAATATTTATAGAGAGCTTTTTAGATTGTTCTCTCTTTCTTTGACTTTTGAAAGTAAGAGATGGCATCCTAATCAATTATAATAAAACAGGTTTGGGGCCCAGTTTTTATTTTTTTTTACTTTTAAATTGCACACCAAATTTTGATTCGGGTTAAGGGTTAGGATGGGTCAACGCAGAGCAATTCAAGCTCATGCGCTTAGTGAAAAACGTGAATTAAGAGGAAAAAAATCAATAAACTCGCTTTCAATTGAGTTCAAGTTCAGATCGATTATATTTGACCTCAAACATTTTCATTCTTAATTTAATTTCTTAGTTGCTTTTACATTTTAGAGTTGATGATCAGCGAACAAATTTTATTGACCTTTTTTTCTTTTTCAAACAAACAGAAGCATATATTAAGCTAAATCATCATGAAAAAGGCACAATATCCAATATAGAAATAAAAAATCTCAACTCTCCCAACTAGCGTTAACGGTAAAAATAAAATAAATATATATATCGCAATTATTTTATTGACAATTTAAAATATAATTAAAGATTTACGTATAATTTTGGGCTGTTTTGGTTACAGTGGCGGAGGCCCAGGCATCTTGTTCTTCTGAGGACGGTTGACCTCATGGGCCTTCCAACAGTTTCCAAGCCTGTTCACCTTTTAAATAAAATTTGTATTTTAACACTACACATTTACCACAAAATCAATTGTTACCCAAACGAGATGGAACGTACATCTAGTATTATTAGAAGTAATCAATACATTTTTCCATCCTTTTTACGGAAAAAAACAAAAAAAAATAAAGGCTAAATTTCTTCTCTGATACAAGGGTGTTTGAAGTAAAGGTCAATGTCAATTAAATTAAAACTCTTGAAAATTACATATTTGTTGAATTTTAACAAGCGTGTTTGTATTATATCAAATAAGAATAGAAAACATCATATTGAATGTTTATTTCTAGATTGGAGAAATGTGCCATATTAAAAACTATTCTTTTATTGGATGGTTTGTCTTTAAAAAAAATGTGTCAAAAAATGTATTATAATTTTTTATATCTCGTTTTTTTCTTTTCCTTGTCCGTTATGTGATATGGTGATGATGGTGATATATAAGAAGCTAGCAATAGCAATGAAGTTGACAATAAAGGCGTCTACTGTTTGTTACATAGGTGGGGACTTCCTTAACCCTACTATAATAATGTTCACGTTTCCGTAAAATGTCCCCTTTTCACTATTTCCTAAATATTTTATACTACACGCATCACTCGTGTCTCTCTCTAATCGGAAAAAGGTTAAATTTCTAACTTGATTTTTATATTAAAAATAGGTACCCACGTGAACCTTCAAATATATATATATACTAGGGTGATACCCGTGCCCAAGGGCACTGTACGGTATAAAAAAATATTTTATAATAATTTTAACAAAAATTATTGAAGATTTGGGAGTTAGATGAAACGGAAAAATAATATAATTAAAGACAAAAAAAAATTTATATGAATTCCAACTTTACAAATTGTACATTGAGTGTTACATAAAAAACATTATAATTAAAAGGACAAAGTCAAAATTCTAATTGAAATCATAAAAGTTAGCGGCAATTAGATTCTAACAATTTATAAGAGAAAAAACATTGTTTATATTTTTAGAGATATGAATTGCATTGTTAATTATTGTTTATTTTAAAAAGAGATATGAATTGCATTCTAAAATTTTTCGAACTCTTTTTTACTCTTGGGGGGCTAGGATAATTGAGATATGGGTAGATTTTCTAACCCCACGTGCATGTTTGATTCTTAGGAGTCTCATTTTTCTTTTCTTACCACGTGGTCATATATCAGTGTACTTTTAATATAAAATTTAAAATAAATCATTTTTAACTCAAGATTCTAAATCTTTTTTACACATAGGGGTTAAAATAGTTAAAATAGATGTGGGGTTTTCTACCCCATGTATAAGTGAACTTTATTTTTCTTTCTTTTCATGTGATCAACCACCAAATATACCAGTGTACCATTAGTATAATTTTATTTTATTTTTTTTGTTCTTCGTATTATTAATACTCCCTAAATTTGTTGTCTTTGCCAGGTTGAAATTCAAGCCACCATTCGGAGTAGTAGGTTGATCCAGAGTCAAATCATAGTTGAAATAACCCATCTTCAAGAGATGATCTACCATTATTACTCTTAAATTATTGTTGGAGTAGATACATGTGCCATTATTGTTCTTCAAAGCATTAGCTTTATTTATACTTCAGCAAATTTTAAAATTAATACACCTTAAGTAAAAGAGATTCATCTTCACCACTATTAAACCCATTAAATATGAGGGTATGGCCATGGCTAGTAATTGATTAAAGTTTAGACATAAAAAATGGAGTTCGGAGAGATGATGCACGGAAGACTTGATGTGTGTGTGTGAGAGAGAGAGAGAGAACGAGGTGAGAGGAAGACCCGTAAATTTTAGGAAAAATAAAAATATCGTGTTAAAAAAAGAAAAATTATTGACCATCAAATCTTGTAGAGGTAATTCTAGCCGTTAGATTTTTTTTCCAGTGGTCATTTCGATAAATAATAACTATGCTATGTTTTGTATTATAGATCTATAATTAATGTTTATTGACCACTACTCCATGTTCTGCACGTGTTATTCGGCACGGTGATATATATATATATATATATATATATTTGATAATCTCTCCAACTTAGGTTATGTTTAATTATTTCTAAATGTTGCAAAAATGTTTAATTTGCAGAAGTACAAGACAATGTGTTTGGATTAACATTATAAA
Organism: Lonicera japonica; assembly: GCA_021464415.1. Classification (NCBI taxonomy): domain Eukaryota; kingdom Viridiplantae; phylum Streptophyta; class Magnoliopsida; order Dipsacales; family Caprifoliaceae; genus Lonicera; species Lonicera japonica. The sequence goes on along the minus strand of CM038467.1, from coordinate 3,799,153 downwards.
TAAAAATTTTACTCAACTACACAACCTCGCTAACCAAATATTTTGACTTCTTTTATATTTTGAATTACGTGACATACATGACTATAGTATATAAATTTTAATACAGCTCACTAACGCAATTCAAAGTTAACGGGTTAAGGTGTTAGGTTAGCTTGGTTTGGTCAAATTCGAGTTGGAAACTAACTAACATGTTTAATGAATGGACCGTGTCGAGTTAGTATAGATAACATGATTAACCTGAAATTGACATGTTTAAACTTAGTTAGACAGGTAAAACAATTCTTATTTATTTGGGTAATGATATTAGCACTATACAAAAAATACTTTAACACTTTAAAATCATTTTTAATGACTAAAAAGTGTTCCAAAAAATTCATATAGAATATCACTAAAAATAATGTTAAATTGTTAAAATATTATTATGAAGGGCTAACATCATTATTTTTATTATGTAACTTACTTTAAAATGCCTATTTGATGCACAATTTTATTATATTAATTTATTGATATCGGAAAACATAAATATTTCATTAATACTTGACCAGCTGCTGCCACACACCGCGAGCAGGGATTAGTCGAGGTGCGTGAAAGCCGCCCCAGATACCTCGGGATGTAACCCTCGAACAAAAAAAATCCATGTTAATTATAATACTATTAATTTGTACCCCGATTTATACGCAAATATACTTGGCCATCCTCCATTTCTCTCTTGTTCTCCCCTCTTCCTCCCTTTCTTTCTCCTTGTCTCTGTGCATAGCACAATCAAATTTTAAAAATTATTCTTTAAAAAAAATCAAGTAAAATTTTAGAATTAGAATGATGATCTTTAAATTCAAAACCCAAACACACATTAACTTGAAATAAAATTCTTTGACTGAAAATTCAGCTATCAAAACCCAAGGAATTTATAATTAGAGGGAGAGTTTTGTGAAGAGAAGAAAATTTTAAAGAGGAACTTAGAGAGAGAGAGAGAGATAAGAGATATCGATGAAGATTAGGAGAGAGAATTCTGTTAAAAAAATGTTTGAACTTTAGAGAGAGAGAAAGTTGTGCTGTAGGTCATAGTGAAAAAAAAAAAATTTGACCCAGATAAATTCTACACCACTGGATTTGTTGGAATCACTTATAGCCGTGCGATTAAAAAGTTAGTAGTCAATGTTATGATATAGATTATTATTATTATTATTATTAAAAATAATAATAATAATTTCCTTTTCAGCATAGGTGAAAAAATGAGTCATATTATGATTATTTGTCAACTAAATATAAATTTTAGCAGAATAATATTTACATTTTTAAATCAATTTCCTTGTATTTTTTAGCAAACACAAAATTACTGATTATTCGTAATATGTTTGTTTCTTAAATGAGTTTATGTATGTAAGAATATGAATTATTTGACTTTATTCAAGAATATTGTGCCATTAGAAAATGGCTTATTCTTTGGTTATGTATATTTATGATTTTGCTATGAAACACAATTTATAATGAATAATAATATATATGTCGATATTCATTTTGACTTGAATTTGAATTTCAAAATGTAAAGTCTATAATAATTATCTTAGTTAATCTATGTTGGGCTAATTTTTATGAGTAATTTATTTTTGAAAATAAAGTAGTCAAAAGGATAACATTAGAAAATAAAAAAAAGGAATAAAAATAATAAAAATGATTTTAAAATATGGAATATCAAATATCCATAACTTTGGGCTGAAAACTAATTATGAAAATGAGGTGGGCCAAATACCAAACAATTCAAAAATCTTGAATAAAGTAACTTGAATATTATTTTTACACCTAAGAAAAAAGTCACTAATCTAAATCAAAAACGATTACACCTAAATCTCAGTAATGCACCACACAAATATAATCCAAATTGACCTATTGAGATGTCTAATTACATGATATTCACACCATTGGGTTAGTTTGATAAAAAAAAAGTTAAAAATGATTGAAAAAAAAAAAGATTACCTACTTAGGCACGATGTAGGTAGGAATTAACCCCATTAATACAACATTAATATAAAAATTGATTAAGACAATGTTGTAAGAAACATATTGTAAACTGTTAATTCAAATAAAAACTTATTTTACCCTAAGCAAAATAAATAAATAAAGAAAGAAAGAAGATGAAGTAGCTTTTAATTAAGCAAAGAAATTGAAAAACTTGAATTATATTTATGACTTTTGAAAAGTGAAAAGTGAATTTAATATTGGTGTAAGAAATATATTGTAAACTGTTAATTCAAATAAAAACTTCTTTTACCCTAAGCAAAACAACTAAAGAAAGAAAGAAATAAGATGAAGTAGCTTTTAATTAAGTAAAAAAATTGAAAAACTTGAATTATACTTTTCAACCAATTAAAAAAAACTCATGAAAGAAATTCAAAAAATAGTAACAGTGGATATTATTTTATAGGTCTCGATGAGTAGGTTTCAAATATATATATATATATATATATTTTTATCTATTTCCGATTTTTGAATTTAAAGTTATGGTGTTTTAAAAATTTTATGAGAGAGAAAATAAAGTGAAGTAAATTTTGAAAAGTGTGAAGTAAAATGGACTTTTTTGATAAAAATTTTAAAAACTCAATCAAACACCTCCTTAATAATTATTGTTTAAATAGAGAATAAATAAAATAAAAAAATGATATATAAATAAAAAAAATCCACCTAGGATAGTGGTCACATCAAAAACCTTGATTTGTATTATAGATATACTAGGGTATATATGTGCCGATGGCACAAAAAAATGATATTTTTTTTGTACATTTAAGTTTTATTTAACTTGTTTTATAATATTTAGTTTTCTGCTTATGTTTTATTTTATACCGTATTTAACGTATTGATGTTAATCAACTGTGCATTGAAAATTATTATACATAATTTTTTACTTATCCTCATTATTATTACAGAAGATAAGAAATTGTTGAAAATAAGAAATCATCATAAATAATGTTTCTAAAATAAATGTACATCAATATTAATTCTTACAATGTTATTTCAAAATTTTAAAGTTTACCAAAATATTTATGAGAATTTCTCGATTTAAGGCTCCACTTTTTGTTTTGTGATGTAATCAATTAGAATTTTCATAATTACAGGTTAAACAATAACATGACATAAATCAAGTTAAAGTTTTTACATATTTGTTTTTGTCTACTTAACGGGAACTATTGGGTTGTGTCTTACCCGATAACAAATCAAATCATATACAAATTTGAAAAAAATCACAAAATCTTTTATTAGGTCGTGTTCGGGTAAAGGCAAAAATAACCCGTATTTATTAAGAACTAACATGAGACCAATCCATTTCTATATCTATAACCAAATCAGCACAGGCATACCTTAGTTTACCATATTATAAAGAGCGAAACAATGTATAAAGTAAAAAAACATGGTGATCAATAGATGATAAAAGATATTGTGTGTAATTAAAAAAAATGTATAATGTTTCTTAAAAAAATGTCAAACGTAAAAAGTGGGGTGATCGATTAATGCGCCGTCATTAAGCACTGTATTGTAACACTAATAATTAATTTCATTTTAACATTATGTAGAAAGCAATATTTAAGTTTGATTTTGTGTAATGCAAAGTGACGATTTATCAACTACTAAACCTTTAAATGCCAAAAAAAAGAAACTAAAAATTTTAGGAAACTAAAAAACCAAAATATTAAGGGTCCATTCAATAATAGCAAACTTGAAATTACTTATAAAAGATCACCCAGTATCAATATTACTTTGTTATATATCGACTTAGCAAAATGATCACCCAGTAAGACCATCTCCACCCCACAAGGTAAAAAGTCAAATTTGCCTATTTTGGCTCCCCAGCGCCTAAGTTAAAAGCGTAAAATGGAAAACAGGTAAACCGAAGCTAAATACTCAGGCCGACAATTTTTTACCTCGCCGACACCATGATGTATCAGACAATATACCATGCCACGATATATCATATGTCGTGGGAGACAATTTCAAGTGCCACGACATATGATATGTCGTGGGAAGAAAGAAGGAAAAAAAAAAAAATTTGGCTGCCACGATATATCATATGTCGTGGGAAGCATGGATTTTATGGCACGACATATGATATGTCGTGGGAGCTTAATTTACTTAATTTACCACCGGTGTAATTCTTGTTTAATTAATAGGCCAAATACACATTTTTACACTACACTTTTACACTACCCATAAAAGATGGCCTAAGTGTATTTTATAATCCAAGTTAAGAGCCAATATTTAACTTTTGTAATCATAAATATACGACCAAATAGAAAATTGAATTTTGAATTTTAGATGAATTTTTTTTCTTTAATATACTTTAGGGAAATGATATACTTATTGATTCTATTTACCAGATAACTATGTTGTTTGCACTTGGTTTGACAAATAAAGATTTGAATCTACTATAAAAAGAAATATATATATATACTGATAAAATCTGATTGTAGTAAAAAAAATGAGTAGCAAATTGTGACCTACTCATGTTAAATCACAACACAAAAGTTCACTACATTGCATGTATAATCTCTTTCAAAAAATATAATTTGCTTTAACATATTAGTTAAAAGTTCACTACATTGCATGTATAATCTCTTTCAGAAAATAGAATTTGCCTTAACATATTAGTTAATTGTTGAGTTAGAGTATTGAGACAGAAGCTTACATGAAAAATATAAATGGAGAATATTAGTTAGAAGAGTCACGTAAGATTCCATCAACAAATTGTTAACGGTGTGAATTGCTATGATTAAAGTGAAACACAAAAAATGCAATGATTATTGGTAATGATCAAAATGAAATTTAATTTAAAGAACAATGTTCTAAAGTACACTTAACCCATAATAAATCTAATTTACTTTATCTTATTCACTTGACCCATAGCCAAACCTCGGGGCGTTGACATTGTAATACAAATATGATTTATTGATTTGTGTTAATTTTAAATTAATCACTGTGAATTCTGTTGAGAGGTGATTGTGAATGTAATATATATTATTTGTTGTTCCAAGCTAATGAATAAGGTTTACTATTGGTGGACATTAATATGTTATTTTTTCAAAGTTTTGAATTAAAAATTTTCAATTTTTTTAATTAAATACGTTTTGATTCATTTTTTTTTTAAATGAAAAAAGTAAGTAAGAAAAAGTTGGAGGTTTCATTTCCCAAGTCCTAAATATTTAAATAGAGATAATAATTGATGTTTGAAGAGAATAAATAAAATAAAGTAAAAAGATATTGGATGAGTGAAAAAAAAAACAAATTTACTTCACTTGACTCATAGCCAAACCTCTTGGCATCGACATTGTAATATGAATATGATTTATTAATTGTGTTCATTTTAAATTAATTATTGTGAATTCTATTGAGAGGTGATTGTTAGTGTAACATACATTATTTTGTTGTTCCAAGCTAATGAATAAGGTTTACTATTAGTGGACATTAATATATTATTTTTTCAAAGTTTTGAATTAAATTTTTTTAATTAAATACGTTTTCATTCAAATTTTATTTTTTTTGAAATGAAAAAAGTAAGTAAGAAAAAGTCCTAAATATTTAAATAGAGATAGTAATTGATGTTTAAAAAGAATGAACAAAAAAAGTAAAAAGATGTTGGATGAGTGAAAAAAAAACCATCAACTTACTTTCCACATAGGACAATGGTCACATCAATGACCTTGATTTGTATTATAGATATTCTAATTGTAATAGTGCTAAAGAGCATGATATATATTTTTTGTCTAGTATTTAATAGCTTAAACTTTTGGGAGAGAGTTCTTAATATATTATCAAAACTCAAGTTCTGCAATGTCTCGAGTTCAAATACTCCCACTTACATTTGTTTCCTCTTTTGTGTTTGTGCAATATGCATGTTGTTGTTTGTGCACAAAGTGTACTTTTGGTTGGTTTGGTTTGTCTCTTCACGGTTTGTTTTTGTACTGTTGTGAAATATAAAATTTGAAAGGATCAGTTTGCTTATAGTTTTGAGGTGCGAAAATCTACCAAAGCAGAACTAATTCAAAATATACATGTTGCACATTTTTAAAAGTCAAGAAGTATGATATTTTTTCGATATAAGTGATTCAACTACGTCTAAGTAGGTTCTGTTGAAAAATGAGATTCGAATAATTAATTACGTTATTGGAATCACAAATATATTACTAGTCTATGATTCTAGATGTAAGAAGTATGTTCTTTAGATGTATGACTTATATAATGTGTATAAGGTAGATAATGTTGTGGATCTTTTAGAAGAATCAAATTAAAAGGGCCCATAAATCAACTAAACACATCAAAAAATATATAAAAGTTTACGAACTAAATGAATTCTTGAACAAAATTTAACAATGAAAAAGCCCAAAATTAGAAGAAGACCTATGTACCAAAATATACCCAAAAAAATGACAACTTGGTTGGGTTGATGTGTTAAATAAAAAGATATGGACGATTTGATTAATACATATATTTAAAATTGAATCAAATTGACCTATAATCACTCTTAATTTCATCTATCAACGTTTTAAATTAAAATTCTCATTCTTATTTTATGACATAAAGAATGGAGCAAACTGACAAATAATACTCCTTTACTCCCCATAATGATATGGGATTTCATAGTCATCATTTATTCTTATAGAATGTCAATTTTCCCTTCTATTTTTAAGGGTAATTATCAGCGGATAAGCTATTTTAAACTTGGGTCATTTTATTTATATCTACCATTTCTTCCATTTAATTCGCGTTATTAAGTTAATCCGTATTATCTATTAAATTAATCTGCAAATGTTGATAGACTTACAAAAATATTTATTGATTCAAATTTTATAAATATTATTTTTTAAAACAATTTAATATTGAAATATCCACTAAATTAATGAGTATACCACTTTAATTAGGTAAATAAAAAAGGATAATTTTATTTGAACCCACATAAACATTTTTCTCACTCCACCTAACATTTTGAAATTTAATACAAAACATCCAAAAAGTTAACTAAACAATTCCTTAACCTAGTTCACCTTTTCAACTCTCCGCTTATAAATTTGTCTCGTCTATTTCACCTCTATGATGTTCGATCTTTTCATGCTTGATTTCTTCACCATGAAAATATAGATAGGATATTTATTGGTGGAGCAAATAGACATCAATAAAATAATACATGTATATATACTTACATATTTTATAATTTCAACTCAAACATGAAATATAATCACTTTTAGAATTATACTACATCAACATGACCTTCAATGTCTTTTCAATTTTTCCCCTTGAACTATTTTTGCCAGAACAACTAAACCCAGTTAATCATTTTATAGTTCTCCCCACTTCATTCAATAAAAACGTATTATGGGTCCTTTAATTATACTATCTTTTATATAACATGGCTTTTATCTTATATTCTAATTGTCACTGCAGTGAAATAAAATGGAATAAATGTTTATATTCTGATTGTTGCTGTAGTAGATGGAATTGGCAGGAAATGTTGTGGTAATTGGCCTATATCGAAACTAAAATCATGATGTTCGGTAATTTTGGTTTTGGTATTTTTGGTTTCGGTTTTGCAAAACACGAAACCAAAACCATATCATTTTTTTTTGTATTTTTTTTTATTTTTCGGTATTAATTGGTATATTTACAGTATTTACTTATTTTGGTTATTTGTACATATATTTTTTTATTATTTTTAGCATGTTTTTTCACAATTTAAAGAATACCATTATATTATTTTATATATTTACATATGGATCATAATGATTTTAATAGTATGAAAATGTCCTTAATTATTATTTTCTAAATTTTAAATTGATGAGATACAATTTTTAAGAATTAGACTATAAATATATTAATAATCTTATAATATCTTATGAATCTTTTTATATATATTATAAAAAATATAATATTCTATTAATAAACTTTAGAATTATTCAAATAATCTCTATACATATAAAGCCAAAGATATTATATAATATGAAAATAATATTTATAGAGTTATGTTATAAAGAGGGATTCTCTATCTTTAATAAAAATAATGAATGATCATTTGGAGGGTTTATTAGATGTTTTTTTTTATAAGATTATGTAGAAAAGATCTATATTATGAGTAGATCACCTCCACCAAATTTCGTAAAAAAGTTCAACCTATAAGTGGGTGAAATATTCATCAAAAAATTTAATAGCCGAAAATGTGTATATATATTTCAAATTTTCAAAACAACCACTTCTAGGTTGAATTTTTCTATAAATTTCTGTTGAGCTGGTCTACTCATTATATAGATTATCTCTACAAATTTTCATAAAAAAATTAATCATATTATCCCTTCAAATGATCATCTATTCTTTTTATTAAATATAAGGAATCTCTCTTTATAGATTAACTCAATTTATACATTGTCTTATAATAACATCAATTTAATAGAGTTAAATATACCTCAACCGACTCAATTAAGGTATTACCATTATTTTTGGTATTTTTAATTTGATATTTTTTTTTGATAAATACTATCAATAGCCACTGAACTTCATTTAGTTCTAATCGAACCATTAAACTTTTAAAAAGTACTGCCAGTGGCCATTCCGTCAAATTTCACCGTTAAAAACTAACAGAACCATATCATGTACAAAATGTTAGGGGCATTAAAGTAATTTTCTTCTTTTTTTCTCTTTTTTTTCTATTTTTCTTTTATTTCTTATTATTCCTCTGAACTTCTTTTTCTTTCGCTCCACCATTCTTTTTCTTCCTCTTCCACCATTCTTCTTCTTATTCTTCTTCCGCTATTTTCACCCCATTAATTCGCTCTCCCTATTTACAAAATCTCACTTATTCTTTTAATCATAGTCATTATCTCTCTACAGGATTTTTTTTACTTTGTAAATCTAACCAATTACTTTTGTTCATTCTCTGAAAAGCATTCAAAATATGCTTAATTGTAAATTGTAATTGCTGTTGGGTTTAATTAGGGATTTATTGCTGTTAGGTTTAATTTTAGGTATGAGAAATAAACAAATTCATTCAATGGAACCAGGCCCTAATTACCCTGATGCAAAGCTCGAATCGTTTCAAAACCAAGAAGAATAAGAAGGAGATGTGGAGGGATTGGTTGAAGGAGGAACGAAGAGGAAGAGAGAGATCGTGGAAAGTGAAGATGGGATTGGTGTATTTGGAGTTGATGACGCATAAATTAGGATTATGTTGGAGTTGGATGAGGATGAGGATGAGGACTTAAATGAAGGATTCTTCGAAGATAAGGAAGAAGGAAAGACATGAGGGATCAGGGCTGGCAAGGGAGGAGGTGACGGAGACATAGGAGTCGGCGATGGAGATGAAGCCGGTGTGGGTGAATCCGAATTTTTCGAAGAGGATCATGAGGCAAAAATCGGTGGAGAAGAGGTTGTTTCGAAATTGAGCGAACAAGAAGAAGAAGAAATAGGGAAAAATTGAAAAGAAAAAAGGAAAAAGGGAAAAGAGCAAATAAAAAGACTGAAATGCCCCAAACATAATCACATAAGATGGATTCCGCCAAAAACTAACGGTGATATTTAACGGAGTGACCATTGGTAGTACTTTTTTAAAGTTTGATAGTCCAATTGAAATTAAATGAAGTTCAGTGGCCATTGGTAGAATTTGACAATAGTTTAGTAGCCATCGATGGTATTTACTTTTTTGTTTTTTAAATATTAAGACGAAAACCAACATAAAAAAATGGTATTTTCGGTTTTTGGTATTTGAATATGTAAAACCAAATGGTAATTTTGTTTCTATTTGCGATTTCTTGCAGTCCATCCGCGTTATTAAGTCCATCCTTGTTGCCCATAAGTTGAACCACGAGGTATGATAGAGTTGCAAAAAAAAGTTAATGACTTATTTTTTATGAATAATGCTTTTTTAACAATTTAATGTTAAAATATCTACTAAATTAATTAATATATCCACTTGAATTAATTAATTATAAATATTAACAATATGAAAGTAAATGTAAAGTAACAAAAGATTAAAATTATTGAAGTTGGTAATGTTGTAATCAGAAATTCAGAATTAAGTTTGTATATTAGACTTTAAATAAGAATATAATATCAACTATGAATTCATAATGAAGAACAAAATTGCAGAGAACATGAATTGAATGTTTTTATCTTCGATCAACTAGTGGATTGCTATGAAAATAAGCTATGCTCAACACTAATTTCTAATTATTTTTAACTGCGTTAACCCATACTATTGTGGAATCTTTTTTGTATTGCAAAATATTATTCGGTTCGCTCTTGACAAAATATGTTTCGTTGTTGTATGGTTAAATTAATATAATTCTAAGATCTATATTTTGATCGATCAAACTATATACTAAAAGTTAAAATAAAATATTTTTAATAAAAGTTTTAAAAAAACCCTTAACACAAATTATGAAATAAATAAATATGGAAGTAAATTGATTAGGAATCTAAATTAAAAAAAATATACAATTATAAATTAATTTTAATTGGTGGATATACTTCTCAATTTTTAAAAGAGTAACATTGTGAAAGTTGGTTCAAAAATTCCATTAATTAAGGGTGGATTAACTACAAGAAGTTGTGAATAGAAATAAAATCATCCTTTAAGCTTAAAGGTGGACAATTTTTAAAATTGACATGATTTAACTAATAACTTTGAATTTTTTTTGAAGATATACGATGATATATAATTTTGTCCACCTTATTTTAGAAAAAAACTATGTTTTTACCTAGGGGTGATTTTGGTATAATACCATACTATACTGAGCATATTGTATACCACACTAAAAATTTGGTACACCGAAATTCATTACCATACCAAAATATCGGTATGGTACGGTAATGTATGATACATCACTAAGAAATCAATCCTTAACAAAAATATTGAAAATATATAGTCAAAAGTGAATATTTTTGGCTAAAACAAGATAATTAAGTTACTTTTACTTGCCTTTGATTAAGTTTTTGCAATCGTAGATTTTGTCGGTGGGGGGAACGTTTACTCTCAGCGCATGTTTAGCCTCGCTAGCTATGATGCGCCTGGATTAGGGTTTGCAATTTTTTGATGATCTCGATACTGGGAAAGACGATGGGAGGTGTGAAATCTTTTGCAGATGTAGTTAGTGGGGAAAAATCGACCGCGATTCAACTTAAAACTCCAGGAATACATAAAGGGGAACCTGCTTATTTCTTTTCGAAGGAGGATATAGAAGTGTTAGCCTCCCCTTTCAAATTTGCTCTTGTTGGAAAGTTTTCTCATGGCATACCATCACTTTCAGAGACAAAATCGGCACTGGATTCAGTTGGCTTGAAGGCAGCTTTCACCGTCGAGTTACTAGATCATAAGCACATTCTTATGATATTTAATCATGAGTAGGATTACCAACGCATCTGGCTTCGTGAGCAGTGGTTTTTAAAGAGATTTTCGATGAGGGTATTTAAATGGTCCCCAGATTTTCGGGTAGATATGGAATCAAGTATTGCTCCAATATGGGTTTTTATGCCAGGTTTGCCCATTCATTTTTTCTTAAAGCATAGCTTATTTTCATTGGGAAGCATTTTAGGTTCACCTCTAAAGCTAGATTCTGATACGGTAACTTTATCACGTCCCAGTGTAGCAAGACTTTGTGTGGAGATGGATTTATTAAAGAAGTTTCCTAATCGAATCTGGATAGGGAGTGGGGATAATGGTTATTAGCAAAAATTAGTTTATGAGAAGATTCCTAAATACTGTGGAAAATGTCTCAAGCAGGGGCATGAAGGGGGTGAATGTAAACTAGAAGTGGATTACAGAGGAGTTCAGGGAAAAGGGAGAACACAACAAAAAAATTTGATGTTGCAAGTTCCAGTTTATTTGAAGGACATTGGAAAAGGTGAGGGGTTTCATAAGCAATCTGAGAATAATACGGATCTATTGACAGGAGGTGGTGGGAATATGGGAGGGGGTAAAGTCTCTGAAGCAACTATTAGTGGAACTAAGGGATTAAGTTTTTTACGAACAAATATGAAAGTCTCTAAGCCTACAAATGAGGAAGCTACTGTATTTTTAGAAGAAGAAATGGGTAAACGAATACTATAAAAAGTTGAAGATTGTTATCACGAACAAGGTTTTTTTAGCGAGTTGATGTGGATTATGAAGTTAATGATATTACAGATGATAGTGTTTCTGAAGAATTTGCAAGTGAGATTAATTGTGTTATGGGAGGAGATGGCCAATCTAAATCTGTTGATGGGCAAGGGAATACGAAGAGAAAAATAGAGGAATTTGAGATTTCTTGTGGAGTATCTCCTTGAGCTTTAAGAGATTTTCATATTGAATATACATCATACTCTCGTGACTTATTGAAGAAAGTTCTTATGAGGGATCAAGCTCAACTGGATAGGCGTTGTCGAAAATTTAGTGAGATGCATCAAGAACAATAACAGATTATTTCTGCTTCGATGGAGAAAAAATTGGCTACAAGGGCTGAGAAAAAGAAAGGTAAAAGAAGAAAGCCGGGGAGGAAGAAAAAGGGTGCTCAAGCTTCTGCATCATCAATTTCTCAATGATCAAAGTTCTTTTTTAGAATATTAGAGGTATTGCTAATATTTCCACTGTTACTAGATTGAAGAAATTAATTAAAATTCATAAAGTATGTATTGTAATGTTAATGGAGCCAATGGTTGAAGACACTCAAGTTGATAAGCTCAGGCTGCATTTGGGTTTTAGTGATGGTTTTAGTAATGTAAATAGCAAAATTTGGTGCTTGTGGAGAGATCTAGATAGTTGTCAAATTGTTTTGAATCATCAACAGCTCCTAACATGCCGATGTAAGCATGGGGATGTTGAACATGAGGTATTTGTGTCTGTAGTATACGCCAAATGTGATAAAAGAAAATTATGGGAGGTTATGAAAACTTCGCAATCGAATGATCCGTGGTTAATTAGAGGTGATTTTAATGTTGTTCGAAAACAATCGGAAAGACTTGGTGGTCGACCAATTGATTTTACTGCTGTTGGGGAGTTTAATGATTGTATAGCGAAATGTGCTTTAATTGAGATAGAGGCTCTGGGAAGTCAATACACTTGGAAGAAGTTGGGTGCTAGAATGTGGTAGAAACTTGATAGGATTTTATGCAACAAGGAATGGTTTGATAGGTTTTCTGAAGCCCAGGTTCTTCAGTTAAACAGGCAAGAATCTGATCATGCTCCATTGCTGGTTCAATGTGGTGTATCTGAGAGACGAGGGGGTTGTTTTAAATTTCAAAATATGTGGGTTAAGCATGCTCAGTTCCAGACAATAGTTGATAAATGTTGGAATGAACCTTTTGCTAGCAGTCCTTTGTTGTGTTTTGCTGGGAAGCTTAAAAGGCTCAGACGGACATTGATTGAATGGAATAAAAGTTGTTTCGGAAGACTTGATCAGAACATCAGCGATGCAGAAGCTGCAGTAGCTCATGCGGAAATTAAACTTCAAAATGATGAATCTCCCGAGGCACAAGAATAATTTGATATAGCTTCAGCTAGACTTAATCAACTACTTGAATGCGAGGAGGTTTTTTGGAAATAGCGTGCAAAGATCAAATGACTGAAGGAGAGAGATAAGAACACGAGATTTTTCCATTAAATGGCTAATCAAAAAAGACGGAAGAGTAAAATTCATAGAATTCAGGGAGCCGATGGGAGATGGTTAACAGATTTCAATAATATTAGTGAAGAGGGCATTCAGTTTTTTCAGCATCAATTTGCTAATGAAACAAATAATATGGTGTTTAATCTAATGGATCGTTATATCCCTCAGATGATTTCTCAACAAATGAATGATATGCTAGTGCAAGCTTTAGGTGAACTTGAAATTTTTAATAGTGTAAGTTCCATGGACTCTGATAGTGCAGCTGGTCTAGACGGTTTTGGCGGTATGTTCTATAAAGCTTGTTGGCCTATTATTAAGCATGATTTTATGTCTGCGGTGATTGCTTTTTTTCACGGGTCTTCTTTGCAAAAAATATGGACTAACACTTTAATTGTGGCTATTCCTAAGGTGGACAACCCGAAGAATTTCAGCGATATAAGACCAATCAGTTTATGCAATTTCTGTGCTAAGGTGATTTCGAAAATTATCACAAATAGATTGGCTCCAATTCTACCCCAAATGATTTTGAATGAACATAGCGGATTTACTAAGGGTCGCAATATCGCTGACAACATTCTTTTGGCTTATGAACTGATGCAAAAGATGAATTCAAAGGCGAGGGGATCAAATGTTATTCTGAAGCTTGATTTAACTAAGGCTTATGATAGAATTTCATGGTTGTTTATTACTAAAGTGCTGAGAAAATTTGGCTTTTGCAAACAATTGATTGATATGGTATGGTGCTTGATTTCGAATTGTTGGTATTATTTGATTATAAATGGTCAAGTTAATGGTTTTTTTCATTCTTCGAAAGGGGTTAGGCAAGGTGACCCGTTGTCGCCTAGCTTGTTTGTGATTGCCTCGAAAGTTTTTAGTAGAGGTTTAAAAAGTATGGTTCTAAATAAACAAGTGGTCGCCTTCTCTACTCCAAGGAACTGTGAGCCTATATCTCATTTGGCTTTTGTGGATGATGTGATGATCTTTACTACCGGGGAAAAAAATCGCTCTTAACTCTTATGAATTTCCTTATTACATACGAATTAGAATCGGGGCACGTTATTAACAAAACGAAAAGATGCTTCGTAATTAGAAACATAACGTCTACTGCAAGAATTCAAACAATCTCTGCAACCACTGGTTTTTGTAAGAAGGATTTGCCCATAAAATATTTAGGATGCCTCTTGTTCTTGGGTAGGAAAAAGAAGGAGTATTTTGGTGATTTAATTGCTAAAATGGAGAAGAAGCTGGCTGGTTGGAAAAGTAAATTACTCTCTTAGGGTGAAAGATTCATTTTGATCAAACATGTTCTTCAAAGTGTCCCTATTCATGTGTTTGCAACATTTAGCCCACAAAAATCAGTGATTATAAGAATTGAATCAATTTTTTCCGACTTCTTTTGGGGAGACGATAAAGAAAGACATAAATTTCATTGGGTTAGATGGAGAAATTGTTGTTTTCCAATTGAAAAAGGAGGATTGGGAGTTCGTAGTTTATGGGATGTTTGTATAGCTTTTGCCACGAAGAACTGTTGGAATTTTAGAACTGCTGCTTCCCTATGGGCTATCTTTATGAGGCAGAAATATTGCAGCTGTTTACATCCGGCTGACTGTAGTAAAAGGCTATCTGGCTCCATTACTTGGAAACAAATAATGTCGGTTAAGCAGTTAGTGGAGAGCAATTTATATTGGATAATCGAAAAAGGCGATGTTCATTTTTGGAAGGATCGATGGTTCGGTGAATCTCGGCTTACAGATTTGGGATCTCCTCCTGACTCAGTTAAAAATATCAAGGCTCGAGAGGGAATTATGAATAAGGGAAAATGTCTAGATATTTGTAGTGCGACCATTCACTATCAAACTCGATGTAACATCCAAATAATGGCTTCGTTGTTATGTGAAGAGGAAGATAAAGGTGTTTGGATTTTGGCGCAATCGGGTAAGTTTTCTATCTCATATGCTTGGAAAGTGTGTCGCCAAAAACGTGAATCATTACAATTTGGGAAGTTAATGTGGGCGTCTTATATTCCTCTTAAATGGTCTATTGTGGTTTGGAGAGCTTCAATGGAGAAATTACATTTCGACTGTAATCTTCAACAGCTGGGTATAAATATTGCTTCAAAGTTTAATTGTTGTTTGATTCCTCAAATTGAGTGTACCGATCATGTTTTTTTGCTTAGTAAGATAGCCAAAAATGTTTGGTCTCATTTCGAAGGGAAAATGGGGTTATGGTGCACAGCCAAATTGTTAAAATTGAGGTTGGTTGAATAGTGGCTCGTTAAGTTCAAGCCCCCTTGCTTTAAAGTGCTTATTATTGTAATTCTAGTTTGCATATGCTGGGAAATATGGAAGATGCGTAACAAATCTCGATTTGAGGGAATTCAGGGTAATTTGAAACATTTTATCAAAAATATTGAAAGCAATTTGAGAAATTTGCTGTGTAATGCCAATTTATGCTCCAAACAATGTAATCAAGACGCCTTGTTGGTTAAAGAATTCGGCTTAAAGCTTTGCATTCAATATCCAAAGTATATTATTTCGAAATGGATTCGACCTTCAAGGGGGAGATTTAAACTAAATTCGGATGGTTGCTCCAAAGGTAATCCGGGTGAGAGTGGATGGGGGAGTTTACTCAGATCTTGGCAGGGAATTATAGTATGGGCTCAAGCTGATTATTTTGGGACTCAATCGAATATGGTGGCTGAAGCACGAGCCTTACTTCAAGGCATTCAGAGATGCTATGTCGAGGGAGTGATGCAACTTGATGTCGAACTAGACTCCTTGGTGTTAATACAGATTTTGCAGCATCAAGTAGCTACTCCATGGAATATTACTTATGAAATTAGATTGATGCGGGGTATTCTTGAAAAAATGGATTTTGTTTTGAAGCACACATTCAGAGAAAGCATAGCGCATCGAATTTTTTAGCTAACTTAGGTTGTGTGAGTAAGAGGAAGGTAAATTTTGTGGGTGCTGAGAGATTGCCAAAGATGTTGAAAGGAATGTATAGATTGGATAGGATGGGTATACCAAATATTATAGTAAAAAAGCTGTAAGTTTGTTTCTCTTTGATAATGGAAATAAATAAATTTTGAATTAAAAAAAAAGTTTTTGCAATCGATTGTTCCAAGAACACTAAGTTATGTATAAATATTGTTGCATTATAAATTATAATCAATACATACACATTTATCAAATACTTGAAAACCGAAGAATTGAAGTTTAATATGATTAAAAAAAATGACGACAAATATTTGAATTGGTCGAAAGGGTTGGGTTGGTGGTGGTGTAGTGGTCGGGCCGGTGGTAGTGTATGTGGCGTGAAAAAATTAAGAGAAGTAAAGAGAAAGAGCCGAAGAAGAGTAGAAGAGAAAGAGAGAGAGCGCGGTGGTGGATGTGTGATGAAAGCGAAACCGAAACCAAAATTAAAATATTATATAAAGAGATAAAGGAATTAACAAATTCATGCCGATCATCTTGTTTCATCTAATGGGGTATTGGTAATTTGGTATCATTTTAGTATTTGGTACAAGGGCACAATTGATATGGTATGGTACGATATACCCTGATAATACTAAAATTTTGCTATTGTACAATAACTAAATTTCGGCATATTTTAATAATAGTTTAGTTTGGTACGAATTGATATGACATAAATGGTATATTTTTCCACCCTCATTTTTACCCACCTTATTATAAATATTGTACATAAGCCTTTTGTCATCCCTATCTAATACTATAGTAAAAAAAAATTCCCTCTCTTCATATTAGATCACGGCTCCGCTATTGGCAATTCTAACACAAAATTATATTTTTTTAAATTTTGCCATTGTTTTAGGTTAGTTATGGCATTAAAGATAAATAATGGTGAGACCAATCACCACTTTGTTTTTTTTTTTTTTTTTATGATTTTAAACTATGTGATGTCGGACGTAAAAAAAATAAAAATAAACAGGTATATCTATGTATATATATAAAACGAAAGTTATTCCATTTGGTTACGATGTTAAAGTATGAGTGTTTTTCCTATTTTGTTATGCATTTATTTATTTTAATAGAAATTCATCTGTCATTTGATGGAATTTAAAATTGCGAGGTATGAGTTAAAATGATACCTTTTCATTTTTGGATATTTTTTCATTTATTAAATATTTTTAGTTAACTTAAACGTGTATAAAAAGAAAGTGTGCACATGCCCGCGTATGATACTTGTCTAATTACCAATAAAAATAAAATATAACTTAATAGTTATAACATTATTTTGAAGAGTTTTCCAATTTGTCCCTTCATTTACTTGTTTTAAAATTAAAAATTTTATTTAACAAGATTAGGCTTGAATCTTCAATCTATAAGTTAACATAAGAATAATCTTACCATTACACTATTATTATTTTAATTATTGAATGCACGTAGACGCGTGCTTAGCATGGTGGAATGTATATTAAAGAAAGCGAAGGGACCGGTCTACTCACTGTAGAAGTCGCGCCCACCTGACTAAACAACAGAGACGGGATGGGTTTTTGGTTGTCTTGAAGAAAACTTGTGGTTGGCACTCGTCAAAGTAAATTTGGGCCACACACTTTTCTTATATTTGAAAAAGTGGAATTTCTTCTTAATTTTTACCGAAACTATACATATATGGATAGATAGACGGACAGAGGAGGCGAATCGACGCGGTTTTCTCATCCACTACCAACAAGGGCCGATTGAATTGTCAATACCAAACATTATATTATATTATAATATTGCCATCTTTTTTGATTATCATTAAACCATGTATTTCCTCCTTTCAATTCAACTACCAAAATAATTAACAACTTGTTCAAGCTTACTGCCTACTATTGACCCCAGGATTTGCCAGACTGCCAACTGCTTCCTGTAATTTATTTTTGACGCTATTGTTTTTTTAAAAAAAAATTGTATCTCCACTTTAAATTAATTTTTTATTTTTATTTTATTTTTATCAACTTCTTAAATTAAAGAACATTAATTTCAAGTAACAGAAGCTAGGTGAAATAAGGGAGGGTCGTAATTTTATATTATCATGCATTAAATGTATTTTTAAAAACCATTTAATGATAATATTAGTATAAAAAGAACAAAACTATTTAAAAACTTGTAAACAAAATCACTGTTGTTACGACATATTATTTTTACATTATTTTTTTTGGTTCAAGAGTTACTCCACAGAATGTTCAGGCTATTTTTCGTGCATCTCGACTAATCTCAGCTCGAGATGCATGACTGTCTTTGACCAAGCATTATTTTGACAATACCAAAAATCGATCATGAGAGTACCAAGTTGACCTCAAGGTTGTTCCAATTCTTACAGCATATTATAATTTTTTTTAACGAGCTATAAAGTTAGCATGAGATTGTTTCGTTGGAGCATTTTGGGCGTGAACATTTTCTTCGAGTGCAAACAAAGATAATATACTAAAATCGTGAAAGCGAAATGAACTATACAAAAGGTGACCAACTGTAATAATCTTTCTTTCCAAATATTTTTAATTCTTTGTTTCCCTGTAGTAAAAATTGGAGTTGAGATTGACAATAAGGTGCATTTCACCGCAAAACTTTGAAAATAAGTGTAAAATAATGGATAAGCAATAAGGTACATTTTGGTTTATCGTGGAATATATTTTCTTTC
Organism: Lonicera japonica; assembly: GCA_021464415.1. Lineage (NCBI taxonomy): Eukaryota > Viridiplantae > Streptophyta > Magnoliopsida > Dipsacales > Caprifoliaceae > Lonicera > Lonicera japonica. The sequence continues at coordinate 3,779,897 of CM038467.1, read as the reverse complement.
CCTTTTTTTGAAAATAAAAAAGGGTGTCTAGTGTTTTCTTCTTACTACAAACAATATATAAACGTTCTCCCTCCTAGGTGAAATTCAAAATCCGAATTTCCCAAATCCCTCTCATGGAATATACTTATTTGGGTAGTTGGTCAGAAAAGTTAGAAAAAGATAAACAAAAAAAAATATGTCTTCAAATTACTTCTTAAAAATCAAAGAAGGGAACAGGTACACATGCAATGTGGCATGCTCCTCATTTTCCTTTCCTTTATTTGAGTAGATATGTCGTTTAAAAAAGATTGCGACATTTATATCCTACTTTTAACATAAGCTGTGGACAGTAGCGGAGTCAGGAATCTAGCTAAGTGGGGGCAAAATTTAAAACACATAAAAATATATTTAAAATCATAAAATTAGAATGTAAATACAATAGTATTAATAATAATATTTCATACAACTCAAATAGAGAATGTGAATAATTACGAGAAATTACAATAATATAATATACATATATAATATTATTAATAATATTATGCAATTTATCAAGAATCACAACTAATATTATATAAATAATTAAGAAATTTAATTATACATAATATTAAAAAGTAAATATGAAAAAGGATTTACCTTGGTAGTGTTAGAAAAATAGGTGAAATACCATTTTAGAGCCATTTTGAGGGTAATTTTCAGTGGGACCTCACACTCGGTTGTGAAATATTATTATAAATTCGTATTTTCCTCCGTGAAGATATCGAAATCATTTATTTGTTTGTTCAAAATGGTTATGGGGTGAATGAGAAATTATCACTCAAAGTGAATTACTTGAGATAGAAAAATAGAATGAAAATGAGTAAGTCAAACATGAAAACTTTGTGAAAAAATTAATGGGTTTATAAGAGATCACATCCTATAAACTTGATAAGCATTTAAGAAAAATAAGATCCCTATGTATAGTTTTGTTCTCTTACATTTCCGTTACCTTCAAGTATAAATTTCTGCACATAAATTATTATTTTTATATATATATATAATTTTTTTCAAAAAACACCCCATATACAATAAAAATAAAATTCAATATCAAGTGGGGCGCTCGCCTCCACTTGCCCTCACGTGGCTCAGCTTATGGCCTTGGAACCACTTACAATTTTTATAACACCCCCCTTTTTAAAAATAAAAATAAAAATATATAGTTATTATAAAAGTAAAATGAGTGTTAATGATTATAATACAAAATTTGGTATTTTTATTCTTATCATCGTTTTAGTGTAAATATTAAAAATATGTAATTGTTGTGGTTTGAATCCATAGCTTTTGGTTAATTAATAATAAGAATGACTTTATCACTAAGGCAAAATTACTTTGTTTTTATTTATTTTCATTTTAAATTTAATAATATATATACATATAAAAGTTCACACATATCTCGTATGTTCTAAATCTAGTTATTTATAAACAAATCATACATACTGAGGATACACAAAAACTTAGTTAAATTAACAATACCACAATGGTGAGTTGAATTGTTTGCAAAATGAGTAATGGATTATTTTCGGAGGGCTGGGATCTCTACATGGGTCATGGGGCAACCCACCATTTTGATTGAGAAACGACGGTCTTTACGATGTTTGTTCATCCACCTAACTTTAATTCTCCTCTTATTAGTCGAGGCAGTCGCCATCAAAAGCAAGTAATTGAAGACAGCAAATTACACTATCATCCTTTTTAAAAATAAATATATATTTAAATATAAATGCACAACTGTCTTTTGGTTGGTAACTATATTTCACTGAAACATAATATTTTAGCATTAGGAAATTCATTATAAACATATAAAAAAAAATGTTTTGAAATTAAGGTGCAAATAATATATTACGAATTTTTTCTTCTTTTAATCAAAAAGTTATAAACGATGATCTTTTAACAAAAACTAATAACTAAATATAGTCGTACGTATTCAAATATATATCATGGTAGTCATTCTTTTAATTATTCAAAAATTAGATTGATTTTGTTTGTTATTTTTATTTACTTATTTAACAATCAAATCTTTTTAAGGAAAAAAAATTAATTTTAGTTTCCATATTTAAGGGTTTAAAACTAATATTTTTTATGTAAATATTTGTAAATAACAAATTTAGAGCAACCCCAACAATTTTTTTATAATGTCAATTCTCTTTATTTTAGCGAGCCAACTTATTAATTACATGCTCCAACAGATAATATATAATTGCAAAATTAAATACCCTCTTTTACTTGCTATATGTTGCGAGCCATCCCCACTCTGTATCCTATTCTTTTCATTAAACAATTAAGACTTTTTGGCTTTGCCGCTAGAACTAGAATTGAAACGCCAATTCTTGAAAGAAAGAGAAAAAATGCAAAACACCTTTGCTCCTTTACGTTTATATATATTTTTGTCTCAAATAGATATTCTAAGGCTCCGTTTGATTGCAAAGTGGAAAAAAAAAATAAATTAAGTTAGTTTCGATGAAAAGATGAAAAATAAGTTGAGTGATAGAGGTGATATCCTCTTGATTTTTAAAGTTTTTCCATGAAGAAATTTTTTTTACTTTGTGGTGAGTAAAAATTTTTCACCAAAAATATTAAAGGATAGAGGATATATACTCATAAAATGAGTAACATCTCTCACCTTATTTTCTATCTTTTTACACGAACTAACTAAATTTATTTTTCTTTTTCATCTTTGCAATCAAACAGAGCCTAATTGTAATTTCGATAGTTATTACACAATATAACAATTTCAATCTAATAAATGATGAAAAAAAGTAAAAATTATTTTTTTAGCCTAAAATTTAATACATTAATTATGTTCAAAAAAGAAAATATAATTATTAATTTTAGACACATGTAAAAGAAAAAAAAATAAATCATTGTGTTTTGATGTTCAAATAATACTCTCTATTTTAAAAAAGAATATCTTTAAAATGCTCTTAAATTACAAATAAGAGGAGTTCTTCATTACCAATAAATTTAATTAATTACTTTAAAGTAATAGATTAAATTGAAAAATATACTTAAACATTCGCTTAATGATAAATTGAAAATTTCTTTTATTTAAAAAGAGGGAAAAAAAAAAAAAAAAATTGAAATAGCCATAGCCTTTGTGGCCTTGCTGTTGGAGTAGGTCATGAAACGTGTCGAAGATAAAAAGGCTGCAAATTTCAAGAAATTACAATCCGACGGCTGAAGAGAACAACCTACACGTGTTACAATGAGGTTCACCACACAGAAAACGTCCCCTAGTTTCACCAGGGCTGAAACACATCCTAGTCAGCACCACACCCCTCGACGTTTTGTACAATCTTTGAATAAATCATCTGTGTTGCGCTTCACCCGGTGCTCCCTACACCGCTTCATCTCACCCCTCCATCTTTATGAAATCACAGCCAACAATTGGCGTGGCCCCGGACTAACAATACATGCCTAATTTTCATCGATAAATGCCTCATTAAATGCACCCCAAAAGAAGTTAAGGAGGGGGTAATTCAGTAATTCCAAAAATTTAATAGCGAAGAGAGAGAGTCACGATCTTCGGCTGTCATCTACGATTTATGTATGATAAAAGCAAAAACACTCCAAAGACCAAGTAGGAGAGAGAGAGAGAGAGAGAGAGAGAGAGAGAGGGGGAGAAGAAGATACATATAAAGGAGAGCAAACCCTCCAAGTATCTCTTTTTCTTTCATTTCTTTTCTTCTCTCTGAGAGCTATTTCTCCTCTCTCTGTGCTATTTCTCCCACCGCCTTTCCTCGCATTTGTTTCGCCATGATTTCGTTGAACGCAAGCAGTTTTTTGGTAAATATATAGAACCAAACCCCATTACTTGTTCTTAATTAAATTATTTTCAAACAAACCTCCACTGAATTTTTCTGTTCAAAATTTGTCGAATCATCTTCCCGTTTTCGCATTAAGAAACACACAAGTACGCAAAATTTCTTGTTCATTTGTTTAGATACAAATAGTTGGATCAGCCTGTGGATACATTAGCAAATAATAAAATTAAAATCAACAACTCTTCGTTTTCGTGCCAAATTTTTTGAAATAATTGGATTGATGCGAGTGTTTGTTGATGTTTTATGTTTTTTTAATTTTTTTTAACAGAACAACAAGCTTTATGGGGTTTCGAGAAGCTTACCGCAGCCGCAGAGAAGAGTCGCAACTCCTTTGGTGGTGGTGGCTACGAATGGCCGACCTGCGGAACGAAACGCCACCGTTTTGATGGAGAACACTTTAAAGGAGATGAGAGATAGTGCTAGTTCACCTGCTGTTGTGGAGAAGGACTCCAAATCGACGGTTGGTGGTGGAGTTGAGGACGTGTACGGCGAGGATACCGCCACCGAGGATCAATTTATCACTCCCTGGGCTGTATCCGTTGCAAGGTCTGAGAGATCTATCACTTGATCGGTCAATAGCTTCCAATTATTTCTATAATTTTGTTTTCCGTTTCGCCTGCTACAGAGATTAATAACTGTTCTTGCGCGTAATTAGCTGGAAATAAGCTGCAAATCTTATCATGTCTTTGTCTGATCTCATTTTTAGATTTTGTTTGTTTTCATCTATATTTTAGATAGATCTTACGGACACAGCATCGGCTAAATAAAATATATATATATATATTATTCACTCCTTGATTGAATTTTGCCGTAAAATATATAATTTAATCAGGCCTGATAAATTTTTATGTCCCCTCGAAAAATTTCAACCTTTTTTTTCTTGAAACAAAATATGAGAACACCTTGATTTCCACCTATATTGGTTTTGGTCATCCTTTTGAATCACCGTTAGTACTTTTATATTCTGTAATGTAATTGAAGAAGTGTTCCAACCTTCCCAAGTCTTATTAATTAAAATGGAATAAGTAGCAAAATAAAACCTCTTAAGCTACTTGTCTCCTTCTATGTTCTAACAGTTTAGATGATTTATCGTGAATTTAATTTTTATGTAAATATATGCATTTGTGGATTTTTTTAGCTTTGCTCCAACCTGTCGAGTTAATTGCTATGGTCTTCTTGGCTTTACCGGTGGTTGGATCATTTTTTTAACCATTATGTTTGACTCTTTGAGACGTTATCATTGTTTGCGTAACATGTAAACTGTAATCAATTAATCATCCCTTAGCTCCTCATCTCCATATAGAGTTTTAACCTGGATAGACCTTACCTATAGATTTCGTTTTTGTGCTGCAGTGGATATTCATTGTTGCGGGACCCGCACCACAACAAAGGGCTTGCCTTCACTGAAAAAGAGAGGGATGCACACTACTTACGCGGTCTTCTTCCCCCTGTTGTTATCAGTCAAGAGCTTCAGGTTTAATCCCGAATAGTCTTTTTCAGCCTAAACATTTCTTTTCTATTTATATGTTGTCCCTATGCGTTTAGCAATGTGATGAGATCATTTACAAGTGCTCATGTTTGCTATATAACCAGGTCAAGAAAATGATGCACAATATGCGCCAGTATCAAGTGCCTTTGCAGAGGTACATGGCAATGACGGACCTTCAGGTACATTGTTCATCAAATTAAATATTATTTTATTCTGGATTCTTTATTTATGTCCCCAATTTAAATAAAATGTTTTGGTAGTTAATAATTTAAATGTTTGTCTTGGGTCTACAGGAGAGAAATGAAAGGCTGTTCTACAAGCTTCTCATTGATAATGTTGAGGAGCTGCTTCCAGTCGTCTACACTCCAACTGTTGGTGAAGCGTGCCAAAAATATGGGAGTATCTTTAGGCGCCCCCAGGGTCTTTTCATCAGTTTGAAAGAAAAGTAAACGCTTCATAACAGAGTATATTAAGTTCTTGAAAATATTTTGCTTGCAAAGATTTCTCATTATCACATCAAAGCTAATTACCATTAGATTTTTACAGGGGGAAAATTCTCGAGGTACTGAAGAACTGGCCGGAGAAGAAAATTCAAGTTATTGTTGTGACTGACGGTGAGCGCATTTTGGGACTCGGTGACCTTGGTTGTCAGGTACATTGCATTTGGATATTCCTCCCCGTCTTTGTTGAAGGATGAATTCCTTTGTAAAGTATGTCTTCTAATTCCAGTGTTGTTTGATACAGGGGATGGGGATACCCGTAGGGAAGCTATCTTTGTATACTGCACTGGGAGGAATTCGCCCTTCAGCTGTAAGTATTTGCTAAACTAAATCTATTAATTATATAATGTACTTTTACCTAAAACCCTGTAATATTATTTATTAGTTTAATCGGGCAAGTGAATGAAGTGGGGTCAAAGTCTACCACACTATACAACATAGTTTTCAAACTTAAGTTTTTATTACCTGATTTCTGATTAAATATAGTTTTTATTAGAACTGGAAAAAGTTTATGAGTTCTCTTGATCTTGTAGTGCTTGCCTGTAACCATCGATGTTGGAACAAACAACGAGAGCTTGTTGAATGACGAATTTTACATTGGGCTCAAGCAAAGGAGGGCGACTGGGCAGGAATATGCTGAACTTCTGCATGAATTTATGTCTGCTGTCAAGCAGAACTATGGTGAGAAAGTCCTCATTCAGGTTAGCCGCTCTTTCCTTGATTGCATATTTAGTTGTTTATTTTATCTTTTAATTTTCATAAAATGTTTCATCCTAATAACACAGTTTTTCTAGGACTTTGTTGATCACAAATCCATGGTTTTTGCTTGACTGACGATTTATTTATTTATGGCTCACCTGGTTCAAGTAATTTTGTGTTTTCAGGAATTATAAATTGATAAATCACATATAAATTAGTGAGTTGGAAGTACATGATTTCAACTTCTTTGTTAAACCATAACATTTATATGTATAATTACCATTTTATGATTCCACGTAAGCACAATAACTCGAGAGCAATGTTTTAAATTGCGACTGTGTGTCGCGTCGCGTTTTAGTTATGGAATAGCGTCTCTTAAGCAACTTCGCGTTTCACATAAGCAATATGTATATTAATTTTTTTAATTAAAATATATAAAATATAATATAACAAAAAAGGTTATAAAATAATTCGAAGTACGTCACATTCCATAATAGCAATGAAATTATCCATATAGTCATACAATCATTAGAAACACTCAAGTTGCAAAAGATAATGATAGGCAAATGACAAATCAATAGTTGTCCTCATCTAGCATAGTATTATCGTCTCTAACAGTCGTATTCTCTCGCTTGAAATTAGGTTTTATTGGCTTAATCGTACTCTCTCTCTCTCAATCTGAGGCCATGTTTTTCTTTCTTTTGTCCAACCATTGCTGTCTTGTCTTCGAGTGTGATCTGAGGGGCAGAGCCCTGAAGCACCGGCTCTATCATGACTTTATCCCCTACCGGAGGTTAGGGGAGACTCATCTTTTTCAATTCCCAAATTGCGTCTTTTGCGTGTTTTGTGCGCAATTTAGTAAATTTAGCTTGCCACGTCAGCAATAGCATAAGCAATCTGGGCACTAAGCAACTAATATAGAGCAACGTTGCTAAATTAGTGGAAAAGGCAATATTGCGCACTTGCGTAAGCAATTTAAAACGCTGCTCGGGGGTAACAAGCAGTTATTGCGTAGTTTTAATTTTCGTCAGCTTTTATCCTGACTATGCAGTTTGAAGACTTTGCGAATCACAATGCCTTTGATCTTCTTGCAAAGTATGGCACTACTCATCTTGTTTTCAACGATGATATACAGGTAGTCGAGAAAATCAACCACACCCCCACCCCCAACCCCGCGCGCCCGCTCCTGGAGAGAGGGATTTATTATAACCTATTTCTAATAAATGTAAATGTAATTTGTTCCAGGGGACAGCATCCGTGGTACTTGCAGGGCTTATGGCAGCACTAAAACTTGTTGGCGGAACTTTAGCTGACCACAGATTTTTATTCCTTGGAGCGGGAGAGGTGCAACCTTACTAGTCTGATTCCATGTTCTTGTTATTTTTGTGACCTTTGAAGAAATGAAAATTCTAATTAGTTTAATATATTTATTCAAAATGTGAATATATGAACATTATTTTGTGACCATGTTGCAGGCTGGGACGGGTATTGCAGAACTCATAGCTCAAGAAATGTCAAAACAGGTCAGAACTTGTTATGATACGGAGATTTTAGGTTTTACATTACAGTGAAGATATTAGATCTTACTGTAAGTAAATATTTGTATTACATAGAGATTATAATTCTAAAATAACTTGTCCTCACTTAGTTGGTAAACAATTTCCTTTACATTTATATAAGAATGTACATGTCTTGTGTTGCATCCACGTCTCATAGCCATTTTCATGCTTCACAACTCTTTAACACTACAGAAAATAAAGCCAAGTGTTTGTACTTGATTTTTATGCAGACTGGGGCACCAGTGGAGGAGACCCGCAAGAAGATTTCGCTTGTGGATTCAAAGGTTAGTGACAAATGCTTTCAATTATTGGTACCTCATTTTTCTTTCTTATTTCATAAATTTCAAAATGATAATTTTTTTTAAAAATATTTGTAGGGATTGATTGTTAGGTCCCGTTTGGAATCACTTCAACATTTCAAGAAGCCCTGGGCCCATGAAGATGAACCTGTTGATACTCTTTTGGATGCTGTCAAGGTGTGCATCTCTCTCTCTATAAGATACATTACAGCGTTTTTGGGTCTCTTAACTTGTCTTTGCAATGTCAGGCAATCAAGCCAACTGTCTTGATCGGATCATCAGGAGCAGGGCAGACGTTTACCAAGGAAGTGGTTGAGGCCATGTCATCCTTCAATGAGGTATATTCCGTTTTGTAAATCTTCATCTTTTCAGTTTGTGTAGTTTCTGGAGGCAGTATCACTATCCATACTACAACTGACTTTGCTCAAATGAGTGGCATGCAGAAACCAATTATCCTTGCTCTTTCAAACCCAACTTCACAATCTGAGTGTACTGCCGAACAAGCTTACACTTGGAGTAAGGTAATATTTCTATGCAATTACTATCTCTTATTCTCTTTGCACCAATGATAATTTGCTCTTCGCATTTAGTCAAAATCTGTTTATGAAATGTTTGTAAATTAATGGTTCTTTCACTTGTTTTTGTCTCTTGTTCCTTTCTTAATGGTCTCCAGGGTCGTTGCATTTTTGCTAGTGGGAGCCCCTTCGACCCGGTTGAATATAATGGGAAAGTCTATACGTCTGGCCAGGTCATTAGTCATATCAACATGAAAACTTTTCCAGTTTTTATTATGATAACGAAAGATTGGGGACTGACTGTATCACCTTTTATTTTCATTCAGGCAAACAATGCATACATTTTCCCTGGGTTGGGTCTTGGATTGATAATGTCTGGAGCAATCCGTGTTCATGATGACATGCTTCTGGCAGCTTGTAAGTTAACAAATGCGTAAAATTCTATAAAGCAACCTTTACACCAAATTAGAAGGGAAAAAAAAAGAAAATTCTTTTTAGGGATTCTGTTTTATTTTTAGTTGTTCTTGGTCTGGAATATCTACAATCAGCTAAATATTTTTTTGTTGTGCGAACAGCGGAAGCTCTAGCAAGGGAGGTTACACAAGAGAACTTTGACAAGGGACTCATATACCCACCATTTTCTAACATCAGAAAGATTTCTGCTCATATTGCAGCTGAGGTGGCGGCCAAAGCATATGAACTTGGTGAGGCATCATTCTCCAACAATATCACTTAATATGTTACATAATCGCCTATATATGCATGTATTTTTATGCCACACTATTATTGGTTTTTAGGGTTGGCCACTCGTCTGCCTCAACCAAAGAATCTAGTTGCTTATGCGGAAAGCTGCATGTACAGCCCCAGTTATCGAAGCTATCGGTAAATTACTAGTGGAAGAAGATTCTGTAGGTTTTTTTTTTGTTTTTCTAATTTATTTATTATCATATTGATGATATGCTGTTGTTGTTTTTCATATCAATTTTTTTTTAATTCGATCCTGCAAGTCTTTTTAGTATTGGTGGATAGGGAAGAAGTGGTTTGGGTTTTGGTGTTAGCAATTTGATCAGTGATGGTGGGTCGAAGTTATAACTTGAAATTGTTGTGTAACTTTGTAGAACTTTATAAATTGGGGAATAAAAAGTATACCAAAGATTTAGATACGAGATGCATTAAAATATTAAATGTTTGTTAAAAGACTCAAGACTCTGGCCTACTATATTTTAGACGTAGAAATTGAGCCGGGCCTATTTGCGAGTAATTAAAAATTAATAAAAGCGGCCTACATGTGACCAACCAAAAATTAAGAGAGGCCGCTTGCAAATAATTGAAAAGATAAGGCTCTATCTAATAAAATAGAAAATAATTATATGTTATGAGTGGTTGAAAAAAATATGAGGAATTTGGTGAGATATGTTTTATTGTTTCCTTCCTTTTACTTTTTTTTTTCTCAGAACCCCAAAAAAATTAGGTTCTATGGAAAAATGAAAAATGTAATAGAATACTTTGCTAAATATCACTTCTCTCTTTGTCAACAACGAACAGAACGTATTGTTTGAAATTATTTTCTTCTTATTTTCTATGAAACTTTCTTCTTTTTTTGACCCTTCTTAGTTTCTATTAAATGAAGGGTTGGTCCTAGTACGGTGAGCTAGTAGTAGATAAGGGTTGTGGGCCAAAATACAAAGCCACTGCTACAGAGTTGTTAATAGGGAAGAAAGCCCACGACAATGTAGCTGAAAAGCCGACGCTTTCTTAAGATTGAAACTGATTGGAACTCAAAGCACACTTGACAGTCTTCAATATTGGCTCTAATAATTTTTCTACTTTTTATTCAGAGTTAAAATTAATTATTTTATTTTATTTCAGGATATAATCAATGTACAAAATTTTACCATATAAATTAGGTTGTGTTTCGACTTTTAATTAAATTAAAATTAGTGTTTTCAGAAAATTAAAGTGTTATTTTCAATTTAAGACCAAGAAAGTAGTACGTAGATAATCAATAAATTAAAATTAGGGGAATTTTTTCGTATTATATAATCATAGTAAATAAATGTTATTTTCCTCCATTTATCATTATAATGTACAGACAACTATGTTACTCAAACTTTATCATGGTAAAAGACTTTTTTGTGGAAAGAAGATCATGATAAAAGACTTCTTCATTTGGAATTCGTTGATTTTCTTAAATCAATAATAAGGCAGAACCGCAGAAGTAAGCCAAATGGTTATGCCCACAAGAGACATTCTATTTTTTTAAATAAGGCTCCGTTATATGAGCTGGATAAAAAAAGTTCAATAAGATATAATAAGTGCTAGATATGATATGATAAAAATCTGTCGGATAAGCTTTATCTCAATCCCGTGTTTAGTGCGGTCTCAAAATAGATGCTTGATATAATTATTACATCCAGTCCAGTGTTTGGAATGCATATGATATGATAACTTTTTAACCAGTTTTTCAAATATACCCTTATTGTGAATTACTAGTAAAAAATATATTGGTTTAATTTAATTTTTTTACATAAATTTTCAAATATTATAAACTAACAAAGGTTGGGATCAGCCAATTTTATTAATTAAATGAGATTTTAATTTATAGATAAATTAATAATTTATTAATTTACCAAAAGATTTGTATTTCTAATATTGTTCTCTTGATCTTCCTTAAATTTTATTTCATATAAACTTAATTAGGTAAATTATATTATCATTTGACAAATAATTTGAAAGATTTATGTTTTCAATATTGTAAATTACATGCCTAGGGCATTACAAAAAGTTAGAAATAAAATTCAAACAAATATAAATTTCAATAAAAAGCAAACAACATTGTACTCATCTTTTAATAAGGCATGTTATTGAAAAGGTGAAGTATTAATTTATGTAATCGATAGGTTTAAGGGGACATTATAAAAAAAGTATTGTCTTATAAATTTAGCAAAAATATTAATTTATCTCTTGAACTCGAATCGAGATCAACAAAAATTATTAATTTAGCGAGATTATTTAATCGAGTATTGTTTTGTCAAATTTTTATTGTAGCTATAAAATAGTCACAATTAAACTTAAAATAAACATCATATATATTAAAATAAATAGTCCCAACACACAAAGTGAGCCAAATATTTATGTCCACAAGGTGATAAAAAGTAGTGTAATTAAAATATAAAATAGTTTTTAAATAATTGATAGTGATTTTGATACAAATTATGACCTAATATATATATATATATATATATATGAAGACATGCAGTACACAAATAAACCCGCGTTCAAGGGAAATCACACTGAAGATTCGAAGATAACATACTTTTATCTCATATTCTTTTTCCTTTAAAGAAAAGTTAAAGGGAGGCTCATCTACAACCTTGGATAAAATATGCAAAGCTTGACTTTTACCCCAATCCAATCCCAGTTTTAAAGCATCCGTTCCCACGTTACAACATTTTAAATTGGTATTAAAAAAAGGGTTATACAAAGATGTGTTTTAGGGGCATATGAAAAATTTATACAAGAAAAAGATAAGAATTAAAGAAATATTATTATTTCTATAAACAAAATATTATTAAATATGCTCTTACGTCGCTAACGAGATTTTGACCCGTCGACGTTCTTATAAGAATGGCATAAATTCAATTTACAAGAACAAGATTCTCGAACCCTCTATTATAGTAATTATATGTCAATACTTTCTTGTTGTATAGATTTGTTATTAAGATCCTCTTAAAAGAAAGTACATCAAATCTCGCAAAATAAATAAATAGTGTATATTATGTTACTTTTGCTGTCAAAATAATTATGACTTCGCTATATAGTACTATTTTTAAAAGTTGTATCATATATATACACACACAAAACCAGACTCTAGTAAGTGCTTCATTCTTTTAATTAAAAAGTGAATTTCCCTTTCAAGTGGGTAAATAATTGAAATTTTTAATAAAATTTAGTAGGAACAATCTCTATGATAAGTGGATCAACTCCAAAAAACTTTTGCATAAAATTATATCGAGAAGTGGGTGAACTAAAGATTCATATATATATATATATTTATGCATTTATGGTCGTTGAAATTATAGATTTTTTAGATCACCCACTTCTTTGTTGATTTTTTTTTTTAAATTTGGTGGAATTTATCTACTCACCGTGAAGATCATGCCCACCAAAGTTTATCAAAAAATTCAATCATTTACATCTACAACAAGGAATATCTATTTCTAGAGCCTTATAAAATAAGGGTCTAGAATTTGCAATAAAATGATAAAAAAAAATCAAATGTCCCATATTAATTCTTAATTTTGTTAACAATTTTAGACTATTAGGCCTTATTTGGTTTACGGAAGGGAAATAAATTCTCTTGTCTTTCTCATAGAAGTGAGAAACTAAAGTTACTGTCAAGTTTTCTTTCTTGTGTTTGGTAAAGCATGAAAAGTATTTAGGTAAGGGTACTGTTGTCCAAATTTTTTGTAATACATGCTAGAAAATCACAAGAGAAAATCAATCACATAGGTTTTGAGAGAAATGACTTTATCCTCTACTTTTCCCTCTGTTAGGAAAGTGTTTTCGGAATTTGTGCTTACCAAACAAATGAAATGAAAGACTTTTCTTTCTTGAGTGTTTAAATCTATAAACCAAACGAGACCTTAAAATATCTCCAATGATATAATCAGAATAACAAATATAATCAATTTTAACAATGTTGGCTAAAAACACTACCCCAATGGTATAATCAAATGTTAGCAACATTTTAACCAACAACCAAATCCACTCCCTGTATAATCAAAGTTAACAACCTTTTTTCATAACCAAAATGAGAGACCTACTAATTCTATTAGGTAAAAAAGATTTTTTTTTCAAATTTAAATCAACTTTCCCACATTTTTTTGAAACAAAATTTAAATTGATTAATTTATGGCCAATCAATATAATAGACTCCATTTGATTATTGAAAAAAGATAGCCATTGGGGATGCTTATATTGTTAACTTTAACAACTTATTAAATGGATAATCAAAAGTCATTTTGATCATTCAATTTTAGTTATTCCATTAGAGATGCTATTAGATCACTTTTGTATTCACAATAAGATGTAAAATCGATTCAACATTCACTCACATACTAAACATATACACAAATATAAATCTTACATTTTTCTAATTTTCTGCAACACTTATCTCTTATCAAATTTTTAAAAAACTTCCAAACGCCATAACTTTAAATCCACGAATCCAACTTTAACACAATTTATATATTTAAAATATGTTCATGAAGATTTACAAAACAAGATTCGTTATGATAGTTAAATTATGTATAAAAGAAGTACAACGGTAATACCTAACTTAAATATTACAAAATATTGATTAGAAGATACTGTGATAAAATTAAAAATATACAAATATCCCTAGCAGGTGGGTTTCAATCCGAATAGAGCCAAATAAGGTGGGATTTTTTTGTATCAAGGTTTGACCTGCCTCGAATATAACATTTGTTTCTTTTAAATATATACACTTATAACACCGTTATACTATAAAAAGGTCGAGGCGATTTCAGGTCTAATTATAAAAGTAAGACCCATTTCGGGTGAGGACGACTATATTTTTATATGAACAATGTTTCGTTTTTATGAAATCAGATCCGTTTTCATCCTTAAGTAACATACAATTATACAAACCTTCAATTATCACATTTTTCACGTAATTGTATTTTATTTGATTTTTTTTCGTATTTTCGTACCATATGCTATGAATATACCCAAGTATATATATATATATATATCAAAAGTTGTATATTGTTTATGAATAATTAATTATATTTACTTTTGTAATAACACTGCTTATTAAACCTACACGTGTTCGTACATGAATTTCTCTAATTTTGTTGGTTACTTTTGAGGTTTCATAATATTAAAAACTTTTAAAGTTACGACCACATAACATACTGAGCAGTCGGTGATAATTTAAAAAAGTAATGTCTAATTCTTGTGTTTCGAACCTATTTGTCAGCCGAACAATAGAACCCCGTATTACCATTTGTAGTCCTTGTTAAATAATGGTCTATCCTCGAATTATTAGTAGTCATTTAGCTGACCACGTGAGTGTTTTATATATCGGTAATGTTTTGAATAAAAAAATTGATGATAATATTAACACTTTATAAAAAAAAAATAGCACTCTTAAGACTTTTTTAATAGCAATATAAAAAATGAAAGAAAAATATTTGATTTGTGTAAAAAGTTAAAAAATAAGTTGAGATATATAATGAAATGTTATTTATCTTATGTTTATTTTTATGAGTAAATATTATTCATAATTCATTATTTTTTGTGAATTTTTTTTTCTTCTCCAACCCCCAAAGAAAATATTTTTATTGGAAAAAGCAAAAAAAAATAAAAGATATGTCACCACATGCTTTAACTTATTTTAAAATTTCTTATAAAAAACAATTGTTGTTATTTTCATTTTTCATGTTGTTATTAAACGAAACTTAAAATTATTTTTAGTGACATAAAAAGTGTCCCATTCATAGAAATGTTACTAAAAATAATTTTAGAATGCTATAATACTTTTGCGGAATGTTAATATCGTTTCTCTAGAAAATATATCATCTATGTTACCCAATTTTTGGATCGAAAGGACTGCAAAGTGTAATTTGGTTTTAATTTAGTCAAGTAGTAGCTATTCTCGGCTGTTTATCCTTATATTTAACTACTTATAGGTGTTATGACACGCTAGTAATTTAAAGTATAATTATGACTACTTATATATTTCATTAGATTTGAAAGTTTTTCCACAATATCTAACTTATAATTTATTTCCATATTTACTTATATATTTTATTAGATTTGAAAGTTTTTTAAGAATATCCAACTTTTAATTTATTTTCATATTTATCAATTAAACTATTTAACAATAAATCAAAATGACTTTTTATATATTTCGAATTTTATCTTTCAAAAAAGAAATTATATTAATGATGGACGTATATTAAATATGAATAACTGTAAATTAGGAATATTTAAAAAATTTAGTTTTCAAAAAAAAAAATTATATATTAGTAAAGAAAATCTTTTTGTTTAATTTTTTGCACATCAATCCTAAAAAAATGCACAATAAATTAGTTTTTCCAATTTTTATACAGATGGACTTAGATTAATTAGGAGAATTATAATATTTATTTCTTATTTTAAAATTATTAGATTACCTGGTTTGACTTGAATATCACATAATTATAATACATTGGGTGGATCAATGCAAAATATATTATATTCGAGTTTACGCAAATAGTAAAAGATGTGCCAATTTCAAATTTTCGTTTTAAAATAAAACATGCACCAACTGGGGGAGTTCTTTCTAATTGGTAGTTCATATATATTGAATTTCGCTATAGATATTATATGTCCTAAAATCTCTTTTATATATTTTGAATTTTATTTGCCAAAAAAAATAATGATGGACCAATATTAAAGGGGCAAAACTCCATGTGTGTTTTAAAAATTTTCACTTTGGAAATTATTAAACTTTACTCGCCTTGCAACTTGTACACAATGACACAAAACCACCCCGTCTCTCTTTTACATCACTCTTAGTTTCTATCTTCACTTCTAATTTTTCTATTATTTTTCAAACTGTCGTAAATTGTCCGTCTCTTTACATTAGCGTTCCCACCCCTAGTCCCCCAGGCCACGAGTCCACTGGTCAGTGGTCACCCTCCATATATCCCTCCCACTAGGTATAATTTTATTTCTTAATTCCTTACATAATATTAGTTGTATTTCTTGATTAATTGTATAATACTAAGTGTATTTCTTAAACTAATGATTAATTGTTGAATATTTATTGATTTAGGTTTAAACCCATAATTTAAAATATTAGTTCTATTGTATGATTTAAATTTTGCCTCTTGTTGGTTAAATTTTGAGTCCGCCACTGGGTTTGGGATGAGTTTTTTTTTAAGATCAAAGTGAATATAAATTGCACAACAAAGACTCTGCAAAAGTTCAGATTAGGTTTAAGTTCGCATAAATTTAAACCCTTTAGTATCTTATGCATACTGAGACGGATCGGGCTCAATTTTTTCAATACAAAACATGTACCGGGTGGATTGAATTCTATGTAACCCAACGGCCTAAGATATCTCTCTTAGACCATCTTTAGTGGGTAAGGTAAATTGGTAAGCTAAAATGGTATATTTACACTATTTAAAAATAGAGAGGCGCAGCGGAGGAAGTGGAAATTTACCTCCCACGATGTATGAAATGCCGGGCGACGACAAGAAGCCATCGCACGACACACGATCAATCGTCTTAGCTATCTCCATAGCCACGACACATGATGTGTCGTGGCAGGCAATGTTTTTTTTTTGTCGCCTTCTTCTTCCATTTCCAAGAACACTTAAAGTGGCTTTGTCTCCATTCTATTATTGCATGCATGATGTATCTCACTTGCAGTAGAGAAAGCTCAATTGCAGTAGAGAAAGCTCAATTGCATGATGTGTTCAACGACACATCATGAATCGTCCGAAAACAAATTCCAGCAGCCACGATATATCATATATCGTCCCATGGATATTCAATGATATGTCAAACGACACATCATTGATCGGCCCAAGATGGTTTAATTCAAACGACACACGATTTGTCGTGAGAGGCTTGAAACCTGCCCCGACGCATGATCTATCGTTAGAGCTAAAATTTTGTCGGGAGCTATCTTTGGCTTTGCTTTACACTTTTAGCTCCATTTTTACCATTTTAACTTACCCAATAAACCAATGAAAAAGCTAAATTTGGTTATTTAGCCTTTGCAATGGAGATGGTCTTATGAGTTAGATTTTGACAGTTTTTGAATATGTGTTTCACAATAAAAACCCATTGTAGATGTAGGTCAGTAGTGCCATAGGAACATGCATATGATATTAATTGTCCTAATTAATATTAGAAATACATTAAATATGAATAATTTTGAATTCGAAATGCTTACATTTCTATAATTCCAAAAAATATATTAAATGTTAAATACGAGTATAAAAATCTTTTCGTGAATTAATTTTTAGTATTAAAATAAGATATAATAAAAAATAACAATACAAAACCTATCGAAATTGATTTTTCTAATTAATATCTAGACGGACTTAGGTTAATGGAAAACTATAATATTTGTTTATTATTTATAAAGTTTATTTGATTAATCTATTCCAATTCTAACCCGAATATATAAGTCAATTTTTTGTTAAATACACTTATAATATCATATAATTACAACATCTTGGGTTGGTTAGGCAAGGCATATTGAGTTCGAGTTCATGTAGATTGGGTTTAGGATTATACATATCGTTAAAAGAGTTCAAGTTTTTTAAAACATAACTTGCATTAATTGGGTTTGCCTTTTTTCTAATATGCCCCCATGGATATTGAATTTCGCTATAAATTATAATCTCTTTAATAAGTCGGGTTTGAGATGAGTTTTTTTCCAGACATATGCGATATGCATTCAAAAATAAAAATCTAGTACAAGTTCATGATGATTTTGGTTCCCATAATTTTAACCTCCAACCCATCTTAAATATAATATTTTTTAAATGCCCTTATAATAATATATAATTACAACGCATTTGGGTTGATAGGCCAAGTTTGGACTTATATTTATAGAAACTAACACTGCGAAAATATCGGGTTGTTTTAACATAAGTGCATGTCCGTCAAGTAATAATATAATCTTAGTAAGTTCAAGTATTGGTCCATGGGGATAGTTGAAATAAGTGGAATATATCACATATTATAAGGCAATATGAAGTTGTTCACAAAGCAAGATAGGGCAATTATAATCTCATATATAGATCTCAAATATAATATTCGTTTGGATGAATAACGTGTTACACTTTTCATTGACAACGGGTGCGAAACTAGGCAACTAATTCCCATATAAAGTCATATCAAAAGTGGGTGTAACCAAAACTCAATCGAATGTGAATGTATTATCCTTGTCTCGTAGCAAAGGGTGTGAAGTTAGACAACTCATTCCGGTATAAAACTAAGTTAAAATATTAATAATAAATTCGTCATTAATAGATTAAACAATAAGTAAATATTTAAGAACTCATGGTTAATTCTCCTTCTAGGTAATTGTCTTATTCGGATAATGGTCGGCTAAAAAGCCTACACAAGAACCCAATCATTTATTTTGCCTATGATTGAAGAGTCTAGATGAAGACATTTCCCTCCAGTACATACTTGTAATCAATAAATAAATAATTAATGAATCCTTATTATGGGGTGTAACGATATTTACAGCATAAACTCGCAAACTTCCCCGATCATAACTTAAACAAGAAGATGATGAGTCTAATTAAACATCACTTATAATGTATCAACAATTATAATCATAAGTTTATGTTATTTCTAAAGACATTCAATAAATCATTATAATTGATTTAAAGAGATGAAAAATCCATATAATGAATTATCACAAGCTTTTAAGAAATACACAAGTGTATTATCTTTCCATTAATGTTTAAGAAATATATGTACTTGGTATGTATAGTCTAATCATCATATGAAAATATATTGTAAGCTTGTAGAATGGTTGTTTAGAAGAAGAAGAAGAAATATTCATAATTGTTTATCAATACTAACTATGGATTGAGATTAAAAACACCCAAAATTATATCTCAAATTTCTTCCGTAGCTTTAGCAATAGTTTACTCCATAATAATTATAGAAACAAGGATTACAGAAAAAAAACATCATTCTTATAAAAAATGGTAAAACTACAAGATGAAAAAAATAAATAAAAGAAAAGCTCTCCCCACTATTCTCTCAAAATATTCCTTTGATCTAATAAAATCTTGCTAATTTAACAAACAAGCGAAGCCTAATATAAATACTAAAGAATTACAAAATATTTAAAATAACTCAAACATGAAAAAATAGCAAAAAAGTAGTGCGAAAAGCCAAAAACAGGGGACCAATGCCATGATCGATCATGCTTCTAGGATTTAGTAAGTTTCCTCTTTCAAAAGGCAATTATTAATTACTTGATCATTTAATTCTTGCCCAAAGCATTCCCGAAGATCTGAAAACACGCAATAGTTACCACACGTGTCTTTTCAAGCCATGTTAAATACAAAACATGCTAACTAAATCGAAGATAAATTGGGAATATCAAAAAGTTAACACAATAAACGCATCAAAATGCTTTATAAAATAGCATAATAATTTACAATATTATGCGTTTATTGTAAACAATGTATATTCACATTTTTCAAAGTGAAACCAACACCCCTTAGGTTGTGTTCTTTCAAATCGGCTGTTTATATTTAATTTTACAATTAATATTTAATAGCCTAAGATATCTTCCTAACGAGTTAGGTTTGAGATGGGTGCTTGGTATTGGTTCACAACAAAAACCTGGTATGTGTTTGAGTTAGTAGTGCTGTAAACACTTGCATATCTAGTATATATATAGTCTTTAATATTATTTGTCAACTTGTCCACATGTATCCTATACCATATATATATATATATATATTATAAATGATGAAAATAATTAATTAATCCTAATCAAAATAAAAATTTGGTTTAGTTCCCAATGTATTCTTACCATTTAAAATTTAACATTACTTAAATATGTTTTAAATTCATCAGACATTATTACACGGTAGGTTAATAAGTTTAAAATAGGCCATTAGCATAAAAATAAATGTATCAAGTATTGGCTCTTTGATAATGTATTTATTATCTTAGTTTTATATATCTTAATTTATTTATTTTGTACTTAAAGTTTATAACTGACAAACCAAACTATTATTGTTTAATTTGGATTGGTTTGGTTTAGTTTTTCGGTACAATTGATTTGGGTTGGATTCAAATTTTCGGAATAATTTAAATTAAAAGAGTTCTTAAATGTACCAACCAAAATTTTCTTCAAACCCCATTAGAAACCCTCCCTTTTTTTAATTCCTGTAAACTCACCCACTTTATTTTGAAAAGCCAAACACATATTTTAAATATTTTTTAAACCATCTCTCTACTTCATCTCGTAGTTAAGCTATCTGACGATTCAAATCATTGCTGACGTGATGCAGGCAATTGATAATTATGCTGTCGTAAGTGGCACTAAATTACTCCAACACAAGGAAAAAGTGGAATAGGAGATTGAGGAAGGTAAAGCTGAGAAAGGAAATAAAGGAAATTGAAGAAACTCTTTACTCAAAACCAAAAAATAGCCCAAGTCTTATTTCATTATTTTCCTGATAAGGAATTTCAAAATTTTCAATTTTTAAACCTTAAATATGTATATACATGTTTGTTTTTTGATTTTCTTATTAAAAAAATCTCTTTCTATTTCTCATTGAACAAAGAGAAAATTCACTACTCCCTTATTTTTTATTTTCCAAATTCCAAATATAGCTAAACTTTAGATCCGTCTAATAACGACTTTTTGGGGGAAGAATGAGGGTAGTTTTAAGCCCAAGTTTGCACCAGGGAGAGAAGGGAAGAGCAATTACAGCACGCTGTCAGTGCCGCAGCACGAGAAGGGCACGGGCAGCCGTTCAAACTTTTATATATTAGTACTTGGTCGCAAAACTACTGATGCCAGACTTTGAAGGGTAGATGACATAGGACTGACGGGAAGAAGTGGAGGTTAGGGGTGATGTAAGAAATCCGAAAACCGAATGAACTGAACTGATCCATTGCAATCCAAAATTTTTTGAATAGAAAAAAACTGAAGCTGAAATTAAAAACCGAAACCGATTGATTTGGGTCGGTATGGGTTAGGGGTGCCCGAATTGGACCGAAAAATCAAATCTTTTAAATTTTTTTTTGTTAACTTAATGTAATTATTTAAGTTGTCTTACAATACGTTGAAAAAAATAAAATTTCTTACAACATTTATGTTATAAATACCCAAGCCTATGGATTATTTACATTTATAAATAATTATTTAAGGTAATTATTAAAATAAATATATTATATATTTCTTTTGTAGTACCTTTTGATTGAATCTATATTATTATCATAAAAGTCTTAAAAAAATGAAAGTCAATTTAATTAGTTTCGAAATTAGGATGACTAGTATACAATAGGGGAACACAAGATTTTAGTTCCTTTTAGTGTTTTTTTAGTACAATTTTTAACAATACAAAAAAAATCAAATGAGACCGAACCGGACTGAAACTGAATAATTTGTAGAGGGTTTGGGTTCTATAAGTATAAAAACTAAAATTGAACCGAAACGGAACTATAAAATTTAGAGAAAGTTTAGAATATCCCAATTTTTATTCTAGCCGAAACTTAAAACATCCCTAATGGAGATGTCGAAGACGGAGGCATGGTGGGTGGGAGAGAGTAATATTGATGGGGCTTAATTGGATAGACAATTTGAGTTTTAATCAATTTTTTAAAAATAAGTCGGTGTCAAAAGAATAATTACCTCGGCTTAAACAAGATTAGCCTTAAATTAATTTAGTTTAAGTAATAAACCGATGAAATTTTAACTGTGTGCAGCTTCCGCGTAGTGCATATACAGTGTGATATGACATCCAATCATTGTAAAACACATTGTAAGCAAATTAAAAGAGTTTTTTTTGGAAAAGATAAGGAAATGAAGTGTGGGGATGGCCACACAGATTATCCACGATAATAATAATAATAATAATAATAATAATAATATTCAAAATCACATTGACTTGGGACTGTACACGTGGGTGGTGAATATGCTACCAAGCAGTCAGTTGTATCTAAAAAAGTTACCGGTGGGGCCCGGTTCACTTGCGGCTCACATTGTTTTTTCGGCTACTCCGATTGCTAACGCAAATATTACTTTTGTTACAAAAAGTTGCATAATCTATTTATAATAGAGTGCATTATTTTGTCGATAATTATATTTATTTTAGCAATAGTGTTACTATTTTTGCCTTTAATATAATTGGTTTTAAACATACTTTTACGCCTTTTTTTCCTTTTAATTAAAATTTTACAATCATTTATCTGATAACTAAATCTACTTTATTTATAATTAAAATTAACAATCTTTTTTAATAACTAAAATGTGGATCTCATTAATTCTATGGGCTAAAACAAAATACAAGAGATTTTTTTTTAAAAATTTTAAATAATAATTGACTCTTATCTTTTTTATTATATAAATTTTAAATTGATTAATTTATAATCAATTAATATAATAAACTACACAAATTTGGTCAGAGTCAGCCCTGAACTTTTAGGTGTCCTAGGCAAATTCTTTTTTTTGGGGCCTTTTGTATTTTTCTTTTATTTAACAAAAAATCCATATAGTAATTGAATTTTTTACTCATATAGAATTTATTTAAAACAAAAACTAAAATAGAGAGTTTCATTTAAAAAAATCCTCAAATCAACTCATCGATGTATTGGAGGAGTTGATGATGAAGCGATGTTGTTGATTGTCACCGTGAACAAGAGAGAACTAGAGATAGAGAAAAATAAGAGAATAAGAAAGTGTTATGAGTTGAATACAGAAGGACGTTTATATACGAAGATTTTTGGGAAGAAAAAAAAGTTAACCAAACACGTTGTTAAAGAAAGTTACTAATCAGTGGTGGTTGAGGCTATGCTTGATTTTGATTTGGTGTAGTAGAGGGTTATTTTAATTGGTAGTTAGGGTTATTTTAATTGTGCATAGGTAATTAAAAAGGGAAAAGATGGACTTCTCGGGCTTAAGCTCATGAGCATATGCGTTAAAAATTAGTTAACAATAGTTTCAACTTCCAACCACTAGGCGACCACTTGGATTGCCTCTGACCAGGCTGGCATTGAATTTGGTTATTGAGAAAAAAATAATCATTGGGATTTGGAAAGCCATAGATTGTTAACTTTAATAATTTACTAATTATTAATCAAAAATTATTTTTCTTTAATTGTTTAATTTTGGTTATTTCATTAGAGACGTTGTAAGAAAATGTTGATAAAGCAAGCATCATTATATCATATTCCTCCTATCCTACAATAAAGGTGTGTAATTGTTTTTTGGGACGTCCCAAATAAAAATTATGTTTTTTTTTTTTTTAATATGTTTTGTTTGTAAAACATACTCAATATACACTTTCAGAAAGAAAAAAAAATACTCAATATACCAAGTTCAATTATAATAAACAATTGTTTATAATATTGATTGGTAACAAAATTAAAATATTTTGAAGAATGTACAAATTTATACTCATAACTTATTTAAGTGTACTTTTATTGATGTTAATATTTTGACCTCACATTAGCAAGGTACAAAGTTAGGATGATAATCTTAATTTAGGATTTTATAGAATGAGATATGTTTATCCAAATTAAATTTGGAGTTAGTATGAAGAATACGTTGATATAATTCGTACTTTTACATATATTAATGTTACAATGTATAATATATTTTTTTGTTCTTGTCACCACCAACTGTTTTTAAAATCTCTAAAAATATCACGATATCATTAAATAGAAATTTCGATGGGCAATTTTAATAACCAAAATTAATTTTTAGTGAATTTAAGAATCACTTAAGTAAAAATTGGAGATCTCATAATCAATTTCTTCTAGTTAAATTGATATGTATATTCTGATTTTAGTCGAAGTAGTCAAGTGTTTAATATATCACAAAATGCATTAAAGTTTGCTTTTTTCGTTTTTTGCTGTCATTCTCTCATCAAAGTTTGAATAATAATAATAATATATTCATCACTTGTATGAAAAAGAAAAAAATAGTATGTCACAAATTATTATTACTTGGGCGGGCAATTATGTTATGAGCTTACCCAATCAAGTAAAAAAACTGAAATAGGTGGGGGGAGTAGGATCCTAGCTGGAAGCAGAATAGCAAAAACGTTATCCGAAGACTACAAACACAAACAGTCATTTATTTCCACATAAACAAATGCAAGTACAAACCACCGCGTTCTTCTTCTGATTATAAATCATCATGTAAACCTCAAAATACAAATCCTTAACCTTAATTACCTCAACCTCCTTAAATACCTCTATTCTTCCCAGAAAAAAACATCAAAACCACATGCAACTCTCTCTCGCGGTTTCAATAAAATTTTCTTCTCCTTGATAAAAAAATTCCAACTTTCTCTCTCGCTTTATATCTACTGTAATATTAGTTACTATCTGGAATTTAAACAAAAGAGTGAGTGAGTTATTGTTGTTGTGGTGGAGGTGGAGGAGGAGGCCGAGTCAGAGAGAAAACGATGACTCGGCGTTGCTCTCATTGTAGCAACAATGGCCACAACTCTCGCACGTGCCCTTCACGAGGAGGCGGCGGTGTTAGGTTGTTTGGGGTTAAACTCACCGACGGTTCGATCATGAAGAAGAGTGCGAGTATGGGTAACCTCTCTGCTCACTACCATTCCTCCTCATCCGCCGCCGCTTCACCTAATCCCGGTTCTCCCTTATCCGACCATCATCCCGTTCACCTGCCCGACGGTTACCTCTCCGACGATCCTGCTCACGCTTCTTGTTCCGCCAATCGACGCGCCGAACGCAAGAAAGGTAATTCCCCCGATTTGTTTTTTTAATTAGTTCATATCATAATTAGCTTTGATTTTTTTCATCCTGAACGAATTGGAAATACGGTTTTGTTAGATAGGTATGGGCACTGGATAAGAATAATAATAGATATTTTTTTTTTGAGTACTTTAGTGAATGATAATATCTTATCCTTTATATTCTTATCCTATTCTATTCTGTTTTACTACCTTTTCGTGGTTAGCTTGCTTTCATTCATTTGACTTGTCTGTCTTCCCCTCAATGTCAGCCAGCCTTTATTAAGGAAATTTATGGCTAATTTCATAAACAAGAAACCCCACATTGACCTGTTTTCAACTGGGCCTTTTCTGCCATGCTAAAATCGGCTCCTTTAGAGGAATGTCCTATTTTCATCGTCCCCCCCCGGTCGAGGCCTTCTACATGACTTCTTAATTGGCCACCCAGAATAAACAGATAGGAAACATAAGAACCTTGACTGAGCTAAGTAAGTTTCCATAACAATATGTTAAGATATCCTATTGTTGTTCCTGCACATTGGCTTCTCCAATGCTTGATCAATTAACAAAGAAACTAATTTGATTATCCTAAGAATGATACGCAAATGACATGAACTTGTGTATCTGTTGGAAAGAAAGAAAGAAAGGGGTTTTGCTGTCACATGCAGGAGGTGTGTGAGATTTTGTTAAGAGAAAATGGGCTTTGGTATCAATTGTCGGAGTTGGATCAGATTTTGCATCATCTTGTTAGCTATTTTGGCCTTATGTCGGGATCGGCTCTCTCAAGTTGTTTTCATTTTAGTCATTCAAGCACTGAGCAAATTGATTGTAGAGCTGTTGGTGTGGGTTTCAAAGAAGATCGGCTGGGTGAAAATAAAATAAAATAAAATAAAATAGGGGCGTTTAGAAAAACAAAAGAAAAAAAAAGCCAACCTAGAATAGCCCTTTGAACCGGATTGAAGACTACATATATAATTCCATGATATAATTTATAACTTAACTGAACGACCAGAGCACACTGCTCCAACTCTGGAACTCTGCCACTCTCTAAATAGAATCCAACCCCTGAATCTATAATATGTATTTAGACTCTTTCCAGTTCAGGATTTCAATTGACTTTTAATTTTTGTAAGTTTTTCTCAGTATCTCTATGATTTTTCATTCTATACATAATAGATTCCGTTATCCGTTTAAATTGAATTTCTATCTGCTCTGCTGACTCTATGTAAAACCAAACCTGACCAAATTGAATGCTTTGTTCTCACTTGGTTTTGCGTCGGTTTGAAAATTTTGAAGACCTACATGGTCACTTCAGCTTATATTTCACCCATATATTTCGGTTAACCAAACAATGACTTCTGGCTAGCATCATGAGTGGAGAATCTATTGCTTTACTTTGTGTAGAACCTTTTAAGCAGAGTTCTTCTTTGCATCTCATGATTGTATGTATATTTTTATGTATGTGTGTTTTATTATTCAAAACCCAAAGAGCTCGCAATGGCTTAACTCTCAAGGCGTATGCCTTTAGTTAAATTTTCATTTGGAGGTAAATAAGTGTCGTGCTATTACTCCTCTCCAAAAGCGAATAAAATACTCGTATGCTCTTAGCTCACTATCTTTAATTAGAAAACAAACTTTATTAAGTGCTTGGACCTTTTTAGCAGGTGTTCCGTGGACAGAAGAGGAGCATCGGTTGTTCCTACTTGGTCTCCAGAAATTGGGAAAAGGAGACTGGCGTGGCATATCACGCAATTACGTTGTAACAAGGACTCCAACCCAAGTTGCAAGTCATGCCCAGAAGTACTTTATCCGACAAACAAATGCTACTCGAAAAAAACGACGGTCCAGTCTTTTTGACATGGTTTCAGATACGGACATGGTTTGTCTCAACTAATATCTCAATAATTCTAGAGGGATATGCATATGATATTTAAGACTGACATATCTGGCGTGGCCACCATCTATTGTTTAGAATGGGGGGGGAGGCATGTGAAATTCGTCTTTTATCCATTCTTTAACAAGCAAGTAATCGGCATAATAAAATATCGCCTTTTATGTTAGATAATAATATGTCTATGTAGAAAATCGTCGCTATCATGATATGATATAATTTTGCTTTCTTTCAAATATGTTCGTTTTGTTTGATGAAATCATTTTCAGGTCACTGAACAACAATCAATGCACGAAGAACAATTCATGCTCCCTCCTCCTTCCGAATCAGTAAATACCGATAAAATGAATCCTCAGCCTTCTTTAAGCCTCTCTCTAAAGCCGGATTATGAGACCATGGAAACTACTCTAAGCAAAACATTTGAAGAAACCAAAGAGACAACAGCATCCTCGAGCGAAACTCCTCTGTTGATTCCCTCATTCTTCCCGGCTTATCTCCCAGTCCCATATCAGCTGTGGCCATCAAATGTGTGCTGCCCCCTAGAAGAAGATATTGGAGCGGATAAATCTCATCATCAGGTCCTAAAGCCGATTCCAATATTCCGTAAAGAACCCGTAAATGTAGATGAACTGGTGGGCATGTCTCAGTTGAGTTTAGGAGAGACCGAAACAGGCCATATGGAGCCTCCACAGCTCTCACTAAATTTACCAGGTGAACCGTCTAGGCAGTCGGCTTTTCATGCAAGTACTCCAGCCAGTGGTTCAGGTACAAGTAAGGACAACAGCAGCAGTAGTAGTGTCATCCAAGCAGTTTGAATAGATATTTTCTTTTGTGTAATTTGTTCCAAGGTATGTAGTCTGTGTACTCCGTGTGACTCAAAGCATAGGTTAGGTTTTACATTTGTATTGAGAATCTCTATTCTTTTATTTAACAGTAGAAGTTTGGAGTAGTTTGAGGACGTTGCAGTGAAGTTTTATAGTAATTAATGATCCATGTATTATATTCGTTGGTCAGATAACTTGTCCGTTTCGGAAGTAGAAACTGTTGGATCTTGCTAAATCCAATAGTCTTATGGTGAAAACTATCACCTAAATAAAATTTTGAATCGTTCATGTCGAATCACCAAGAATATAGATTAATATGCAGAAACGTACTTGAATCCATATTGTCTGATACTCTGATTTGTAGTCGAGCGGTTGGCCTTTCAGATTTACGCGTATTTCTTTAAAGAATCATTTAAACTTTTCTTTTTTTTATGCTCTGTGTGATGATGAGGCTCAATAAGGATATAATACGAACGTGCAATCTAGATACTACAACCACAATATATAGATGGGGCATTGACCCACAAGTACATTCAAAGATGAATATTGTCCACACACTCTTATCCAACTAAAAAATGACCATTAATTCATATTTTAAACCTTTAGCAAGAACTACTATCTTCCTCCCATTATTAGATCTCCACTTTCTCTCTATTTCCTTTACTTTCTCTCTTTAAAATCTCCCATCTCTCCTCATTACAAGATCTCAACTTTTTCTCTCTCTTTCACTTACTCACTTAGATCCACTTTCTCTCTCCAAAACCTTTTGTCTTTCTCCATTACAAGATCTCCACTTTTTACCTCTCCTACACTTACTCTTTCTTCCTCCACCAGTAACGCTGGAGCACCAACGTCAACCACGGCAATGGAGAATGGAGATGAAGAATAAAAGTTTGCGAAAATCAAACCGAGATTAAGATATAGTTCGACTATCATCCATGACACAAAACAAACTTGCGACGATCAAAATTTAAGTTAGAAGATTCGAAAATCAAGAAAAATATGATCCGAATCGAAAATCACCAAAGCAACGAATCAAATCGAGATAAATGTGAAGTCTGATTCTTTTTCATTTTCACTCTGTAGTTGGATTACTGGAAATTATTGCCCAGTAATTCCTAAATCTACCAATGTAAACTTACTCAAATGCCAAAAAAAAACAATATTAGAATATCCATTATTCTTTATCTTCACTCTGTTGTTGGATTACTAGGGGCAGCAATCCACGGATTACTAAAAAAAAAAGTAGAACATCCATTATTCTTCATCTTCACTCTGTTGTTGGATTACTAGGAACAGTAATTCGGATTACTGGGGGCAGTAATTCGGATTACTGGGGGCAAGTAATCCCCTGGATTACTCAAAAAAAAAAAAAAAGTAGAACATCCATTATTCTTCATCTTCGCTTTGTTGTTGGATTACTGGGGGCAGTAATTCCCGGATTACAATAAAACGCAAAAAATAATGAAAAATATGACATAGAACATCCATTCTTCTTCATATTCGCTATGTTGTAGGATTATTGGGAGCAATAATTCGGATTACTCAAAAAAATAAAAGTAGAACATCATTTATTCTTCATCTTCGCTCTATTGTTGGATTACTAGGGGCAGTAATCCGGATTACAATAAAACACAAAAAAGAATGAAATAGATGATATAGAAAATTAAATCGAGATAAAAATGAAACTCGATTATCATCCATCTCACAAATCAAAATATTTGGAATGGAGATGATGCCTTAGACATCATTTCTCTCAGATCCACTTTCTCTCTCTAAAACCTTCCTTCTCATTTTCCCATTACCAAATCTCCACTTTCTCTCTCTTTCCTCCACTTACTCTCTCTTCTCCACTAGTAGTGTCGGCGCAAGGAACATTGGCGTCAACCACGGTGATAAAGAATGGAGATGAAAAATGAAAATTTGTGAAAATCAATGAAGATGACGATCGTGAATTACACCCTCTATCTTGCTCGTGTTTCAAAATCCGCTGCAGATCGAAAATTTCTCAGTCGTGCTGAGCAAGAAGGCAACTCAAATTAAGATCTTTTTTACCTATGCTTAAATAAGAGGGTAAAATCGGAATGATATTTTGAAATTGTATTAATGAGAAAAAAAAGGGGGCAATTTCATGTAGTTAGTGGTCAAATTTTAGCATGTTAAGAGTTAATGGGTAAATGTAGGTTGGAAAGTGTATTTATGGGTCATTTTCCTATATAGATAGTAAACTCTATTATATTTCCCTATTTCTATTTTTACCTATTTTACTTCATCATAAAAATAAAAATTATCCTAAGTCTCTACACGTTAAAGGCCACATGCAGCTTATTACATACATTTAAATTCAAATGATTTAAGCTTTAATTTATCACTTTTAAAATAAGCTTAACCATATGATAGTGCATAATATATAATTATTTTACGCATAAGCTCAATGTTAGATCAAAGTAACTAACATAAACAATCAAATTACTCCCTTTCTTTGTTTAAGCAATTAGTCACGTTCCATTGCAAAAATAAGAGGAAAAATTTGTTATGATTATATTAAACAATAAAATTAGAGTGATTTTAAATGTACTCATTAAAATATGCTTCTCACCCTAATTAAAATTTCCAAATTAAATAATTTTAACCTAATTAAGATTTCACGTTCCATTGCAAAAATAAGAGGAAGAATTGTTATGATTATATTATATTAAACAATAAAATTAGAATGATTTTAAATGTACTCATTAAAATATGCTTCTCACAGTAATTAAAATTTCCAAATTAAATAATTTTAACCTAATTAAGATTTGTAAATTCACCACATCAATTCCCCTCTTTCTTTCCATCAATATTCTCCACTCTCTTTGCTTTTTCTCCAGTAGTAGATATTTTATTGTCTCAAGTTATTGAGTAACGCAGTAAATCGATTGAAAACCGAAGAACATGATTCCGTCAATTTTTCTAAACCTTCTCGAGTCCAAGGACTCAGTGACTCTTCGCTGCTATTAAAGGGATAATATTAAATGAAAAACTAATAAACCTGAAGGCCAAGACTTCTTTCGCATGCAAAGAAAAACCTGCAAACAAATGAAAAAAGAAAAAAAAATCAGTGTAAACAAATGATTATAAAGAACAGAGCAAGAATAGCTTCCAAGGATAAAATACAAAATCTAAAAATACTACTAGTTACGTCATGATTGCATATCAAATGTGTAGAATAAATATCATCTATAAATAATATATAAACAGCTGAAACATATGTATATAAATGTGCACGCATACATATACTTTTGTCATTATATTTTATGTACCAACTAATTTTCCCTTACGGTGTGTTTTATGGGGTTTATTTTTGGTAAATTGGTACTTTTTTAATCAGGTGTTTAATTAACAATTTTTGCAAGGAAAACAAATTTTAGGGAGCCCTCGCTTAATTCAATTCTCCTTGAAAACAAGGAAAATAAATCCTCATGGCACCATGTAATTTGTTTTCTAAGGAATGAAGAAAGCCAACTGCGATGACAATTTTCATGGAATTGAGTATTACGCATTTGAATAGCTTCGAATTCACTTCCTTGCTAATTTTTTGCATAAATTTTATCGTTTTGATTTTTTTTTTTTTGAGTATTAGCGATAAAAATGTTCATCTTCGATAGAGTAGGGTATCATATCATATATAATATAATATAATTAATAGATAGTAAAATTGTCTCTTTCAATATGGTGATAACATGTGTCACTATTAAATACATTCTTTTATTTCATTATCATTCATTAATTTTATTTCAATTATCTTTCATCTTCCTCCTCTATGTATCTCTCTCCATGTTTTACCATCATTTATTGTTATTTCATTTAATTATCTTAACATAATTTATACGCTCCACTTGTACAAAAAAACTTACATTTCCAAGTATCTTAAAATATTGCTAGAGAACAATTTTTCATTAGTTGTATAAATTTTACACAAAATCATATACAATATTGTTGGAGTTGATCTTACAAACTATTTTCCTGTTCCCATGGTCATGAAAAAATAAAAAATGTGAGTTTTAGTTACATTTTTATAGTTAAATATATTGTCAACACTACTACGGAGGGTCCTACCTACATATATGATTGATAGAAGAACTACGTAGCGTAGGGTACTAATAATCATGCTATTATCGATGGTTATATATAAAAATATTAAAATATACAATTACTTATAATATCCCGTCACATATTAATATTAAAAAATGTTATTGTTTAAACTCAAACGGTTGCTCCTAAATGATTAGTACTAAAGTTATTATTTTATATCATATATATTTTATATTATATATATATATATTATTTTTTTTATATATAGTAAAACTCTCACTTTTCACCAAAATATGCCACGTGTCCTGATTTATTATACCATTAAAATACATGTATTTATTTATGCACTTCTTTTACGCCAATTATGTACATTTATTATGTGTATTCATAAAAATAGAATATGTCTGCTCATTCTCAATTAAAATACAAAAGGAAGTTTGTCTCCCAAAAGGCACTGTTATAAGAATTTAATGTGTTTTAATACTTTGCTTATTAAATTATATTATTTCCTAATTTTATCAGGTATGATTATCTGAACAACAAAAAACATTATATACTATACATGCGCATCACGTCAACTATATACTTGTTGATTTTAATAATCTAACTCCACTTAAAGGGTGAGTCTATAGCTTTTTAGAAAAATTAGTGGGGTGAGATTTGTAGATAAAAAAGTATTTTTCTTTAAAATTACATACTCCAAAACTAATCACTAATCAGCCATGCACTTTCACATTATTATCTAGTTTAAAGTAGCTAGAATTATCATTAGAAAATCATAATCAGCTTCTGCTCTTTCATAAATAAAACTTATTTTTCTTTTCTTTGATGATAAGACTAGGGTATTAGGCTTATTCGTGCACATACATCTCGATTAATTTCTCTCTAGTTACGCTATCTATATTGGGACTAAGAGTTTCACATGCAAGATATTATTTGTGCGATCCTCAAAGTTTGTATCTCATTGAGCTCAAATTATTGCATGTCGTGTACTACACCAAGCCTATATTATTTCATCAATAAATTTTTTAGAATAAGGTTTTTTTCATCGTCCACGTAGCATACTAGTACCATTTATAGTATTTAAGTGGTGGTCAATCATTCCACCCCCTCCCCGTTTTTTAGAGGTAAAAAAATTAAGAATATGTGTTGTACATTTGCATAAAGGATCTGATTGATAGTAATACAAAAATTGATAAGAAGAATATTTGGTTTGTATGAGTTGTTGAAAAATAAGTTAAATATGTGATGAAATATTCTCTATCTTATGCTATTTTTTATGAGTATATATTATATATCCTTCATTATTTTATGTGAATTTTTTTTCCTCAAACCCCAAATAATTTTTTTAATGGAAAACGTCAAAAAGTAAGAAGATATATCACATCACATATATACCTCAACTTCATTTCCAACTTTTCATAAAATTTAACAGTTATTATTATTATTATTATTATTATTATTATTATTTTCATGTTGTAAACTAACCCTAAACAACGTATATATTAATACAAGAATTCTCTTAAAATGGCGTTGTTTTTTTAACTAATTTACAGGTTGAAGGATGAAAGTTGCTAAATATGATGAAAATTAAATTGACAAAAAATTTCTTTTAGAATTATAAGTATGAGTGGAGTCACATGCAAATAAAGTGGGGCAATTGTCACTCTTAAATTTTTAAAAATCATAATTTTATTCCTAAAATTATTTTTAAAACTGTTGAGATACGTATATTAGTTAAGTTTTCCCTTCTCTCCCTCCCAAATTTTGACAAAAATAATATTAGTTCTATTTTTTTTTTAATTTATAAGAACAGATATTAATATTATTAAATTTGCCTCTTTAAAAAATTCACAACTCTTGCCAGTGAATATGACTGTTAAGTTTTAGCGGTTTAGCGTTTATGAGTGATTATCATTAAGGAAAACAAATATTCGGAATACATTAATTACCTTACAATAATATATATATTTATTTATTTATGCTACAGCCTTAATTATTCTCAAAAGAGAGGCAGACACAAAATTAGAAAGAAAGTAAAATTGCGATTGAAATATTAATGGGCTTTATTTTTGGTCGTAAACATTTCACCCTAAAAGCCTAATTAGTCTTATTTTATTCAGAGTAATAATACGTACTACTGTCACCATCTTACGTGGCAAACGACAATTCAGCGCAATTAATAAGGGGTGGTGCTATTACCAACCTTACAATTACTTACTTCCACTTCCATTTTAATAACACTCTCTTTAACTTAATTTTATTTATTTTCACTTCCATAAATTTTCACACCACTCTCACCTTCTAATACATATAATTAATGATAATTTTTCTTTAATTAATTAATTAAGTAAGAGTTACAACACATCAAATTACTTTCTCTAAAAATTAAATCCCTAAAATTCTACTTCTCCTTCCTCTCCCTCTCGTGCTCTCCCTCGCCGCCTAGCTCTCCCTCACATCATTCCGAGCCTAGCTCCGTCGCCACTCCGAGCCCAGCTCCGTCGCCTCTCCTACCCCAGCTCTGTCACCTCTCCGACCAAAGGTAGCTCCACTCTCCTCCTAACTTTTTGATTTGGGGATTTATTTCAGAATGTAGTGGGTTTTTGTTTTCCTTATGCATTTGGTTCAACTTGCACGAAAAGTTCCTCTTGATAAATAATTTTTTGGATTATACTTTGTTGCTTTGGACAAAACCATCGATCTGGCATCTCATTTCTCCCTTCACGCGTTCGATTTTGGTTTATTGTGTAAGTGCTTGTCATTAGCATTTAAGGTTCTTTTGATTAGTTTACATAAAAGGAAATGAATTCATTGGAATTGGTTTACACATAAATTGCTTCTGAACTTAGTGGAAGTGGGTTTGGAATTACATGGAAACTGAGAAAATTATGTGAAACGAAGTTGTAGTTTTCATTGCATTGTAATTGTAAAAAAAGGAAATACAAGTTAAACGTTTAATACATTGAGATTATGCAAATAATTTTTTATTTTCTCAATTTAAATCTCCTGAATGTGAGCTGCATATATATCAAGTATGTAAAAAGATTAGTATTAATAATCTGGAAATTGAAACCAATGCTTAGGGGCCTAAGTCAATCTGTGCATAAACCGTTGTATATTGAAAAAATAATAATTGTATTGTATATGAGCTTTCTTTTCTTCTTGAAATCCCATCACTATCATAAATGTAACTTTTTTTTTATCTATACAAGTTTTATTTATTCAAATGAATTTTTTTTAATTCTCATTTATTTCGAGTACATGAAATGTTATGTGATGAAACACCACCAAAGCTAATAATTGTTTAACTTTTAGCATTTTTTGTGGAAATTGGGCTTTATTCCTTGAAGAAAATAGGTTGGGTGTTACCTGAGTAAGTGTATACTGTATAGTTTTGAACTAGCCAGGGTGATCTTTGTTGTTGAATTATTCCTAAAAATGCATCTTGGTGTTTTTAACGTTTTTGTTTCCTTTCAGTAGGTTTGCTATTGAGTTTATAACCCTTTCTTTATTTCATTTAGTCTTTCACCAAAAGCATAGTGGAAAGAAGAGCTATTTAAAATTTTATGAAAGCTGCAGTAGAGCAAATGCATTTTAAACATGATTTTTTGCGGTCCGAAGCCAAGTATTTTTTATAAGGTGGGGAAACCTGTAGCATCTATTCCTGCCCTGAATGTATGTGTTGGCCCAACTGTCCAGCATAACCCCACTGTCCTAGTATAACCCCACTCTTGATTATGTCCATGGTTTTTCCTATGGGAGTTGCCAATGCTGACTTTCTTGATAATTTGGAATAAAGGTATTACAAAATTTCAAACGGACATTTGTTAGTGAGTTAAAGAAAACACGTTATTTTCATTTTGGACGAGAAGAGACGGCAGGGTGGTGTTTTAGTTAAGTGGTTCATAATGATCGAGTAGTAGTAATAACATGAAAAACAATAAACCGATCAACAAACATGACAAGTGTAAATCAAATCTTACACAGAAAGCTATGTCCTAATAAGAAAATAATTAAAAAGGCTAAGGCAGATAAAAAGAAAAAAATGATACAACTTTTGAAAAACAAAGCATAACAAACATTATAATATATATATATATATATATATGTAATTAAATATAAAAAAGGGCTCATATATGAAGGCAAAAAGTTAAGTATCAATCTAGAAGAGCCAAATGAGACAAATGCACATTATTCCTATTTGCTTATATTTTCACTGAGATTATTTTCATATTAGCACTTGTCCACTTTGCAATTGTAAGATTAGTACACTGATGTACCTAATATTCTGCCTTTGCTCCTTATTTAATCAACTACTTAGAAGATGATAAAAATGATAGTTGCTGATTGATATTCAACCAAAATTTATTTGTTACAAGTCAATATACTTACTTATAATTTAATTGATATTTTCAGGCATGACAAAGAAAAGAGCAATGACAGCGTCCGAGAGGCAAAGAAAATCAAAAAAACATTGTGCTGTTGCTGCGGCAAAGAAACATGGAAAAACAAAGAAGACGGTAACACTAGCACCACCTGAAATCGAAAATGACCCCCCTTCTCAAAATGAACCACAGTGTGAAGGGAATACTGATTCTCTTTCAACCCAAAATGATCATCAAAATGAAGAGAATCCATCTCATTCACTGGCTCGAGAGAATCCCGAAATTGAGGGTCCAAGCAGTAGTGATAAAGGTCCTAGTGGAGGGCCTATTGACAAAAGTGTACTTACATCTTTCAATGATCATATAGCATACGCAATATGAAATCAGACGAAGGTAGTTGATCATTATATTTCTTACTTCTATAAATATGCATATGCAATATATAATTGTGGCTAACATCATTGGGTTATTTATTATAGGACAAAGATAGAAAACTAAGCATTATATGTCATTGGCCAAAATTGCGGGAATGGGATTTGTCAAGAGAGGTCGAAGGGGTTCAAACTCGAGTTAAAGTAAGTGGCTTAACTCCATTAATAGAGCATAATTTTCGGTACATAGACTATCTCGTCGTCCAAGCTTTTGTTGAACAATGGCAACCAGAAACCAATACATTTCATCTACCTTTCGGTGAAATGACAATCACTCTCGACGACGTTAGACAAATTTTAGGTGTTCCGGTTGAAGGTGAATGTTTTACTTCGGAGGAGGGTGGAATAGTATCGGCTTCTGAGTTGTTAGGCGTTAGTGAGGTTGATGTGATTGACGAAACAAAAGACATGTACGCGGTTAGGATGCAGTGGTTAAAAGAAAAATGCATGGGTCGCGCTACCGCATAATCAACTTCCGATGAGTTGGATAAGTGTGCGAGAGGCTATATTTTGTTCTTGTTAGGGTGTATTGTTCTCCCTGATAAGACAAAGAGCAAGATATCCTTATACTATTTGTTTTGTTTAAGAGATTTGACCAAGGTTAGTCAAATAGGATGGGGTATGGCAATACTTGCACACCTATATCGTCAATTAGGACAAGTGTCGAGATCTAAGGCAAGATGGATTTCTGGATGCCAAACTTTTTTTGTGGTACACCTCTTGTTTTCAACTATTATTATTATTATTATTATTATTATTATTATTATTATTATTATTATTATTATTGTTATTGTTGTTGTTGTTATTATTATTATGTTGTTGTTGGTGAACTTGAAATATCACAGGGTTGGATTTACGAGCACTTTTATGATTTTTTACGCGTGAATCCTAATACGGAGTATACAGAGACACAACCACGGATGTGTAGGTGGAAACCCCAAGCAATTGCAAAAGCTGATGTTGCCACAGCCCTTATCGCCTTAAGGGAGAGACTTGATGATTTGACTGAGATGGACATAAGTCGTAGGCAGCAATTTTTTGAATTTTGTACTTTTAATTTTTAAAATTACTAATTAATTTCAAGTCATCTTTTTAACAGGTATGTTGGGATCCTTATAAAGAGCATAGAGCTACACGCCCATTGTTAGAGATTTCATAGTTCTGTGGCTTGCTTGTATGTTTTAATGTTGCCGAGCCTTACTATCCGGACCACATTCTTAGACAATTTGGGAGAGTACAAACAATTCCCATGATGCCGATTGTTAAGCCCTCAAAGTCGACTAAAGGAAAGAAAACCAAATCTTTCAATGTGGTATATGTCAATCGCCATCAACAAAGGAATTGGAGTAATCACATTCTTAATCCGACCCAACGCTCTATACCAGTGACATATTCTTGGGAGTGTAAGAGTAATTATATGGAATGGTTTTTAAAAGTCACTCATCCTTACATACAAGTCCCGACCCTAAGAAAAACACCGCGAAAGGCACGTGAGGAACAATGTATCGCAAATGATAAGTTGTTAAGCATTTTAATCATATTTTCATTCGATGTTTAATAAAATTATACAGTATAGGTACTCCAGCTACTAAGTTGTAAATGCTAAATTATTATGCAACAAGTTGAAGTTAAAAAGGTAATATCAATGCTATATGAAGCGTTCCATGGTGACGAGGCGGAGGATATCTCTATTGTTGCACGTAACGCCTATGACATACTTTTGAATGCAGTGAAGGCAACGGCACCAGAGAAAGCCCAAGAGACATCGGGAACCACAAAACCTCTACCAAAAGACAAAGGGAACACATATGTGACTAGGAAAAGGAAGAATTAACTTTTTGGATTTGGAGATATTATCAAGTTGTATTAGAATTCTATGAACTTATTTAATTTTTGCTAATTATTAAACTTAACTATGTAGTTTTTTGGTTGATGGTTATCATCTATTTGCTAATTGTTAGCTTAGGTTGATGGATACTATCTTTTTGGTTTGGTTGATGGATATTGGTTATATATTATGTACTTGTTTTGGTTATATATAGTAAGGAATTGGATATTATGTACTTGTTTTGGTTATATATCGCAAGGAGTTTGATATTATGTACTTGTTTTGGTTATATATCGCATGGAGTTAGACCTTACATTGGCCTTTAACTTGTTTAATTTTTGGTAATTGTTAAACTTAATTATATAGTTTTTTGGTTGATGGATATCATTTATTTGCTAATTATTAGTTTAGGTTGATGGATACCATCTTTTTGGTTTGGTTGATAGATATCAGTTGGATATTACATACTTATTTTGGTAATATATGACAAGTTGAATATTATGTACTTGTTGGATATTCTGGTTCATATTTTACCACTCAGTTGCTAACATTGGCCTCTAACAACCGAGGTTTATGAATAATTTTGGTTACTTATGACCGAGGTTTCATAAATTTCTCGGTCTCTTTGGACCGAGGTATTATGGTTCATAATTGTTAGCTCTCGGTTACTAACCTCGGCCTCACACAACCGAGGTTTATGAATAATTTCGGTTCCTTATGACCGAGGTTTCTCAAATTCCTCGGTCTCCTTAGACCGAGGTATTTTAGTTCATTTTGATAGTTCTCGATTACTAACCTCGGCCTCACACAACCGAGGTTTATGAATAATTTTGGTTTCTTATGACCGAGGTTGCTCAAATTCCTCGGTCTCCTTGGACCGAGGTATTCTGGTTCATTTTGATAGCTCTCGGTTACTAACCTTGGCCTCACACAACCGAGGTTTATGAATAATGTCGGTTCCTTACGACCGAGGTTTCTTAAATTCCTTGTTCTTTTTGGACCGAGGTATTTTGGTTCATTTTGATAGCTCTCGGTTTCTAACCTCGGCCTCATACAATCGAGGTTTATGAATAATTTCAGTTCCTTATGACCGAGGTTGTCTGTAAGTTAATCAAATTACCCAAAGAAATTGAATTTAATCAAATTGCTCAAAGAAATCAAATTTACTCAAATTACTAAAAGTTGCTGTCATTCATATACAAAAAAATTACATCTTTACAATTCATGAAAAGCAAAAAATTACACCGTTCAAACCAAGTGAACATCAAATAACCACATGTAATGACAAACAATTTATATGCGACATATTTTGTATATTCGCATAAAAAAAAGAATAAAAAAAATTATACAATAGATTTACCAATCACTCAATCATCCAAGAGCGATTGGTGCGTCTATTGTTGTTAAATCCTTTTTTGCCTTAATGAGTCTATCAACATAATTTTTTAACCAAGGGATGGCTTCTTTCTTACAAAAAAGTTCCCACCAAACAGCAAGGGAAGGAAGCGGTGCATCGTCTTTCAACTTAACTCTTACAAAATGATTCCATCGGACATGCGCCAAACATACTAGCCGGTGTCTACCATCATCCGGTAGAGGGCTTGGGTGTGGAAAAAATGTCACAATCAATGTCTTTGAAATTGACACAACCACGCAATTGAATG
This sequence comes from Lonicera japonica, assembly GCA_021464415.1. Taxonomy (NCBI): domain Eukaryota; kingdom Viridiplantae; phylum Streptophyta; class Magnoliopsida; order Dipsacales; family Caprifoliaceae; genus Lonicera; species Lonicera japonica. The sequence goes on along the minus strand of CM038467.1, from coordinate 3,739,398 downwards.
CCGATGCTATAATATAACCCATTACGGGCATCTCCATCCAATTTTTTAGGAGACACGAACTAATGTCAGTATTAATTATTGATAACATATCTTGATAGAACCAATTACCCCACGAACTATCGTATCGATCTTTGTACTTCAAAAGATCGGCTATCATAGTCCTTCTAATCGTTAACCGCCCATTTTTTTCGGGCAATCCCAAATCTGCCGCAACACACCGAAACCCACAATTCCCATCGTCTTTAACATCTATTATTTCGGTTATGAACTCATGCATTTCTTTAGGGATGTAAGACATAAACCCCGTCAATTCAACCATATTCTTCTTCCTCTTCCTTGTATTCGAAACTTGTGACGACTTATCAGGAACGCTTGCGGCTAATTCTCTCTTTTCAATAGTCTTTGCGAATTCATATCCCGACGGATCTCGCTTAGTTGACATCTCATGTTTCATCTCATTTCGAGATATTTTTTGCTTACTACCACGCGGTCTACCCTTGGGAACAACGAGAGTTGGCTCTTTAAGCGATATCGTTGTTGGGGTCGCAAGATCCTTTAGTTTTCTTAAAAGAGTTTTCTTTTGGTCATCTGTTGAATTCTCATAGAATTTCTTGAATGAAATCATTTCTACCGTACTATTAACATTTTTGTAAGTTTCACTATTTAGAAAAACGGTGAGCTTTCCCCAATGTTGATCAACAGCCTCCAAGGGTATACGCCGATTTTCACGACGATACTCTAACAATTCGTGTGCGCACGGTAACCCATAAACCTCTCGAAGCACATGATCACACTTTGATAGATCTAGGCCAACATCCTCAATGGACCTATCGTTCTCTGTCCTGATCAAGTCTAAAGCTAAATGGGAAATTCTCCCCATGAGATCTCGATATGGCATTCCATTATGAAACAATTTTGTCGATCCAAGATTATTCTCAAAACTAGCTTTAATTTTAGTAAGCTGATTGTTCAACATATTGTCTATCGCCCCAAACACTATGGGAAAACTACCTTGACTCAAGTCAAAGTGAGCCTTCAGCTTGCCATGTGACCCTTCGGCTCTATTCGTAGTGTTGTTGCCACGGTGCTTTATCCTGTTAGTCCATGTGTGTACAAAATGCTCTCTATGTTGGAACCACTTATTTGCTATGTATTCAACACACTTCGAAAAATAAGACCAATCCGTTTTAAATTCCTCCCATCCTTTGTAGAACTCTGTTTCTGATGTCGCTCGTGTAAGATTAGTCCATGATTGAATAAACTTATCCCAAATAGAATTACTTGTAAAATTTGGTTTACAATGTTGTTGCACACATTTTGAAATATGGAATGTGTATAACATTCGGTGAGATTCTGGAAAAATAATACGGATGGCATTAATACATGCATTTTCTTTATCCGTCACAAATACATTCGGTATGTCATGCGGCGCATATAACATCTTCAATTTTGAAAGAGCCCATTGGTAATTATCCTCCACTTCCTTATGCATAAAACAATGAGCGATAGAAAATATTTTTTCGGTTGACGTAATTCCTACCATAGCAAACAATGGCATTTTATATCGGTTGGTCTTGTACGTGCAATCGACAATCACAAGCGAAGGACAACATTTCGCCAATAAAATGCTCTCGGGATGCGCCCAAAAAAGGTCTAAGATCTCATCTGTTGTTTCGTTACTCCTATGCCAATAAACATAATGCTTTTCAATAAGAACTTTAAATAATTGTTGCATCGCACTTCTTCCTTCCATGGCATGTGTTCTCATATTAGACTTCACATTATAAATCGTCTTCATGATGGACGCATTCTCTTTGTGACGCCGCTTAATTGCATTAAGAATCTCTTTTGGTTTAACTCAGGCAAGATTCATGTCCACAACAATTATCTTCTCTTCTTTGCTTAATCTTCCGGCATACGGATGCCCCACCAAGGTTTTGGGTAACTCATGATTATGAATACCACATTTCACTTCTATCTTCCAATTATCTCCACTAATATTCACACCCCGAAGTTTAAACGGGCAATTGCACTTTCTTGAAGCACATTCTCTTTTGTTCAGATTTTCTTTCTTTTTACAGTGTATCCCGCCTCTTTCACAACCCAATAATAGCCTTGGTCGCCTCCTCGTACCATTTCCTTTATCGGATTTCAATGTAACAACAATAGTTTGGATGTCTCTTCCTTGACTTTGGCACCAATCAACTAAATTATATCGAGAAGTAAATACCTACAAAACATACATTATACACAATAAATTAACTTAATCCAAATCTCCAAATCATATGACAATATATAACTTCGCTTGTACTAACTTCATCGGTTGTAAATACTGGAGTCACATCAATTTTAATTTCTTTGACATTATTCTTCGTATGACTCGGATTACTACCCACCATCGAGAGAGATTGTTCGCAAGGGAGATCAAATAAATAATCATCATCAGGTTTAAGCTCATAAGGTTATTCATAACGGCCATTGGGGTCAAGACGACTTTCACCATTATCAAGATTACAATCAATGCCATTAAAATATGAATCAAGAGGCACATCTATAATCGTATCCTCGAAACTTTGGCCATCACCACCATCAATATTATTTTTAATTAAATTCGGAGGTTCTAACTCGTTAAACGTGTTAACACATTTTAGATTTTGGGATATTCCTGCAATTATTTCAATTGAAGTGAAATCAATTGCTTGAATAAATGAACAATCCCTCCATATTGTAGAATCAAGAGAACACACATCCTGCACATAAAAAAATCTAGTAAATTTCCACATGACTAATATTCGATTTTGATTGACCAAAACAGAGTATATTATCTTAACTAGGTCTGGTGAACAAGTTAATGCGTAAATGTCAGTTCTTAAAGACTGAGGTATTTGGAGAAGAACATAACTTTTTAAAAAAATTTTCATTATCTCGGCTCCTAAGAGCCGAGTAATAGGAATATATTCGGCCATTAAAGACCGAGAAAAATGATAAATATCGGTTCTGTAGAACCGAAATATCATTCTCCTTCACGTCTTCATATTACACATTCGGTCATCGAAAACCGAACAAGTGCTATAATTTCGGTCCCCCGTAATCGAGGTAACCTGTTTTAATGCTATAATTCGATCTGTTGGTGTAATTTTTTTTTCCATAATAACTAAACAAAATAAACATTAAACATTATAAAAACAAACATACCTCTATTTCATTAGGTTTTTCTACCTTGTCAATCTCCATTTCTCTTTTCTCTAACATTCTCTACAACTTAGGGTTTTTTGTGTTGCATCAATGGAGTTTTTGTGAGTTTTTGGTGAAATTTTGGTAACTAATATTGTTTTAACTCAATATGAAAATAAAAATTGGTTAAAAATGATCAAGAAATTTGGAGGGAAATGCATTCAATGTGGTGGGATAAGTTTTTTGAAATGAATTAAATGAGATGAAATGGGTTAATTATACAAGAGGTGGGGTAGAAATGAGTTAATGGTTAATTATTAACCATTAGGTAAAAACTAATGATAGTAAAACTAGAGAAAGTGAGAGTGGAAGTAAGTAATTGTGTTCTTTTTTTAAGTGAGAGTGAAAGCAAGTAACTGTGGGGGTGGTAATAGCACCACCCTTAATAAGAGTCACACAATTTTATTTTATTTTTTTCAACCCAGACCCACTATATTCTCTCTCTTAAAACTAAGACGTCTCCACTGCCATCAATAAGATGGTGATCATCCTCATCTTTCAAACCTAAGATCCACCGTCTATCACTGCCATCAATCCGATGACACTACTATTGTCAATCACTGAAAAAAATACATTGCCGAAGAAAAGGGCTTTTCTCTCCATCGTTTAATTTCTACCATTCATCATGAATCTATCTTCACTGCTCATTGTCGCCATGTAGCTAGTATTTTACACTCATAACATTTTTAATTAAGTGGCCAGAAGAAAATAAATAAAGTAATTAAAGCATTTCTACAAACTAATTAATTTTCCATCTCAAAATTGGGATGAAATGAAGTCGATCTCAGATTTAGGGATGGATTTCTCTAATATGAGTAGATTCTCTCTTTTGTATTATGTGTAATAAACCATTTAGATACGAACTCTACGGTGGAAAAGGGTTTTTCGATCAGAATAATGGTTTACTCTGGAACATCAGGTAGCATTTGGTCTGGTCTTGGCTTTCTCTAACTTCCTTTTTTTGTTGTTACACAGAAAGAGTTCAAAATGGGGATTTTGATGGAAAAGTCACGTGGGTGGCGAGGACGACTCATTCCGGTACCGGAGATTACGACGGAAAGTTAAGGCAGGCGTAGTGCTAGATAAGGATGATTCTGGTGGCCGGAGATTATGCCGGACAAATTGTGAGAGAGGAAGCAGAGCTTTTTTTTTTTTTTTTTTTCTGATGGGAGGTTGCGGAGAGAAAAAATGGAAGAAGAGGGAGAAAATCGAGTGGAATGTGGAGAGTGTTGCGCCAAACCGCTCACAACCGAGCACGACGCAACGGGGAGGGATCTCACAAGCTCACTTGGTATACCCGAAAGAAGAACCGACACAAAAAAGCACACCCACAATAGAGAAATAGGAAATAAAGCAACAATCGCACAAAACAAGGTTTTACCGTGGTGTCGGCGTAAAAGCCACTAATCCACACAGACGATAGCTTCTATTGATAATTGGAACAAAGAGTGATTACAAGCACACAAGAAAAATTTTCTCTCAAAATTTAGCTCTCAACTCTTTTTTTAAGCAAAAACAAGCATATGTGCACAAATGAGCCAAAAGAACATATAAAGGAAAAAATGCCTTGGACCATGATCGATCATGGGCAACCCATGATCGATCATGGTGCCCACTGCCCAAAAAATCCAAACCACCAATTTGGTGAGCCAAAACTCAGAGAGAGAGAGATGAGAAGTTGACGTGTTATTTGCCACATCAGATAGTAAACAAGATGCTTCAGTAAGATGAAGATGTCGTGACAAGTTTACACCATGTGCGAAGAAAAAGATGTCATGACTTAAAATAATTAAAATATTATAGTTTAAAGATACATATTATTATTTTTAAAATAATTGAACTATCGTTAGGAAAACTAATTTTCTTGTACAATATAGAGAATGAAAAAACACAATAAACTTAACTCATGAAAAAATGAAGAATTGTTTGTATGAAAGGTATTGTTCATATTTCAATACTGTTTCTGCCATCTTTTTAGATATTGGATTAGATAATTTTACTAATTTATTATATATTTTTGAATATACAATTTTTTATAATTAAAACATTTTCATAGAAATGATCTTTTATTAAATATATAATAGGTAGAGAAAAAATATTTATTTAGCGATTTATTGTTAACATACGACAATTTCTCGTTCAAAGAGTATATATTATATAATAATAATAATAATAATAATAGTAATGTTATTAAGCAGGCCAATATGACCGTTACACTACACAAGATCTGTAAATAACTTGTGAGAAAAGAAACCTCTTTTTGGAGCGAATATGCATATATATATATATATATATATATGTGCGCGCGTGATGGAGATTTGGAAGGGTTGAGATGGGAGAGAGAGAAGTGAGAAAAGCGGTGGTGCAGTGACGCGAGGTAATCGATGGGAAGCTGTAATTCAGGTATATTATATAAATATTACTCTCCGACTCTCTTTATCTATCTCTCTCTCTCTATATATATATGTATCGACGATCATATCGTAATTATTTATAATTATATAGATATAGATATATGTGTGCGCAGCGGATGAAACCGGCCCGTTATTCATCATTCCATTCCATTCCGTTTGGAGAATTTACCATACGTTCTTTCGTATTATATATCTTTGGATTCTAGACTTGGAAATTCAATCTCCTCCTCCTCCTCCTATTCTAGTTCTAGGAGACTTTAATTACGACAATATAGGAAGGCTCCTCCTAGGATTTTACTCTTCATTAATATTAATTAATTAATTAGCAATTAAAGCCATAAATTGGCCACCATTTCCCCCCTCCTTCTTCTCCACAATCACAGGGTAATCATCAGCATTCCCAAAACTGGGGTTATTCTCGTGGTTCTAATTCTCATTCCAATTATATTTATACACATACGGGTCCTGTTTCGTGTTTTCAGATTCCTCCTCCTCCTCCTCATCATCAACACTGTTAAAGTAGATGCTGTTGGTCCCCTTTGCTCTTTATTTCCTTTTGATCATGTAATCGTATTCATTATGTCTGTTCTTTATTTTCTTTAATTATTATTCATCATTATTCTAGATCAGCCCTTTCCTCTTCCATTTTGTTGTATATATTGGTGATTCCGTGTAAGTTAGATGAAATACACAGCATATATACATTTTTCTCTTGTTTTTCTGTCTTCTTTGAATTTATCATTTACTGTAAGATCATACGTCTTTCCGATCACCGGCGGGCGATGTATATTTCCGCCGACCTTCAAACCAATTGCCGCCACCGTCCACAACCGCGCATCCACCACCGTCTCAGCTTCCGGAGGTGGAGGCCCCGCTCAATCCCTTAGCCGGCGAGCACTCCGACAACTTTATGTTTTGAATAACAGGCTGGACCTCTCCGTGGTCCAATCCAGATCAAAAAAAAAAAAAAAAAAGAACCCTCAATCAAACCCCTGACCAGCGCCTCGAGGGTGATGAAGGGGAGCTGCCTAGCTCCACTGGAAACCAGGTTCCTATACCAGGGATGGGTACAAAACAACAGAACTTTAGTCTTGGCCCTCCACCATTTCTTATTATTATTATATTATTATTATTATTATTATTATTATTATGTAAATAGTGAGATAGAGAGAGCAGGAGACTTTAATTATTTTGCTGGTTGAAAGGAAAAGAAACAATCAACTTTAATATAGGTCGGGAAGCTTCAAAAGCATTCAAATCGGGGCTTTCGGGGATTTTGAATTTTATTTATTTTAAAAAAAAAAAAAAAAAAAAAAAAAAAAAAACTAGGATTTTACTCTTCATTAATATTAATTATTCTGATTAATTCCTTGTTAGTTATACGTACTGCTCGCGTATTCAGAAAGTTTTTATTTCCTCCGGAAATAACCGGACCTCGCCGTTTGGCTCCCGTCATCGCCGTTCCGTCGGCTCCCGTCATCGCCGTTACCGCCCGTCTGCCCTCCCATGTCGATCAACCAAAACCAAATTCCATTTTCCTTCCAAGCTCGGAGCCGAAACGAGATATGGGAATCTCTCTTCTGGATCCCAGCCACTATTTTGGATAATTAATCATCAAATAGCCCACAACATGTTTTTTCCCACCAAACATATTGAAGTAGACTGTCACTTTATCGTCTCATTTATGTCAAGGCCATATTCAGTTACCTCACATCTCTTCCACTATTACCTGCTGATCTCTTCACCAAATCTCATGTGATTCGCTTCAATTTCTGGTTCCAATCAGCATGTTTATACACTTGAGGGGGGTGTTAAAGTAGATACTTTTGGGTCCTGTTTCTTTAATTATGTGTTTTCAGATTCCTCCTCCTCCTCCTACACAGCATATATCATTTTTCTCTTGTTTTTCTGTCTTCTTTGAATTTATCAACACCAACAACAATATTCGTATCCACCAACTCCTTCAATGTCCCAAAATTCATCAAACTTACCCCCGCCTGCCTGTACCACCAGTACCAATCCACTACTCCCAATTCAATCACCAGCCTAGCTTTGCAGCCACCTCCACCTCCTTCTTTTACTCCCCCAAGTTCCATTCTTCCACCACCACCAACTCCTTCTTCTGTCCCTGGGGTTAACCAATGCAAGGAAAGTAGACCAGAAAGGAAATCAAATGGGCCTGAACCTGCTGCCCATCCTATTCAATTCAAGGGTCTCATTATACACAACATAAAACTTCTGTTCCCCCATTGCCCTTAAGGAGATCGAATGGGCCTTCTGCTAGGATCGAGACAGATGAAGAGAGGAGGTTGCGCAAGAAGAGAGAGTTTGAGAAGCAGAGGCAAGAAGAGATCCATAGACTGCAATTAAAGGAATCTCAGAACAAAGTGCTGACCAAAATGTTATCTTCTGGGGTAAAAGTGCATGGATCCATTAGCGGGTCACATATGGGTGATAGGATGGCCACTCCGTTTTTGAGTGGCAAGAGGATTGAAAATCGGTTGAAGAAGCCGACAACCTTTCTGTGCAAGTTGAAGCGAGTATATATGTCACTACACCAGGTAATGGGTTTTCCACAAATAATTGGTTGTACTACTGCACATTTTGAAATAATTTTATTGGTTCATGAAATGGTATTCGAGCTCTTTCAAATTGAAAGCACAATACCCTGTTTTGCAAGTATAATTGGGTTAGTAAATATGTGTATCTCCGCTATTTAGTGATTCTCTTCCTTATGTATTTTATTATACTGATGGGTTTTTGTTCAACATTCTGCACTTTGAAGATTTCGGAGTGAACTAACAGATCCAGTGGCACAGCCTAAGCTTTTGTCTTTAAGGACAGACAAAGATCGGTATGCAATCCCATTTGACAACTTTTTTAACTATGGAGTGATCACTAGTCCTGCGCTCTTTCAAATATTATTCTTCGCAGTCTAATTCAAACATTTCTTCTATGTTTTATGTCTAAATAGAGCTCTAAAAAATTGAGAGAATGTGTTGCAATCTCATCGGAAATGCATAACCTGATTTATGGCATTAGTTTGATTTTGTTGTTTACACTTCACACTGCCCTTTATGATTAATGTTCTTGACTGGACATGGCATATCAGAATCTTACTTGTGTAGGCTTCACTATATGATCTATGTCCCAATTTAAAAGTTATAGAAGCAACTTTTGTCTGTTACTTTCTCATTACAACGTCTTGATATTTGTGAACTTAATGCTGTCCTAACCTTCTTTTTATTTTGGTGCAAATTTAATCAATCGTCTTTGCAGATACGCAAAATACGGCATCACTACTTTGGATAAATTGCACAAGACTTAACTTTACGTTGAACCAGACCTTGGGATACTGTTTGACCTACTTGATCTCAGTGTATACAAGTACTATTATCCGCACTGATAGCCTTAATTTTTTAATTTTTTTTGTGAAACAAAAAAGAAATTGTTCTTCCATTTCTTTTATCGTAACATAATCTAATTTTCTTATACAACCTCCGTCACTAGCCCTAGCTCCAAAGGGTGAAAAGCTAGTTGATCGAGAAGATGAGGAATTATTGTGTGCTGACGAACCTGTTACCCCGATAAAGAAATATGGCTTAAAACGAAAGAAACGCCCTCCAGATATAGGTGTTTCCTGGCTGGTCAAAACACAGTACATTTCTCCTATCAGAGCCGAAGCCACGAAATAGGTAAATTAATATATATATATATATATATTATGTGGTAAAAGAAGTACATTAAATTACTATTATTAACAATGTCATTTGCAGTCAGTTCGAGACACTCGAGAAGGCCGTAACGTTCTGGAGAACTTCAACAATAGGTCTGCTATATTCTTTCCCCCAGGCAGGATATACATATAGAGTGCCGATCTTATACGGATCAGTGTGTACGCACCGGCCGTTTTCGCCCATTTTCGCGAGTGGGACTTAAAGTCAATTTTTTTTTGTTTCACTTTAAACGTATTCATCTCTCAGCTTCCCACTACACTCCATCTCTCTCTCTGTCAAAGCCACAGTAGCTGAGATACCGTCTCTCTCTCTCTCTCAAAGCCACAGGAGCTCTCGCACTCTCACTGAAGCTCTGTGAGCTCCGTCTCTCTCTCTCTCAAAGCCCCACAGCGCAAACAAAGCCATTGCTCTCTCTCTCTCTCTCTCTCTCTCTCACTCTCACTCTCACTCTCACCAAAGCTTCGAAAAGCCACCTGTGACCATAAACCCACCAAAGCCGGCTCTCTCCCCCTGCGCCGATGACGAGCTCTCTCTCTCTCTTCGGCTGGTAAGTGTACGACCCTACGACCCATTTCATTCTTCTTCTATTGCAATTTTGTAATTAGAGATTTCAAAATTTTTAAGGGTGTGGCAATTTCGAAATTGCAGAGGATATCTCACAGTATAGCAATTTTTTAGGGCTTCCAATTTGTACATTGACAGTTAGTATAGCAATTTCGAGATTTTTTAGGGTATCTCACAATCTGGTTGGTTGATGTTTGACTGGTTCCGCACAAGCCAAACCCACTCCACTATTTTCCCAGCATTTAGGACAATCTGGTTGGTTGATGATAGACTTGGAGTGTAATTTCTGCAATTAGCCGTAGGGTAATTTCTGCAAAATAAGTAGATTGATTCTTTGAAGATGAATTTAGTCAAATTCTTTGGTGTAATTGATTGGGAACAAGAATCGTATACTTATTTTGCCAAATTAATTAAGCGCTCATACACACACACACACACTCTGTGACATGTAAAATGTAAATGATGAAAAGGTGTTTTGCTGGCTCTTCGTTGGGGCTGCAATGCATTTGACCTGAATTGGGTGACTTTAAAAAGTTGATTAGCATGTCTTTGAAAACATGTTTTCTTTTTTCCTCTGTTGGCTCGGATGGATTTATTTTCGTTGATGATAGTTAGTATATTTCGAAATTGGTGAGCGTAGCTCTCAATCTGGTTGATGATGATGATAGTTATCCTGTTCTGAGGTTGTTTTTGAGTTGGTTGTTGCTATGGTGATTTTTTTTAATTCTGGGGGTTCAAGAAGTAGAAGTCAGAGAATCAAACAGAAATCCTCAAATTGCTGGTAACAATTTCGAGTAGAGAGAGAGATAGAACCTTCGGAAGCTTGTCATTGTTTGTAATTTTCTTTACTTTTAATTAATAGAATTACATATGTTTTTGGGTTTGTCAAAACAAAAAGTGGGTCATAATTTTATTAGGAGATTTTATTTGGTATTGGGAACAATTTCGAGTAGAGAGAGAGTCGTCGGAGCATTTTGGAATTCGGAGGTGGGTTTTGGGTTTGGTTTGGTTTGGTTTGGTTTGGTTTGGTCGCACTGTGCTTCATTGAACTTATAAAAAAATGTAATAGTAGTTTATCATCCTCTCCCTTTACAAAAAAATAAAAATGTAATAGTAGTTTATGTCACCTTAAATCTCTTCTGCCAATTGGTTTTTTAAACTTTTCATCTTATGTGCAGGCATTTTATCTAGCCGGTTCACTGCCCAGCGTGGGCAGCAGAGCCAGCAAGCTATGTAGACCTTCCAAAACATTTTTTGCGCTTTTGATGAAGAATTGATGTCCGAGGCCTTTAACGTACCAAGAAAAGTGGTGAGGAAAATGCAGCAAGAAGATGAGGAAAGAGGAATCATCGTAAATGTTCGACAAGGAATGAGAGTGATAAGACCCAGCAAAGAAGAAGAGGAACAAGAACAGAGACATGGCCCCAAGATCTTAAGATGAGCATGGGAGGCCAGAGTTTGCTCCTATCTCCACAGAGGGGATCTTATTCTTAAATGTAAACTTTGTTGTAATCGCTATGAGCTATCCTAAGTACACTATGTATGTTTGCTGTCGAGAATAATATGTAGACTGATAGGTCTTTCGAGTTTTGCTAATAAAATGTGGCCTCTGGTTTTTTTTGTTTCCATGAGATTAATTTTCATCAACTTGTTTGTTTGCATTAATTTTCAAATCTATCTTATAAACAACTCAGCGAGCACATCACTCGTAAATTTACGAATCTATCTTAGAAACACCTCAGTGTACACCACTCACAAATTTTCCATAAAAACCAAGTCTTATTCCTAAGTATTGATTACCTTCTTCTCGACTAAAAGTACGAGTACTAGCCCTAAAACTTGGTTTCCATGGAAAAGTGAATGTTTTCCTCATTTCTCATGGATACCGATGCCTATCTATGAAATACCCAAACTCTCTTAAAGCTCAAAATTTACTTTTACTGCAATAATGAAACTCAACACAAGTAAGCATAATTTAATTAAAAAAAACACACTTACATATATCATAAACCAAAGTCTACGCGAAACATTTCATATCACATATCAAAAACAACAAGGTTTTGTTTGCACTAAAAAAGGGGCTACACAACACAAGCCTATAAAATAACATTTGGCTTTTTACCCATTCATATTAAATCACAAAGCTAGCTAATTACAAGCCTCATTGGCCTTATATAACCTTTGGGCCTGAACGACTGCAGCATTTTTAGAGACCAAAGCTTTAATTCCCAGGCAGAATATGGATATCCCTTTCTGGCATTTGAAAGTAAAGCTGCGCTTGACTCTTTCACTAACATGGAAAATGAGTTCTCTCTGTCATTGATTCTCTCTGTTGCCTCAAACAGCGTTAGATCATATCTAAAGCGTTTGTTTGCCCTCGATCCGAACACGTTGGATACCGTTGATCTCTCTGGGACCATCCTTGGCCATGACTCTCTCCTGTTACTCCAGTACCTGCCACACACCATATATCACCACTAAATCCACATGGTCCTAAAGGAATGGTGTCTGAGTCAGCTCAGATGAGTTAGAATTCAATCTAATCAAGGGTGAGATATTGCATCGATGCATATACATGTACATAAACACATACATTTATGAACGAAAAGTGATTTTGGTTTTATTAATTTCATTTTAGAACGACAATGACTTTATACTATTGTGTTTTGAAAATTTTGCAATGCCAATTTGGCATAACTCGAACAGGTTTAATCCGAGCCAACTAGAATAATTCTGATCCAATCCCGGCTTTCATAAGTTCAATGAAGCACAGTGCGACCAAACCAAACCCAAAACCCACCTCCGAATTCCAAATTGCTCCGACGGCTCTCTTTCTCTCTATTTGCTCGAAATTGTTCCCAATACCAAATCAAATCTCTTAATAAAATTATGACCCACTTTTTGTTTTGAAAAACCCATAAACATATGTAATTCTGTTAACTAAAAATAAAGAAAATTACAAACAACGACAAGCTTCCGACGGTTCTCTCTCTCTCTACTCGAAATTGTTACCAGCAATTTGAGGATTTCTGTTTGATTCTCTGACTTCTACTTCTTGAACCCCCAGAATTAAAAAATAAAAAATAAAAAATCACCATAGCAGCAACCAACTCAAAAACAACCTTAGAACGGGACAACTATCATCATCATTATCAACCAACAAACATTCATAGAAATTTACTAACTATCAAATGCACTGCAGCCCCAACGAAGAGCCAGCAAAACACCTTTTCATCATTTACATGTCACAGAGTGTGTGTATGTGAGCACTCAATTAATTTGGTAAAATAAGTATACGATTCTTGTTCCCAATCAATTGCACCAAAGAATTTACTAAATTCATCTTCAAAGAATCAATCTACTTATTTTGCAGAAATTACCCTTCGATTAATTTCAGAAATTACACTCCAAGTCTATCATCAACCAACCAGATTGTCTAAATGCTGGGAAAATAGTGGAGTGGGTTTAACTTGTGCGGAACCAGTCAAACATCAACCAACCAGATTGTGAGATACCTTAAAAAATCTCGAAATTGCTATACTAACTGTCAACGTACAGATTGGAAGCCCTAAAAAATTGCTATACTGTGAAATACCCTCTGCAATTTCAAAATTGCCATACCCTCAAAAATTTTGAAATCTCTAATTACAAAATTGCAATAGAAGAAGAGTGAAATGGGTCGTAGAGTCGTACACTTACCAGCCGAAGAGAGAGAGAGCTCGTCGTCAGCGCAGGGGGAGAGAGCCGGCTTTGGTGGGTTTGTGGTCACAGGTGGCTTCGGAGCTTCGGTGAGAGTGAGAGAGAGAGCAATGGCTTCATTTGCGCTGTGGGGCTTTGAGAGAGAGAAAGACGGAGCTCACGGAGCTTCGGTGAGAGTGAGAGAGCTCATGTGGCTTTGAGAGAGAGACGGTATCTCAGCTGCTGTGGCTTTGAGAGAGAGAGACGGAGTGTAGTGGGAAGCTGATAGATGAATACATTTAAAGTGAAAAGAAAAAAAATTGACTTAAAGTCCCACTCGCGGAAATGGGCGGAAATGGCTAATGCGTACGCACTGGTCCGTATAATTATGGGTATCGGCTCCACCCCTACTAATTTTATGAGGCGCTGTTTGCTCGATCGGGAGATGCCCCACTAATCTCACACACACACATATATATATATATGCTTATGTGTGACATTTCTCTCTTTAGTAAATAATACTATATTTTGTTCAGGGAAAGAAAAATCAAGGCAATTGAAGCTTCATTTGAGGCATGCAAGTCAAGACCTGTTCATGCACCCAATAAGAAACTGGAGCCCATTGAGATATTGCCACTATTACCTGATTTCGATCGGTATGGAACTAATTCTTTTTACCTCTTGCATTTAGGTCCTAGTAATGTAACAGGTCAGTACGTCGATATGATGAAAAGAGATAATAAGTGAACTTAATTGACTTATTTTTATAAACGTACACAGATGAATTGGTTGTTGAAATACTTTGAATAGGATCTTTTGGCATGTTTAAAATACTACGCAATAAAAAAGTAGATTAAATGGAGATCACAAGCATTGTACATGGCATCAGCATCTTTAAACAAGGAGAAATTGCTTCTTGTGGGCATCCAAGTCATTCAGTCAAAACATAAAATAAATGGAACAAATTCTAGACAATGTTCCTTTTCCTTCAGTTTAACTAAATATCTGGTGCTAAACACATTTTGGCAATACATTTAAATATTTCTCCTCATAAAAAGATACACACGGGTGGTGGTATTACATATGTCCCAGCACTTATTTCTTGAATATGAATTTGGGACAAATGCGTCATTTGCTAAATGTGGAGGAGGTAATCCCTGGATGGTGGTGCGTGCTCTTACAGGTACGATGACCAGTTTGTAATTGCAACGTTTGATATATAATGCTCCTACTGCTGATTCAGATATATTCAGCAAGTTGGACAAAACTGTTCGTGATGCCCATGAATCTCACGTAAGATATACATACATGGTGGTTTTATTGTGTGTGTTGATACAGCAAAATCTGGTCACCATCTGCTATGAATTCTAGACGATTAACGAGAATGTACAGTATGTCTAACCAGCCTACCAGATGTTAAAACATAAGAAAGTATATGAAGAAGTTTGAGTCTGCAGATCTTGTTTTAGCTTTTCATTGAACTTGTTCATAAAATTTAATTTAGTAAACAATCCTCTGGGTTTTAGTGGGGTTTTGTGTAGGAAAATTAGAATTTGACTCTTGGTTGAATTTCTTGGGGATATTTTGGCTTCTGTTTAATACTCATTCACAGGCAATTATGAAAAGTTTTGTGTCAACAACTTCAGACCCAGTGAATCCAGATAAGTTCTTGGCATACATGGTTCCTGCACGCCATGAGGTATAGATTTCTCTCTAACTAAAATGCAAAAATGTCATTAGTTCCTTTTGATCCAGCTTCGATATTTCCTTTAGGCATGCATTTTTTTAAGATTAAATATAGATGATATTTGTAGTAATCTGTTTATCAATGATGCAGCTATCAAAGGATATATATGATGAACACGAAGAGACCTCATTTACATGGATTCACGAATCACGAGTATCATTGGGATGCACGTAACTCCTCTTTCTTTATCATTATTTAACTGCAGCACTAGTTTTATTGGCCCTGATGCTTGAAAATTTGCACTTGAGATGCATCAGTAGGTACGGAGTGAAGATGCAGATGATCCCTTGTGGCATTTGGTGAATCGGAGGAATGCTATATGGTATATGTGTAATACACGCCTTTTGTGCATTCCCATCATGGCAGTTCATTTTGTTTTATAATTATAGTCCTTTCATCTCAAATAAATATTTCCATTTCCCTTTTGAGACAATCAATATACCAAATCTTACTATAGATGATCAGTTGTATCCTTGACCATTCTTTAGGTTGAGATTTGTGTTTTCTTAAAAGTAAAGAACTCAAAGTGGGATTATCAATTTGAGACAAAAGGGATATTATTTTATTTAAATTTGTTAATACATATTTCCCCTCTCTATTTACTTCTTTGATTAGCAACAAAAAAGGGGCAATGCTATACGAGTTTACTTAACACATATTTACAAGGGAAATTCAGAATTCTTAGTGTCACTGCTTTTATATACAAGTTCAGATGTGCATGTATGGCACTGTGTTATAGCCAAATCTCAGAAATCCAATGTTGATGATGATGATGATGAGGATGCAGCCTCTTCCAACAAAGCTCGCCTTGAGGAAAAAAGAGCAAAAGATGGGAAAACAAGCGACAAAGTTGAACATTTTTCAATACCAACAAGGGTCACTGTGAGGCGGAGAGCAACTGTTTCAGCCGCTGCAGAATTGAAGAAACCAGGGGGTATGTTGAAAACTATGTTTAGAACAATAACTTTATAGTTGTCTGTAATTTAATCCATAACTTTGTTGGGTACTTCGATGCATTTACACTATTTACTCCTTTGTCACTATTTGGATTATCATTATCCAACCTTGTGGTGCTTGCAGAGTTATTCAAGATACAGACGTGGATGAGTCGAGTGGTGCTGAATTTGACTTTTCTGATTGATTTTACTTAAAAGGTGCGGATCATCGTAATAAAATCGTAAAATGGGAGGGCATAAAGAAAAGAAATATAATATTGGAGATATGCTAAAATTTGTTTTGTATCTCATTCTTTCCCGGTCTAAATTAAGAGTTGAGTGTCCCGCTTTTTGTGTGAAACAACTAATTCAAAATAGTTGTGAAGATCAATATTTACGTTCTCTTGTTTCTGCAATGGGGAACTCATTTTCACATGGTTTGATAATTGGCATGATCAAGGGCCTTTGGTGAAGAGATTTGGTGATAGATTGATATAAGAGCTTGCTAGCTCTCAAAATAGCAGATTATGTGAGTTTATTTCTAATGGAATATGGATGTTTCTTCAACCTATTTCTTTTGATTTGAGCATTATTGCTCATAATTTCCACCTCTACATAATGAAGATACTCTTGTGTGGGGACCTACCGGTGCTGCCAAATATACTATTGCTGCAGCCAAAGAAGGTTTTAGGGACAAAAGTCCTATTGTTTTTTGGGCAGATGTGGTGTGGTTCAAGGGCTTTATAGCGAAATTTGCCATTATTGAGTAGCTGACTTTTTGTAGAAGACTTCTCACTAAAGATAAGCTTGTGAAATGGGGAAGAATTCGAGATGCAACATGTTGTTTGTGTAATGGTGTGGAAGAATCTATCAATCATTTGTTCTTTGAATGTACTTATACCTCCTTGGTTTGGTCCATTGTGTGTAACAAGAATGGTGTGCATCGGATAATTGGAAATTGGGATGTTGAGAGTGCAAACTGCTTGATGGAGAATAAAGGGAGGAGCTTTAAATCCCGATTGAGATGTCTTACTTTGGCTATTGTTATATATGTGGTTTGGGCTGAGAGGAATGCAAAAACTTTTCAACAACAAAGTAGAAATGTGATCTGCTTTTGGTAACGATTAAAGAACTACTCAGAGCTGCTACTTGAAATTGGAAAGTAAAAAGGAATTATGAAAACTGTGAGTTATGCAAAAAGTGGGGTCTTAATGATTTACATGTTTTGGAATAGTAGGAAGAATCCGTGATTTTTTTTATTTCTATTTTGTTTTTATAGTCTTTTATTTTATTGCAATTGGTTGAATGTTTCCTGATGTTCATCTATAAAATTTTCACATTTCTACCAAAAAAAAAAATCCTTGTTCTCTCATCCCGTTTAGTTAAAAATTATTTGCACCTATTTTGTTTGTTAAATGTATTGAAAACACTCATTAATTGAGCAAAATAAGCCTCTCTGGCAACGGATGAGCATCATGGTCAATATTACATTGAGTTGTGGTATGTTAGTTTTTAATATGTAAGCTGTTTCTAACAAGGTGGTAATCCATGTTTGGCCCTATTTATACTGTATATAGTTGGAATTAGTTGACATTTTTTTTTAGTTTTTTTTTTCAGCAAAAATATTCCAAAATAGTGGATCTTACAAAACCATAAGTTGTTTCTTTAATTTAATTTTTTTTTAAAAAAAAAACGAACATGTTACCATAAATATTTATTTATTTTGTAAGTAAAAAACCATGGGTGAAAATTAAGTGTTCGAGGAAGAGGGAGTATGGGTTGAAAGACTCCGGTCAATGTCCTCTTGATATTTTAGAATGTGCTTTCAACTAATTGGGCAAGCCTGATCCTATGTACAATTAGGCTTCGTTTAGTTCATGGAAGAGAAATCAATTCTTTTATCTTTTTCATGGAGGTGGGAAACTAAAGTTCTTGTCAAGTTTCATTTTGTGTGTTTAGTAAAGTATGAAAATTATTTAGGTAGGGGTATTATTATCCAAAATTTTTGTAATAAATGCTAAGATTTCACGAGGGAATATTAATTACATGGCTTTTGAGAGGAATGACTTTATTTCTTACGTTTTCCTCTGTCAGAAAAATATTTTTGAAATTTATACTTATCAAACAAAGAAAATAAAAAAAAAATCTTTTTTTAAATGCTCAAATTTATGAGCTAAACGAAGGCTAAATGTTTTGAAAAGTAGGTAAGTCTTTCCCTTGTATACTTTGAAAATTTGAAATACCATATCGGTCAAAGGTTCTGTAAACTCCTTTTATGTTTTTTGCCAGGTGGGCCTCATTTGCTCTGGTCGAAGAATATCGTTGGGCTTCCTAGTAAAGATTTTTTTTTTTTGTTGTTGAATCAAGTCCCGGTCTTCCTAGTAAAGATATACATACATGGTGAATGAAAAAACTTATTTAATTTTTTTTTATTTTGCGAATATGTCTAAAAAAAATAAACAAGTCTAAATTTAAAACATTAAGGCTCCGTTTGATAATAATATTGAAAAGAAAAATAAAAACACTTGATATGATTAAGAAGATGAAAAATAAGTTGAGATATGTGATGAGACACTTTCTATTTCATATTTATTTTTATGAGTAGATGTCCTTCATCTTTCATTAATTTTTGTAAAAATTCTTTTTTTTAAAACTACCAAAGAAAATTTTTCATGAAAAAAGTCACAAAGTAAAAAGACATCTCACCACATGCCTCAATTTATTTTTCAACTCCTCACAAAAATCAACTGTTTTTATTTTTCTTTTTCATATTATTATCAAACGGATCCTTAAAAATAAATGAGTGTACCTATTAATCTGAGCAAAAGAAAGTGTTGGTAATATCAGCACGATTAACAAAGTTAGAAACCCATGGATGCGGTATTCGAACTTAATAAAGTGGTACTTAATAAAGTGGTTTGTCCACCCTTTGTGGGTGGTTGGAGATATGTCCACCTCTTATGTGGGTGGTTGTTGATGCATATGGTATGGTTCGTGTAGTTCGTGTGGTATGGTTCGTGTAGTTCGTGTGGTTGGTGACGCAGAAGGAAGCTGAAACTGCTCTCTCGGTTCGGTTCGGTTGGGAGACTCTCATGAGGGTAACACGAAGCAAAGCTTACTTATTTATCTCTTTGGTCAGCGAATTATGTAGTTCATAGTTAGTTAGGGCGACATAATTCTATGTCTGACTCCATGTAATTATCTTTGATATGAATGATTAATCAAAAAAAAAACAAAGTTAGAAACACTACTAAGTCGGTCTAGCATTAGCTTACGGACTGAAAATACTAGAAATTAGGTAGAAGGGCTTATTATACATTGATTTTTACCAAAAATCCAATGAATAATATTTTTTTGAATGAAGGGCCTATTTTTAATTAGTAATTAGTGTCAGAGGCCTATTTTGTTTTATATTTTAAATGAATGTATTTGAATAAATTTAAATATCATTTAATTAATAAAAACATGTTATATATTACCTAAATTACCCCCTCTTTAAGAAATTTGCACAAAAAATATGAATATTGCAGTGAAATATGGACTGCAATATGAACTTTGCACTAGAAATATGAACTGCAAAGTTCACATTGCAGTAAAATATGAACTGCAATATGAACTTTGCACCAAAAATATGGACTGCAAAGTTCATATTGCAGTAAAATATGGACTGCAAAGTTCATATTGCAGTGAAATATAAATTGTAAAGTTCATATTGCAATCCATATTTTAATGCATATTGGTATTTTTTAGTTTATTTTAAGGGTTGGAATGTCATTTTATAATGAAAAAAAAAGATAGATTTCATATTATCAATAAAATAAAAAATAGGCCCTTTATTTAAAAAAAATTTATTCCTCGGCTTTAGTGTGAAAATCTTTCTCTAATAAGCCCTTTTTTTTAATTGCCCCCTGAAAATAATTGAGCTAGTAGTGCTCGCTCGCTCGCTCGCTAATGCATCAACAAGAGTACAAGACAACAACCCATCACTAGACCAATCGTTATTACTCAAGGGCCCAAAATTGGGCTAACTTGTAGACATTTTCTATTTTAACTCTAACCCAAAATGTTAAATTGATGCTTCACAACTTGCTAATTCTCTTATACTATTGGCGAATAAGTTCACTGTTTTCACACCACATAAACTTAACAACATCACTACCTTATATATGCTCTTATAACTTTTATTCTCTCCATTTAAAATTAAGAGTTTCGCTGACATGTCATTAAGAGGTATTTGAAACGTAATTGATCTATCAAGTTTTATAATGATATTACTCTTTCCATTTCATAAGTAGTCTTATTTTCCTTTTCAAGATCTCTTAAATTAATATTTTCATTTCTTTTTTAGAATGTAATTAATGTATTAAATCTCACAATTTGATACTAAGAAGTGTTATTGACTGCATTGAAATTAGATTTTTGAATGTGGTGAAGTTAAACGAGACTATTAATTTGAAGATGAATTAAGTGTTCTTTTAAAAAAAGTATGAAAATTCAAATTCAAATGAAACTCTTAATTTTAAATTAAATGGAGGATCTAATTTTAAGGGGTCTTGGATTTGGCATTTGAATGCTTAATGGGAGGGTTTTAACCTTTCAAAGGTATGATAAATTTTTTGTATTTTTTAAATCATTAGGAAGTTTGTAACCATTTTTTTAAATGATTCAAAATTTAGTATTAAGAAGTATTTGCCTTACTGAATGCTTAATGTTAAATTTAAACAAACACTTAATATTTAAATATTCATTTAAAAATAAAAATAAATAGCATTTTCAACACTTGAATTCAGTGTTCAGTGTTTAACATTCAAAGGTTTATAAAAAAAAAAACGCCTTAAATGCTTTCGAATGATTGCAGCAGTCTGTGCATTTTCTTTCATTCCAACACCAATTATGATCAGAGAAACGATAAGAAAGCTTACTTTTTGAAGGACGGACCATAAACTAGCTTTTAGACTTTATAAGCAAATAAAGCTATATTATATATATCTATACTATGAGTACATTTTTTATACGGACCGGTCCGTATGGATCGGACCTTTAACGACAGTTTTTCGTCACAAATACATGGGGGATATGTTTTTAGCGATAAAAAATTGTCGCTAAAAGTCCCAGTCCGTACGGACCGGTCCGCATGGGAAAATTCCCGTCTATACTATAATAGTAAAATGGAGGAAGTATCTCCATTAATGATATCATTAATGATATTAATTAATTAATCTATTTATCTATATTATTTATTTATTACATTATATTATATTACATAATAGTATTACGATGGAAGTTCATCCATTTAATATGTATTTATTTTATTAATTGTATATATTTCATTAACTTATATATATATATATATATATATATTACATGTGTCTTTTCATGAAAAATATAATTTTAATTTGCTAAATTTGCATTTCATAATGCACAAATTATTACATTTTGATATATTCTATGTACTATCATCAACTGTTTCCTTAGATAATATGGTCCTCTTGCTAAGATTTGCAAGATATATTTTTTAATATGACCAATTATTATTATTATTATTATTATTATTATTATTATTATTATTATTATTATTATTATTATTATTATTATTATTATTATTATTATTATTATTATTATTATTATTATTATTTTCTATTCATATTTTCATTGCTACTATGTTTTTGGTATAATTATTTTTTTATTTTCAACAAAGAAGAATTCAAGTGGAAATTCAATAATAAAGCTAACAAATACAAACTGGCAAAGATGATAGCAAAGTGCGATATAAAATTGTATATCTTATTATGAGTTTTAGATTCTTTTATTATATTGGACATTAATTGGAATTTCTAGAGTAGCAGTAATATTCGTTATACCAATCTTTGGCCCCACATTTAATTATATGCCAAATTGAAAGTTCTAATGTAATTTATTTATCATTTAAGGTGTTATAGGATTATCTCTATACACATTAAATCTAGCAAGTAAAGAGTATGAAATCTTTTTGCATAAATAATTCATCGCAAGGAATGCGTGTTTCATTTTTCTCTTTCTTTTTTCTTTGTCGTGTTGTTTGCATTTTTTTACCAAGTATTCATATGGATCAAATTAGACAATTGAAATGAATTTTTATTTTCTATACTATAAATAAATTTGTAAAATTCAGTCCCGTATCGCACGGGGATACCAAATTAAATAATACTCGTAACTAAGTAAGGAAATGGAAATGGGTGGTTGTTGGATTTGTTATCCATCTTGCAAGTAGAGAGAATTGAATTCCCTTTAGTAATTTCCTGTTTCTATGAATTTCCTTTTTCCTTTCCTACTGGGGACCTTCTAAAGCATATCGACGCAATATGCTCATGCCTAGGGGTGGCTTAAATGAAAATTCCGAACCGACCGAAACCGCTCCGAAAAGATTGATATACCCAGTAACCGAAATTAACGTACAAGACCGACCGAACCGCATCGGTGCACGGTTTAGAATTACTAAATTCGGTACTAAACCGAACCGACCGACAATTAATTAATACTGTAATTTATATATATTTATAATTTTATATACTATATTTATATATACCACGGGCCAATTATAGCCAATACTAATGCACATTTACATTTTACACCACACAAATCAAAAGAAAAGAAAAAAAGTAAGCCTAATCGTCTTCAGTCTTCTTATTCTCCCGCAGTGCGCCGGATTTCTTCCTGTTCTTCTCCAATGCAACGAGTCAACTGGTCGTCTGCTCCACCGTATAGTTGTTCACTATAGTCTACACTCTTGTTATCCTGGGGTTTTGTGGGATTATGGTTTATTTTTGGGATGTGGTGTTTTTTAGGTGTAAAGATCTGTGGTTTTTGATGCCCAAGTTAATGAATCAAAGGAGAATTGTAATTTTCAATCTTTTTATTATGAACTTGATCTGGAATTTAGTGAATTTTCGGGTTTGTGCCCAATGTTTGCATTTGCTTTCTATGAATCAGTTCCATTAATAATTTAATATGGTGCATATACCAGTTCTGAATCTGAATTTATAGTTTTAATTTTATGATTTAAAGCTGATCTGTAATTCTGGGACTTGCTTGTGTCGGTTAAAGTTAAACCATATCGTTATACGACAATGCGATGCTCATCGCTGGCATATCTCTAAACCGACCGAAGAGCCTCTCTAGAGAGAGAGAGAGACTATATTATATTGCCCACGTTTTCAGATAAATGGGACCCTTTGAAGTCTATCGATCAGTTTTCACACCGACGTATCTTAACGTGCAATTTGATTGCAATTATGAAATTTGTTTGAAAAAAAAATAAATTTCAAGTAATTTAATTGCTTAAAATTGAGTTGCACAAGAAAATGTCAATTAAATGTGTTTGATTGTCTTAAGTTTTTACTCGAAAAATATTGATTGTATTATGGTATTTTTAATATAGAAAAAATTATGGGTATTTTTTTTTTTACATAATTCTATAGTTATGATGAATTTTGTTTAATTGATCTTAATTAGTAGATTTTAAATATTAAATTTTGAATTTTGTATTTTAAATTATAGTATTTTTAATGTAAAAAATGGGTAAAATTTTGTCTCGAAAAATGTGCAATTACCTAAAAAATAAATACAACCCTCCCCCCCAAAGAAAATATTTTCCATGTTTTGGTGGAAAATGTGAGCATGTGCGCAAAAGTGAGAAAATATTTTTCCCAGAAAAAAAAAAGGCAATCAAACACCTTAAGTTATCAAATAAAGTGAAAAATTGGCATTTTTCATGGAAAAAAAGGCCAATCAAACACACCTTAAAAGTTTTTAAAAGGAGTCGCTAATGGCACTAATAAAATATATCTCATATCTCCAATTTTTTCTTTATATTTATCTTATCACACAAATATATATGTATATATCAAATAATTATTTCTTTCTCTTAAAAAAAACACCCATATATATATCAAATACGCACAACGCGCAGCACATTCTCAAAATTAACACATATGTTAAGCATAATGCATTAAGCGTGCATTACAAAGTTTATCATTCATATCTTGTATACCATAATCAAATTCATAATTGTTGAAATTGGTAAATGTTAAGCTATTTAATTATATCTGTAACCATGCTTTAGATTTTCGACTTGAAGGCAAAAAAATATGTTCTGAGTGAATGAGACTGTTTTAAAGACCATAATCTTCAATGATATGCACTATGCCAAATTTTCATACTGATTAATGTGAGAGAAATTGAAAAAGAAAAAAAATGACCAAAATAAACCACTAGATCGACACGAGATGGCCAAAATTTGTGCTAATAGTTGGCAATTTGTGGATGTAGGGATAACACGTGCGTGCGCAAAAGGAAACAGAGAATCCAACCAAAGTCAGCTATATGTAAAGTTTCAATCTTTTAAATTTGGCGTGTATGGCGAAAGTTTACCGAAAAAACCTTAAAAAAAGAAACAGGAGACGGGAAGAAAATATCGGTATTAAGGGAAAGAGAAAACAAAGAAATGAGAGAAAATGGGAAAGAGAGAGGATAAAACAAACGGAACAAAAATAAAAGAATTTAGACAAGGTTTTTTTTTTTTAAAGTGTAGTGTTTTAAAACACCAATATAGCCTTATAGTTTAGTGGCATTCTCTCTAATCTTGTATTAGAGAGGTCACAGGCAATGGTGGATCCAGGATTACGGGTCAAAAGGGGCTTAGTGTAATTTTTCCAAAAAAATTATACAAAGAAAATAATGTTAAAAAGACAAAAAGATAGTGTTTCCATTCATAATTCATAACAAAACCAATAATATAAGTTACAATTGTTCATGACAAGTTTTCATATTCTAAAGATGTTGCATTATAGTTTCGTTATCAATACAAGCAAAAACATATCTTTCAATGTAAATGATCAAGCTATCATTCGACCACTAATATCTCATTCTGTTATGAAGTGGATTTTTAACAATATTCATGGCGAAAAACGTCCTCTCCACTGAAGCAGTTGCAACCGGTAAAACCAAAGCCAATGTAAAAAGCAAATACACATAAGGAAATATTCCATGCATTCCTTTCTCCACCATTTTTTTTCGCAAGACTACTAATCTATTCCAATTGAGAAAAATCATTACTCGAACACATATGATGAACATAAATACCAAGTTGATCTTGAAGATCAACAAGTCTCTATTTGAAACATCATAAGAATAAAATTGAGTAGGACAAACTAGCTTCCGTTTGTCAAAAACTACAAAATTATTTTTTGGACTCATGCATGCTAAACAAGTAAGTAACTTGGTACTACCTCATTTAAGCGATCATTTAATTCTGCAAGTTGCCCATCAATTACATGAATAAATATCTCCATAAGATAACGATAATAATTTGTCTTCATTGAAGCATCACACCATGATCTCCCTAGAATTACATATTCTTCATCCATGGTAGGAATTATAATATTATGTTTGTAAAAAAACGAAGATGCTTGCTCAACTAATTCTTAAAACTCAATATCCCTTATCAACTACAGGTTTTCCTTGCATGTTTTCACTAAACTCAATGTCTTGATCTTTCTTTTGCAATGCTAAAGACAAAGTATTTGTTATTCCCAATATAGCTTTCATTTAAAATAAATGAAACAAAAACTAAAAAAATTATATTTATCTCCATAACTTATAGGCTTCACCCGAACTATAATTAGGATTATCATCAACAATCATTTGAAGTACATTCACCACAGATGAAAACATATAAATGATACTAATCAACGTATCATAATGTGAGTTCTGTCGTGTATCGCCTGCACGTTTGATATTAGTTTCTTGATTTAAGTCCCGCCCCGTTATAAGATAATCATTTTTAAAAGCTCTCACAAGCTCTTCTTAGCATTGTGCTCTAAGTGCATCGCGATACTTACAAGATACTCCAACAACATTAACTAAATTATTAGCCGTTGTGAAGAAATAGTTAAAATCAATGTTTTTCTTTGCTATCGCAACAACAGCTAGTTGGAGTTGATGAGCAAAGCAATGAATATAAAATGCACAAGATTGTTCTCTCAAAATCTTTGTCTTAAGGCCATTGAACTCACCTCTCATATTACTAGCTCAATCATAACCTTGTCCTCATAGCTTGAAAAATTTTAAATTCGGGAAAGAAAGAATTCATCTATGGCATCTTTCAGTACACTTAAAGTAGTGTCAGTTACATGTTGAACACTCATAAATATTTCAATTATTTGTCATTTATCGTTCACATAACGGAGCACCACGCCATTTGCTCCTTTATTGAAACATCACGTGCTTCATCCACCATTATTGAAAAATATCTATCTTTTATATTACTCAAGATAAGACCAATGGTTTCTTTAGCACAAGAATTAACAAGATCTTTTTGAATTGAAGAAGCTATTAACTTTAAATTTTTCGGAGTATTCTTCAACACAAACGACTTTAACCTTTTCATCATGATCCGCAAGAAATTGCAAGAGCTCTAAATAATTCCCTTTATTACTTGATTGTGCACTTTCATCATGACCACGAAAAGAAAGACCTTGTCACAACAAATACCTAATACACTTAAGTAATGCATTCAAGCAAGTGTGATAAGTCGTGCAAGCTTGGCTTTTTTGTTTGATCACAACTGTTTCAATGTGTGTAGTTTGATGCATCAAATTGTAAACAACTTCTTTAGCTTGATTATGAACACTACCAACCGATCCAACATGAATGTTAAATATTCCTTTCGCCTTCTTCCAATTATTGAAGTCTACCCCAGTGAATGCATCACTACCTACTTGATCAAAATTAGATTTGAAGAGATAATAATGAAGACAAAATGCATCATCTTTAGCAATACTATATTCTAACCAATCATGCTCTTCAAACCATTGAGTAATGAAGCATTTATTAATTCCCGATTGATTAGTTTGTGAAAATTTATAACTTCTAGGTTGACAATATCCCTTTTGTAGATATGCTCTTTAGAACTCATCCCGAATATTAGGACTATAATCCGTCATTCCAATTCTTAGTCCAGGGTCTGCCTGAAGATTATATAATATCCCATCTACTTTAATTGGTCTTGTATTTGAACTACTCGGATTAGACGGAGAAGAGCTATCCGTAGATAACTTTCTTTTAAAGAATCGTTCTATAAATTTCTAAATAAATTAATTCAATCAATCATTAATTTTTATCCAAATTATTACAACCAAAACATAACAAAATAAATAAACAAACAAGAAATAAAAGAGTAAGAGGGTTATCAAAAATTTTGGTGTACCGCTTGTCACTTGGTCGCTTGCGGGCTTGTGGGTAAACATGGTGTGGGTCTTTAAGATATTGAGACGAGATGTTGAGGATAGAGGCAGATGAGATGAGTGATTGAGGAGGGAGGCCGACTGGCGGAGCGCGGAGGAGCTGAGAGTAGAGATTGAAGTTCTATTTTTTTTTCTAAAAGGACAATGTTCCAAAGGAGAGAAAGAAGCGGATGAGCTGCTGTTGTTGCTCTGTTTTAGCCTTTTAGGGCTGCTGGCGTGTTGTTGCTTTGTTTTGTTCTATTTAAAAAAGATTATTATTATTTTCTTTAAGGAGTCAGCTAAACCCTTTTGTCACTTCTTCCATCCGTCACTAGTCATAGGTTTGAAACCCATGGACATGGTATTCAAACTTAATAAAGTGGTTTATCCACCTTTTGTGGGTGGTTGGTGATATGTGCACCTCTTATGTGGATGGTTGTTGATGATGATGCATATGGTATTGTTCGTGGCGATTCGTGTGGTTGGTGACGTAGCAGAAGGAAGCTTGAGTTGCTCTCTCGGCTCGATTGAGAGACTTTTATGAGGGTGACGCGAATTAAAACTTACTTATTCATCTCTTTAGTCAGAGAATTATATAGTTCCTAATATAGGAAAAACAACAAAATTCTATGTTTGACTCTATGTAATTACCTTTGATATTAAAAAGAGAGAATGAGAAGGGCAGATAGAAAGAAAAAAAAATGGCACTGTTTATTTGTAAACATAAATAAATTGTAAATAGTGAATTTGATTTGTAAAAATTAGAAAAAAATTACTTTTATACTATTTTGTAAATTTTGATGAAAACTTTTTACACACGAAGAAATTGTACAATTAATTTTCATTGTTAGAATTGTTTGTAATACTAACAGATAAACACAAACTATTTTATTGTATGAAAACATTTTTTTGCTAAATTTAATTTTTAAGACCCCAAGCTCAGCATTTGTTCAAATCGTCTGTCTATTATATAAATTGAGTGATGAAGTAAGCATGTTAATTCCAAAATCAATTTTACAAAAGATGGTTTATCGTTCGGAGATAGGTGATTGCTAATAAACTTGTTAAAAAAATATCTAAAATTTTTCATTTAATTTCCAAGCATCAAGAATCAGGTGGTCCAGATAGTCCAGACACGTTGTTATGCTCTCTCTTTCTCTCTATCTCGAATCACCTATTTTATATATTTATACCTGCTACTGGAATAATTTCTCTTTATTATTATTATTATAAATTAAATGATACTAATATATCATAAATTAAAAAAATATATCAATATGCACCATAAATATTTTTTTTAACACTTTGCACCCTAAACATACAAATTATATCAATTTATCTTAATTCGTTATTTTTAGCCATTATTTAAAACCTCCAACCACATGAGCGAATCATGTGTGCAATTAGTAAGGGTATTTTGGAATTAATTGTGGTCATGATGTATCAATTGTTCAATGCATTGTATTCATAGCAGAAACAAGGTAAATAATTTAGCAAAAGTCAGTAGTTAATTCACAATATTATATCAACACCACTTGCAAAAAATAGAAGAAAAGTGAGCAATTAATTCATGAGTAAGAGATTCATAAAAACATTAACATCCATTATATTTAATAGAACTTAAGATCAAAGAATATTCCGTTATATGTTCATAAAATATTGATACCATACTGTCTTGTCCAAAATACATTTACTAATTGCTCACGTGATTCGCTTGTACGGTTGAATACTTAAAAAAATGGCTGGAAATGAAAAATTGAGATAAATTGATATAATTTATATGTATAAAGTATAAAGTGTCGAAAAAAAAATTTAAAGTATAAATTGATAACTTTTTTTAATTTAGGGTATATTAATACCATTTAGTCTATAATATATGCACCTTTGAAAATAAAATAAAAATGGTTATATGAGTCGATCATAACTAGAGCCTTTTCCCCGCATAAAATGGCTTTACGCAAAAGCAAGAAAAATATGCTCTCTCCCCTTCCTCATTCTTTACAATATTATATTCTTCTCGGTGCTCCTATTAACTACATTTTATTTCAATCTTTTTTCCTTTAATTTTTGTCACAAAGTGTTTTTATATTTGTATTACATTGTGACTTATCTATGCTCGAAAAATTAGTTGTCTCTTGCCATAAATATCGGCGAGAATTAAACTTTTACGTAGGGATGGCAAAAATAACCGCGGGTTCGAGTACCCGCGGGTTTTTACCCGAATGGGTCCATTTCGGGTAGCTCATTTCGGGTCCGGGTCCGGGTCCGGGGCGGGGAAAGAAAGAAAAAAAGCGGGTCCGGTTCGGGTCCGGGTATCTAAGTACCCATCCCCGAAGACCCGCCCCGAAATATATATATATATATAATTATTTTTAGTATATATATTTGTGTTTTTGATTTGTTTATTTTGTATACTTTTAACTTATTTTTAATATATATTTATAATTATTTTTAATATATATATATATATTTGTGTTTTGGTTATTTATTTTGTATACTTTAGACTTGGTAGAGAGTTTATTTGGTAAATGATGAATTTGTTTGAAAATTTATTTTGTGAATGGTGGGTTTGTTTGAAAACTTGATAGTTTATTTGGTGAAATAGTAAATGATTTTCAAAATCAAGTTAAAAAATAGTAGTTTTCATGTAAATAAAGTGGCTTTTTTTAAAAAGAATAACATAAAATAAAATTTCGTGGGTATCCATGGGATACCCGGATCCGGACCCGCCGGTTCCGGGCACTACCCGAACCGATTTTAATGGTTCTGGTGTCGGTTTTGGGGCTGGTTCTGGTCCGCGGTTCCGGGGATGGGTAACACCTACCCGGCCCCGAACCGCCCCATTGCCATCCCTACTTTTACGGTCTATAAACGATTTGCTGCTTAAAGTGCAAATTTCTACCCGCATCAAACCTTACACTGATTTTATTTCAATTGACCAAATCAAAATAACAATTTATATTGGAGATAATTTATATAACATTCTTTTTATATAAGAGTCCCACTTTTTCTAAATATTACAATATACTTCCTTCCGCCTTAAAAATTAACAGCTTTATACTAGATATAGTTTATACAGAACTATTTTATTTTATTTTATTAAAATTTTAAAACTCTCTATAAATATGACTAGAGATATTTTTAAGTTAGTGCTTTTAATTAAAAGTACAAAATTTAAAGCAGAGTCTAAGCAAGTAATATTTTATAGAAAAGAATGAACAGGGAAACAAACGAGTTAATTACATATAACACTTTTAATGTTTACTTTTAATGTTTACTTTTTATTTCACTTTAGTTCCTGATGTTACAATTTGCTCGTTTAAAACTCTAAAGTTTCAATCGTGTGTTACTTTGGTCAAAAATTGGACGGTTTCATCTATTTTGGACGGAAGTCCAAGATTGGTAAAAAAAAGTTTCGTCAAGCCATTTTCACAAGGCCATATCTCATTAAGTTTACATCCAAATGATGCGATCCACGTATGGTTGGAAAGCTCTTACAACATAGATTATAAATACACTAATAATGCTCAATAATAATCATCTTAAATGCTTAGAAATCGCTGCCAAAGTTGATAAAAAATGATACGATCCACATATGGTTAAAAAGCTATTACAGCATAGATTATAAATACACTAATAATACTCAATAATAATCACCTTGAATGCCTTGAAATCGCTGCCAAGGTTGGTAAAAAATCACAATTTTTTTAAAAAAGTTTTGCCGAACCATTTTTACAAAGCTATATCTCACTCGATTCACATACAAATAATGTGATCTACATATAGTTGGAAAGCTCTTACAAAATGGCTCGGCTAGAGCTCTTTCTTTCGTAACCCATATTTACTTGATTTTCACCAATATTTAAACAACATCAATGAATTTTTTTTTCTAGAAATCTTAATTATTATATATATAACACACAATTTTGTTTGGATCCATGACCCACCTCTCTCTCTCTCTCTGCGGTAAACCTGTACTTCGGCCAAATCATGACCACCAACCCTCTCTCACTAAAAACTGAAATCGATCTCAATCTATCCGAAATTGTTGATTGGGGACTATATTCCGCAGAGAAGATTAATGGAATGTCGAGAAAGGCGGAGGTATTGGGTCGGTCAAGGGAGAACTTGAATGCGGAAAGAATATTGATTAAGGGGCTGTTTGGTTAAGAAATTCTGGTTTTCTTACTGAATTATTTTAGAACAAGCAGGGTGAAGTGAATAATTGGGAATAGCAAATTTGGTCACTAATGAAATCTGTGTATATATATTATGAGAGAAAGAATATCAAATGCATTTTTCTCTTAAAAGTTTATGCGATAAATGGCTCAAAATCGTTTTCATTCTCAAACAAAATCTACACATGTATTATTACTTTCACATTAAAGTATCAAATTAAAAGTGAGATACAAATATACACTAAACACACAATTAAATACACCGCCTTCACTCCATGCACTTTTAGTTTTTCAAATTATTTTCTCTCTCATCAATTTTCATTAAAAAAATTTTAAATGTCTTATCTTTAAATCCAAAAATCGGATTTTAACAATATATATATATATATATTGGAAACCTACTAATCAAGATTCATAAAACAAGATTTATTGTAATGGTAAAATTATATGCAGATTTTTTTAATCGTTGTACATTACATTTGAAAGTATATTTCATGTGTTTATAAATTAGTGGTCATTTCAAATTGCGTGCATACTAAAAATCTCCTATTTAATATGTGTGCACAGTTTGATCAATCTAATTTCTAGACCATTTTCAATCAGGACCGACGTGACCAATTTCAAAATACTAAATATGGGACTAGATCAAATTATTGCATAGACAGGCTAAACTACTTCAATTGATTTTTGCACGATCAATCTGGTTGGACTCTCGAATTGCATGGACTACTTTCTCATTTGGCCCATCAACATTTTAGATTTAATTTAGCATCTTATTATAATGTTTTAGTATTTTTTTTCTTTTAAAAAAATTCATGTGTAAGACTACATATTAAAAAAGAAAAAAAATTATACTATAGTTTGGTAAAAAGAAGTATGTCATATTTTGCAAAAGAAAATAAAATGCTATATCCATATTAATTGGATGGAAAAATAACAATATAGTTAAAAAACCAAAAAAAGTTAAAAAATAAACAAATTAAAGTGCGACTAGATCCAACTTTTACTATTCACAAACTGAGAGTTAAATATAAGTTTTGACTTTTTTAAAATTTTGCACTGGACTAGACCACATGCTAAAATAAATGATCAATATATGCCAATTTAGATAGTTTCGGTCGATTTTATTCTTGTAATATGTAGTGATTAAGTATTTTGCCATGCCATCTGGCAAGGTACACCCTTGTATATATATAAAAATTTAAAACTAGAAATTAGGTAGAAGGGCTTATTATACATTGATTTTTACCAAAAATCCAATGAATAATATTTTTTTGAATGAAGGGCCTATTTTTAATTGGTAATTTGAATGAAGGGCCTATTTTTAATTGGTAATTAGTGTAAGAGGCCTATTTTGTTTTATATTTTAAATGAATGTATTTGAATAAATTTAAATACATTTAATTAATAAAAACATGTTATTATTACCTAAATTACCCTTTTTTATGAAATTTTCACAAAAAATATGAACTGCAAAGTTCATATTGCAATAAAATATGAACTGCAAAGTTCATATTGCAGTGAAATATGTACTTATGAACTTTTTATGGACTGCAAAGTTATGCAGTAAAATGTGGACTGCAATATGAACTTTGCACTAAAAATATCGACTGTTCACATTGCAGTGAAATATGGACTGCAAAGTTCATATTGCAGTCCATATTTTAATGCAAGGGCTGGGATGTACACATGTCATATTATCAATAAAATTAGGCCCTTTATTTAAAAAAAAATTATATGAAAATAATAATAATTGCCCCAATTTAAAATGGGTTATATATATTGATCAGAATAAGTGAATTAGGAGGACCAGTCATTATCAAAATAAAGTAAAAAGACTTGGTAAACCCTAATCATGGGGATGTTTACTGTTAACTTAATAGTACAAACAATTTTAATTAAGAATGTTGAAAGTATAAGAATAAACTGATAATTATATATATATATAGGTATGTAATAGTATGTATGTATCTCTTTTTGATAAACTAAAAACTTCCTTTATCTAGAAGGGAAACCTTGTGGATACTTTGCATCACTGTTGCTGACATGCTTTAAGAATATATTATCTTTAATTAAGTAATCATTAAAGTATATAACCAAGCAAATTAAAAGAGGATTCGGCTAAAATTAATCCTCGACCAACAATTAACCATCTCACTACATGTACATCCTCTTTAATACTCTCCTAATTTCGTGTTGTTTTTATTCTCATCATGCTCTATCTCTCTCATTTCTTTACTTTACTTTCAACGCTGGACAAAGGTTTTCTTTTAAATTAAACTTTTTTATTTTATGTGAATTGAAGTAATTTGGAATTAATTATTTCATTTAAGATTGTGGCTGGGTTACTAGTCTGAAAAGACTAGTGGCAAGCGAGGCGGAAGTAATTAACAAATAAACAAATTCACTTTAGGTTTATTATTCGATGCTTATTCGTAAATAATAAAGTTTTAATCTCGATAAAACAATAAACCCTAGATCTAGATTGATTTAATTATTTTTAAAAATGTGTTTATCTTTTTTAGTAAGAGGGATATACTAGTATACTCTTATGTGAAAGAAATAATATACCAACTATTTGTATCATTTAAGATATTACAGCACATATATTTCAAATTAAGCAATTATATTAGGAAATCATAAGATATCTGGAATTGAAAAAGTAATAATTAAATTGCATACAAGTATTTTAAAAAATCTTGGATTCTAAAACAATTTAGCAAATTTTGCAATAGAAATCCAAACAAAATCTTTCCCAGTTTTATACTTGGTTGGATTTAAACAACCTATTATCCTTCGATATCTAAGTAAGGAACAAAACCAAAACCAAATTTATATATAACTACTTAGCATAGCCATCTACCCACCAAATCCTATGATAAACGAACTCCTAAATCACCTAAGTTGTTGTAATGGCTCTCTTGGGGACCCAAACTTTTGAAACACTAGGAGTTCTAACATTTTTATATCCCTTCAAATATTTTAACACTAGAACCATCATCAATGCCTAACGGCCTAAGTTAATTGATAATTCTAGTATACTAGGTAACTTGAATCTTAACCATATTCTCAACACAAACTGATCTAGTGTTTGGTTTAGGTTTAATGGGGATAACTTTTGACAAATTCCTTTGAAACATTTTCCTTACTTACCAATAATACTCTCTTAAGTGACCTTTATGATTGTAATACTCACGTCAAAAAAGTTGTGGTAATGTGTCTTTATACGCTTCAAATATGCCCACTTCTTAAACTTTTTCTTGTGATTGAGAAACCTACTTTATAATTCTTGTGTGTTTACTTACCAAAAAGGTTATGATAATGTGTGTTTATATGATTCAAACATGCCCACTTCTTGAACTTTTTCTTGTGAATGAGAAACCTGCTTTGGAATTCTAAGAGTTTGGATTTTCCTAATAGGTTTTCTCTTTATAAAATTCTTTTTCATATCTAATTTGACTAAAATTGGTTTTTCCTTGGAATTTGACGTAAAACGAGCAAACTTATCAAAACATATGCCACTTTTATCGTCTGAGAAGCGAACATGACCAGTCAAAAAAAAGTGAGATTTTCGGACCTATTCTAAAGATCCACTTTAATAAATCTAGTCTAATTAAATTCTCTTTCGAGTTACACAACTTTATATTTAAGGCTATCATTGTCTTTACCCAAGGAGGTAATGTTATATTTTAATTAACTTCTTATTTTTGTCAAAGAGGGATTACCTTGAAAGTTCAAATACAGATATTTTGACCAAAAGTGCGTCTTTCTCAGCGTAAGATGGCCGATTAATCCTTCACACGTTTGAAATATAATCATGTTTTCATTAAAAAAGTTCATCTTAGAATTAAGTTTGATGTCTCTCTTTTTGGTCTTGACTAATTCTTCATAGAGTTGGTCATAGGTTGTTTGAAAATATAAATTCTCTTCAGTTTTATCATCAAAAACACCGTTTAACTCGTGAGATGAGCTGAACTTGATGTTTTCTTATTACTTAGAAACTAGGAATCATGTGGCCCATAACTATAAACAAAAGCCACAACTTATTTTTTTCCCATGGGATTGAGAATCATTCTCATTATCAATAAGTGTAACATGCATGTAACGATTAATTTAATTTGCTTAACCTAAGATTTTTTTGAGATTTTTAGCAAGATTACTCAGTTCATCTTCCTTGAGATCAAAGTCCTCATCATCAGAATTTTAAAAAATTTTAACTTTGAAAGCAATGTTGTTTTTCATTTGACATGAGGATTTTGAGAGAGTATTAGCTTCAAAAGTTTGAAGAGATCTTAAAAGCTTATTCTATTTTAAGGTATTTAAATCTTTAATATCTTCTATAACAGTAATTTTGGGAATAAATAAGTTTGGCAAATATCGTAGAATTTTCTTTACAATTCGATATTCAATAATTATTTCAATAAGATTGTAAAGAGAATTAAATATATCTCAACCATGGTACTTGTGGTGTGTGCATTCCAATCGTTCACTACTATAAATTATACGTGTTTATCTTTGGATTTTACTAAATTTGCATTATGGCTTTTCCGTATAAATAATTGGAACCATTGAGAATAAGAGCGATAAATGTTTGATATTTACCCGTAATAATAAAACAAAGACAAAAATCTGAATAAAAAATTAGGTTCTGACTTAACCCTACCAACTTAAGATAAAGTACTCTGATACCAAATGAAAAAGCTGATGGATAGCGAGGCAGAAGTAATTAACAAATAAATTAACACTGTGTTTATTATTTGATGGTTATTTACAAAAATAAAGTTTTAATCTCGATGAAATAGTCTAGATTGGCTTAGTTATTTATAAAAACACGTTAATCTTTTATAGCATGGAAGCACAGTAAAGTAATAATTCAATCAACGCACAACAGTAAAAATAACGAGGTATCTCTATTTGTATAGGACTAATCCTCGGAACCAATCGACAAAATTTCACCATGAACAAATGGAGTTTACAAACTCGTAAAAACGTTAACTGACTTACAAAATTTGAATCGCACAAGAACGTGTTGAATTGCAGTCCCCATCTTCGTTGTTCAAAGTCTCCTACTTGAATTGCATGACCAGATTCCACACAGCGAATTACACGCCTCGATATCACATCGATATGCTAGCCACTTTATCATGATCTCTTTTATTCTTCAAAACGAATAACACTTGGCATGAATCGATCATATTGATCTCTGAAATCAGTGCTTGAGGTTTCGTACGCTTTCTTGTCGATCAATTTTTTTTTTGCTTTGTCGCATCCTCACTAGAGGTAAGCAATCTCAAGCAATGATTTGTAATAGTTATTCATTGCATACTCCATTTTTTATTGTTTTTAGACATTTGTATCCATTATACTCAAGTTGAACATACCAATGGCCTTGTAACTTGTTGAAGTCCTTTTTATCTTCATAGCAAGGATATTCTAGATTCAATTCACAGGCAAAATCAAAGAAATAATAATTTTTTTTAAAATTCCAATATCACCAAGAATTACTAGTAAAAACGAAACTAATGAGTTTAGTCAAATATATCATTTTCAAATTGTAAAAAAAAGGTATGCTTAATTACACCCATATTATTATTCTTTTCACCCCTAAAAGTCAAAGTTCAAATTAACATAATCTAAAAAATAGACTAAAATCCTTTCTTCTCACCCTTATTTCTCTCTTAACAAAAAACCATCGGCTATTATTTTTGAGTTATCTTTAGTTCATCTACTAATTTATTTTTTCACCCCACATAGTATTTTATTTATGTCACATAAAAATGTACATTAGCTTACCCTAGTTTTATCCTAATACTCACCCCACTATTTTTTTATTTTTTTTAAATGTATATTAGCTTACGCTAATTTTATCGTAAGACTAACCCCATTTTTTTTTTCTTTTCTTGTTAGTCCACCCTCCACCGTCGACAAAATTAATACGGCAATTTTGTGTTATCCCCAATAGCAAAAGCTAAAAAAACTACGTGCAATCAAAATCAATGTTTGTTTCTCCTTTTTCATTTTAATGACAGAAAAACTACATGAGTCTTTATACATACATACATACATACATACATACATATATATATATATATATATTATAAGGGAAAGATAGTAAAAAAAATTCTCTCTTAAAAGCCTACTAAATCAATAGCTTAATTTTTTTGTCATCTCTTCACACACAATCTACACCCTTGGATGTACTTCTACATTTACATTAAACAAATATAAGATACACATACACCTTAAACACATATAATCAAATAAAACTTTACACTATATGCTCTTTCAAATTATTCCCTCTCATAAATTCTTTTTATAAAATTTAAAATGTCATAACATTAAATTCAAAAATTAAATTTAAATAATATGTATACATTAGTAACCTATTAATCAAAATAAACAAAGTAAGACCCATTATGACTATAAATTTATATATAATTTTTTTTCAAGAAAAGTTAATGAATATTACAATTAAGGATATAGTTTGTGTATGTATATCATTACTCATTTTAAATGGTATGAAATAGTTATTGTAAAAAAAAATTGGGTATGAAATAGTTCATAAATGATTTATTAAAAAGTTAAAAAAAATTAACTATGTTGAATATGGGTATGCGCATGATCCGATAAATCTAATTTTGGGACCATTTTTGTATCGAACTGACATGGTCAGTTTTAAAATACTAAATTTTCGATATGCTATGTTGGTCGTTTACTTCACATTTGGATAATTTAGCATCCAACAAATAAAGTTTTGGGTAAAAAAAAGACATAATTGCAGGGAAAATAAATGTAATACGAAAAAAAGGATAATTTTTTTAATCTCATATTATTATATTTTAGCTAATTGTTTGCACGTACTTATTTTGTTTAAGTATATTTGTAACTTTCATATTATTTGTAATATTTTCCAATCACCCCCTATTAGTTGAAATTTTTTTGCCGGCAATTATCGCACTATTTATTTTTTTAAAAAAAATTACTTGAAACTTAATTATAGAGTTTTGACATTTTATTGGTGATCTAGCTTTTGGTATTTCAGCTTGAAAATCGGACTTAATTTTGAGTATTCAATTACATGGCATAGAAAAAAGACTAACTTGTGCTAGTTCAGGTTGATTCGGTCAATGTTGTTCATCATTTCACTATGCCGTGTGCTAGTGATCAAAGGTCATTTTTTGCCTAAAATAAATTTAAGAGATGTTTTTATGAACTACTTTTATAGCAAAAAATGAATTGTTATGACTTGCATTTGATATTTATTTATTCAATATATCAGTTATATTATGTTTGTTATATCGCTCAAATTTAATTGTGTAATTTTCTAATGATTACTAAAATACGAAAAATGAAGTACTTTTATTAAATATGAATAAGTGATAGATTTAAAGGTTTAGGGGGATATTTCAATTATTAGTAAACTATGAGTTCATAAAAAAATTTGTGAGGTCAATAATGAATTTTCTCAATGTGCAATGAAAAAAAAAATATTTGATTATTTGACGTGTAAAAAAGAGGTGATATGTCATTGGCGTGTATAAAATAGATGTGGTGGGTCGAATTTTTTCAATTAAAAAAATATGATGGGGGTGAAATGC
Organism: Lonicera japonica; assembly: GCA_021464415.1. Taxonomy (NCBI): domain Eukaryota; kingdom Viridiplantae; phylum Streptophyta; class Magnoliopsida; order Dipsacales; family Caprifoliaceae; genus Lonicera; species Lonicera japonica. Next base: position 3,700,052 of record CM038467.1, on the reverse strand, counting down.
AAGTTTTCTTTTAGTAGATGAGAATAATATTTTTGTGAGTTTATATAAAATTTTCATGTTTTAGTTTTAGCGACAACATAAATTAAAGTCCCTATAATGCATTCCGTAAACTCACCCCACCACTGGGGTGAATTGAAAGTCTTTTTGAAAATTAAGTGTGGTGAGAAGAAAGTATTTTCTTCCTAGAGTAAAAAGACTAATTGCGTGTGTTCATTTAAAAACTCCCAAAAATAATCTTTTCCCCAAGCCATGGAAATAAAATATACACTTATGTCTTAAAATATTTTAACGTAACAAGTTATAGACAATATAGTCTATGTACGCTAATACATATAAGAACAACAATTTATTCTCGTAGTCCCAATGTTTATCACCAGAAAAATTAATAAAAATAAGAAATTTAATTTATGTTTTTTTTAAAATTAGTTTTATATATATGAAACTACAAATGCATCATGTGTGTACACATATGAAGTAAACTATTGAGTTTTTGTCCAATTTATTGTTTTGGCACATTAAATTCGGACCGTCCATCACGTAGCCAGGCAGGATTCAAGTGCCCGTAGAAAGCTCCAATTAATCTTGAGGGATCTGAAAATGGAGTTCCACAAATTTCTTGTAAACATTATTATTATTATTATTATTATTATTATTTAATTGTGAGACGCTAATTGACCCGAAAGAAATGTAATCATGAGCTGCAAAATGTGATATTCATACACTGAATATAGAACATATTTTTATAATTAATTAAACTGCTGAATAATCCTTATCTAACAAAGCTTGGATAATGATGGATGCAATGAGTGTCCCCAAGAAAAAGAAAAGGAGGGAATTGGAATTGAGGAGAAAGAGATTATATAGATGGCTCGCACAAACATATATATATATATATATATATATATTATAACGTGTCCATATCAGGAGGAACCTGCCATCAGCAAAGTGATCACTCAAAAATATTAATATATATATACTACACATCTTAAAGATGCCCCAAAAATAAGAAAAATAAATTATGATTGAAAATTTGTGTTGATAGATAGCCTTAAAGATACATATACACAAAATTTCAATTAAAATGATATTGTTGATGACTTTTTTTTTTCTAGGGTTACTCTATAGAACGTCTGAGTCAATTTTTACACACCTTAATTAATTTTCGCTTGTAGCACATAACTGACACTAGCTAAATATTATTCAATTGAAAAAAATATAGTTGTTTGTGTTAGAAAACGTGAAAGTAGAATATATATATATATATATATATATATTAATGCGCTTTCGTTGTATAGTCATAGTCAATTAGTCATTAATTAGTTTGTGTGTGTATATATCTATATATACTACTTACAAACTTGTGCAATGTATATGACGATATTCAATTTATTATTAAAAAAAAATTATGTAATAACAAAAAAAATATTAAATAATATAATATTAGTACAAATCCGTATAAGAGTAACTATACAATAAAACACACAAATAATTTAAATAATAAAAACATTTAATACCCAAAATAAAGCATATAAAGTGATGCATTTTTGCTAAGAATAAAAAATGATACAGTTTGTGCTTAAAAAAATTATTTGAAAAATAAAAAAGAAACATTATAGAATCCAATAAATAGAGTCACTCCTTCTTCCTCCTTCCATAATACTAACATATATATAGAGAACCCTTCTCTTAAGGACCGTCATTTTTAAGGGGATACACGGTTGAACTTTTTTCATGAAACTTGGTGAAGATTATCTCTATAATGAGTAGGTCATTTACACCAAATTTCATAAAAAAAATTAATCAAGAAGTGGGTTAACTGAAAAATTAATATATATTCACATTTTTGGACATTGAAATTTTAGATTTTTAGTTAATCCACTTCTCATTTGATTTTTTTGATGAAATTTGGTGAAGATGATATACTCGTTATAGAGACCATTCTCACCAAATTTCATGAAAAAATGCACCTATTTATCCCTCAAAATGGACAGTTCTTAAGTTAGTCAACTTAAAGAAGGTTATTAAGAGAAAGAAATTATATATATATATATTAAGTATAGGTGTAAATATGAAAATTAAAGAGTTAAAAAAAATAAAAATAAAAGCTTAATAATAAAAAATATTTATTACTATAATTAATAATATAAATAATGTTATTAATGGAGGTAATTCCTCCATTTTGTTAGTATAGTATAGAGAGAGAGAGAGAGAGAGAGAGAGAGAAATTTGCAAAAGGACATCCAAGAGAAGTGGATAATCAATATGGATAAATCGACAAGGGGGGAATTCAGCTTAAAAGCTATATGGAAAATTGGAAATAGACAAATAGTTGATTTCTGACCCCCCGATGTCGACACGAACCAAGTAATATCATATTGGACTGGAGTATTTTTATTATTATATATATAAATATTAGATTTTCTGTACACACCTTCTCAAAAAAATTAAAAAAAAAATCTGTAAACACAAAAAAATATATGAAAAAAAAATTTATATATATAAAATAAACATCTTAAAAATAAGCAAAATCCCAAAATGGTATACGACTAAAATATCAAGTTGAAATGGATAAAACCCCTTACATTATAACTACTAATTTCGACGGTTAAAACTCACTAAATAGTTTTGAGTGTTTCATCGGCAATCTTTTCCACTTTCTAATTTCGACGGTTAAAACTCACTTAATAGTTTGAGTGTGAGGGATCAAATTGAAATTCACCCATAATTGCAGGTCTAGGATGCATAATTTACCGTAAAATCTAAAATAAATGTTGTTAACATCAAAATACTATATAGTCTTGGTTGATAGCAACATTAAAAATAAATAAAAAAATTAATTTGAGTGAGAAGATAAAAAATAAATTTAAAAATATTGTGAGATTAACTCTTACTTTTTACCTTCTTCCATATAAATTTTTTATTTGAGTAGCGGTGAAATAATTTTTTTTACAAAATATAAAAGTTTATGGAGAACATATACTCACGTAAAATAAAGATGAAATGGAAAATATCTTATTACATCTCTCAATTTATTTTCTATATTTTTACTTAATTTTTTATTTTATTTTATTTTCTATATTTCTATTAAACAGAACCTAAAAATCCTTGATAAAGCACAAGAAGAGAAGACTTTGCAACTTTATTAACAGTTTGGGAGGAGTGTAGTATTATTAGTGCGCTCTGTCCGAATTCCAAAGTGGGAACAAACAAAACATCATTACACTCGCGACCCTTTATCCCTCCCCTACTCCCCCCTGGATCAAAGTATCAATAATCACAATCTGACTCAGAAAATTAGGTTCGATCCGTAACTCTTTTAACTTTTAAGTTGAGTTTTAGGAGATACAAAATTTTTAGTAAACAGTACTTAGCACTATCAATAAAGAAAATTGTCAAAATATGCAAAAATTAATTACCCGCACCTCTAGCATAGAGGGATCGAGAAAACAAAGAATCGACGTACCGATAAAAATCATAGCCTATCCAGGTGCGAGAAAAAATTAGTAATAATAAAATCATAGTGAATGGCCCTAAAATTTCAAAACAAAAGCTTTTAATTAAATCTAATGATGTATAGATAAATCTCATTATTTGGCATAGTTATAAACATTATATATTATTTGCAAACAACTAAGATTCCAGTATTTTTCGCCCACCCTTATTAGCGGGCACGAAATTTACTTGTGCAACTGTTAGTACTAAAAAAATGTTTTAACGGTTTAACTTTTTTCTTATAAGCATGAGAAAAGTTTAAGTTATACCAGTGTAAGATTAAGAAATTTTATATTTATGTATAATTTTTTTTCCCAGATTCATAATTTATCAATTTCACCGTTAGATAAACCATTTTTGTTATATACTTATACAATTTCAAATCAGTCTGATATTTGTAACTATATAATTATTATACTTAATTTTACTTAATTTTTGTAAGGTTCATAATTTAGTATATAACATAATTATGATAGAGACTTTTGTATTTTTAATTAATTTAATTTTGCATTTGAGATATCATAATTAACTAACTCAATGGCTATATTGATAAATTCGGAAATTGATAAAAAGTTATTGATAAGTGTAAAACTTTATTAATTTACACTAGGTGTAACTTGAACCCTCCCATATATATATGTATATATTATGTGTAGGGAAAATTTCTCATATATAAGGATTGGACATTTTTTTATTTGGAATTCTAAATCATGAGTTTTTAAAGCCCATTATGAAGGTAATTTTGAATGCTACAATATTGTAGTTCAACACCTAATCGAATTTGGCCATCTTGAAATATGAAATTGCAACGTAAATCTCACTAAAAAAAATGGAAAAGAAATTCACATGGTACCCATGTATTAATTATGTCACCAATTTAATGGCGGTTACGAACTGAACATATTAGAACAATTTTCAAATGTTGGAGTTTAATGCATCTAAATGAAAATATCGAGAATAAAAATAAGACTAGTAGCATATTTCAAGAGTTAAAAAGAATAGTAACACAATTATCAAAGATAATTCAAGTATAACAAACATGCACAATCGAAATCCATTGAAAATTGGATCAAACTCATCCAAACTATTTCAAATGTATATAAATGGCAATAACATAGGTGAATTACCTTATGTGTACCTATCATTCGCTATTAAAAATTCCACTATATTCTTGATTAGAGAGTTACCTAATCAGTGGACCCAATTGGAATAGTAAATTATGTACTAATTTTTTTATATATACAAAAAAAATTCTCATAACAAAACTCTTTGTATACAATATATTTCTTTCATACAACTATAAATCCACAATTACTGTAATAAAAGTGAATCAAGAATCATCATCAACAAAGAGTTCAATAACAACGTTCATATAAGTCAAACCAAAGATCTCTACGTTACAAGAATATGATGATGTTAAGTTTGTTGGGAATTATTTACTAGTTTAAAGTTAATATTTAACTTAGTTATTATAAAAGGAAAGGGCGAAGCTCAGAGAGGGCTGGACTACGCTCCAGCCAAAGTTTAGCCTATGTAAATGCTAGTGTGTATATAGGAAAGGGTAAGCCTTTTGTGTTTAGTTAATTTCAGTCCAACCGATTGTGAGAATCTAGATTGAGACCCAACGATGCCGCTCGGCGCGTGGCTTTGGCTTTGGGAGCAATTTTAGAGTCGCCAGTACGTTTTTCGAAAAAACAGACAAAAGTGTATTTTTGTACCCTTTTGGGGTATGACGCGGTTTGGGCAACTAGATTGAATTCAGGAACTATGTTACGACGCGGGAAGGTGTTAGGCACTTGTGTCGCCCTTTCGACTTCTAAATGTACATATTCATTTTATTATTATTATTATTTTATCTTTTTTTACTATTTTTAATGGCCTAAATAACATACATATCAGTTTTACCAGCATGCAAGAATAATGGCTCGAAGTACGAGGAAATACCTAAAAAAAGGTAAAGAACGATCGGGCTTCATATAGACTGATCGGTCATCCCATAAGACCGAACATATATCCCACACAGAGCATTAATTTTTATATTTTTTAAGGCAGAGAAGCATGCATGGATTAATTTAAGACTGAATTCAAATCATATCAATGTATTTACAGTCCAGAAATTATCAAGTGTCATACAAGTCATGTTCGTCCGATTCTGGTTTAAATAACATATACGCGGTGTTTGCATTATTCACAACATCTAGAACAATTTATGTACAAAACTCCCAGCAAATCAATTAATAAATAAAATTTCCTTTAAAGCAATTTATATATACATGCAAGACAATTTTCATGATCACAATAAATTTAAAGAGATTAATTGAATACCGTATTTTTTAAGATAAAACTTTTGATTCGATTGATATTTAAAGAGTGTTACAAACTAGTCTAAGAATTTCGGATATAATGAATTCTTATATTTAGATCTACTTTCTATCTATCTATATTTGAGCATTTTTGCTCTGCCTCGGGGTATTTCTGTCAAGCTCTCTGCCCCTTTTGCCTTTTAATTTGAGGTTTTTTCTATTTGGAGCTCTCTCCGAGCTTTTCCTCCATCCGGAGGTCTCATATCTTTCAATCTATTTTTCTATTGATATAGCGCTGGAATTACCTTCTTACATGGAAGACCGATTGAGATAGCCCTTAAAACTGAATCGTTGGACAAAAAGACCGATCCGTACAACTTTCAGATTGATCAGCTAGAGCAAAAGACTGATCGGTCTTTGACGATTTGTGAACCAAATAGGTCTTAAAATCATGAAGACTGATTAAGAGTAATTGAAGACTGATCGGTACGAGGTAAAGACCGATCAGCTGCGTGAAGACCGATTGAAGTGACCTGAAGACCGATCGGGGTTGAGTGAAGACCGATCGGTCTTCTCTTTCCTTACCATGTTTTCTTGGATACTTGATCTCCTAACTTGAGTGTGATTTCTTTGGCCAAGTATGTCCCCTTTTGGAACTGTTTGAGGCTCGTATTGGACTTTCGACACTGATTGAGTTCGCTTGTACTTTGTCGAAATGTATTCAGTCTCTTGTTCTAAGAGTCGTAAAATGGGGTATCCACACCGATCCCGTTCATTTAACTTATAATATGTTTATCTTAAACTTGGACATATATATATATATTATAAATAATTTACGAAAGACCAACTTAATTCATTATTTTAAACCTTGACATATATATTTGACTATAATCTATAATTTATATATACAACATAATAATATTATAAAAATAATATGAAAATTGTTTCAAGCCCTAAATCAAGCTACATGCTAAAGATTTGTTATACGCTTAACTAGGGGTGTTTAGAAACCAAATTGGACTGCCAAACCCATTGAACCGGACCGAAAAATGGACTAATTTAGGCCGAACCATTTGTATTCGATCTGGTCCGGTCCAAAATTTGAAGGACTAAAACTGTTCTGCCCGATCTTCAATTTTAGAATTTAAAGCTTCAGTCCAGATTGGTATATATATATATATATTTAATGTGTATTAATAATATATAATATTATAATTAAAATTAAACCCTAAAGGCTTTTTTTCTTTTACAACGTTACTCAATCACTTTCTCAAGTCTTACCCAACGCCGCTCTCATCTCTTTCTCCCTATCGCTTAGTAAAATCCAACCTCTCTCCCTTATTGTCACTCGTTGACCATCTATACTCTCTACTATCTTTCTTTATCATGGCTTTTCCTTCTACACCCATCGATCCAGTGCCCGAAATTGCTATCGGTGCATCAAATGGTAAATCTCCCTCTCTCTCAATCGATTATAGACTTGTAGTAATTTGTTGCATTTATATTTAGTTTTAATACTCTTTAAATAATGTTGAATAGCTCTTGTTAAAATGATCATAATAAATGAGTTGTCATTTAAGTTTGTTGAAAATGAAGGGTTTAAGCTTTTTATGGGTGTTTCACAATCAAGGTTAACTATTCCATCTCGTACTACCGTAGCACGAGATTGTCTGAAACTATATGGCGATGAGAAAAAAATCTAAAATGTTTTATCTATGATATAAGGTTTTTCCTTACTACGAACACATGGACTTCCGTCCAAAACATAAATTATATGTGTCTCACGGTCCACTTTATTGATAAAGAGTGGGTGTTGCATAAAAAAATCTTGAACTTTTGCCAAGTTAATAGTCATAAGGGTGAAGATCTAGGGAAAGTCACTGAAACTTTTTTACTTGAATGGAGGGTAGATTCCATTTTCACCGTCATGGTAAATAATGCAAGTTCTAACATTAGTATCATTAAATACCTTACAAGACAAGGGAACAATTACAAGGAAATCGTCTTATAACATGAGTTTCTCCACGTTAGGTGTTGTGCTCACATTTTGAATCTCATTATTGGTGATAGTTTAAAAGAATTAGATAGGTCAATTCTTAGAGTTCGTAGTTCGGTGAAGTACGTAAAGTCATCCCTAGCTAGATTGACAACTTTCAAAAAATATGTTGAGTATGAAAAAATTGAGATCAAATGTTTACTATATCTTGATGTAAGAATTAGGTGGAACTCTACATACTTGATGTTAGATACGACGGTAAAGTTTAAAAAGGCTTTTGAAATAATGGAGGAAGATAACTCTAATTTTCTTTTTGCCTTTAAAGAAGAAGAAGGAAGAACTCCTCCCACCAATAACGATTGGAGAGAAGTTGAAAGTTTAGTAAAAATTTTTAAGATTTTTTATAATGCTACATTGCGTTTTTCATGTTTTTTGTATGTAACTTCAAATTCATTATTTAACAAACTTGTATTTATTCATAGTAAGTTGCATGCTTTGAAAAGAAATGATAATTCCTTTATATCCAAAATGGTAGAAAGTATATTGAAGAAATTTAAAAAATATTGGGATATTGAGAAAATAAACTTGTTGTTAGTTGTTGCGGTTGTTCTTGACCCGAGATACAAGTCAAAATATATTACATTTTGGTTTGGTGGGCTACATAAAATTGAGGTTGTAAGTGGTATGTCTAGAAGGGTCAAAGAAGTTTTGGTTCATTTGTATGAGTGGTATGATGTTAACAAGGCTAATAATGTGTCCCCACAAATAGAGAATCAAGCAAGTGCTAGTTTGGTAGATGAAGAAGAATTTGAATTTTTAACCTCCAAATTTAATAAGCATATGAAGTCGGAGGATAATATATAGTCTAAATTGGAGATTGAAAGGTACTTAGGGGAAAGTCTTGAAGTTGATGAAAAAGATAAAGAGTTTAGTGTTTTAACTTGGTAGAAAAACAACGGTTACAAATATCCAAGTTTTTCTTATGTCGCAGGTGATGTATTTGCGGTTCCGGTGTCCACCATAGTTTTCAAATCGACATTTAGTACCATAATTCATTGTTGCCTTCAACGATGAAAGCTCTTATTTGTACACAAAATTGGATTCGTAAATCATTAACCCCAATTAATCTTCGAAATGCTTTAAACGAGGTGGAACAACTTGAAAAAATTGAATCGGGTAATAATTTTTTTTAATATATTTTGGTTACGTTATAATTCTAACTTTTTTATTAGTTTATATGTCAATTTCTAATATTTATTTGTCTTAAATTTCAGAATTGGTATATATGAAGATTTGAAGATGGTTTGAGTGTGTGACACTTTGAAGATGCTATTTGTACTCTTATGTTATGTTTTTTGTTCTATTGTTTTTCTTTAATTTTAATTATAGACTTTGTATGGAAGTATGGAAAGACTTTATATTTTTATTAAGTATGGACTTTGTATTTTTATTAACTATGCTTTTGGTGAACCTTTTTAAGTTTTGACATTTACTAAAGTATGAAGTATGGATTTGTAAAATATGAACTTTGTAATTTTATTAACTAACATGAAAATAAACACATGATATATTATAAAAAAGCTCAAAAAATGGGCCAAAAAAAAGCCTAGACCGAATGGACCGACTGAAACCCGATCGATTTGGTCTGGTCCGGTCTTTACAATCATTTCGGTCCGGTCCGGTCTACTAATTTAAAGGACCAAAATATTCGGTCCGGTCCGGTCCGGTCAACCGGACCATGCACCCCTCTAAGCTCAACTAACTGTTTCTCATCAATATTTAGATAAAATTTTATTATAATTATAAAATTTGGATTATGAATTTATTTGTTCTGAGGTTTGAAGGTGTGTTTGGCAAATAATTGCAAGTTCTGTATTATCTTTTGCATATTATCTCTTTTTTCTTTTCTTTCAATTTGAACCACAACTCTTAGCAAAGATTGCAACGTTTGTATAAAAAAAATATTAAATAAAAAACCCTATTACTATAAACTTTTAACTTTACACTAGCTTTAGATAAAATAAAATCCAAACTCTGCTAATAAAGTAGAAATGAAAATGAAATTTTCCAACTTTTGCTAAGGTGGAAATCCTAAAATCTCATTTCTCTTTGTAGACATTAACTGGTGTATTAATGGAGTCCATTTTTGATGAGGGTAAAATTAGATGGGGTCATGAGAACTCCAATGATAAAATAACATGTGTCCACTTTCATTTAAAATTATTTTTTTTCCATTTTTGCATTTAATTTAAATAAATAAAAATAGACACATATCATTCTATCATTTAAATTCCATGCCCCCATCCAATTTTTTTACTCTAATAATGTATTGTTGCGTCAGATGAAAGAAAGAAGAAAAAAAAGAAGACCGAAGCTTAAGGAAATTTTAGTCTACGAAATATCAAGCAAATAGTGAGATTAACACGGTTCACGCTCCAAAGTGCGTTGATGGAAATTGCAGGAGGACTAGCCAATAATTTAACCTGACTTGACTTGGTAGAGAGAGAGAGAGAGTGGCGTTAACGTTCGATCATGTTGGGTTGTCGGAGGCAAAGAGGAGAGTCACGAGTCACCGCACGCGCCAGAGTAACTTTTGCAGTGCCGTAAGGAAAGAAGTATTTTCTCAGATGGACACGTGGCTGTGAAAAAAGATCACGAGTACTGGACGGGGTGGGGTGGGGTGGGGTGGGGTGGCTTCAAGCAGCATCCAATCTGACCATCCGACCAAACTGTTCACACGTTTCTACGCCTAACCTTTTGTTTTGCTTTGCTTTGCTTTGCTGCTTCATAATCTGTTCACATTAATCTCCTTTTTCTTTTCTTGGAACAAAATACAAATGGATTAATCTCCTAACTTTACACCATTTATCTATCATACTCGAACAACAAGGAGAAATCAAATAAAAATCATACTCGAATGATTATAATTTTAGACAAATATAAAAATGTACGTGTTCTTCAAATATATGTTGATATGATCGTATTACACGTAGAAAAAAATTATATACTTTTTATTAATTTCAAAAAATTTATATTAATGTATACCTTAAAAGTATATATTAACAACTTATTTATACTAAAAAAAATAAAAAAAAATTTAAATATACATTTAATAGGATACATATTATCATTCATGTGATTATTTTTTATTCATAATATGCTTAATTAGTGTCTTTAAAGTATAAGTTATTATCTTTCATTTAAAAAAATTAGTGTTTAACTGTTCAAAATAAAAAAACTTTCAACGTTTCAAAACTTGAATTAATACGTTTGAAGCAAGAATTGTAACATAAGTGATAAGAAGACACCTTTCATTGAACAGAGGTCACTTATTTGATTAAACCTTTCTAGCTTTCACCTCAAATGTAAGGACCCGTTTGCAACGTATTCTACAAAAAAGTCTCACCTAAAATCTGATAAAAAGGATAAAAAAAGAAAAAAGAAAAAGAGTAGATGTTGAATTTGTAGCTTTGATTATTAAGAAATGTTGTGGAGCCTAGAAAATCTATCAAAAGTTATAAGCCAAATCAATTTCAACATACATTTTTTTTTGAGTCCGGAAAAATAAAGTGATGAGTGATTGAAATGTATTATTATATTTGCACTTGTTTCTGGGTTGTGCTTTTAGAATATTTTTTAGATTATGTAGATTTGCTCTTGATTACTATATGAAAAATGTTAAAGAACCTAAAAGTTGTAGTTCAAATGAATTTAAACCACACATATGCATTAGAGTCCAAGGGAGAGAAACTAATGAATGATGGTGATGAATTGAGAATTATTTTTGAATTATACTTTTATAACTCTCTAACATTGCTCTTATTATATACCATATTTAAAATAAATACTTTACTCTGAAGCAATTTCCACTTTAAACGTAATCAACTACACCTAATACTTCGGAAAGATTGTGGTTCTAAGGCCTTGTTTGGTTCACGGAAGGAAAATCAATTCTCTTGTCCTTGTTTTTCCGATAGAGGTGGGAAACTAAATTTTCTTTCTTATGTTTGGTAAAGCATGTAAAATATTTAGCTAAGGGTATTGTTGTCTAAATTTTTTGTAATAAATGCTTAGAAATCACATGAAAAAATAAATCTCATGAATTTTGAGATGAATAGTTTTACCCTCACTTTCCCCTTTGTTGAAAAAGTGTTTCTGGAATTTGTTCTTACTAAACAAAAAAAATAAAAGACTTTCTTTTCATGAGTTCTCAAATCTGTGAACCAAACGAGGCCTAATAGTATCTTCAATAGAATAATCAAAATTGAATAATCAAAATGAGTTTTGATTATCCATTTAGCAATAATTTGTTAAAGTTAATAATGTAAGCATCCACAATAGCTATTTTTTTTTTCTCAATAACCAAATTTGTGGGATCTATTAGATTGATTGGCCACAAATTAATTAATTTAAATTTTGTTTTGAAAAAGGGAGGAAAATATGATTTAAATTTAAAAAGATTATCTTTAATCCAATAAAATTAATGGGTCCCTCATTTTGATTATTGAAGAAAGTTGTTAACTTTAATCATAAAAAAAAATAGATTTGATTATTAGTTAAAAAGTTACTAACATTTGATTATATCATTAAGGTATTATTTTTAGTCAAAATTGTTAAAATTAATTATAATTATTATTTTAATTTTACTATTAAAAATACTCTAATAAGCCATAGTAGCAATTATATTACGTAAAGTATATGGATTGCTGTGAAATTAGTCTACTTAACCACCGACAAGCTTTTGAATTGTATGCTTAGCCAAGAAAACAAGAAACAAGTGTAGGAATTTCTCCTTGATTGGATACAAATTACGCTATTAAACGTACACACGTATTACTTGCCATTTAACATAACAAGATACATAATACCAAATACCAACGTGATAATTAGGTCTACCATGCAGTTTTCTATGCACTAAATATATATTTCATGCCCATAATGGCAATTAAGTTTCTAATTTAGATTACAGACATAGATTACTGACTTTTCTTTTGTTTTACTTTCGAGAAAACCACACGAGCAATGTATTAGACTTTTTTTTTTTTTTTCATAGAAGTGTCGTGCTCTATGCTCTTATTACATTTGACTCCACCTAACGGCTTCGGGCAAAAGTTAAGTAGCATTACCTTTACACGTGGATTCATAAGTTATTTATCGCCATTATAAATTTTGAGAATGATATTTTTCATCTTATAAAATATTTGATTTTATTTGAAAATTAAGATTTTTTTATTTAGTTTTTGAAAATTAAATATAAATTTAACAATATTTTACTCGACTCTTAAACACTAAATATATATGCTTATAGTAATTTTTAAGAACTGAATAACAGACATTTTATTGGATTCTCAAGAACCAAATGAAAATGAAAATACAATTAAATATTCTATGGTGTAAAAATATCATCCCCTTAAATTTTGAAATATTTATAAATGTTATTATATCTATAACTATAGAACTCATAATTTCTCTCTAGCAACATAATTTCCGTATCCCACCGGTACATAAAAAATTTCAATTGAATTGCCTTATCTATTCCCACGAATAGAAGTTTGATTTCAAATCTTTAGTGGGTAGAGCCAAATAACAGTGAACAATATAAGTTATTATCATTAATTAATGTGTATTTAAAAAATACGCGTTACGCAAATATAGATAACAATAATTAAATGATAATATGCATTTAGTAATCAGAGATTCTTATTTTTTTTAATTAAAATCTATATTACATTACTTAGTTAAACCTTTTAATGAGTTAGAAAAGTAACATCTGCGTTTGAAATTTAAAAGAGTGCTAAAGTTTAATCAATGGAACCGGAACACTAATACTCGCACCATCACTTAAGGATCCGTTTGGTTGTCTTTCAAATTACGAATTAGATAATTTAAAATTAAATAATTTACAATTACAATTAAGTAATTTACAAAATTTTCATTTATTAGAGTTTAATTGTGTAAATTGAACAATTGTAAATATGACAATTCAAATTGATTCACAAAAAACTCAAATTAAGTCGTTTCAAGTAAAACTTGAAATTGCCTAATTCTAGAATTAGATAATTCATTCCAACTCTATTTTTCGAGAAAATATAATTTCTACCCGTGATGTTGATGCATTTAGACAAAATTTTAAATTACATAAAATAATAGAGAACATGTTTTTATTCTAACAATCGGAATTTTTCGTTTAAGTTTTTCGAATACTACTTGAATTAGAATTGAATTATTCAAAAATGAACAAATTTATAATTATTCAATCAAAAATGAACTAATTTTAAAATTAGGTAATTTACGCAACCAAACATGTTCTAATTTATTTGATATTAGTGTTTGGGGTTGTGTGCTAATAAGGCTAAGTTGTTGGGGTTGATAAAGGTGTGTCTGTTATGGTGTGTTTGATTGACAATTTTTTCTATGGAAAATGAGTATTTTTCACTTGATTTGATAACTTAAGGTGTTTGATTGGCTTTTTTTTTTCAAGCAATTCAATTCCAACTTTTGGCTCACACATGTGCATTTTCAAGGCAATTGAAGAAAATGTTTTCTATGAGGGGGGTTGTTTTTCATACTTGGGCACGATTAACGAGATAAAGTTTTTACCATTTTCTACATTAAAAATGCCATAACTTAAAATTTAAAATTTAAAATAATATAAAAATTTAATATTTAAAATCTACTAATCAAGATCAGTTAAACAAGATCTATCATGACTATATAATTATGTAAAAAAAAATACCAAAATTTTTTTCTATATTAAAAATACCATAATACAACTAATATTTTTCGGGTAGAAAATTAAGGCAATCAAACACACTACATTACATTTTTCATGTAATTGAATTCTAGGCGTATAATTTATTTTCTTTTTATGCAAATTTTATACTTGTAATCAAAGGTACCCTTAGGCCTCGTTTGGTTCACGGAAAGGAAATCAATTCCCGTATCTTTCCCATGGAGGTGGGAAAGTAAAATTCCTGTCAAATTTCCTTTCTTGTGTTTGGTAAACCATGGAAAGTATTTAGGTAAGAGTATTATTGTCTAAAATTTGAATAATAAATGCTTAGAAATCACATGGAAAAATCAATCCCACGTGTTTTGGGAGGAATGATTTTACCTCTTACTTTCCCCACTCTCAGGAAAGTGTTTTTGAAATTTGTGCTTACCAAACAAAAAAAAGAACGATTTTTTTTTTTTCGAGTACTAAAATCTGTGAACCAAACAAAACCTTATATAGTATTGCACCCCAGAAAAAAGAGCATCTTTTTTCTTTTAAGATAGAGAGAAGAGAAAGTCAGCACGCTTTGCTTCCCCAACCCAACAACACAACAACCATTATATTTTGTTTGCGTCCATTATCTCTCTATATATAATTCCACTCCTGTTTTTGTGGTCCTCTATGTGAAGGGAATCTCTTTCTCTCCGGTCTCCCGAGTTCCTATACCTCTCTGTTTTTCTTCTCTTTTCTTTTCTTCTTTCCATTATTCATTGCTATCATGCTATGTTCTCACACCCAAGGCCTAAACAAACCTGTACCTCTCTCTCTCTCTCTCTCTCATCGACTCAGCCTGCAGAAGAAAACTAAAAGCTGGATCCTGATCTCATAACAACAATAGCTCTCTCATCTCTATCTGCTTTCTATTTGTCTATGTGGGATTTAGGTGTTTGGTTATCATCTTTGCACTGTTCCTTTTCTGGACTCGATGATGGGTTGAATCTCTCGGCGTTTATGGTTTTAGTTCTATTTAGTAGCTGAATGTATGTAAAGCTTTTCATGATCTTTGTTTAAAGTTTTTGAGATTTGGGTGTTTATATTTTACTGATTCGGCTGTTTCTTTTCATTCTGCAGCATAGTTTTTTTCTGTTTTCTTACTCGCTCTCTGATTTTCAAACACAATTCAAAGAGAGATTCTAGCTGATTTTCCATCTGGGTTTCCTGGGGAAGTGATGGAAGAATACACTGATGAGGTGATGAGGCCTCAGTTGCTAGATTTGATACCGAAAGAGAGAGAATGGCTTGTTAAAAGAGATGACGGAGAAGTAGCAAGAAGCCATAAAGGAGCTTCAGAGGAAAAAAAGCTGGAGCTAAGGCTTGGCCCACCGGGTGAAGAAGATGATGATTGGACCATAAAATTAAATGGTACCAATAATAGCAATTATAGAGAAACAGTAACATCAGAAAGAAACTCTCTTCTCTCTCTTGGCTACTCGTCTAGAATAATAGCCCAAAACACAAACCCAAGCACTTGTGGCTCAAAGAGATGGTTCATTGACACAGTTGTTGACCCTAAAAGAATAGAAGAGAGGAGGAGGATACTTGGATCTTCAACAAGGGCTTGCCTGTTGCGGTGAAGGAATCATCGTCACAGACCTGTTGCACTAAGGTAGGGGTAGACTTGCACAGTGCAGAAAAGAATGGATTTTCACCTGCATCTGCATCGGCTAATAATAATACAGCTGTGACCCTGCAGAAAAGGTACAACCCTCCCAGCTTTTTTACTATTCATTGTATTATTTTTGTTCATTTATTATCTTTTAGACACAGAGGATATTCAATCACATTGACAGATGATGCTCTGTGGGTGTAGGGTGTGGTCCATTCATTCATAATAGTCTGTCAACTTTTATGTCTCGCATGCAGTGTACATGATTTTATTATTAGGTTTCCTTTGGGTTTTTTTTTTTTTTGGTTGTGGTTTATCTGATTTTTTTGTTAAGAATCGGTAGTTTGGTCTCCTTTTTATTTCAAAGAATAATGGTGTTACTTATTACTATGTTGTCTGTATTTTATGTCATTTTTTTTCCTGGTTCCCAATTTCTCACTAATTACATCATTTATCTGCTTCTTTTTTTTTTTCCCTGGTGACACTATTGGCACTCAAAATCAACTATTCATGTGAATAAGTTACCATTTTGGAATGTGTATAATCAATTCATTGTCTGTAAGAGAGATATATTCAATTCCCAGGGAGGAACGGATCACGGAGTAGAAATTATGTAGTAGTACTGGGAGGAAAGCGAGGGGAATTTGTTATATAGGTACCACCGGTAGGGCAGGGGAATTTTAACACAATCCAATAAATAATAATGGGGTGCGTAGGTTTAGTTTTTGTATGGGTGGGGTGGGGGGCTAGTCCATTTAAAAACCACTTCCGACCGAAGTTACCACTCCCTAATCTTCTTTTTTTAAAATAAATAAAAATTTATAAAAGATTACAAACAAAGAAAACCTCTCTCAACCCCGTGAGTTTGCGGGCCAACCCCTCCCCTCTCCTCTCCCTAATCTTCTACTCTTTCCTTGTAAATATTGGTTGCAAAATTTAACAATGGGTAAATGCGTATCTCGTGTCAAGAAGTAACAGAATCGTGAATAAAAACTATTATAAATAAAGAAATAATAGGAACCCACAGTATTATAGAACAAAGCTTCAGGAACAAAATATATCAAGCGGTATTCAGGCTTCAAATTAGTACTCAAAGCAATCTACTATTAGAGAAAAAGGACATCTGAAAGGAAATGATAGAGACTAGTTATTTTCTGCTCTGCATATTGCTATTAACTTTAAAAGTAATTTATCTTTCGATCCTCTTAGAATTAACTAGCTGTGACTTAGTAACTTGTGTTATTTTTCACTTGGTCCTTAAATTTTTTTTTTTTTTTTTTGGGTGAAACAACAGAGCTGCTCCTGGTCCAGTTGTAGGGTGGCCTCCTATTCGTTCATTTAGGAAGAATATCGCAAGCACCAGCTCTTCAAAACCTCCCCCTCCGCCTCAGCCGCAAGATGTGATCCCAAACCAAGTTGCTAGCCAAAAACAGGCCGAAAGTTGTCGAAAAGGTTTGTTTGTGAAGATCAATATGGATGGCGTTCCTATTGGGAGAAAAGTGGATCTTAAAGCCTGTGGTAGTTATGACAAGCTCTCCTCTTCTGTTGATGAACTCTTCAGAGGACTTCTTGCAGGTCATCTCCTATACCAAATCTGATAACTTTACCATTCATTATGTGCTGTGTAGTACATGGTATTAAGGTTAAAGAGTAGTAGAAATTAACTATATTTGATCTATTTAATTTGCGGGATATGGATTTTTTCACTAGGTGGTGCTTTTTTCTTTTCTTGTGTTTAGCGCAAAGGGATTGTTCAGGTGGTGGAATTAAGAACAAGCAAGAGGGGGAGAAAGCAATAACTGGTTTGTTGGATGGGAGCGGGGAATATACCCTTGTGTATGAGGATAATGAAGGAGATAGGATGCTTGTTGGGGATGTACCTTGGCAGTAAGCATCTTCAGCACTCTTGATTTGATGCAGTTTAATTTATTCTAATCTCCTTTGCCATCAACACTTTTTGGAAAACAAGTACTTAGTTTGCTATATATATTGGTATTGACGCCAATAGATTATTATTAGATTTGGTGCACCGTAATTTAGTTTTTCAATGCTTGATTACAGCATGTTTGTATCTACGGTGAAGAGGCTGCGTGTATTGAAAAGCTCTGAAGTTTCCGCACTATTCAGTAAGTTCCCTGGAGTGCCTTATTTTTCAAATAAAAAAATTTACTAATTTGTAGTTTAATGTAATGTGTTTTTTACCTCCCAGTCATTGCTCTGAGTAATGGAGGACGTATTTTATTTGTTTGCAGGTGGAAGTAAGCAAGAAAAGAAACCTCTTGATGTTGCATTGAAATGAAGAAGAGCACTTGCTTGTGATTGGAGGGAATTGTTTTGTGTTTTTTTTGTACTTATATTTCAATGTTTTTGAGCTAGCAAGGAAAGAAAACTGGGATTTGAATGTACAAACTTCAGTTCATTATTGTACTAGAAGGATGAACGTTAATGTTTTCCTTCATTTTGCACCACTTTCTTTCACAAAAGAAATGGGGGAAAGGGAGAGAAGTAATAGTAACTTGTTACGGGAGAAATCCCATTTCCCCTTCTCACCGAGTAAGAGGGGAGAATCTTGTTACTTGCCATTTTGTAATGTTGATTAAAAATATAGCTTCAGATTTTCTGAGGTATAGCATGCAGGTCAAACGCAAATTCTAACGCTAGTAAGTAGTGAGATTTTATGATTAGCGGTAAATTTGAGTAAAAGTGGGACCTGCAAAGCGTTCTAAGGACAAGAATCCGGGTTTTTGTATAAACAAGTAAAAGATATTGAATAATTGCGTCGTCGTTATTTCTATGTATTGAATTAAATATGTTGACCAAGTTATAGGAATTGAAACTTGGGCCATCTCTAATAATAATTTTTATAAATTTATTTTTATCATGTGTCATAATACTTTTAATATATTTATATATTTATTTAGTAATATAATTGTATAGATAAAAAAGTTTTAAACAAAGTTTTTTTAATGGTGCCATATCTGACTTTTTTTTTTTTTTTTTATCTTACTAGGCATTTATTTAAGAAAGAGAGAGCATCCTTTGCTGATTTATTTTGTCTATTGCAAATGTAATAAAATTCAAAGAAGAGAATTATGGCAACAATTGGAGACTATGGCGACTTACGACTCGGCTTGGTTGATAGGTGGGGATTTTAATATTGCTTGATCTGTTTTTGAGAGATTGGGGGAGTAATAATATAGATTTTGGTGCTGCTAGTGAGTTCAATGATATGATTTTTAAATGTGGTCTGATTGATTTTACTTGCTTGGGAAGTGCTAATACGTGGAAGAAGTCGGGTCATTGAATGTGGCAAAAGCTTGATCGTCTGATTGGTAATGTCAAATGGAAGTTATTTTTTCCTACTAGTACGGTTCATCATCTAAGTAGAAAGTAGTCGGACCATGCTCCGTTTGTTGGGAACTTTCGTAGTCAACATGATGGATATAAGGTTTGTTTTAAATTCCAAAAAATGTGGGTTAAAAACATCATTCTTTTCTGGAGGTGGTTTAAAAGAGTTGGAATGAGCCAATTCAAGGAGATGTTATTATTCAGTTTGCTACTAAATTGAAGCGTCTCAAGCAAGTGTTGATAAATTGGAACAATGAGTCTTTTGGGGACTTATTTCGTAATATTGCGGAGATGGAGTGTCAATTACAAGTTGCAGAGATTTGTATAGAGATTGATGGTTCTAATAACTACGTGGCTGAATATAATACGGTCATGGATCGTTTGCAACAATACTTGGTTATGGGGAAATTTTTTGGAGACAACGGGCAAAGGCTAAATGGTTAAAGGAAGGCGATAAAAATACGCATTTCTTTCACGTATTTGCTGCCATGAAAAGAAATCAATCAAAAAAAATTCAATTCAGAATTCTTAAGGTGTATGGCTTAATGATCAATCAAGTATTGCTGCTGCAGGAGTGGTATATTATCAAAATTTGTTTCAAAATGAGCAGACTCAATATGAGTTCTCGCTTATTGAGAAGTTGATTGGTCAAACTATAATTGAAGATCATAATGCTACTTTGCTGAAAATTCCGAATATGGAGGGAGTTAAAAAGGCTGTTTTTTATATGAATCTTGACAGGGCTGTGGGTCTGGATGAGTTTGGTGGTTCTTTTTATACCTCTTGTTAGGACATCATCAAATTTGATTTAACTAGTGCTGTTCAGGCTTTCTTTCAAGGCCATCATCTTCCTATCCCTTGGACAGGTACTCTTATAATTAATATACCAAAGGTTAGATGTACTGCTAGCTTTGGCGATTTACGTCCTATTAGCCTTTGTAGCTACAATGCTAAGGTTATCTCAAAAGTGCTAGCTAAGCATATGGCTTCTTTTTGCCGCTTTTGATTAGTCATAATCAAAGTGGGTTTATGAAGGGTAGAAATATTACGAAAAATATTCTTTTGGCTCAAGAGATGTTATATAAGCTTGATTCCAAAGCTTGTGGCTGCAATGTTGTGATAAAGCTTGACATGGCTAAGGCTTATGATAGAATGTCTTGGCTGTTTATCTTAAAAGCTTTCTATAAATTTGGGTTTGATGAGAGATTTGTCGATATGATATGGTGGTTTCTCTCAAATAATTGGTATTCCTTGGTGATTAATGGGCAAATTAAAGGGTTCTTTAACTCTACGAGAGGAGGCAAGCAAGAGGATCCACTATCTCCATGCTTATTAATCATTAGAGCTGAAGTTCTTAATCGTGGTCTAAATTATTTAGTGCTTTAAAAAGATGGCATTTTTCTCCACTCTTAATCATTACCATATTGTCTCTCACTTAGCCTTTGCGGATGACATGGTTTTTTTTTGCCATTGGTGCTAAGTAATGGAGCTTCATAATACATACGAGCTTGAGTTGGGACAGTCTATTAGTAAAGTGAAAAGTTGCTATATTGTCGGGGATGGTACTTCTCCATCTCGTTGTCAAATTATTGAGCGTATTACTGGTTTTCAAAGAAAGAATCTGCGCTGTCTGCTATTCAAGGGTCGTAAATGAATCGATCTTTTTTCGGATCTTCTTCAAAAATTTAAAAGTAAATTGGCTGGGTGGAAAACTAAAGTATTGTCTTTTGGGGTGGGGGGGGGGGGGCGGGATGAGATTACTTTTATTAAGCATGTTTTACATGGTTTACCGATGTATATTTTGGTTGCTCTTGATCTGTCGAAAGCTGTTATTAATAGAATTGAAGCTATTTGTGCTAATTTTCTTTGGGGAGAAGGTGAACATTGGTACAAATATCGTTGGGTGGCATGGAAAAAATGTTGTAACCCTGTCTAAGAGGGAGGATTAGGAATTCGGTGTATTCATGATATTATTATTACTTTTTCCATGAAATTGTGGTTGAATTTGAGATGTACTAATTCTTTGTGGGCTGAATTTTTGAGGAGTAAATACGGGTTTAATGCTCATATTACTGATTGCGAATGAAAAGTGGGCACGTCTCCCATATGGCAACGTATGCTAAAGGTAAAAAATTATGCTGAAGGTTATATTAAGTGGATCTTAGGTAGAGGTGACATTGATTTTTGGAGGGATAAGTGATGGGGTGATGGTAGGCTTATTGATTTAACTGGTATCTCTAATCCTCAATTTATCTCTGTTAGAGATGTTCTTCAAGACAATACATAGCAACAAAATTGTGGTAACTTACGGCCTAATGAGATAAGGGGAATTCAAGAGATGTATCGGGTTTTTAATTATGATATTGATAGGTTTGTGTGATTGAATTCAGTTAATGGGAAATTCTCTATTAAGTCTGCTTGGGATGTGTGTAGGGCTAAAGGGAATGAGGTTGGTTTATTTTAATTTGTTTGGCATCAATATGTTCTTCTTAGATTGTTTTTTTACCGTCGAGGGCTTTACAACATAGTCTTCCCATTGATGATTGCCTAATCCGCAAATATTTTCAAATGGCTTCTAAATGCAGTTATTGTGTGGAGGTAAGGTTGAAACCATTTCTCATGTCTTTGTTACTAGTGATATTGCTTGGAGTGTGTGGTCTTTTTTCAAGGATCTGTGCAACATTCAAGGTGAAGGAACCCTTCTCCAAAGCAAAATGAATGCTTGGTGGATTCAAAAAATCTACTCGCTTTGCTATAGAGCTATACTCTTATTGATACCTACATGTATGTGTTTGGAACTGTGGCTGAACATAAATAGTAGGAGGTTTAACTGTAAAGTCAGTATGCTGTCTCAAAATATTAGGACGGTGAAGTGCAATGTGAAGCTGATCTTATCAATTCACACATTGCTGTAGCGAAGAAGTGTTTTCGATATTCAGTTACTTCAACAGCTTCAAGTTCAAATTTTGAATTTGATCACTAAACCATGGGCTCGTGTTCGATGGAAATTTCCACCTAAAGGGAGACACAAACTTAATGCTATTGAGTCATGCAAAGGTAACTTGGGCATAGGATGTGGAGGTAGTATTCTTCGGGACGATGATGCAGCATTGTTTTTGCTCAAGCTGACTTTTACGTGGAAATCACCAACACCATAGCTGAAACTAAAGCTTTAATGCAAGGTTTGTCCCTTTGTATTGACATATGTATATTCAACGTTGCTATTGAAGTTGATTCATTGATGATGGTTAATGTGCTACAAAGTAGAATTGTTGTTCCTTGGAGTATTGCCTATGAAGTTCGTTTAATTAGATATATGCTGCGGCATTTTGATTCGACTCTTCAGCACATCTTTTGCGAGTCAAATCGAGATGCTGACTTTTTGGCTAATCTAGGAGTTCAAGGTAGGAAACATTGTATTTTCAATAGATATAATATCCCAAGAAAGCTTGTGGGAATTAACAGAATTGATAGGGCAGGTTTTCATTTTAGAATACCCAAGCTGTAAGTTGCTCATTGTTTTAATTTTTTGCTTTATATATAAAAAAAAAGATATTGCATTGTGTTTAACAAGAAAAAAATGAGAGAGAATTAGTGAGTTTTTTATATCCAATGAGGATATGCCATTTTATATTGCAAATTTCTATCACCATTTTTACTTGTAGAAATGGCGATAGAAATTCCCTATGTGACTCAACTTCCACCTTACATATAAATGGTTATAGAAAACTCTATTGAAGCATTTTTTTTCTATTGTTCTTTTCTATCATAAAAAATTGTATATATATAAATGACCTTTGGAGATGGCCTTATTTATTGTGTACATGTTCAAGATATTTTTTTCATTTTTTCGTATAAGGCTATATTCAATGGTCATTTACATTCAAGCATATTTTTATGTTAGAAAAGAGAAAAGCAAAAAATGTGTTCAATGGTCATTTCTATAGTTATTTTTATGTGAGGTAGAAGATGAGTCATATAGAAAATTTCTATAAGCATTTTAACATGTAGAAATGATGATAGAAATTTTCAATGTGACATGACACATTTTCATTGGATATAAGAAACCCACTAATTTTCTCTCATTCTTAAATAAATGCCAAGTAAGATAGAAAAGTAAGACATAAATGACACAATTGGAGAAACTTTATTTGATACTTTTCTATCTATATAATTATATTTCTAAATATATATAGAAATGTATTTAAAGTACCATGACACATAAGATGAAATGAATTTATAGAAAATACCATTGAAAATATGGTTTAAGGCCATCTCCCATGGTCATTTCTATGTAAGAAAAGAGAAAAGGGGAAAGAGTGTTCAAAGGGTCATTTTTATAGCTATTTCTATATGAGGTGGAATGTGAGTCATATAGGGAATTTTTACATGTAGAAATGGTGATAAAAATTTTCAATGTGACATGACACATTTTCATTGGGATATAAGAAACCCACTAATTGTCTCCCATTCTTAAATACATACTAAGTAAGATAGAAAAATAAGATATAAATGGCACAATTGGATAAACTTTATTTGAAACTTTTCTATCTATATAATTATATTTCTAAATATATATAAATGTATTTAAAGTACCATGACACATAAGATGAAATGAATTTATAGAAAATACTGTAAACCGTTGGAGATATGGTCTAAGGCCATCTTCAAAGGTCATTTCTATCTTAGAAAAGAGAAAAGGGATAAAAGTGTTCCAATGGTCATTTTTATAGCTATTTCTATATGATGTAGAAGGTGCATCATATAGCAAATTTTTGCATGTAAAAATTAAGATAGAAAATTTTAATGTGACATGACATATTCTCATTGGATATAAGAAACCCACTAATTGTCTCCCATTCTTAAATACATACGAAGTAAGATATAAATGGCACCATTAAAGAAATTTTATTTGAAACTTTTCTATCTATACAATTATATTGTCAAATAGATATAGAAATGTATTAAAAGCATCAAGACATATATGATATAAATAAATTTGTAAAATATACCAGTAGAGATAGCCGAAGCATCCATTGAACATGTGACCTTATTATGGGGACAAATAATATGTCAATAAATCAAGATTGTGGGTGTGTTTGTTATATTTAACTAGCCACCACTTCAATAAATCAGCTATTTTGTCAAAAGAAAAAATATCACCTAGTTATTTCATTACACTATACTTTTATTGTTATTCTTCATGGCCGATCATATGTGCACAACATTCTGCTAGAGTCCATCAGTTTCTTTCTCTATGGTACGAATTTATACTTCACTAAACATTTAATGGTAGCTATACGTCCAAATTTTTCAAAGCATTTCGCACAAGAAAAATAAAATCAGTAATTAAACTATGGAAAATGATAACATGTGCCCTTATGGCACATGTTAAATCTACTATAAATAAAAATAATAAAATCTTGTATGAGAATCTGTTCCATATTTAATACATGTTGAGAATTAATTATTTCTAAAAATATGTACTTAACATGTACCTTTGGGGCACACTTTAACATGACCCTTAAACTATAAACCTAATCAACCAATACAAAATGAAGCTATTACAGTTACAAATTTATAATTAAGTTCTACCATGTGGAAAACATATTTCAAACGCTCACAAGGTGACACGAAGCCTTTTGATCCTTAGGGCTAGCGAAAGCGGACTATTGTACAGGCTACGGTTGAGCCCAACCAAAAATAGTACAATGGTTAATCACTTAATCCTTAAACAATCTCTATTGCACAATACTAGTCAGGCAAATTTAGCATTTTAGAGCGAAATTGTGTCGGCTAAAACGGTAATAGAACATGCTAAATGTTAAAAGACAAGCAAATATAGCCGATAACAATTTCTCTCGCACGATACAATATGTATCGTGCCAAACTCTCATGATACACTATTTATCATACGAATGCTATTTTCGTGGATCCCTCCCACGATTTAATGTATATCATGGTTACCATTTTTATGATCCATGTCTACAAGTCACGTGTGTTTGTGTGTATTAAAGTCATTATTAATTAGAGCCGGTCATGGCCATTTTATAAATTAAAAAAATAAATTAATTTTAATTCAATAATAAGAATTCATATACTACCTAAAACACATTACAAATATTGGTGACCCCTAATTTTCTCTTATAGCATGAGAAGATTGAGATTGAATACATGTTGGGAGTTAATTATTTTTAAAAATGGGTATTTAACTTGTGCCTTTGGGGCACACGTTAACATGACCCTTAAACTATAAACCTAATCAACCAATACAAGACGGACCTATTACAGTTATAAATTTATAATTAAGTTATACCATGTGGCAAAAATATTTCAAACGCTCACAAGGTGAAATGTAGCCCTTCGATCCTTAGGGCCAGCGTAAGTGGACCATTATACAGGCTACGGTTGAGCCCAACCAAAATTAGTACAATGGTTAATCACTTAATCCTTCAACAATATCTATTGCACAATACTAGTCAAGCAAATTTAGCATTTTAAAGCGAAATTGCATCGGCTAAAAGGGTAATAGAATAGGCTAAATGTTAAAAGAAAAGCAAATATATATAGCCGATAACAATTTCCCTCGCACGATACAGTGTGTATCGTGCCAAACTCTCATGATACACTATTTATCATATGAATACTATTTTCGTGGATCCCTCCCACGATTTAATGTATATCGTGGTTTCCATTTTTATGATCCATGTCTGCAAGTCACGTGTGTTTGTGTGTATTAACTAGAGTCTGTTATGGCCATTTTATAAATTAAAAAACTAAATTAATTTTAATTCAATAATAAGAATTCGCATATTACCAAAAACACATTAAAAATATTGGTGACCCCTAATTCTCTCTCATAGCATGAGAAGATTGAGATTGAATATGAGAAGAAAGAACTAGAAAAGAGTTGAAGGTGTCATTTCTCTATATGTCGTTAGAGTTTTGAAAATTAAGTTTTTTCCTAGGAAATTTGCATTATTAATTAAATCTTTTTTTAATGTATACATATATACATAAATAAAGAAATAAAATATTGGGGTCTCTCTTAATTTTTAGGCCTTGAGTGGTTGCCATACCATCTCTGCTCTAAGGCCGGCTCTGGTATTAACTAAAGTATATTTATGTTATAATATATATATATATACACATAACCAAATTCTAGAAAGAGTTTCATTTTTTTAACTGAAAAATAGATTCGAGAGTAAATGATTAAATTTTTTAATAAAATTGGTGGAAACAATTTTTATGATGAGTGCATCAACTCCAAAACAATTCATCAAAAAATTATATCGGAAAGTGGATGAACCATATATATATATATATATATCTGTGTGTGCATGTATTTATGGCCGTTAAAATTTTAGATTTTAAGATCACCCACTTCTTAGATGATTTTCTTTTATGAAGAATATACCATAAAGATCACGCCCACCAATTTTTTTTTTAAAAATAGATCGAATGAATCATTTACTCCCATAAAAAGGGAAGTCCATTACGTAGTTAAAAGAATAAATCCCTTTCTAAAGCATTATTCTATCTCCATATGTGTATATAGATGTAAGCCATGTGTATATGTTATATATATATACATATACATTAATACACCATATTACCATTTTGCAAAATAAATTAAAAAAATAAAATAAATAATTGTAGGCTGAATATACTATTTTCACCAGTAATTTAGCATTTGCAATAAAGATGGTCTTAGGGTAGCACCAATGTTTACCGAGACTTAATCCTAGCCTTGAAGATATATATATATATATATATATATATTTGTTAATTGAGGATCATAATTTGGAGGTCCTTTATCAATTATTAATTAACTCCGGATTATTGTGTCCTTGGGTTTAGTTAAATTTTACGTTGTGTTAGGTAATGTTGTATTTTTCCGAAAAATTGAAGGATAAGTCAAACCATTCCCTCAGCAAGTTCAACAGTATGTCCAAATTTTGTCAACTAGTTATAAGCAAATTAAATTGGATGATTACTAGCTAGATTAGCTTTTAATTATTTATTATTCAGCAAATTGTTAAAAATAATAACAGTAAGCTCCACATAAGGTATTTTTTTTTTGCATATAACCGAAACACACCTAATGTATTTTTTTGATATAACCGAAACACGTGACCTATGGGATTGTTTCACCAAAATGTGGAGGCAAAGAACATTCATATTTGAAAAAGAATCTTCTATATTTTGCTTTGACAACAAAATAAACAGAATAGTGGAGGTCCACCATACTTAAAAGATATGTTATATTTGATGGTTGAAGTGGTGAATATGGTTATTATTAGTTAAGATATTGTTAATTAATATTGAATTCTATCATTTCGATAATTTTTTTAAACAACATTGCTAAATTTAATTTTGTTACAAATTTTGGGTATTCCAATTACACATCCTTCTCAAGCTAGGTGTGTTTTGCTTGCCCAAGACTAACCTTTGGTTATGTTTCCCTTCATATATATTTATTTTCTACGTTTAATCCGTCAATTACTTAATTTCGAGAATGTGAAACCTAATCTTAGTTGTTGCATTCGTTTGTTTGGTTGTGCTTTGTCAAAAAGGATATTTCAAATACAAGTTTTTCTCATATATATATATATATATAATTGTCAATCAACTGTATACATAATCTCATACTTTCTTAAAAATTAAAGGATATTGGAGTTCTAATTTAGAAGGAAAGATTACATATATAGGAAATCGGAATCTTAATTTTCCAAATAATAGCATACTATACATGTTCGGACTTCAACGGAATCACAATAAGGATGTGCCACTTCAAATCTACATTCAATAGAAACAAAGTAGCAAACAGAGCGAAAAGGAAAACATCAGAGAAATTTGCAGGTTCGGAAACAAATTATCAAAGTTATTATAAATTAAATTACAAAAAGGCAAAACAGAGATCATATTATTATACAAATCAATAAGATGAAATCCATATATATTTATATGTATATATATATATATATATAGAGAGAGAGAGAGAGAGAGAATATACTCATCGTTGCCTCTGATCGAAGATTTCATCTGAAAATAGTATCCGACATATATACTGAAAAACGTAGTGGTTTTGCCTGCCTGGCGTATTCCTGTGTGCCATACAAAGTTAGCGAGAGACGCCTTATCAACTTAAATCCTTGATTGCCAAGCCAATCCGTTGCCGACGAGAAATTTTGAATGCAGATCGAGACGTGGGGAAAAAGCAACGATGACAATGGCTGCTGCATCGACGCCCTTTTTGGCAAGTTGTTTGGAGAGATGAAGCCCTCGCTCGCTCGCTCGCCATTGACGCTCAGGTGTTTCCCGCTCCGATTTTGATGAGGGAGAGAGGAAAAGTGGTTTGTTAAGTAAGATGGATAGATCTATCTATCTATCTACTATTTAATCACACAAAAGCCACTCGGTTGCCATCACCTTAATTAATTACCCGTACTTGTATTTAAATAAAGTTTTTCCCTATCTTTTCTTCTACTTGGATGCTCCATTAATACGCGATTCATTCGTGTGCATACTTAATTGTCTTTTTATGCAAGCCTATTTCTAAGTTAAAATTAAAAATATTAATGAATGAAAAGGTAGCTCAATAACAGCTTTTGACAAAATTAAAAATAAGAGCAAAATATAAAACCACTAAAATTTGGTGTCTTCCATTTTTATAATAGTGCCTACTTACATTTTTGGAGTTTTTTGCCCCTTGTTTTTAATACAAAATTATAGTTATCATCTGTTTTCATAATCATCAAACTTTGATACCTTATTTGTAGGAGAATATTGAAAATTTACGTAAAATATGGGTAACATTGAATATTTATTAACGTAATCTTGTTATTAACTACTAAATCTGTGTAATTATTTGAGGTTCCCTATTTCAAGGCGTAAAATCTAATGATTATAAAAAAAGAAAGTAAGGGGTGGTTGATTTTGGCTTTGAATGCTTAATGTGAGAGTTTAAGCATCCAGAGGTGTAATAAATTATTTATTTTTCTAAATCATTAAAAGGTTGCTATTTTTTTAATCATTAAGTATTCAACATTAAGATTTACCAGTTTCGCTGAATGCTTAATGCCGAATTTAAATCACTATTTTAAATAAGTACTTAATATTTAGAACCTCATTGAGGGAAAAAAATAATTTTCAAAACTTGAATCCAACATTCAGCAATTAAATGTTAAAGAAAAACGAGCGCACCCTAACCCTAAATTCATATATAAAATGTGAAAAAAAATAATATATTTTCATTAGTCTAGTATACTAATAGCATTACTCAAAAGAGGGACGTGAATAGAATTGAATTTAGATATTACTCGGTGTTAATTAAATATAAGAATGAAATAACAACGTTACCATATAATTAGACAAAGAAAACATAAAGCTCTATTACATTAGGATATGATAGGATAGGATAAGGGTGTGCATAGTCCGGTTGACCGGAACATTCACCTTGGGTTTGGACCGGACCGGTTACTTTGGTCTCAAAATATTATGGACCGGACTGGACCGAATTAGAGTCTAAGACCAAACTAGTTTAAAAGGTCCGATTTTGGTCGGTCCAACCGGTTTGGGATTTTTTCACACCTTTCAACTCATTTTCATTGGCCTACTTATATATGTGTTAAGCCCATTTGTCAATAGCTCATATTTCACAAGAATTCAACCCATTCATCACAAAGTCTATATTCACATAACCACATTATGTAATAAAATAAAATGGTGGGCAGTGGTTGTCTACGAAAATAAAAAAATGGAAAACAAACAATTGCCAATAATAAGATTCAAAAACAAATTACAAAAAAAAAAGGAAAAAGATCTTATATATGTTTTAAAAAATAATTTTATATATATATATATATATATAAATATAGCAGTCCTATTTGATTTTTTTGTAACTTTGTTTTAGGACTAATGACTAGACCGGTTGAAATCGATTCATAAAAACTCAGACCAGACTAAACCGTTGTAAAAATGAAAATCTAAAAAAACTTTATTTTTAGTTCGGTTCGATTAGATAGGTCCGTTCAGTTTCTGCACACCTCCAGATAGGCGAGGAGCGGTGGGACTTGGTTGAAAGAAATTTTAAGTTAATAATATCGTAATTAGGCAACAGAAGAGGGGTATTTTCATTTCATGTGTGTTGGCCAACTGCTGCAAGTGGGGGTGACAGGGAAAGCTCTCTGTGAAATATAATTCAACATGAAACTCATTTCCGTATGGACTCGATCGATCAACACCAAACGAGAATATTTATATGTGTATATGTATAATAATGAAAATTAATGTTTTAAGAGAGAGAGACAGAAGGCAACAACTCAAATTGTGCAGTTCCCACTTATACATTATACTTACGGTAATGGACAGCCCCCCTCCATACCATTAGTCAAAACACAATCAAATACATGTTCCCTCTTTCTCCCGTTACCCCTTCCTGTCTGCAGTGCTACTCTCTCTCTCTCTCTATATATATATATATATGCTTTTCTCAATCCTTTAATTTGGGACTGATTTTTGTCATCTCAAATTCTTTAGAACTTGTTGATCCATCAATTCCGTACATGTGAACACCATTATGGGTTCTATACAGTAGAGGAAATAGGAATTTGGGGAGGAAGAAATCCAAAACAAATAAAAATATATTTAAAGGTCAGCTCATTCACCCCATAACCATAATATTTCATATTACTCAAATAGCGAACGTGAACACTTACGAGAAATTATAATAATACAACACAAATATAATAACATTAATTATATTATGCAATTAATCAAGAAATACAATTAATATTATGCACGTAATTAATAAATAAAATTTTACTTAATATTTAAGGCTCAGCACTGCATAGAACAATCTGCAACAACTCAAATTCCACACGTCGTGTTGCAACCATTTTCCAGAGTTAAACCACGATTTTCCTTATTTTAAGTGAGAGATTTTCTTAATTCCATTTCATTTTACCCTTATTTAAATTTATATGGCATTCCTAAACCACCCCACCCACAAGTTAATTTTTGTTTTCCATGGAAACAATGCAATCTTATGTTTTGGTGGAACCTTATCACCAAAAAGGTCAGCTTCGTCAGCCATCCTATTTATAACATACACTGCAAACAATTTCTCCCACAAACATGCCAGAAGTCATGATTTCAAATATCTGTGTAAGTAGATGAACTGCTTTTAGAAGATGCACAGCACATTGTTGATCCTGGAATTAATCATCAAAAGAAAATGGCCAATTCCAGTAGCAGAGCAAAGGCTCCACGAGTGCCAAAATGCCATTGTCCTCCTCCACCTAAATCAGGAGATCCAAAAGCTTCTTCGCTGGCTAGCGGATTATTTATTTAGTTCCCTTGTTTTCCTGCATTTACTCTAGCTGTCAATTAAAATGTTGATAGACTAATATATATAGAAATATATATGTTTGTATATATCCTTTATGAGAGTCCGTTTCTGGTACTGGTCCTTTCTACAAGGGTTTTCTGTCACAAAAACATTGAGAGTGTTTTTTATGACGCAAAACCGTCATAAAAAGGATCAATCTGTACAGACTAGTCCATACCTGAAAATTTCTGTCCTTTGTGATTACATGGAGTGGTATAATTTTAGGTTAGTGCAGGTTCCTGTTATATATTGTGATAATGCATCGAACCCAACTGTATCACTGACCTAACATTCATAGGATGAGTTAAGACATTAGATAGTAGATACCAACCTGCAATTATCTTCTGCAAGACTAAAAACCGAGTGTAATTTTATGAGTAGCCACGTACTGGCAAGCAAATTGTACTTACCAGAGGTGCCACACGCATGTCAACCATCTATTTCTTGACAGTTCTGCTACCACATTTTTACCAACGTATTCAGAGAGCTTAGGCACAAAAAAAAAAAAAAAGAAGCAGCTGCAAGCTTACATGAATTTACTTCTAAAGTCCCAACCCCTCATATGACACGTTGGCAAATATATTATTGATTAACAAGAACATGCACGGCTTTGCCAGAAATCCAATGCATAAAAAACTTCCTTCTCATCACTGAAATAATTGGAATCATGAAAGAGATGGGTAAATCGATGGAATCTCTAGACTATTTTGAATTTGTAGGGACTGAGGCAGGCAGACTATTACGTCATAGCTATACAAATAGCCATATTATTATACATATAATAACCAGAATTAACAAATGTCCCTTCCCCTGTAAAATTCCAAGAAATATATAGTAGGAATCATATCACCTCACTCTTTCTTTTAAAAGGAATTGAAGTATTAAATGTGTAATAATGAAATTTAGCAAAACTCGCATGCCACACACTCTCTCTCTCTCTCTCTCTCTCTTTTCAACGTGCGTTAAATATATGTGTGCAGGAACTATTTTGAAAGGGCTATCTGCAAGGAACAAGCATAGTTCCTTGGTTTTGAACGGTCTAGGAAGTTCAATATGATCGAGCATCCAGTTACAAAAATAAATATAAATGATTATTTTTCAGTGCCGAGATTCAAATCCCTTACCATCTTTTTGAAGTAAAGTGTGTATGTTTTGGTTAACGTTTCATTCCGCAACTAATTTGATTAATGCGATGATGAATGAAACGTGCATGAACTGGCATGATATATAGAGTCCTTAAATTATATATAATGCATTTTTGTCACATACCTAAAAATTTTGATCACATAAACAAAGATTGTAAACTTCCTATCCTTCATTTATGCACCCTATTAAACTACCCAATATCAATCAATGAATCCACAGATATAAAAGTAAATTTAAAAAAAGAAAGGGGGAAAATTAAAGCTATTGATATATGAACGCGACATAAACAATATATGATCAGCTTATCATCACGTTGGCTACGTGCTTTGACTTTGTGCAGCAGGCCAAAAGTTCTCTTTGTATTCTTCTCGATAGGTGTGAGGAAATCGAAAGAGCAATGTGTCAAAAGATACAGAGACATAAACGTTGTGAGATATGTGATCCGATGACTATCCTGTTTTCATCAATTTCACAAGTCAAAAGGGTAGCTTCGACGGAGTTCCACGCCGAGCGAGGGAAAAAAAATCATCGAAGAACTCCCCATTGCCCCCGTGTTAACTACTTTCTCTGCGATTCATGTAACTACTCACGGAAACGCATAAACATTAGGCCTCGTTTAGTTCGTGGATTTGAACACTCAAGAAATGAAAGTCTTTATTTCTTTTGTTTGGTAAGTACAAATTATGAAAACACTTTCTTGACAAGGAAGAAAGCAGGGGAGTAAAGTCATTCCGCTCAAAACCTATTGAATTGATTTTTTTTTAGTGATTTTCAAGTATTTATTACAAAAAATTTGGACAACAATACTTTTATTTAAATAATTTTCATACTTTACCAAACACAACAAAAAAAACTTGAAACGAACTTTAATTTTACACTTCTATAAAAAAAGATAAATAAATTGATTTCCCTTCTGCGAGAGGCCTTGAGATTTGATGGTAAAATGGGCTTCTAATTAGGCTTTGTGGCTGAATGAAAATATGAAATACGAAACTCAAGCCCCAACCCACTTCTGATCTGGCTATTTTTTATTTTTTATTTTTTTTTCAATGCAATTAAAGGGCGTTACACTCTTAGCCCAAGCCCAGGTGTTTTTTGCCCTTATTCCCCATTTTTAAACTATTTATGCCACTCATTAGTTTTGCCCCTTTTCCAAAATATTGTGCCATCTATCACAGCATCTCCAAAGCAATTATGTAATAAAGAAAAATAGAGTGTTACACAGAATTTATGTCCAAGGGGCTAAACTATCTCAAATGCAAACTACTAGTAACGCCCATGAAAATGATGCGGAAGACGTTGTGAAGGTGACCTTTTAGATCTAGAACATCTCTAAAATGATATATAGAGTGCCACATCATCTAGCAGAAAAAAAGAAATCCAAGTCATTGATTGAGCTAGCGAAGCTACAGCAATAGAAGCAAGAAAATTTGTAATAGGGCTACCGAATGGTAAATTCAATTTCGAGGAAGATAGGTGAACGGTGTACCCGATTGACATCGTAACCATTAACGAAAGAGTAAGGACATTTTTGGAATAATCTAAGAAACATGGTGATGGATTCGACCAATCAAGAAAATTGAGATGAAATCCTACTAATATTATTACTTAAGCGCATTCATCCGCATCATCAACAAAATCCACTTACTAAACTAAAGTAGAATAAAATCCGTACGCTTGAATGAAGCCCTCCCCCTCTTTCCAACGATTTTTTAAAACTTTAATATTTCAAGTTTTATTTTTAGATATAATTTTAATTAATAAAAAATATATTATATAGTAATATGTGTCAAAATCTACAAAAATAAATTAATTAATTAAATTAACTAAGTAATTTTTAAAATAATTTTTTTTTGGTCAAAAAATAAATTAGTTGAAAATCATAAAGGAAAGTTCCATTAGAGAAGCTCTTTTTAGTATTTGTTTATGAACAAGTTATCTCATGCCACTCGGGATGCAAGTAGACACATATTTAAATGTGACTATTTATAGCATTTTTAAGAAGTAATTCTATCTTTATAATAGACATCCCACACTAATAAATGAAGATCAAACAATATAGATAAAATAAAGATGATGAGTAAAAAGCCTACTTTGGCTATATATATTTAAAAAGTCTCCTTAACTCTTTATTTAGTATTTTTGCTTAAAAAAATCGGAAATGAGGTAAAAGGTTTTGCATGACAATATTTTTTGAAAAAAAAACAACGAATAATATTTTTTAAAATAAGGGCCCATATATTATTATTATTCTGAAATTAGGACTTGTTTATCAATTATATTTTAAAATAAAGGCTTTAACCAAGTGCAAACTTAACTTTATACAAAATTGTGTTTTGTGTAAACTTAACTTTGTAATAAAAAAAATTTAATGCAAATTTATTTTGCATGATGAGTTTATATTTTTTAACAAGTATATTCTTATGTTTTATTCATAAAACTTTAAAACAACGTCAAATAAACACAAATACATAGTAATGTTTTAGAAAATAAGGAGTGCAAACTTAACTTTGCATAACTCCAAAAAAATTATTATGTGCATTTTATTAATAAATTGGTTTTGAATATGTAATTTGTTAAAATTATTCTAAAGCACCGTCAATCAAACACTTAATTATAATAATATACTAAAAAACATGTATTGCAAACTTATTTTTTCACGATTTCATTAAAAAAATGCAATTTAAAAATCTATTGCAAGTTAACTTTGCACTCATTTTGGAATTTGGTCAAATATAGGCCCTTAATTTATAAAAATATTATTCCTTACTTCTTTTGCAGAAAACTATTTCAAACAAGCCATATTTTCCAATATCTCGTTAAAAAAAATACGCACATTTTCTAACATTTGTTGCACCCAATTGATTTATAACACGTGTCACAATACAAGTGTAATTGGAAGGCAATATTGGAACCTCTCCCGAAACAATACTTTTCATTTCAAAAAATGCTCTCCGAGCATCCATAGCTCATTCTAATCTTTCAATTTTATTTTTAAATTTTCTCCTAAATAGTTGATTACTTTATCTTTACAAAATTTAAAAAATTGTTTTATCTAATTATATTACTTTTTTATATTTTAAATGTTAATGGTTGTGTGTGATATTAATTTGCATATATATATATATAGACATGGGGAGAGAGTGTTTATTTACGTTTGTGTAAAGAGTGGAGAAAGAGATGAATACAGAGAGATTGAATAGATATTTACGTTTCCGTAAAAAAGGCGAATAAACGGAAAGATGGAGAGTGGAGATAACTTCCTTAATTTAAAATACTCCTGAATGAACAATAACATTGATTATTTATGCTAAATATAAAAAAAAAGTGAAATTTAAACATTTCTAACACCAACTTAAAAGATTTTCAATTAATTAAATGAACAAAGTAAAGATATATAAGAACGGTTCGAATTTAGAATTTTATTTATATTCCCATCTTTAGTTTTATTTCCTTTTCTCAATATTTGATTAGTTTGTTTTTACAAAAAAAATCAAATTTGGTTTAATCTTATCACATTACTTATTCAAATTTAAAATGTTGTTCCATCTTATTATTTCAATTATAAATAACTATACCGCATGCACACATTATGCATGTGTGATGCATGTTAAGAGTTAAATTAAAAATACTATAGGACATAAAATATGTATTATTTATATATATTGTTAAATGATAAATACATGCAATAAACTCATTACATATAAAATAAAAAAAATATATTTATGTCTTCTAAATGATAAATATTTATCATTTAAAAATGTATACAACTGATATTTACTTTATGTCTTATAGTATTTACAATTTAACTCTTAACACGCATCGCACAACATAGCGTGGATGTGGTCTAGTTGTTAAATATATATGCTCTTGAGAGCTATCCATTTCATTTGTGCATTAGAGATGATTTTAATAATTTTTCCATTTTTCAATATAAATGGAAAAGACAAGTACCAAAATTTAACCCTAACCACACCTTTGAAATCGTACTCATTACAAAAAAACCATATATATAATACGATCATTGTGGTTGTCAAACAATAGTGCTCAATAAGATATAAAACTATATTTTATATAAATAAAGAGTAATGATAATAACACTTCAAAAAAAACATGTTTTAGCATTTCAAAATCATTGTTAGTGATAAACAATTGTCCCAAAAAATCCATATAAAATGTTGCTAAAGATAATTTTGGAGTGCTAGAGAGTATTTTTGTGAAGTGCTAATATCATTACCATAAATAAAATAGATAAAGTATGTTCCTAAAGTTACATCAATTTATTTTTCAACTTTAATAAACATTTTTTTTTTATTCTTTTAGCAGTTGTATAAGTACCTTCTTTTTTCTAAAAAATATATTTATGAGAATCAAACTCCAAATTTTAACTTTTTTGATATCTATATAATTAATGCCAACTAAATCTAAATATTAATAAACACTCCTACATCTTAAAATCTACTGTTGACTCAAAAAATAATTTCGTCTAATAAATAAATTTACTTACCTAAATTTATATAGTAAGCTGGTTTTGTGACTGCGCAGGTACAAATAAAAGAATTTTTTTGGGAACTTATATGTAATGAAACTTTAGAACATCTTTAATCATTGTGAAAAATTAATGTCAAAATCGTATATATATATATTTTTGACTATAGAAAAACCTGCCAAGCAGGAGCAAGAAAACAAACTAAGCTCTATCCATATATAATCTTACTAAAGCCTCCAAAGGAATTAAAGATCTAACTTCTAGAGTCATGAACAAAAATAGCTAGCCAGTTGGTAACTCGGTTAACCAACCTTCACTGTTACAAAAAAGAAAGTGGCTTGGCCTTAAAGCTCATGGATATCCTCCATAACCGAAGTAATATACCAAGGAGGCGCCCTATCGATTGAAATATGGCAATCAATAATAGAAGCACTATCAAACTCAATCAAAGCATCTAAAAAATCGGAACTTAAACACCATATATAGGCAAGCATTTGTAACTGCA
Source organism: Lonicera japonica (assembly GCA_021464415.1). Taxonomy (NCBI): domain Eukaryota; kingdom Viridiplantae; phylum Streptophyta; class Magnoliopsida; order Dipsacales; family Caprifoliaceae; genus Lonicera; species Lonicera japonica. The sequence goes on along the minus strand of CM038467.1, from coordinate 3,662,001 downwards.
ACGGCTTTTGCTAATAAAATTGACGAGCAATGCAAAATTAGGTCATCGCTACCACACTGGAATTTACCGAAGTATCATAATTAATTTAAATTTTTCCACGTGGAGGCGGAGTCCATAGTTAAAGCATAATGCCATGAGAAATCTAACTTGATTTGACCAATCCCGATTGTGACGCCCCAAATCCCGTTATAATACGCCTGTTCATACAAACCAAATTCTACACATAATATAATACTACCCATAAATAAGCCTCCAACAAGATCCCAACATGCATAGTTTATAAAGAAAGTAAAATACATATGCCATCTTCAAAACTTTAAATGCGTTAGCCCTTCTGTTGTGAAAGGCCCTCATCTGAGTAGTAGTACATAGGCTAACTAAGAAGAAGCGTATTTCCTTTTCCCTTTTTTCGAAGAACCTACTACGTACCTGTAGAGAAAATAGTGAGGTGAATCAAACAGACTTAGTGGGAATCATATATGATGGATTAAGTTGTGAAAATGGCGTTTAGAAAACGTTATAGTGTTTTCGTAAAACAAATCCCTTGTCCGACAAAACCATATAGCACCATTTAATATCTGTTTGTCTCAGAAACTTTGAGCTACTGACTTGGCAATTTTCGCAACTAGCTAAATGTACAGCCAGGTTTGCATTTCGTAGCCTTTTAAGTTTCACCCGTGCGGCAACTGGACTTTCCGTTAGTTTTCGTGCACGGTTTTAGGTCTTGCACATAGGAGACTGTATTCTAACTTTCGGCCCTATCTAATGAGGTCAAACTTGGGACCGTTCATAGACTAATGCAATATGTAATTCCAACATAATATCAATTAACTCATTTGAAAAGAAATTGTGCCATATATACATATATATATATATATATATATAAACATTCCAATAACCACATCCCACAATAGTATAATTTAATAAAGGGATTCTTGTATATGTAACTTCCACAAGCATAATTAATCTATAATAAGTGTTTTGTAAAGAAAACCCATCACTTGAACCTTTAAATGTGAATAACAAGCTTTACATCAAGGAATACAAGCCATAGAATGAGGTCCAAGTAGGTTTTAGTACAAACCAAGTCATTAATCAAAATTTCATGTTATATCATGTAATATGAATGTAATATGAACAATATTAGGGCTATTTGAATTATTAATTCTAACAACAAAACAAAACAAAACTCAACACATAATTCAGGAACCCCTTTTTGAAAGCTAGGTTTTTCACGTAGCAAAGAGAAATCATAATAAGGTTATAATAAGTTAGAAAATAGATTTTAATACTAAATTCCTACTCCAATAATGCTAGATTCTTGAGTTAAAAGAGTTGAATAGAGGCAAAAGCTGCCGAATCGTGAAATCCTCAATTTTAAGCTTGAAGTTTTAACAATGGAGGAAAGAGAATGAACAAGATGATGATGATGAAACCCCATTTCGGGGATGAAAAGTGAGTAGAAGTCTTTCCAGAAACTCTCACAAAATAGTTCTCAACTTTCTCTAATTCTCTCTTAGTGTTTGGCTTCCCAAATGGGGTAAATAAGGGAAACTCGATATTTAAAATGAGTAAGTCGGTGCACAGTTTTTAGATGGTGGACCGGTCTGCCTATTTTGTGGACTGGTCAGCAAACCACCACTTCCCACATTCACAAAGGGCGGACCGGTATGGGAAAAGCCCAGACTGGTTAGCGGGCAAAGTTGTTCAAAGCTGGTTTTTGGTATTTCTGCAACTTAATGCTCATTTTTCATTACTAAGGAGTGGGATCTGGACTTTGGTCAAAACATGAAAGTTGTAAATAATTGAAATACCTTTCCAACCGTGTAATTAGGGACTCATTTTGACTTCAGATAAAGAAGTTACGCCTTTTAAAATAAAGGAACATATGTTAGCTAACAAAGTGGAAACAAGCGATTAAGGAACCGATTCTCACTCTGACTATCCCAAACATTATGTGACCACACTAGAGAGTTATATAATACTCATACAACATTCAAAAAGTTTCCAAATTATACTAACTCTTCCAAAATAGGATTTGACTATTCGAAACTCGATTTAACTTAAATAATGATTAGAAAGTCATAATTGGCATGAAACAAAGGGACGGGTATTACACCGATCCAACCACACAATCAAGCTTAGTAATAAGAAAGAGAGCTTGTTTCGCAACTATGCTCAATTGGTTACCGGGGGATTCAAAAAAAAACATATTACGGGTACACCAAATACTCCAATAAACAATAGCCAATCTACTAAGCATCAACTCACAATCCTTCACCGTGAGATAAGCCCACACTTCTTCTAACCATTTTACAGTCGAAAAAACCTCATCCGAGATAAAGGAAGCCAGAGAGCATTTTCTCCACACATCTATAGCAAAAAAGCACCAAAATAAAATATGCTCAATATATTCTGGTTCATAATCACACACTAGGCATATCTGAGAAAATGAGCACTTTTTAATAAACAAGTTTTCATAAGTCACCACAACATTATGGGTTACTCTCCACAAAAATTAACCATCTAAAGTGGCAGCTTGCCTCTCTAAAGACATTTTAAAAAGAGGGGGTGAAAGATGAAAAAGCTACACTTTTGATGCTAACTCCTAAAAGCTTAAGAGCGATGATATAACATGATTTTACGGTGTACAACCCATTACGTACTTGACCAAATCTAAATCAACTGATCTGGCTGACCTACTATTAAGATTGGGATTTTCAGTATATCTTCATTATCAAACTCGAAGAACAAAGCTTTAACAACAGCCTTGTTTATGTGTTAACCAATTTTTTATACAAAATTTTAAGACCCGTTTGATAATAACATGGATAAGAAAAATAAAAATGATTGATTTTTGTGAGAATTTAAAAAATAAGTTAATGCAAGTAATGAAATGTCTTTTTACTTTGTGACTTTTTCAATGGATAAATTTTATTTAGTGGTTAAGAAACAAAAAATTTTTCATAAAAAATAATGAAGGATTGGACGTATCTATTCGTGAAAATGAACTTGAGATCCAGAATATCTTATTACATGCCTAAATTTATTTCTAACTTCTTATACAAATTAAGGGTTTTTCTTTCTTTCTTTTTTTTTTCACAATGGAGCCTTAACTCTTAAAAAAAATGCTCAAAAATGCTCAATAGTCCAATGGTACCTTTTGTACACTCTTGTACAAATTTTGAAAGAATCAATGAGATATATCAACACATGTTAAATGCTATTTTATATTAAAAACTTTGATACGTAATTCTATATTTTCAATGCATCTTGTTTTATAGCCCTTTTATGAGTATATTTTAAATATATAATTTTTATTAAAATCTATATTTTACATTAAAAATAATTATATTTTAAAATTTTATAAAAAATTGAGTAAATAAAAAATTAACGTGGCAGAGTAAACTAAGAATGTATTTTACACAATCCTAGTTTTATACAACGATTGGAGCATTATGTTTTTTTACACAAAATATCGAAGACCTTTGGAGATGCTTTTACTTCTTTTTTTCTGGAAAAAAAAATAGAAAATTTTCATTAGAATTTAGGAAGGAATAATATTTTTTTAAAAACTTTAACTCTTGTAAAAAAATAAAAAATGGTGCACACAATTTACATATTGAACATTGATCAATGCAAATGCTCTAGTGATTTTACAAGGCGGATTTATAGTCAGTGGCGGAGCCAGGATTAATTTTCAGGGGGGGCCAAAAAAATTTTAAGCCAAATCAAACTAAATAATTATGTTTACAGATCAATTTTTTACTAAAATACTTCTTTATTCTATTTCGATATTTCGGAAAAGTTAAAAATAATATACTAAAATTAATTATATATTTTGAAATATCTTTTGGTATATAATCCAAAAAAAAATAAAAGCTATATTTCAGAAAGAAAAAAAAAATGAACGGTAATAAAGAACGGCTCCCTGAAGAAAAAAAGGAAAGGAGGTGAAAAGTTGGTCTATATTACAAACTTGCACCTTTAACTTATAACTCTACTTACATAAAGCCTCTCCCTGCAAAAACTACACACGCGCCTCACCAAAAATTGCCTCCTTAACTTATATTACATCCCCAGCCCCTAAACTTATAAGCAATGGCTCCTCAAGTTTCCCTTCCCACACATAAGCTCTTGTACTCTCTGAAAATTTTCAAAAAGTCCAGGTGGAGCCATGGCCCCACCTGGGCTTCACATGGCTCCGCCCCTGTTTACAGTGCACCAAGGCTCAATTTGCCCTTTCTCGCGTTCACCCTTTCATTGAACTCTGAAATCTTTCATTATTTGTATTAAAAAGGGGAAAAAAAAATTACATTTTATATACTTCCCACCATTTCAAAATTCAAATAATGGTCCAATAAAAATAAAAATGACTATAGCCCTATAGCACATAAAACTCGTTTAATTTGATATATATATATTTTATTATTATTATTATTATTATTATTATTATTATATATGTTTGATTTAAATTTGTAGTTACTTTTTAATTTATAATTTTAAGCTTTTTGAAATAAATAATATTATCAAATAAGATAATTCGAAATTGAGACCGTTTCCATCACTCATTTTTTGTAGCACTTCTTCGAGTTCTTTTTATGACTAAGGCACTTTTATAACTTATTTGTAAAAATAAGGTAGTTTTCTACTTATTTGTATAAATAAGGTGATTTAGACTTTTTGTCTTTATTAGACATTTTAGAAATTAGACTTTAGTCCTTAGACTTGGTTATAAATTAATTTGTAACCCCTCAGATTTTTAGAAAGAGAGTAAACCCCGTTTTGGTATCAGAGGTAGTGAGTTATCCCAAACTCCTTTCCTCACAGACTTCAACAATAGACGTTGACTATATAGATGCCCTTGGGAATATTCCCTCGCATCTACACCTCTATTTTTGGAACAAATCCAGACTACCAACCAATTCCGACTCACCACATCGGAACAGAAGGGTGTTTAACAATCACAGATTAAAGGCTGTTCACACGAAGAACATATACCTTTAAAACACTCAGAAAGCAAGCAGGTTATTGCAGGAGCAATAAATTGCTTATTAGACCAAAACCAATATTTATTATTAGTTTTGCAACAGACTCATATTGATCTCCAAAAGATCAAATCAGACATCCAGCTTCTGGATTTACAGACCAAAAATAATACTAGACTAATTAAAGAATTAGACCAACAAATCCCTTCGGATTTTGTTACTACGTTGAGAGAAATCCTCAACACAACTAGAGAAACAAAGAAGATTTGCAAAGAACAAAATCTTTCTCTAGAGACAAAGGTTGACGAATTAACAAAACATATTCGCCAATTAGATATAGAGCTCAAAAGGTTATCCTCTGAGCAATCTAAGATTATACCTAGACTACATAACTATATTCCAGAAATATAAAAATGGAAATAGTTAACACAGACTGGAAAGAAGTTCCAGGTGGAATTATTCCACAAGATATATCAGACTTTTATCGAAAGATAATAGAAAAGATGAGCGATGAAAGATTCTCGCGTAGATTCATCGAATCAGAAATCAGCGGTGCTAACAAAGCAGCACTCTGTATTCTAGATAGACTAAACTTCATTTCTACAGCTATAGCAGCTACCCAAGATTGTGAGTACCAATTTGCTCAAAATCTTAGAAATGATTTACAAGCTAAGACAGAAGGATTAAGAACCTTCTATAATGATTTTGTTAAGTTCCAACAAAACTTAGCATATTATCTAGACGGAAAATGGGAAAACCATTTTAAGACTCAAGAATCTACCATAAACGAATGTAGAAGAAATTCGGATCAGGTAGAAAGACAGTTAAAGGAAATCATGAATGGAATACAGGCCATTTATGAAAAACCCAATCAGACAAGTCAAGCAGATTTAGACACACCTCATATACTGATGTATGTCGATAAACTTGAAAGGGGTTTCAAGGCTTTAGATGCTAGACTTACAGAAGAGATAGCTTCTAGACAAGACGCAGAGAAAATGAATGTGCATGAATTAAAAAAATATATTGCTACAGCACATAGTTCTCTAAAAGAAAATACAAAAACTATAAACGAAGAGTTATATGTCAAATTGTATAAAGACCAGATGGCTCTTAGGGAAACCCTTATTAGTCAAATCAAAAGACAGAATGATTATTCAGAATCATTAGATAGAATCGAAAAGAAAATTGAACAAAAGCAAAAAATCACTTGCAAGTTCAAAGAGACTCCATCTATCGTAATAAAAGAAGAATCTTCAACAGGAAGAATTAGAAATGATGGATTAGACAAGACTAAGAAGGTAGCTAGTCCTACCCCTAGCATTGGACATCAAAACATGATGATCCAGAGAGTAAGAGACTCTTCCTCCAACATAAGAACATGGTGAAGAGAAAGAAACATTTCCCACCCATTACAATGGAAGGAATGGGGAGAAATGGATTGGAAGTACGCTGAAGAATCCATTAGTAATGGACAGCTTCCTCCAGTCAGATACATAGACTTGTTCCGAGAAGGAGCTATCCCTAAGACACCTAGCTACAACATGACATATTGTAGTAGGAATCATATCCTCGAAAAGAATTATACAGAAATTCAGATCTTCGAACCAAATTGGTTAAGATCTAGAGGAACAGATAGGAACTTTCAATTCCTAACCTTTGGACTCTTCCAAGCAAGAATCCAAGGACTGCATAGACCACAGAATGGAGTTAACATCCTTTGTTGCTTAGTAGACAAAAGATGGAAAGATTTTCAGAAGAGCCTAGTTGGAATAGCCCAATTGGAGATGTCAGATAATATAGGATACTTCAATGTCACTCCGGCATTTACAGTATCTATACCTACAGCTAAACACTTTAAGTTAATCTTATATGCCACAGGGTATGAAGATTACGTGTTACCAGATGCAAACATTAACATAGAATATCAAAGCTATGTTAAGTTTTCCCAAAAAGCATTCGAAGGAATGCAACCAGGTATTCCTCAAGGAAGAGTAAATGAACAAATCCTTGTTAGAACGAATACTTCAGACTTTAATAATACGTACAGTATTAGAAATACTGGACCTATGAAAGAACATGCTAAGACTCTCTGGCAGTTGCCAGAATTCCAAGAGACAAAGGCCGTACAGAATGAGCCTTTATATATTGCCCAAGATGATGTCACAGGCAATATTAATATACAGTTTGCTCCTCCTAAGTTCAAAGCAAAGAACATTAGAACTGAGGAATCAAGATTTAGAAACATGGGAGAGTCCACAATGGATGATCCTTCAGAAGGAGAATGTAGTACTGCTAGCACTACTAGAATATTACAGCATGCTCCAGACTATAGACCTAGAAATTCTATAGACAATCATGATATTTTGTATGAGAAGGCCAGAATCCAAAACTTTGGACATGACCTAACAGACCAAGAAAGAGACACATACAAAAAGAATCTTGATAGAAGCAAATCAACTAGATATAATATGATGATATCTAGTGAGGTTATAAAAGACTTAAGAAATTCTCAAGGACACGAAAGAACTCCTAAGAAAATTAAGACTTAAAGAGAAAGATGAAGAACAGCAAGTGTTTCCAGTTGCCACGGAAAATCCCAGGCGGAAACAATGCTAAAATAGGTGAAACCTCTAGAAGTAGGTTTAATCTTATTTGAGACTCCTGCTGCTATAAATATCCCTATTTATAGTGACAGTATTATTAAGACTAAACCAGACTATGTCAAAGGATTACCCACGACAGCCATAGACTTTCAAAGTACAAAAAATATGGCTTCAGTAGCCATCAATCCAGTAGGTATCTACCTAAATTTGGATAATGTACAAGATAGAAAGAATGCCTTAAAAGAATGGCAAGATCAGATGCACATGTGCTTTGCGTCTAACGAAAGTTGGGATGCAGAATCATGTAGACGTTATGCTGAACAATCCCTAAAAGGAATTGTAAAAAACTATTTAGATAGTTTAAGAACAGCAACAGACGAAGCTAGTATAGCTAAGCTAGCAAGATTTAATGAGACAAGAAATCAGAGAACTGTAAACGGTTATGTACAACTCTTTACAGCCGAATTCATTGGTGCAAGTCATCTTGCCCAAGAATCAGAAGTAGACGTGGCAAAAACTAAGTTATCATTACTTAGTATATGCAGCTTAGACAAAATCAACGAATATAGTAATAACTATGAAACGTTGTATTATCAGATAAAAGAGTTCACTACAACTCTTAAAGACGAGTACTTTAGAAAACTCCCAGCTATTGGACACCTTCTTATTAATGAATATAGAAAGTGGCCTGGAGTTAATAATACTAAAGAAGATACTCTTGGTGAAAGAATAAACTTTGCCAAAGACTACATTATCGCAAAGAGACGCGAGAAAGCACAAGACGCTTTGATTAAGGAGACATTTAAAAATATGCCTTCAATCAAAGATGAAAGAGACATAGCACCTATCCAATGGGGATGTGGAAGAAGTTCTTCCAAAGGCCATAAGAAGAAGCATTGGAAACAGACTTTCAAAGCTACGATTAATACAGACCCTAATAATAAAAAATATAAATTCAGAAAATCGACTAGCTTTAGAAATCCAAAGAAAAGAAAAAAATTATTTCCTAGAAGGAGATATTTCAAAAAGAATTCAGACTTCAGAAAGAAAGTGCCTAATTATAGAAAAGGCGAAGATAGAAAACCAACAACCAATAATTCAAAGAATGAATGTTGGGTGTGTGGTAAGACTGGACATTTTGCTAGAAGCTGTTCTCAAAGAGAGAATAAAGAGATAAAACCTAGTGTCAGACTAGTAGAAGTCATGCTTACCCAAGCTGACACACAAGACTTAGACCTCATCTATAATATCGAATTATCAGATTTCGAAATAGATGACAATGCCAGTGTATATAGTGCATATACAACTGAGTCAGATAGTGAACCTTCTTCCGAAGAAGAAGAAGAAGAAGAAGAATTTAAAGAATGTTTCGTCGTCACTACAATCGATGATAATGAAACGTTAGATGAAGCTATTTATCTAGACTATGAAGAAGCCATTTACTGCTGTAGTTTAACAGATGTATGGCGACCTTCCCAACCAGAAAGAATGGTTAGAATACCACAGTGCTATACGAATCCAAGCCATTGGTGTAAATTCGAAATGAAATGTAGCCCTGCAGACTTCACTTGTGATTATTGTTTTACAATGATATCACTTGAGTTATTCATGGTATGCATTATATGCAAACTTCATTACCATGAAGACTGTTGGAGACATGAATTTCGTACTATGTACGAAAATAAGTATGATCACATACTAGACTTAGACATAGACAAATACTATCAAGAAATTGATACAAATAGACTCAGAAAGATTAAGGAGGGAAAAAGAAAGGTGGACGAGAGTCCTTCACACCAGACTATCCCTGATATTCCAAATTCTCTAAAAGGAATTGAAATCAGAGAACAAAATAATCTGAAAGTTTCAACTAAAAAAAGTTTCATGAGCCTTATTGAAGTAAAGGTTCTTAACCCAGATTATCCCAGACTACTCTCTGCATTAATGGATACCGGTTGTACTGCCAGTATCTGTAAGGCAAATGCCTTTCCAGATGAGTATTATAGACCGAGCGAACAACTTATCTCCGGACGAGTTGCTAATGGTGATTACTTTGAATTACCATTACAGACCATACCTATTTATTTCCAAATAGGAGACAATGAATTTACCCATGAATTTTATGTCATGGATCCTCCTTGTAAATTCATAGGAAATCTTTTAATCGGAAATGATTTCCTTAGAAAGTATCAACCATTTTCTCAATATGATGATAAAATAAAATTATCTCATATCAGTGAATTTGATACTCAGACCTTGCTCATATCTAAGGATAGAGCATCAAACCTCATGCAAGTAAAACCTGCATGGAGACCCCTTCAGAGTTCTACAGCTAAGTGTGGTGAAATAGAGGAAATTACAGCCCCTCTTAAAAACAAATGCACTTGTCCAGACAAAAAATGTTATAAACAAATAACATTAATTCAACAAGAAATTGTTGATCAGACTAGACATCAGCTCTTGGCTATCCAAGAGATGAGAAAAAAAAAGAAAATAGACATCAGATCCTTAGACGTAGAAAAGGATAAGATAAAGGAATTAGCAATTCCTACCACTGGAGAAAATCCTATAGAAAAATGGGAAAAAGACAAAGCATATTGCCAAATCATACCCATAAACCCAGACGCCACCATAAATGGAGGCACCTATAAGAAAGGATATTCCCAGAGAGATAGAGAAGAATTCCAAACAGAGATAGATAGTCTACTCAAGGGTGGAATGATTCAAGAAAGCATTAGTCGACATAATAGCCTTGCCTTTTATGTTGAAAACGAATCAGAAAAGAAAAGAGGAAAAAGACGAATGGTATTAGACTATAGAGCTCTCAATAAAAATTTTGAGTTTGATTCATACAAAATACCAGATAAGAATAATCTTATTAGTCTTATCGAAAATAGAAAGATATTTAGCAAATTTGATTGTAAGTCAGATTTCTGGCAAATCAAAATGCACCCAGACTCCATACCGTGGACAGCTTTTAGCGTACCACAAGGAAAGTATGAGTGGCTAGTAATGCCATTTGGATACAAAAATGCCCCACAAGTCTTTCAGAGAAGAATAGACGGCATTTTCAGAAAGTATTCAGATTTTTGCCTAGTATATATTGATGATGTACTAGTTGCAAGTCATACAGAAGAAGACCATATAGAACATCTTAGAATAATAATAGCCGAATTCGATAATCACGGTATTATTATCTCTCATAAAAAGATGCTTCTATTTCAAGAAGAAATAGATTTCATAGGAGTCCATATTAGAAATGGAAAAATATCTCCTCTAGACCATATTACTAGAAAGATCTTAGACTTTCCAGATAGAATCATTGACAGAAAACAATTACAAAGCTTCCTTGGGTTGCTTAATTGTGCCACAGACTACCTTAGAGATTTAGCCGGAAAAAGGAGAAGCTTTACCGCTAAATTAAAAGGAACAGAAAAGACTAATCCATTTAATTGGACAAAAGACGACATGGATATAATGACTAAATTAAAAGAAGAAGTCAAAAATATCCCTGGATTAGAGATGCCCAATGCAGAGGACATCTTTATAGTAGAAACTGATGCTTCAGATAAGCAATGGGGTGCAATCTACTATGCTTTAGACTATCAGACAAAGAAAAAGAAATTGTGTAAATATAGCTCAGGGACATTTACTGATCCCGAAACAAGATACACAACCCACGAGAAAGAAGTTCTCGCTATAGTAAGAGCAATAGAAAAATATATGCTCTTTCTAAGACCAAAACACTTTACAGTGTATACAGACTCCAGCTATGCTGTCGGATTTAGAGATCTAAATCTTCAATAGATCTAAGACTAATAGACTAATTAGATGGCAACAATCCCTTAGTGATTATGATTTCAGTATAATTCATATAAAAGGGAAAAAGAATACAATTCCTGATATTATTTCAAGAGAATCTGTATTTGCCGAAAATCTAATAATTTGTTTTATGATATCTACAGACAAACAGATTAGACCAATGGAAGCAGGAGGAAGCTCCAGCAGAAAGACCAGATTCATAGACCAGGTAGAGGTCGCCAGATATCTACAAGGTGCATATGACCCTCAGACTCAGACTAGTGAGAGGAGCAAGCCAAAGATGCCTAGACCCATCCTCGAAACTCTAGATGAAATTCTCATTCCCCCAGGAAGAAGGAGTGAAGAAATCTGTAGACAAAACAAGATAATCGGAGGAATGTTCTTCCCCGAGTACAGACCAGACCAGAGGTTTCCAGATTTAGTCAAATTCAGGAGAGAATTTACTAAAGAAACTCTCACCCTAATAGACGCTCTATGGTGGAATCATTCCAACAACCTCAAAATAGAGTTTAGAAAGAATTTGGTTGCTACAGCCAGATTCATGAGGATGCAATGGATAGCCATCTCCCAGATAAATCCAGCTCCTCCCAGGAACTTGATAGAAGCTCCTAGACCCCAGGAAATGACCTATGCTAGAGCCACAGGTCAAATAGCACCACCAAAGGAGAACAAGATAAAAGATCTTGTTTATGAGAAAAAGAGGTTCTTCATCAATCTTCTTACCCCGTTAAGAAAGGAACGAGCGGTAGAAAATAATGAAACGATGGACCTAGACGCATTGAACTTAGACATTGCTGAAACCTTAAAAGAAATCGGCAATTATCTCTTCAACAGAACGATTCCAGGGCATGCATCGTTTATGAAGGGGTACTGTGAAGATATACCTCAAATAAATATTTGGGGAAAAACAGACATTCCTGTAGAACTCTTGGCTAGCCAAGGACTCATAGGTCAGATTTTCATACAGGAAACCACAGACGCAGACTGTTTTGGCGAAAAGATAGCCAATTACGTTGAGACGGTCAAAGAATACCTTCCCCTTTATTTAAGAAGCTATTCTATTGGTCTAGAAGCAGGATTCAACCATGAAATTGGAGGATTCCAGCTAGTCCGGTTCTCAGAAGAACCATGCTCAGACGTAGAAGGACTCTGTTCAGCAGAACTCGAGCCCATTGAAGGAAAACAAAATCCTTCAGCATTAAAAGTCAACAGATCTTTGGGTATCCTAAAGATTATGGATGAACTTTTAAGTGAAGAAAAATGGTACACGGTGTGCCAAGAAGAAGACTTGATCATCCAAGCGCAAGAAACCTTCGGAGGACGGATGACCAGAGGACAGACCAAAGGCACAGAGGTGATAATACCTACCACCACCTCTAACATTGCCAACATAGAAGAATACTGGAGCACCATTAGAGGCTCCATCCAGACCTACCAACTAGACGTTGCTAACAGAATTCCTAGCCCAACTGATTACATCAAGGTAACAGCTGACGGCTAACAACAGTAAGAAGACGGTAGCAACAGAAGCTTATGCAGAAACGTAAGCAATGACGTTTTTTTACAGACCAGACGAATCTTATATTATTGTATAAATTTGTTTTGTAATGTAAAGATGCTTTATTTTCTTCAATTTGTAAAAGTTGATTGCAGTACAGAACCTGCACTTGTCGATGGGGCCACAGAAGCAGTACCCGAGGTGTATTATTGTTTGCAATCAATTATGTTTGTATAATTATATGTAAAGCATTAGCTGTCTAGAGGTGTCGGCAAGCTCCCTTCACTCACTATTCGCCTTGTGCGTCTAAAGCTGTGGGGCCTGTCTCTTTATTCGTTTTCTTTTTGCTTTTAGCAGCCGGTAACCGGTTTGTAAGTTTGTATCCTCCCTATATAAGGAGAAGGAGTTTTCATTTGTAAGTACGAGTTTTTCCATTCTCAGCTTAGAGTGTTTAATTCTAGAGAGCATGAGTGAGTAAAGCTTCCTTTAGTTAGCAAAAGGAAAGCAAGTAGTTTGTAATAATAATTTTACTTGAATAAAATTATGTTTCTCCTTCAGTACAACTTCCATTGATCTCCGAGTTCTGTTGTATTTTTCCAAAAGCTAGACTTATCTCTTGGCGGGTTTAGAAAACCTTCTCTCTAATTCATACAAGACTGGTGAGTGGCCGGTTTTGGGTTGTTGCTGGCAGGTGCCGTAGCCGTGAAGCCGTGAGCAAGGGTGCGTTAGGCGATAAAGGCGTAGGCAGGAAACGAACGACCGATCCTTCAAAGGTGGATGAATAGCGAGAATAAACGCAGAAGCGATAGAACAGACTTTAGACGGAAAAAGAAGGCAAGAAAAGCGATCGGAAGCAAGGTGGACCAAACATCTTATTCAGGTATATTATTGTTTAAATTATTTGTGAGTACTTATTGCTAGCTAAATATTTAAGACATAGAAAATCAGCACATAATTAATTTATGAGCAATATAGACAGAGATTACGAAAATTTCGTAAATCAGACAGATATTAGAAGTACCCAGCCTATATTAAGGTGGGGTCTAATTAATCCAGAAGACCAAAGACTAGTGCGTAAAGCACACTTCAGATCCGGAGGAACTTTTCCTTATATACACCACGTTTGCAAGTGGGTGTCTAGAGAAATAAGGAAACTCCCAGACTTAGAAAACGCTACAGATAATTATATCCAAGCGTTAGTACAAGATATAGACGAAGAGGAAGTAAATAATCCTCGAAGAGACCTTCCTCAAGGAAGAGACAACGCTCAAGTAGACGTTTGTGGAGGTATCCACGATCTTAGACGAGTACTGCAAGAAACTTTAGAAAAATTAAAATTTGTGCAAAGAAGGAGACTTGCAGAGACTGCAGAATTCCTACGTGAAAACGGAGGAATAAGGCGTTTTAGATTTATAGAGACAGCCAGTACGTATAATCTACGTGCTTATAGACAGTTATTATCCAATTACGGAGACGCAGAATTAGACTCGTATATAGAAAACAATATCTTAACCCCCATAAGAGATATTGTATACGATATTAATTGGAATATTCCAAATTATAGGCTAGAAGCCTTAGACTTAATAGACTTCCCGTGGAGACCACTGACAGCCTCACAGCTTCATCAGTGTCCATACGGGTTGAGTTGGAGTGAAATTCTTAGACCTCCTACTCCACCAAGATCTCCAAGTGAACCAGATAGTGATTCACCATCAGAAGACCCGTCCGATAATTTTTATACAGACAAAAATTCACCCGGTTTAGACGAAACAGACTGGTGGTCGGACTAGATTCCTTATTTTAAAACAATAAGGTTAGAACAGATTAATCTAAGATAGTTCAGGGTAAGAACTTGTAATTACAAGTGGTCCCCTCATATAAGACAAGTGGTCCAACAAGTGGTCCACGTGGTCCCAAGTCAAAACTATCCTATTTGACTAAATAAGATTAAAACAACCCTATTTACCAAATTAAGTTCAAAAAGAAACCTATTCATACAAAAAACTCCACTTCTTCCATCATGGTACAGCATTTGAGGGAGTTTGAAGTCAACAAATTTGAAACTCATATTGACATCATTATCTTTAATTATGATTGTCCTTCTCCACCTAATAATACTACGGGCGGGCAGCTCTTTTTTCAAAACCATTTCTTCACTCTAAAAATTAAAACCCAACCAAAAGAAACCTCCTCTGTTCTTTGAGATATATTTTCTACACGAATAATGCCCCAGATTTCTGCTCAAATCATCATATCCCAAATCAATAAATTTTCATGGCAGTGAGATACGCCCAGTGAACAAATCGGAAGATCTTTTCTTATTGGTCACTGCACCACTGAAACAATCATATTCTCGAGCACTTTTTTTTTCTTTTTTTCTAATTGGTAGGGGCATTAATGACGGACTCAGACTCAAACTAATCGTACGCTTCAAAATCATAACCGCCCGCCCTTTTTTTTCCATCCCATTTTTGGGATTTAAAATTGCTCTGGGAAAAATTTGGGTTATTTTTTTATCAACAGAAAGCATAAGACCGATAACGAGTTTGTTGAGTTTTAGAAAAACATAAAAAATTCTCGAGTACTCTTCACGAGATAGACCCGGGCGGCATCTTTCAATTTTTAGTAAATTGTACACGTCGCTCTATAAAGTCAGAGAGAGAGAGAGAGATAAAAAAGAAAAAGAAAAAAAGGAAGAGTTCTTTACAGTGAGATAGAGAAAAAGCAAAAATTTGACAGAAAGAGCTAAGAAAGTTAGTGCATCTTGTAGACTTTGTGGGTTTCTCATTGGATGAAATATTATAAGTAGATTAATTTAATAGAGTGCTTGTTTTGAATTTTTTTACAAAGTAGGTCCAGGTAATTTGGGTCTGCTTCTTTATATATTTGCTATTATTGCGACCTTTTCAATGATTCTCCTTTGTTCGATTATGTCTGTAATTTTCTCTTTCGTTTGAACTTTGAGGCAAGAGAAGTAGATATGACTTAGCTGTGAGTGATTATTACCATCTTTTCTTCAATGCCTCATATTTTATTAATCGCAAATGCCATTCCAATTTGATTACTATTTTTAACACTGTTTCATTCTGATACATTTTTTTGTCTCGTATTGCATTTTGTCACGAGGGTTTGTCAGGAAATTCTTTTCCTTGGTGAAAAGAGAAGAAAAAATAAAAAACCCAACTCTTTTCTCCGTATTACTTTAAGGTTTTGATTTGCTTTTTCCCTTCACCGCCTGTACTGTTCATATCACTTCCTCTCTGTTAACATGTAAAGATTCCGAGTGTCCTTTACGGTGTGTCTTCGTCGAATAACACTTGGCTTTTTTGTTTTCAACATTTGTAAGTCTTTTTACCCTGTTTCTTGCTTTGTTTAAAACAGGACACATTTTGTTTCTCTCTCTAGATTTTCACTCCAAGTTTAGAGAGAGAGAGAGAAAGAAAGATGAGAAAAGCTACCAGGTGGTTGAGGGGATTGTTGGGTATGAAGAAAGGCAAGGAAAATGTGGACAATTCGGATTCTGGTGACTGGAAAGAGAAGAAAAGGTGGAGTTTTCCCAAGTCTGGTCATACTCCGGCGAATATTCCGGCCAAAGATTCTGCTTGGATGATATCTTATTCTGAAACAGAGAAGGAGCAGAACAAGCACGCAATTGCGGTTGCTGCAGCCACTGCTGCGGCGGCGGATGCGGCGGTGGCTGCGGCTCAGGCGGCGGTGGCTGTGGTGAGGCTTACTAGCCATGGCAGAGGAACTCTGTTTAAAGGTGGAAGGGAAAGGTGGGCTGCCCTCAAGATTCAGACCATTTTCAGGGGCTATTTGGTAAGCGGGTTTTTTTTTTTCAATTAAATTAAATGATCTCGAAGTACAATTTGTTCTTTATAAGGTTTCTTTTTCGAAGTCAGAATAGTAGATGTACTGTGTACTCTGTATTACCATTTTGTGCTGATTTTTCTTTACCTTTGCTTTGTGGTGTAGTTGTTGCTTTCTATTCAAGCATTCTAAAATGTAGCCAAGTACTAACATCTTAGGCACATGTTACTCTAAAACTTGAACCGAGCAACTCTTAGATGAGTATTAGCTCTTTTAGAGCACACATTAACCAAATGATCCGTCACATTGTACTTTTTGATTCTTCTAATTCCTATTCCTATATGTATAAAAGAAAAAAATAATTAATTGTTACATGTTCTTATTGTGGCCAATGATAATGTCTTCTTTTCGCCCTTTACTTGCTCGCATCTTCAATTTCATGTTTTAAAATTTGAAAATTTGAAAGTTTGTAATTTGAATTTGGTTATGGGTAGCTTTCACAATCATGATTTTTTTTTTCCCACTTTGTGCTTGTGAATTGATATTTGTTGTGGTCCTCATTCCGTTGATGTTGCTTTATGGTAATTTGGGTAATGTATGTCCCAGTTTTTGGAAGTGGTGCATCAATTTTTTAAATTAAATCCATTTTTTTTTTGATTTTGTACTTTCCTCCATATTTGGGTGGTCAGTCAAGAAAGGCACTTAGAGCACTAAAAGGGCTGGTAAAGTTACAAGCACTTGTTAGAGGCTACCTTGTTCGAAAACAAGCCAATGCAACTCTTCACAGTATGCAAGCTCTCATAAGAGCACAAGCCTGTGTTCGATCTCAAAGAGCTAGACGTTCTTTCAACAAAGACCATCAAATTCCACCACAAATCCGACATGGAAGGTCTATGGTAAATATTCCCATCACTAACTCGATCCTATATATATATTGGAACTGGCCTCTAGACTCGCAAGTCTAACTAATTGCTAAAACATATATGCTTGAACTTACTTCAGAATTCGCAAGTGACTGATTCCTAGAGAGACCATATATATATATATATGTGTGTGTGTGTATTGGAACTTGGAAGTGGCTTCAAAACTCTCAGGTCTAACTAATTTCTAGGCCATAAATAATATTGGAATTGGCTTCAAAACTCTCAAGTCTAACTAATTCCTAGGCCATATATATTGGGATTGGCTTCAGAACTCGCAAGTCTGACTAATTCTTTGACCCAGTCTTGGTCACATGAATCTATAACATTATTTGTTTTCAAATTGTTTTTTCAGGAAAGATTTGATGAGAGGAGAATTGAGTACCAATGCAAAAGGCTATCGGGTTCTTACAATGCCATAATTCACCCATTTGATGGTAGTCCAAAAATAGTTGAAATTGACACATACAAGCCAAGAACAAGAACCCGAAGAACCAACACGTGCCTATCAGATTCTGGTGAGGACCTGCTTTGCCTCTCTTCGCCACTTCCATGTCCGGTCCCTAATTGCCGTCACCTTCAAGAATCTGAATGGTTTTTTGGGGACGAGTATAAGTTCTACACTGCTCAAAGCACTCCCCGGTTCGCCAATTCTGGTCAGCCATGTGCTCCTACTCCGGCCAAAAGTGTTTGTCGGGACAGCTTTTTCAGGCCACACTCCAATCATCCTAGTTATATGGCCAATACACAATCCTTTAGTGCGAAATTGAGGTCACATAGCGCCCCGAAACAGAGACCGGAGACAGGGCCAAAGAAGAGGCTTTCGTTGAACGAATTAATGTCGGCAAGGAACAGCTTAAGTGGTGTTAGAATGCAGAGGTCATGTTCTCAAGTTCGAGAAGATTTGGAGATATGAGGTGTTTGTGAAATTGCTCAAAATAAGAATTCACTTTCGTGGTTATGCTTTTTACTTAATTGTTTAGCGTTGACAAGTTATAGGGAAGAACCGAAAGTGCTGTTATGTAAATTGGTCTTACAGGTTTGATTAAATCAAATATAGCTGCTTTTGCTGATTCGAGAAAGATGGCGGTTTTTTAAAGCATTGCTCAAATATGAGATTGGTGAAAAACAACATTTTCTTGTCATTTTTTATATTTCCTATTGTCTCAATCAATTTTAGCACACTTTTATTAATTTTTGCTTGTATGAAAGTACAAAAGCTAGCGGCCAAAGATTTTGCAATTGTCATGACCCAAGTTAGAAAACTTTCGGTGATTTTAGTATTGCCATCCGCTAAGTCATTCTATATAATTATCGTGTGTTGGATTAGAGAGTTAGATATAATTACTTAATTTTATCCGGACAGATTAAAACAATTATTCATTAATTCCTCTCCCTAATGTGATAAAAAATTTTAATACAATAAATAATCTGACAGAATATTCATTTCTAACAAATGACAAGATATATAATAGAATTATTCGATTCTATCATCTTATCATGCGTCTTTATATTATCATCTCACTCCAGCTAAATGGGCTTGCTGGTCATTCACGGCAACGGTGCAACCAAATATTCGAGCCTCAAATTGGAAAATTGTATTGAGGGTCATTAATCATCACTGCGTAGAGTTTTGAAGTGTTACGGGTGCTGAATTGCAACTACCATTCTCAAAATAATAATGTAAAAAACTGACAATTTAAGACTTCAAAAAAAATAAATTAATTAATAAGTAGAGGTGAAATTTTACATATTCCGTTGGAAGGGCAAGCTCCGCATGACTTGATGGATAGGGAATTAGTGGGTAAGGCTAAAAGGTATTATTATTATTGATGGATTATAGTCTAATTATTACTATTGATTTGATTGTGGATATCATATTAAACTCTACATTCTTCACACAAGGCCCCACCTTGGTAAAAGACACAATAATGCGGGCAGTTTTGGTAATTGTGCCATCTTTGACTCATCATTATCTCCCTCAGCCTTCGCAGCATCATTGCAATCATAGATGTACATTTCGTGTAATGTGCATGCAGATGAGGCCATACCCATATTCCTGTCTTTGGACAAATTTTTGAATCCAAACAGTTGCCCTCGCTTTCCAATATAATTCCATTCTAGTCCCTATTTCCAACATATATAAATGTTTTTAGGCACTATTTGTCTTCAACAACGCAATTATGAAGCTTGCTATGCTAGTACCCTGGTGACCAAGCAAAATGACCAATATATTTATGTAAAAAAAATTAATTTGACAATTGTTTACATGGATCATTTTGATTACAATAAATTGTTGTTATATAAATTTGGAATAGATGATTATTAGATGAACCTTCTCGTTATATCAAGAGGACCTACTAAACATTTGAAAAAGGTTTGCAGGTCGATTTATTAGACATAGTCAAAACTTTTTACCATGTCATAATACACGTTTATGTGACAGTCAATGTATTTTTTTTGTTTATCCAAATGAATTGATATTTACCCTATCAATAATAAATGACAATGATATTAGCCATCTACAAAATTATTATAATACTCCAAATAATCTTTAATGATACTTTACAATATAAATCATTTG
Organism: Lonicera japonica; assembly: GCA_021464415.1. Taxonomy (NCBI): domain Eukaryota; kingdom Viridiplantae; phylum Streptophyta; class Magnoliopsida; order Dipsacales; family Caprifoliaceae; genus Lonicera; species Lonicera japonica. The sequence continues at coordinate 3,641,773 of CM038467.1, read as the reverse complement.
ACACACTTTTTTGTCGCTAAAAATAATTTTAAAGTATTAAAATACTTTTTTGTGTAATACTAATATCATTATCTATAATAAATTTTTATCAAGATAATTTTTATATGTATTCTAAACGTTTAATTAAGGCATGACTATTAGCATTCTACATAAATAATATTGTAACACTTCAAAAAAATATTTCTAATGCTTAAAAAAATCTCAAAAAATACCTATAAAATATTGCTAAATAATATTAAAAGTGTTAAAATACTCATGTGAACCGTTAATAAGATGTTATTTAACTAATACGTTGAAAGATAGATTGATTTATTTAATTAAATAACTACTTACGAATACGAGTGAAGAGGGGAAAATCATCGACGTCGCATCATATCTTGAATTAATTTTTCGCTACTACGATTTTTCTGCTGTATTTAATCAAACGTCATTAAAATTCATGGATCAAAGGAGGCTGATTAGTTTTGTAAAACCATAATTAGCGGAATTGGATGACAATAATAAAATTAAATTAATGGCAACCGAGGACTAATGTTTTAGTAAAGCAGTTTCAAATGTTGAGATTGGTGGGTGTTGATCAAACGAGAATTGGAAAGTGACGGCAGCAGCTTATTAGATATAAATAAATGGTCAAAGACTTCATTCAATTCATTAGTCACACCGTCCAATTTTCCTTTTTCCATTTCAACATTTATTTATTTATTTACGCGAGAGACCGAATATGTCCCACTTTGACCATCTTCCCTTCTTGAAATGAAGGATGTTTTGGTTTGGGAGCGAGCTATTGAGAGGATTAAGTCAGTCACCCACCCCCACTAAAAGAAGCTTCTTGGACCTATGCAATGTGGAAATTTTTATCGCGAGGGTGTTTATTTTATTATAAATTTTAAACTCCATTCCATAACATTATAAAAAAAATATCTAATTTATGTTAAAAGTTAGAAAATAAATTTAAGCACGTAATGAGATACTATCTATCTCACAATTATTTTTATAAGTACGGATCTTTCATCATTCGTTATCTTTTATAAAAAAAAATTTCTTTCTCAATTTTCAAAGAAATTTTTTCTATGAAAAAAGTCAAAAATTAAGAGAAACATCTCACCACAAACTACAACATCTCACAAATATCAAATGTTTTTGTTATTATTTTTTTATATTATTATTAAACTTACCCTTAATATAAACTTCTTTTAATATTAAGAATTATTTATACAAACAAAAATGTTATATGTCTATTTGGTTGATATTACAAGTGATGCAAAAAAAAAAAAAAAACAAATAAATAAATAAAAAAAAAATTAAACAATTTTATGACAGACCCAAAAGTTTGGTCGAGTGGCAAAGAACCTATCATTGTATGCAGTTCACAGACTTCGTCTATTCAAACCACAAACCTATTCAATTATCTCTCACTTGCGTCTAAAAAAGTAATATTAGGATGTAAGGAGTGTTATAAACTCAGTACCAATCTTTTAAAGTGGTATATTACAAGGAAGGATTACGTTTACCAAAAAAAACAAACAAACTAAAAATAAGGTAAAAGAACTTGCATGATAATATTTTTTACAAAAAAATCAACGTATAATAATTTTTAAAAATAAGGGTTTGCTTATCAATTGTGTTTTAAAATAAGGGCTTGACCGAGTGCAAACTTTATTTTGCACTAAATTGTGTTGAGTACAAACTTAACTTTACAATAAAAAAAAATTAGTGCAAATTTGTTTGCATGATATGTTTATATTTTTTAACAAGTATATTCTTATATTTCATTTATAAAACTTTAAAATAACGTCAAATAAACACAAATACATAACAATATTTTAGAAAATAAAGAGTACAAACTTAACTTTGGCATAACTCCGAAAAAATTATTATATGCATTTTATTAATAAATAGGTTTTGAATATATAATTTGTTAAAATTATTCTAAAGCATTGTTAATTAAATATTTATTTATAATAATATACTCAAAAACATGTAATACAAACTTTATTTTGCATGATTCCATTAAAAAATACAATCTAAAAATTTATTACAAAGTTAACTTTGCAATCCTTTTGGAATTTGGTCAAATATAGCCCGTAATTTTTTTTAAAAAAATTATTTCTTAAATCTTTTGCAGAAAACTTTTTCATGCAACCACTATTTTTCAATATTTTTTTTAAAAAAAACGTATTTATAACATATTAGTAACTTCAAAGTATTTTCTAGCGTAGGTAAAAAAGCAAAAAGAAAGAAGTATTTCCCACAACTCTAATATGATATTTGTTATATTTTGTACAAAATTTAGTTAAAATAGCATGGTCCAGACCAATTTTCATATGAAGGAGCAAAAAAATAAATAAATAAGAAGGCCTTGTGGCCCAAGCCCATAAATTGTAAGCCACTTTCCTCATATGGCCGATAAGTAGGGCAACCAAAATTCAAATTGCATTCAAGTCAATTCAATCCAATCGTTTATATATATGGAGTATTAACGGTGAGAAAAAATGAAGTGAGATTTAAATTAGGAACAGTAGTAGACATATATATATATATATATATAACCCAAATTCCCAACGGTCATCTCCCTTAATTTTCATCAGCAAAAAACTTAATTCCCTCAACAACGTTACACTCTCATCGAAGAAAGCTCAAACGAAAATGAAAATGGAGGGTTCATTCAAGGGTTTCACTTCGTCAATACCTTCTGCAATTCGACAATCTCCACCACATGGTAAACCCTCCTTACTAATCTCTCTCGTTGTCTTATTTAGTTTTAATTTATATCATCAAGCTGCATTTGTTCCGGAGAAATTAAACACGGTGGAAAATTTTGTAATCTTTATTTTAATTTATTTTTTATTTTTTTCTCGAATAGATGGAGGAGGAAGCAGTGATGAATTGGATTCCAAGTCAATGATCCCAAAGACACCATCAAAGAATCACTTCATGTCACCAACTATATCTGCAGCTACCAAGGCTTCTTTTCCAAGAAAGAAAATCTTGACAGAATGTTCTAATTTTAGTGATACCCATCTTCAAAGAAACCCAAATCTCGATTCAAAACCTTCGTCAAAGAAATCCCCATCCGATCCTGATTATGAAGATCAAAATTCTTCTGATTCATCTCTAAAGCCTTACGACCCTTTGACAAATTACCTTTCCCCTAGGCCTAAATTCTTGCGATACAATCCAAATAGGAGGCGTGAGATTTTTCTTTACCCAAAAAATCAGATTAGAGAGTTGAAACATGGAGATGAAGGCAAAAGAAATCTCTCTTTTGATTCCCAGAAATCCCTTGTTGAAGATGAATCATCTATTTCTTCTTCTCAACAGAGTGTTGTACAAGTAGTGAATGATAATATTGAGCAAAGCGAAGGTGATCATTGTAATGATGGTGATGATTACGAGGAGGAGGAAATCATCGAACAATTTGAAGAAGAAAGGGTTTGGAGTTTGAAAGGGGTATTCAAATTTCTGCTTGTAATGGCTGCTCTAGTTTTATCTACTCTATACATATCTTCTGTGAAATCTCCAACACCAACTTCCAGTGTAGAAGTTATTTGGGGTTTTAGAGATGGGCATCACGAAATTCAGAACAATTTATTTGGGATATTCAGTACAAAGATTCTTGAAGGTGTACAAGATCAAAGAAAAGCGAATCAAACAGGTTCGGTGGACGTGAAGATGGTTGTTGAAGATGATATGGGATTGCTAGATAATAATGATGAATTGGAAACCATATGGGAGGTTTATGATCAACTGCAAGTACCAGGAATTGGACAAAATGCTGATGTACGTGATGATGATGAATTTGAGGCGAGTGAAGGAGTCGAAGGTTGTGCTGCTCAGTCACAGGGAAGAGAAGAGGCTGAAAAGTCTGATTCTTTTGCAGATCACCAGATGGCAATTTATAGTCCTACAGTTTTAGAAGATGAGAAGTGTATTGATCTAAATATTGAAGGCGAGAGAGTGGAAATTAAGGATGAAACCAGTTCAGTGGAAGGAATCACCAAAGAGGGAACTAGGGAAAGAGATGAAGATAATATTAGTCGCAATGAAGTTGATGAAATTGTCACTGTGGGAAGCATTTACAATGAAGATGAAGAGCCTGATACTACTAGTCCCAAAGCAAATTCAACTGGGGTCATCACCATAGAAGAGGTCAAAATTGAATCAATCCCTATACCAGTCATTGGGGTTTCTTTATTTTTGGCATTTGTGGCATCTTTGGGCTTTGGTTATCGATCAAGGAAAGTGAGAAATTCAGTGTTAGGAGAGAAAGTTAGCCCAGGACAGTATGTGGAAAGAGAGAAGATAGACAAAGATAAGCCTTTTACGAGTCCACCTTCTTTGGCTCATTCATCGGTTGGTGCCCGAAGAGAGTTGAGCTACAGCCATGTCCCAGTGGTCGAGTTAATTGGAGAAAACAGCAGTAATTGCTCTTCTTTTAGTAGAAGTGGGAAGAAAAGCAAGATGGTTGAAACTGAAGAAAGCAATAGTTGTTCTGTTTCATTTGAGAAAGGGTCTCTTTCTTATGGAAGCTTCACTGCTGAAGAGAAGATCGTAAAGAAAGAGGTAAACACATTTGATTTCAGTTGGTTCTAATCATTTGACAATTTAAGTGCTAAGCATGTGTAAATAATAATAATTTTGAGATGTTAAAATGTTGTTTTTTCCTTTGTTTGGTGTACAGAAAAAGGAAGGAAAAGATGGAGAAGAGAAAATGGTAATAACAAACCCAGTGAGGAGATCAAGCAGATTACATAGCCGCGCAGTAATGTCTCCATGAAGCTTTGTTGTTTCGTTCTTTTGTTTGCTCCTAAAGAAACAGCTTCCTGTTGTTTCATAATCAGCCATTTTGTGTCGCCTAGAAATAGGTGAAGAGGCTGTATAACATTGACTGTAGTAGTATTAGCTATCTTCTTTGTAGGAAAACTAGTTCTTTATTTCATAAATTTACTGATATGACATGTTCTTTTGATTTGCCTCTAAAACCTGCCAACTTTTATTATTGGTTTTCTTCTTCTATTCTAGTTGATCCCTAATATTAGTACAATGTCAATGAATCGGTTATCATGTGTCGATATGATGTAAAAAACTACAAGTCCTTAACTTGTACTAAATTTGCTAAAACCAAAGATTGACTTGTTCAAATTAAACTAAAAATTGGACTGATCTCAATATTCAACCCACAAGAATATGACTTGTTGGAATAAGAATTCCTGTGTGTACGTACACTTTTGCATAGTTGTGCAAATTTTGGCTAGGTCTTTTATTTCTACGTTGAGCCTAATATTTTGTGTGTTGGATAGCATGAATTAACTTATAAGATTCATCAAAAAGAAAAATTATACTAATAGCTTAAAGAGGACCTCTCATTAGTAGTTGGCCGGATTGATGAGAAATTAAAAGAGATTGGAGATTCCTAATTACGAGCACTTTCACTTTTCATGCAATCAAAAAGCAAATAACTTTAAGACAAACAACTTTGAGGCGCCTTCCTACAAACAGGGAAGATGTAATTGAATGAACACAAAATCTATGCCTCTCTCTCTCTCTCTGTATATATATATATGCATACAAGATTCTATATTCTTGATTTGTTATGCAGTACACTTTCACTTAAACATGGCCAAGTTCTTTTGAGATGGAACTAGAGGTGGCCTCAAACTACTTGAAAAACTCCCATTTCTACTGGGAAAAGATGAAGAAGAAAAAGAACCACCCTTAAAAGATTTCTTACAAATAATTGGTTTAGGCATAGTATATGATTTATAAGTGTCTAATCCACCTCCATAGCTTTTGCATCCCTTCATTTTCCTTCTTCTGTATGGACTTTCTTTTTTTACAAGATCTTCTACACTTGTCACCCTCGAGAGACACGTAAATGACTCCGATTTCCCTTGATAATACTTTGATAGCCCTCTCCTGCACAACACACACACATATATATATATATCAATTCCAAATATCTTGATTAGTTCAAAAATCATCATTTCACAAAACCATAAACTTTCAAAAGATCAATTCGTTTCTTTTAATACTATTTGTATGCGTCTGTGCTGAATTCCAAATGCTTAATGTTGTTCTTTTTGTTTTTCTTTATCTGAATATGTTGAAAATTCTGTATTAAGAGGTAAAAAGAAACACGTAAGCTAGAATTAAGACAACTTACTTGATGGGTAATTGGGTCATGAGATCTGATAAGTCATACAAAGAAGATCCATTAATTGAATCTTGAGCAGAAGATGAATATGAAGAAGAGGAAGAAGATGCATCATCTGTTATCTCTAATGAAGAGCAAGAAGCTGATGACACATCTGAATCTTCCATCGAGGATGATGAGGAGGAGGGATTATTGACAGCCCATTGTTCTTTTTTCTTTAAATTGCTATATGGACCTTCAAAGCTTTCCTTTTTGCCTTCACCCATTGATAGTAGCGTCAAATTAACCAGTAAGAAGAACAATATGATGATGATGATGATGAAGAACAGGAAGATTAAAGAAATACCAAGAACCAGATAATACTCAAAAGACAAGAATAATTTCCCTAAATGATATACACACATGAATTTGGGACCTCCATGGGGGAACATATATATACGGGCATGCATGCATAAGAAGAAGAAGAAGATAATGTGTGGATTAGGTCGGTTTGCTTTTTGAGCAATGAGGTCCTTATTACAGGTGGGTACATGAAATATCCATTATTCTCAAGCCAATTAGTTTTGTTAAGTGTACACGTGCCGGCTATTGAGAATGGTTGTATGTAAATCAAAGTCCCCCTTTCTTGTAACTCTAGAAAGACCCGCCTTTTATTTTCCTTAAATTAGTTACTATAATGTTTTGCTTTTTCTTGATAGCCTTATCTTTAGATTCGACATTATCTTGACTTTTAGAGTCGAATTGTTTGAAGAAGAGGAAGAGGATAAGATCTATATGCCTTTGAAGCCATCCACCCATATCCATGTCACCATCTCATCCCACAACACCACGTTTTCTATTTCTAATTAACTGGTGACAAATTTCAGACATATATTTTAAGGGACAGAGTCATATATTGTTTATATAGTAATTAATGGCTTAGTGTCTAGTAATACAATAATTTATTCTGAATTTGATCAGAAATTCTCAACTCGAGTTTAATAACTAGAAAATTTTTTGATGACAAATGTTTATGCCACTCGTGAAAGTTAGTCAAATTATACAAAAGCTATGCTAAACGCTTTGAAGGAAATCAAAATATATATATATACACGTGTGTATATATATTACTTAGCCGTAAATATTATGTAGAATTTACTAGAAACAAATCGGGGTATATTATATGTACCAAAAATGAGTTTTAATAAAATATTACTTTTAGTTTCTGTTGTCATGATATTCTCCTGTCAAGTAAGTGTTTAAATAATAGTAAAAATATAATATGAGTTTTTTTTTGATAGGAGGTCTTTTTTTCTTGGATTGGGTCTTTACAATATAGGACTCTCCGTTTGTACTTTCTAGATGTAAATCTTTGGATGAAATAAGTTGCATTTATGCAGACAACAGGGTATTCCAACATTGCTCCCACCAACCTGGACAATCCATTTTCTAACATTTATTGTTTCGTTGAATAATTCTTTAACTTGGGTGCACGGTAAAAGTTCATAAATTTGGGCCCCTATTTTGTAGACCAGCATTCATCAAGCAACACATGGATGATAGAGTTACCACTCGTGATATATATATATATATATATATATATATATATATAATTTAGTATGTAAATATTACTTGATGAAACAAATTCCATTTACCCTTTATATTTATTTAATTATTTTTACACTAAACACATCTGAATTAGTTTTTACGCATCTCGATTAATTCTCTTTTTCTATATATTTTAATTTAGTATGTAAATATTACTTGAAGAAACAAATTACACTTACCCTTTATATTTATTTAATTATTTTTACACTAAGCATATCTGAATTAATTTTTATGCATCTGGATTAATTCTCTTTTTCTATTTACCTTATATATATATATATTACACTAAGCAATATTCATGTCAACTTTCGTGCATCTTGACGAATTTTCTTTCGCAGTTTAGACTACATTTGCTATTGGCCACATAGTTTTTTGCGGCCGTTGAGATTCGACTTGAAGAGCACTCAGTTGACCCTAGAACTGAACCCAAAGCAATAATCGCTAGAGCAAGTTTGATGGTTTATTTACCCTTTATATACATAACATTTCACTTAAATCAGCTTGAACATTTTTCTGCATTAAGGAGGCCGAGTGACACACATAGCACATTGTTAATAGAATAATTCATTCACTTCTCTTTCAATTAAAAGTTCTTTTTTTTTTAAATATTGTTCAGAGGAGTTCAATTTTTATTTTTTAATCAAATTAGAGTTTTTAATAATAAAAAAATTAATGAAATTAGAGTTTTATTTCTTTTGTGGGACATAATAAAAGTGCCTTCACCAAACCACTAACAGATAGTTGACGGTAGTGATCTCTTTGGGCGGCTGTATTGAAAATAAAATATTTGGCAGGAGTAAAATTAAGCTATTTTAAAAGAGAAAGTTTCCTTTTAAATTTATAAATATTATAAAAGGTCGATTATTAGGGTTGTCCAAATAATACTTGTAGAGGCAGCCACAAACTGCAGATCAAAATTTATCGTGGCATGTGAAAGCAAACCAGGATAGTACATGGATAAGGCCATCTCTAATGGTATTTTCTAAAAATTCATTTATATCCTATGTATTATGGCGCTTTTAATACATTTTTATATCTATTTGGCAATATAATTGTGTGGATAAAAAAGTCTCGAATAAAGTTTCTGTAATGGTGCCATTTCTATCTTATTGTTCTATCTTACTTGGTATTTATTTAAGAATGAGAGATAATTAGTGGGATTCTTATATCGAATGAGGATGTGACATGTCACATTAAAAGTTTCTATCACCATTTACATATGTAAAAATTGTGATAGAAATTTCTCATGTGACTCAACTTCCATATCACACGGAAATGGTTATAAAAAGGATTAACTATATTTTAGTATATTATACTTACATCCATTTTACGTTTGATACATTGTACTTTTTTTTTTTCAAATATAACAACTGTCATTTTGTTTGTTTGCAATTAATACATCCGTTATCTCAACCTTCTAAGACCATCTGCAACGCACTTGCTAAATGGTAGGCTAAAAATAGAAAGTTAACATATACTCGCCTGCAGCGCAGAATGGGGAAAACGCCACGTCACTGTCTCACGATGTACAGAACATCGTGAGATTCCCACCCCCACGATACTCTCTCCATCGTGTCGTTGCTGCTACTAACGGCTACCCCAACGGCTATTTCCCTTTTAACGGCACTATTTTTTCCTATTTATACATTAGCACTTCAATGTTTACATTTCATCCATCTCTCATACATATATGTTTATTTACATCTCATACATACAGACCCACAAATTCATGAAATAAATAACCAAGGTGGAATACCCGCGTGGATATTTTTGCTACTAGACCAAGGTACAATTTCTTGAATTAATTTTATTATTTATCTGCTTAATATTATTATATATGTTTATAAATAATTTAATTAATTAACTATATGTTTATAATTAATCTGCTAATAACGGCTCATACATATATGTTTATAATTAATTAACTTTACTCAATGTATTTCTTTAATATCATTATTTATATGATAAATAATTTGTGCGTTAAATATAGCATCACATTATCATGTCTAATGAAAAAAAAGGAACTTCAAAAGGAATAAAATCAAAAAATTTCAACTATTTAGTTTTGTTTTTGATTTTTTTACGAGTGTATTTGCTTATTATTGTTTATTTGTTTAATATATTTGTCTATAATTAATTTGTATTGGTCAATTTAAGACTTTAATATTGGTCAATGGTATGCTCTTTGAGCTTCCCTGACCTGTGTTAAATAAATTTCAAAAAAAATAATGACTATAACAATATAAAAATTTAAAAAATATATATATATATTAAAGATAAATTATAAATATCAATTACTATATATAACATAAAATATAAAATTACCCAATCCATTTCGTTGGTTCCGCTGCCAGCATTATTCATTGCGTGCGATAATTTTGAAATATATACTCCAATAGCTTTAGTAATAACGGAAAATCGCGATTGAAGAGAGGATTGTGTTCTTCGATGTAAAACTTCGGGTTGCTCATGGTATTTGACAGTAATCACTTGCCACAGGCTATCCAAAGATTGATTAGTACCTTGAATTGGATTAACACTTACATTAAGATAAGCACGACATAAAGCTTCATCTTCAAAAATTTGGATATTTGCTCCTCGATTTTTATACATAATTAAAAAAAAATAAAACTTGTATACATATAAAATAGAAATTGCAGGTGCAATTAAATGAGAAAAGAAGAGTAAATAAAAACAACCAAATTATTTATAGTTGAATATGTGGAAGTTTGAAAATATTGGGGGGTATTTATAGTTTCTAAAAGTTGAAAGATCCGTTAAAAGGTAACGGCAAAGTTTTTGAAATTCAAAATTGGCCTCACCCTCACACGATGGAATGTACATCGTGTGATGATGACTGGACATCACACGATGTACAGAACATCGTGTGTGTGTCTGTCAGCTCCTCGCGACACTCTCTTCATCGCGGGTCAGAAATGTTTGTCGGGTTCCAACTTTACCATTTCTATACCATTTTAGCGTCTCATTTAACTAATTACCATTCGCGCTGCGCGTTGAAAAAAGGTAAAATTACGATTTTAACAACCGCACTGCAGATGGTCTAACACAGTCAAATAAAGATGAAGTGGCATGCCATTTGGAATTTGAAATTGCCAACAAAGCAGCCAACTCAGATAAAGGAAAAAAAAACACCTATCTTCAACATTCGTATAGTTAGGGAGCAGCGGCGAACCAGCCGGAGATAGTGTCCGGTACTTTTTCGTTAAATCTATTGCCTAAGACGTTGAAGTTCTGCTAATTCGGAAGAATGCCATTCGAAATGGAACCGAATAACCGATTTTCCTCGGGGCGGAAAGTAAAAAAATGAGTCAAGTGGTTGACAATCGTCGGAATCTGACCGGAACAGTTGTTGTGCGACTGATCAAGATTGTAAAACCGGAAAAGTGAAGGTATGAAGCCGAAAAATCGCTAGAGAAGTCATTATACGGCAGAAATAGGAGTTTTTAAACGGTTGGGTTAAAGAGATCAGGAATGGGACCAGCAAGGCGATTGAACTTAAGAGCATACCGGTTGCAGAGGCTAGTGCTTCTGTTCCAATTGGTGATGTATCTAAAAATGATTTGAATGAGGATAGAGCTCGGATGTCTGGGTGGGGAAAAGAATTGACGAGAGAGAAATAGAGAGAAAGCAAACTATGATTTCCACAGATGTATCAATTGCAAACAAACAAAAAAAGAGTTGCTTTATTTGAAAAAAAAATGCAATGTATCAAATGGAAAATGGGTGTAAGCACAATATATTACCTTATAGAAAATCCCGTTAGAGTATAGTTTTTCTATTTTTCATTTTCTATCATAGAAATTTGTATGGATATAAATGACCATTGGAGTGGCCTAAGACCAAAAAAAAAAAAGACAAATTCTTTAGGACCAAAACCTTTATCTATTTTAGATTTTCTTTTAAGTTTGAGATATAGGGTATACATAATATAAAAGATTATACTTAAACTATCAAATGTACTTAAAACTGTCCCAAAAAAAAGAAGAAAAAGTATAGAAATGAACACAAACAATACTTTTTGCATGGTAAAATTAAGAAAAGTATACAGTGTTTTAAGCAAAAAATATATGATAATTCATTTGTGATAGAATTAAGATTTGTGTGGTGTACTAAATACATGTAATTATATTATGTTCTAACTTCAAAGGTTGTTTATGAGTAAAATATTGAAACATTTATATATATATATTGGTTATATTATTGTAAATTGTTCAACAATGCAAGGTGTGACTGCTTTTCTTCACTCGGCCCCACAATACCAAATTTGGTACAATAACTCGTCGGCAATGAGTTGCCGAATTTAGTATGTTATTTCGGTTTTGGCTAATCTTTACCGAATTATGTATCTCATATTTGACAACAAGTTGCAGAAATTTCATAGTAGATTTAACATCCTGTTCGCAATTTATTGTACCTTTTTGCATTATGTGGCCGAGTGAAAAAAAGAAAAGAAAAGAAAAGAAGAAGACCAAACCTTCAATGTTTGAAGATTTTACAACAAAATATTAAAATATGAGTAAAAATAATTTAATATTTTACTCATAAAAAACTTCAAACATATATTTTGATTATTTTGTTTAAAATTAATGTATGGGTTTGGGTGAGGAGAAGAAAATTAAAAGGTTAAATTTTGTATAGTTTAAAAAATTATGTAGTATCTAACAGTGTTTAAAAAAATTGTTATAATTTTATAGTTATTTTAAGTATATAATAATTTTAAAATAAAAAAGTAGTGTACATAAAAATTTCCCATATAATATTATATCCATAGTTTATTTGATAAGCAATACTGTATTTACTTATAAATTTTATCACATATTCTTACTGAATTTTCACAAGATATAATAAACATGTAATCTATTTAATAAATCTGGTAAAAAAATAAATGATAAAATTTATAAGTAATTTTTTTTTATTTGATGTATCCATCATATACGCTAAATAAAAGACGCAATTTTGTTTTGTTTACTTTAAACAGCCAAATATACTTGATGGGCAATGAAAAGATGAAACAATATTTTTCACCCAATGACTTAACCCGGTTCCGTATCCTATAAGATGTGTGGACAAGGACAACCGAACACGCGGCACGTTTTTTCCTTACTTATTTACTTTTGACAAAAGGTTGCACGCGTTTTTCAAAATTTTCTTAAGAATTCTTAAATGAGCCCGCTAAAACTTGCTACTCACCTTATTTAAAGATAACTTTTTACTTACTCAATTAAATTTTTTTATTTACTTTTAACTCACCCACCATTCTTTTCATCACCAAACAAAGCCTCAAAATCTTTTTGAAGAATTAAAGCCCGCTTCATGGTATTGTTAGATTTTGGTGTCTAAACCCAATTTATTCCATCATCTTATTTATATTAAGAAAATTAATTTAATTATATTTATAAAGATTGTTACAATGGAAAAGGATACACAAATGCATCCATCTTATATATATACTTACAATATGCAGTGCAAATATCAAGAAATCATGGCTTCCACTTTCCAATAACGATGGGTTCCATTGATGCCCTGTATTTAATCTTCACAATTTTCATTTTTCTTTGACAACAATTATAATCACTTTCAAGAATACCCATTTAAGTCTACACAAAAGTAGAAGATATACAAATTGAAAATGTTGAATGGGTAAAGTTTTAAAAATATGGTTCAAAGTCTAATGGAGTTAAGGGAAGAAGATCAAGAAATATCATTTGCTGAGAGAGAGAGAGAGCCCAAGCATGTGGTGAATTGGTTTTTTTTTTTAACCAAAAAAAGAACAAAACTAAAAGATAGAGAAACCACCTATTAAAGCCACTAACAGACTCAGGGGTGAAGAAACACAATTGATTGGGAGAGAAATGATGCTTCTTTGGCAACCAAAATTGCAATACAATTTGGAGATCTAGGGATGAAACACAATCTGACTTAAAATTCATGGAATATGTTTCCAATATCATTAATAATTGCAACAAATTATATGGCAATTGAAGATCGGAAGACGGCAACTTGATTACAGAATTGGGATAATTAAACATTAGTAAGGCGGTATTTGGTTACAAAATTTTAGTTTTTTTTGATTAAGTTTAAAAAATCTGATGGTGTCAAAAGAATAATTTTGTGAGTTTAAACAAAAACACCCTTTCTTTTTTCTTTTTGAGGACATGAGGGCAACTTTATTTTCGAAAAAATTAACGGGGAATATTTATTACTTTTAGGGCTTGTTTGGTTTGAGTTTTGGGAATGGAATAGGCATACTTGATTCTTGAAAAGTTTTTTTTCTGGCATCTAGGATGCCATGCTGATGTTTGGTTCAACTGGGAATGGGAATGGAATAAAGTATCAATTATAAAAATACCTTTTTTTTATAAGATGAGAAGACATCTCCTACTAATTTTTCAAAAGAGACAATTACTATAATAAATTACAAAAATTACGTATGCCTAGCTAATAACTATCCTACAAAAATTACAATTTTTATAATTAAAAAAAAATTACAACAAGAAAAAAAAAGAAAAAATTTCCAATTTTTTTTCATTTTTGTGCAACAACGTAACTAAAAAAAAGTTCCAAACAATATTTTCATACACGGATGGAAAAAGAATTATTTATTCATAAGGAAGAGAATTATTTTAGTCCTAACATGAAAAATTAAAAAATATTGGTAATGGTTTATTCCTTATGATTTAAATGGGAGAGCTTGGGGGAAAACGTTTGTTCCTAGAATCATTTATTCTAGACTTAAAACTTGAACCAAACGCGAAAATCATTTCGAAATGGAATTTAGCAATCCCGGAATGATTTAAAACTTGAACCAAACGAGCCACTAAATTAACGTGGCATGTTTAAAACTTATACATTTTACTTTCATTCTACTATTATTAAATTATGGAGAGGTAAAATTGATATTTGAAACATCTTTTAAAGATTAAAAAGGGTTAAAACATGCTCAAATTCAATTTTAAAGTAAGAACCAGTGGGAAGTGTCCTCCTTATGAGAGGTTTTGAGATCTTCCTGTTCATCTAACAAGTTTTTGTTATTCGTTTTTTTCCTTAGTTTGTTTTCTCAAAAGCTCTTTCCTTTTTCCTTGAGTTTCGTCTCTCTATGGGAGAATCGTCCAGAAGTATAAAAGATCTATGTGCTCATTTAGATCTTGGCCCCCAAGACAGTGTAAGCCTTGATTTGAATGAGTTTTTGGATGAGGAGGAACCAAGTCAAGGACCAAAATGGTGTATTGTAGGAAGGCTCCTAACAAAACGAAACATCAATTTCAAGGCTATTAAGGATATCATGCTGTCGGTTTGGAGTCCGGTTATGAAGGTGTGGATGAAGGAGTTGGAGTCAAACCTGTTTTTAATTCAATTCGAGCATGAAATGGATTACGATAAAGTTATTAATGGTGGGCCGTGGACTTTCGATCAACATCTCTTTGTGTATGAGCCTCTTCAGCAAGACTCAAATCCGCATTCGGTGGTTTTGAATTATGCGGATTTTTGGGTCCAAGTATATGATCTTTTCACAGGATATATTTCGGAACAAGTCGTTATGGCTATCGAAAATTATATTGGCAAGTTTGTCTATTCTGATCCTAAGAACTTTGATGGATTATGGAAGTCTTACTTGCGTATTCGAGTTCGCATGGATATTTCCAAATCATTGAAAAAGAATATGAAGATTAAAAAGCGAAATCAAGAGGAGACATGGGTGAATTTCAAATATGAGCGCCTTCCCAATTTCTGCTTCTTTTGCGGTATAATGGGTCATGCAGAGAGATCTTGTGTTAAATTGTATCAGTACCCAGATAAAAATGCGCCACGTCTGTTTGGTACATTTCTTAGAGCACCAGTGGGCTGTAATCAAGTTAAGCCCAATAGTCAATGGAAGATTAGCCAAAGTTATACTGGCTAGTCGGAGGCATCCAGTCGGTCAGTTTCAGATCTGGGTGGAGGGGGTATCGACGGTGGTAGGGGTACATATGTAAATTCGGGGAAGGGTCCCGATTTCAAAAGAGATTCGAATATTAATGACTGCGCCAAGTCCGAAAATTATCCCAAAAATCATGCAAATTCAAATGAATCATCGGCTGGTTATTTCTCTCATAATAATCCCTTATATCACGGGGATAGTAATCCAAATGGTGGGGTCTACGAAAGTATAAGGGGCACAATGGGAGGAGGTGATAAGGCAAGTGGCAGTAATCTCGAAGTAGTTGTATGACCAACAAAGCAATGGTAAAGGAAATTTAATGGAAATGGTCCTAGATAAAGGGCCGGGGACAATTATAATTGCCGATAATAAAAAGAAAAGATTTAATAGTGGGCCGGAAGCAAAGCTGGGCCAGGATGGGAATGAAGGAAGTGGTTCCAAAATTCTTTTTAGGCAGAGCTCAAAAAACTCTGTGGAGGCGGGCCTCGGCGTTGGGGCTCGCCGGGCATTATGATGACCCTTAGCTGGAACTGTCGAGGAATGGGCAATCCAAAGACAGTTCGTGAGTTGCTGGACATCGTGTCCAAGCAAAGGCTCGAATTTATTTTTTTAATTGAAGTTAGAACGAGCAGACATAAGGTGGAGCGGGTGCAACGCAAACTGCAGTTTGACGGTATGTGCTTTGTTCAAGGAGTTAATATTGGGGGTGGTTTAGCTTTTATGTGGCGTATTAAAGATACGGTCAAACTTATTGATCTCTTTCGTAATTTCATCGATGTAATTATTTCTCTCCCAGACTTTCCTAGATGGCGGTTTACGGGTTTCTATGGGTATCCGGAGCGAAGCAGAAGGCGTGATTCGTGGAATTTAATTCGACATCTGACAAATAAATCAAGCCTCCCTTGGTGCTGTATGGGAGACTTTAATGATCTGCTATCATCGTCAGAAAAAAAATGGCCGTACTCCCCATCCAATTTATTTTATTAATGGTTTTCGAGACGCAGTGAACGAGTGTAATTTGGTGGATTTAGGGATGCAGGGTCATTTCTATACATGGGAGAAGAGTAGGGGTACACTTAATTTTACTGAGGAGCGGTTAGATAGAGTTTTGGTCTCAACTCACTGGCAATTTATTTTTCCCATAGCTGAAGTATTAAATATTCCAATGGAATCTTCGGACCATTCGGCTATCTTTCTTCATTACCCCTCAAGTCCGGAGCGAAGGCTTCATAGTTTCAGATTCGAAAATGCTTGGTGTTTGGAACCCAAGTGCAGCGAAATTATTAAAGACAGTTGGGGGTTGGTTTCAGATACAGATTTTAGGGCTCGCCTTAAATCTTGTAGCTCCGCGTTACAGTCGTGGAAAGAAACTCTCCGGAAGCAGTTCAGATCGGAGATTTCAGGGTGTAGGTCCCGGATAGGTCGTCTCCTTGGTAGGCGAGATACGCGGTCTGAGCAACAAGTCATCGTTGAGAAGTAGCACCTCAATAAATTGCTCAGACAACAAGCTGAGTACTGGAAGCAACGCAGCAAAATCTATTGGCTTAAGTCGGGTGATACGAATGCCAAAACTTTTCATTCTTATGCCTCTTCAAGAAAGCAAAAGAATTCGATCAAATCCCTGGTAGACGAAGAAGGTAACAGGAGGTACTAGGGTTCTGGGTTGTCCGAACTTATTGTAGATTATTTTGGGGATTTATTTTATTCTCGGGGCAGCGAATCTGAAGCCGTGATGGGTACTTATGTCGCCAGTTTTCAGCAGCGGAGGTGGTTGCCGCGGTTAATTCTATGCACCCGGACAAAAGTCCGGGCCCTGATGGCTTCAATCCTTGCTTCTACCAAATTTTTTGGTTTGATATAGGTACGGATGTGATCAGTTTTTGCCTTCAATGTTTAAACAACTGTGAGTTGCCTGTTGATTTGAATGAAACATTGGTAGTTCTAATTCCGAAAATTAAGAAGCCAGATAAAATTACAGACTTGCACCCTATTTCTTTATGTAATGTGGTTGTAAAGATCATGACGAAAGTGCTTGCAAATAGACTTAAATTGGTGTTGAATTCGGTTGTGTCTGAGTCACAAAGTGCTTTTATACCGGGACGTCTAATTACCGATAATGTTTTGATTGCTTTTGAAGTAAGTTAATTTATTCACCGAAAGACGCAGGGCAAAGTGGGATTTTCTTCGCTTAAGACAGATATGTCTAAGGCATATGATATAATAGAATGGCGCTTTCTGGAAAATATGATGCGAGCTTTGGGATTTGCAGATGCTTGGGTGAAATTGGTGATGTTGTTTGTGTGAACGGTTAAGTATATATTTAGACACAATGACAGGGACGTTTGATCAATTACTCCTACGCGGGGCCTTCGCCAAGGGGATCCGATCTCTCCGTATCTCTTCTTGTTATGTGCAGAGGGTTTGTCCTCGATTATTAATGACCGATGCCGAACAGGGTTGCTACATGGGTGCAAGATTGCGAGATTAGCGCCAGTTATCTCTCACTTATTCTTTGCCGACGACAGCTTTCTTTTTTTCCAGTCAACGAAGGAGGAAGCGATGGTCGTTAAAGATTTTTTAGCTCAGTATGAAAAGGCGTCAAGCTAAGTGGTCAGTTTCGCAAAATCCTCAATCCTCTTCAGCCCTAATACCGATGTGGCGACTCGAGACGACATTTGTGGTGTTTTGGGGGTTCAAAAGTATGAGAATCAGGGCAAGTACTTGGGGGCTCCTTCTCTCATTGACCGTAATAAGACAAAGGTTTTCCGTTATATCAAAGTGCGTGCTTAGAAGAGAATTAATGGGTGGCATTCTAAAAATCTGTCTAGAGCAGGAAAGGAGATTCTTTTGAAGACGGTCATCCAAGCTATTCCCTCGTATGTGATGAGTGTCTTCATCCTGCCTAAGGGTTTGTGTGATGATTTGGAGAAAATGATGAACAGTTTCTGGTGGGGCAAAATAAAATATGGGAGTTGTAACATACGGTGGCAGCGCTGGGAGAAGCTGTGTTATAAAAAGCAGGATGAAGGGTTGGGGTTTCGGAGTATTTTTTATTTCAATTTAGCAATGTTAGCTAAGCAGGCTTGGCGGTTCATTACCAATCCTAGATCGCTTTGTAGTCGAACATATAAGGCTAAGTATTTTCCGAAATCAGATTTTTTTGAAGCTGAGTTGGGTCATAATCCTAGCTATGTGTGGCGCAGCATTCTATCTACGAAGTGTGTTATTTTAGGTGGAGCGCGCAAATGATTGAGAATGGAAAAGATACGAAGATTTGGGGTTCGCCTTGGTTACTAGATGATTCTCAGCCTTCTGTCCAATCTCAAATGCCGAGTGATGTTGAAGAAGTTACGGTAGATGCTCTGTTTATCCCAGGTCAATTGCAATGGGATGTTGAGTTGATTAAGTCTTTGTTTAATACCAGGGATAGTAACGAAATCCTAGTTATTCCACTTCCTAAATCTGATAGGTGCGATAAATGGAGATGGATCTGGAATTCTAAAGGTATGTATACAGTTAAATATGGTTATCAGTACCTGTGTTCTTCTTCGCGGCAGGTAATGGGTCCTTCGATTACCGATTGGAGGTTTGTTTGGGGTTTAAAAGTGCCGCCAAAAATTAAAAATTTTATTTGGCGGGCGTTGAGTGGTAATTTGCCTACCAAGGCTGCTTTGATTGCTCGTAGTATGGATGTGGATCCAATCTATGGGTATTGCAACGTAGCAGAGGAAACCGGTATTCACACGCTCGTTCTTTGCCCAGTTGTGAAACAAGTGTGGCTTCGGAACTCGGGTTAAGGGTTCGATCTGCTGATTCGTTGGCTCAATGGTGGAATGCAATGAAAAGGGTTAGCAGCACCAGTGAGATGGAATATGCCGCAGCCTTGTTATGGTCTAATTGGCAGAATCGCAATGCTTTGGTTTCGGAAGGTAGCTCTAAGCCGGTCAGCACAGTGATTTATCGTGCAGGATCAACGGTGGCAGATTGGCGGTCTGTTCGTGGAGCACCGTCTGCTGCTGATTGTAGTAATGCAGTAGCGCAGCGCCGTTGGGTCAAACCGGATAGCGGCTTTGCTAAATGTAATATGGATGCTTTAGTGTTTAGAGATCCGGCTGGTATGAGCTTTGGAGGTATTATCCGGGGCTCGATCGGAGAATTTATAGCAGCTATTCAAGATGCTTATGCTGGTAACTTTCCTCCATTAATTGCAAAAGCGGTGGGACTGAGAGAGGTTCTTAGTTGGATTAAAGAGAGGGTATTTGCTTCGGTGATCATCGAGTCCGATTCTAAACATCTTGTGGATGCCTTTAGGAGCGATGAAGAAGATTTCACATATTTTGGTACATTGGTTGATGATTGTAAAGCTCTGATTAGAGCTATTTCCCGGTGTTCAATTCATTTTGTTTTTAGATCAGCGAATTGCGTTGCCGATAGTCTAGCTAAGGCAGCGAATTCTATGTCTGGTCGTGCGGAGTGGGATCATTTGTGCCCCCTGTCTATTGAGGATGTTATGTTGGCTGATTTGATTTAATGATATTGCTCTTTTTGATTGTCAAAAAAAAAGGGTTAAAACATTACTAAAGCAAGTTGCTCCAATTTCATTAGGTGGTCAAACCATTATTGCAGTCAAATAAACGGTTAGTGATTTAAGACTAGACTTTCAAATTGTCATAGAAATTAACCAGGACTGCGTGAATGTTTTTTTTTTGAATAATTTTACTTGTCTCTATTTTTTTTATTTAATTTGGTTAAAAGGACGAAGATAAAAGAGTATTTTACATTTTTTAAAAAAATTAAGTTATAAATGTTAAAGAGATATAAAACATCTTAATTTTTAAAAAGTAAAATAAAACTTTATATTTGAATTTTTAAATCTATCAAATATATTTTCAAACATATGAAGTGTGAATAGATCCCTTGTTCAGACTTCATAGATGAAAATAAAGAGCACATATTTGTTTTGATATCTGAAATTTGAATGGGTTAAAAAATCAAACTTCATATGTTAAAAAATTTATTTGGTTGCTTAAAAATTTAGATCTATTACTTAATTTGGATCTTAAAAAATAAGTGGCATATTTGAGTTTGAACACTTATCACTAATTTCTTAAAGAATTAAAATACCTCATTTGACCTCCTTCTTTCAACTAAATTACATCAAATTGTAACTCACGTACAAAACAGCCATTTCTTTCTCTCACCCTCCGTGTCAAACAGGCCAAAATGTTAATGTAGTCGTCTTCCTTTTTTTTTTTCAACACATAAATGTTAATACAGTTCAAGATTGGATTTAATTTGCACTTCAAAGAGTAAAAAGTAGTATGAAGCTTTTTATATTGTTGATTGTTTTTTTCCATTAATTCAGTTCCTAATTTTAATGTTAATGCAATCGTTTTAGTTTTTATTTTTCACATTTAATTTGTCCCGTAGAGTGGCATGTGCAAAATAACCTTCATTCAAGTTAGACATGTTAGAAAAGGTGTAGGTGGGTTTAAGGTATAGAAAGAGGGAATTTAATGTTGAAGTGTTTGTGAACTATTTGAATTGAGACAATGCCTTCTTAAGTTAAACGAGATTTGTGGATTTCCATTTATTTTTTTTAAATTACCCTTCCTTCATTTTGAAAAATAAATAATAGTTATAATTGGATGTTCTTACATATAATCATTTTTATAAAATAAGAAGACAAGGAAAAAATTATTCAAATAACATTCATTCAGTATTCAGATGTATGATGTTCAAACAAATAACACACATTCAGATGTAGTTAAGTAAACGAACGCACCGTAAATCTGAAATTTTAATATAAATATTTTGTATTTGTTTTCCTTTAAACATATTTCATGTGAATGGTGAAAATGTGATATTTAAAAGTTATGCTGAGTGCTTTTAGTGGGTCTCTTATTTAGATAACGAATAAACCACTCATGGAAAATTGGCTAATTTATATAATGAAGGAGAGAAAGTCAAATAAAATCTTTCTTAAAAGCCTATAGATCAATGGCTCAAAATTCTTCTCATCTCTCCACACAATCTACACCTTTAGATGTGCTTATATATTCATATTTTTTGGCCTACAAGATTTTAATCTTATTTTGATAATGGAAAAAAGTTAATCATATATATCTAACATGTATTTTGAAATGTATTTAGTTTAAACTGATTTAACAAGCTCCATTAGTTTTCCGAAGTATCTCGAGAACTAAAACAGAAACCTTATCAAGTGTATCACCACTCCATGAGATTCTCTCCATCCTGATATGAACTCAAGTTATCATGTAACAAGATGGAAAAGCGTTGTAAATTCTAGAGAAGCTCAAAAAATTCCACATTCTCAACAAAATTCAAATGCTTCATCAAATATTCAAGACATATATTATGATGTGTAAGTAGGTGTAGGAATTTATTTTGTAAAGTTAAAATTATTTGATCTTGAAAGAAAAAACAAAAAAATTGCTCTAATCATTTTGATTATATTTTATAAAATCCTCCTTTATACTTTACTTGAGCGCATTTTGAGAAAATATGTTATAGATTTTTTTTGTTGAAAAGTTAGCTATTTTAAATTCAAATTTTGAGAAAATATATTATAAGATCTATTTTGTTGAAATGTTGGCCATTTTAAATTCAAATTTTGATAAAATATATTATAAGATCTCTTTTGTTGAAATATTGACCATTTCAAATTCAAATTTTTAGAAAATATATTATAAGATCTTTTTTGTTGAAAAGTTTGCCATTTCAAATTGAAATTGTGAGAAAATATATTATAATATCTCTTTTGTTGAAATTTTGACCATTTTAAATTCAAATTGATCTTGAGATCTTAAAACTTTTCAAAAAATGATTACTTTTCTATTGCCACTTGGATCCACTTTTGTTTGAAATGTCTCTAACGGCTATATCTTATTTCAAACGGTCATAAATCTCTTAGAGATTATTTATACTCGAAAAATATGCTTTCAAAACCATCTCTTGCATTGCTTTTCATTCTTTAATAATATACATTTCAAGAAATCAATCTTTGATAAAAAAATTTGAGCAATTCAATTTTCTATATATTGATCAAATTTATATAACTCTAGAAGTGGGCTTTCATCTTGTAATATTTGGCAAACACTTTGATAGAGTTGTATTCCATTGGTGTGAATCACCAAAATTCATTTTACATCACATTTAAGAGGTTTTTCTCGTAATATAGCAAGAGTGAATCTTGTTATGAAAAGAACAACACTTGTAAAGTATAATGAGGAAGATTACACATGTAAATGTTTGATTTTCATCTGGAAGAAAATCATTTTTAATGGAATTTCTCCGGAGCATTACTCAGGCACATACGTATGGTCTAAACAACCGAATTTTGTTAACAAAACGTTATTAGCTCATTCTGTTCATTTTCTCCATAGTCAAGTTCTCTATTTACTTGTATTTATATTTGTTGCTTGATCTTGTGATTAATATACTTACTTCCTTGATATACATTGTATTAAAGTTTTATTATTTAAACTCTATTTAAAATTATTTTTAAAATCGAATTAAGTTTCAAAAATCTTATTCAACCCCCTCTAGGGTATTTTTTGACTTACAATATTAAAGTGTTGGTCGTTTACTTTCTAAGACAAAAAGTAAAATTTATCGAAGTGTGCGCATATATCGGAGTGATATGGTTAGTTTTGAAATACTAATTATTGGACTTAACCAATTTATGACTTTAAACCGGATTAAACAGTTAGTTTTGAAATAATAATTATTGGACTTGACCAATTTATGCCTTTAGACCAGATTAAACGAGACTAGTTTTTACATGATCAATATGTTCGATCTACCAGATTGGTCATTTACTTTCACATTTGACTTATCAACTTTTAAGTTTAATTTAGAATCCAACTAATAAACTTAAATAAAGTATGCTATAATTTGCTAAAGAAAAGCAATATACTATAATTTGCCAAACAAAGTATCTTATATAATAGGAAAAAAGATGCAATACAACTTAAAGAACTTTTATAATTAAAAAATGAATTGCTCCACTTCGGTCTAGTTTTTAGTATTTACAACCCGAAAATTGGACCGTACCTAAGTTTTGAGTATTCAAAATACTTGACTTACAAAAAAGACTAACCGAAGTATGCCACTTTGAATTGGTTTAGTTACTTATGTTCATCAATTCACCATGGAAAAGTATAAATTCTCACCTTCTCGTAGTTTTTATTTGTAATTTCTCACATTTTTTTATTCAATTGTTAGTTTCTTTTATTATTTTACCATGCTGTTTGGCTTAGGTATACCATATACCCTAGTTTTTAATATTGTTTATTTTTTTTTTGAATTAATTTGCTTTCTTTATGCTATTAACCATAAAAGAATTTGTTATCACTACAAGAAAATTGGGTTTTTATGGCATTTATTTAGTTGCATTATAAATAAATGCCAAGAAAAATATTTTTCTGACACTTTTTAACAAAATGCAGAGAATTTACGGCATTTTGTACAAAATATCAGGAATTTATAGCATTTCATAACAAATGCTGCGAATTTGTGGTACTCTCCAATAAGTGCTAACAATATTAATATTTTTTTCGACATTTTGTACAAAATGCTTAGAATTTATGGTATTTCAAAACAAATACCGCAAATTTACGGCGCTTTTCAACAAGTGCGAGCAATATTAATACTTTTCTCGACATTGTGTACAAAACGTTTGGAGTTTATATATGCCATTCTAAACAAAATGTAGTAAATTCTCAACATTTTTTAACAAATGTTAGAAAATGTTAAATTTTTTTTTGACATATTGTATAAAATGCAAAAAAGTCAGTTCATTATACTAAATGCTAGATGTTCATGATACTTTCGGACAAGCGTTAAAAAGTTATTCCAAAATTTTAAGTTTGGAAATCTTTATAATTTGATAATACTTATCAAAATAATACAAGAGAATTATTATAATGCACTATTTTTTTACATAGTTTTATTTTTTATGATTAGAATATTGATGTAATTATGTGAAACCATTGTAATTAAAATTATTTAATGAATTTTGATTCTTTTAACATGAACAAAATAAAAATTTATTATATATATGTGTGTATCTTTACACGCCTTATGCATCAGTTGTATCGAAAAAAAAATAGTTCAACATATTAATAATCTTGTTTATTTAAATTAAATTTTCAATTATATGTATTTGAATTAAATTAAGGTATAAATAATGTACAAAAATAAATAAAAATTGTCATCAATTGAAATAATTAAAAAAATATACAAAAAAACTTAATCAACTAAGAACTTTATGTAAATTTTAGTATCTTTTTTTATGTAATGGTGTCAAGTGGTTCATATTTCTATGTGGATGTATATTATATATATATATATAGGAAAATGATCTTAAGTGGACTAACTTTTTGGTCCTTAAATGTGGAATAACTTATATATATAAGTTATTAAAAGAAGAATTTACAATTTAGTAACAATTAAGTATTTTGGCGCAGCAGTCAATAAGTAAAGGATAAAGAGTGCATATGGGCATATGGCGAAACTTGGCGTAGGTCGCTCAAAACCAGACCTGACGTAAGCTGCAACAAGCTCTTACCTTAAGTCCCAAATTTTTAAGGACTCCATAATTTTTTAAAGTTTGAAATTAAAGTTATGTTTTGAGAGAAATGCATTATTCGAAGAAAAAGGCAGTTTGATGAGGTTAATAGTGATGAGGTAACACAATTTGCTCAAGAATCTTTTAGAGTTAATTACTTTCTTTTCATCGTTGATCAATTTCTTTCTTCAATTAAAACTCGGTTTGAGCAATTTAAAAAATATGGAGAAATTTTTGGATTTTTGTTTAATTTGGAGAAATTGGCTAATGATGAGAGCTTGCGCACTTTTTGTGTCAATCTTGAAAATTCTTTGAGATAGCATAATGGGCTATCTGATATTACAGCATATGATTTATATTTGGAGTTAACACTTTTAAGATCAACACTACCAAAAGAAACAAAACGAGCAATTGAAGTCCTGAATTATTTGAAGATGATGGAAGGTTGTTACCCGAATGTATATATTGCTTACAGAATTTTACCGTCCATATTGGTTACAATTGCAACTGCTGAAAGAAGTTTTTCAGAGTTGAAGTTGCTCAAAACTTATCTCCGGTCAATAATGTCACAAGAGAAGTTGAATAGCTTGGCTATGTTATCCATCGAGAAAAAAGTAGTTGAACAACTTGACTATGAAAGCTTGATTGATACCTTTGCCTATAAAATTGCAAGGCGGATAATATTTAAATGATGGTTTTAACGGTATTTATACTACTTATAACGGCATTATGGTAATGTCAAGAAAAGTCTTTTTTTTTGTAGTGTATAACAATTTTTTAAGAATTTTAAAAAGAATGAGAGATAAAAAAAGGATAGAGCAATATAGGGGAAGATGATTGTTGAAATTTTCGATAAAAGGGGATGAAAAACAACTGTCCATCTTCCTCAATTAACAATGTTGCATGGGAAAACTTTCGAGCATAGCGCACTTATTTTAGTGCAATGTTGATACATAATATCCCTACTTCTTTTTATTCAATTTTCTTTTATAATCAAACACATAAAAACAACTAATTTCATATATACAAAAAACGATGGAGTTTAGTATTAGCTAAACCCGCGTCAAGTTCTAGTTTTAACATATTCATGTGAAGTGGGTTTAATTTTCAAAAACAAAACTCGCGTCAAGTTCGGAAAGGGTTATTGCAACTATGGGTCAAGTTTAGTATTAGCCAAACTCGCTTTATTACCATTTTTAGATATATCTAATTCAAACAAAAAATATAAGACAAAAATATTAATTAATTTAGTGGTTAAACAATAAATTATATTATTAAAGATTCAAGGTTTAAAACCTCCTAACCATAAAGAAGTGGGAAAAAGAGAAGCATCGCCACCGATTTTGCACCCGATATAATATAGATAGACGGGAAGGTGGAGGTATGCGCGTATACATGCGTAGAGGTCTGAAAACAACAAATCGAAGGAACTAGGGTTTTCATGGTTTCATTTTGACTTTTGATTATGAGGCCTCGTCAGATTTACAAATGGTTTCTCTGCTCCTCCTAATTTGAGTTTGGCCCATATCTCAAGTTTCTTAAAAGGACTTTTAACAAAGCTCCTTTTTAGAGGAATTTATGACACACCATGAAACTAGGATTTTTTTTTCTTTTTTTAACATCCAAACCGCCAAAGCAGCGAACTACCATACATAAAAATAACCAATCTATAGATGGAAGACTTATCTCTAAGGGATGCAGAATACTACAAGCTTTAACATTGCAATGCCTAGGAATCCAAACAAAATCCCAATAAAATGAAGAAGAAGCCCATTAAAGTAGGAGTTTGAGAAGTTAGATGAAACAAACGTAGGGTTTAAAATGCTAGTGTTAGTTTTTTTGGCACGAAATGACTATTAATACCCCTAATTCAGTACTTGTTTTCACTCCCTCTAACATTTTAAAAAGATTAAATTATGGATGCATCATTTTGGTGTTAGAATTGTCCAATGATTATAGGAGCACTTAGCTCAATTTCTATAGTAGTTTTGATGTAGATACAAAAGCACTCGTAATATATATGCTCAACTAGTTTCATGCATGCGTATATTTGAATTAGAATAAAAAAAATGTAATAGATTTGATTTAGAATAATTAAGAATTGCTTGGAGGGCCTCGATTCTCTTATCAACGAGGCTGTTTGTAATCGATCACTCGAGGGTATTGCCATTGCCCGAGGTGGTCCGAAATTGAAGTTAGAAAAATAGCTTTGATTTGTATTTTAGTTATAAGTAAATTTAAGGTTTATTTTTACATGAAAATTATAGTAGAAAAATTTAAATAAAAGTAAAGAAACGCTAGCTTGTGAGAGTCGCGACAATTCGCTGTCGTAAGAACAATATCGCCTCCCTACGTGCAGGTATTGACAATCGGTATAGTCCCCAAGATAAAACCGATAGGCTCATAGCGTTATCTCCTTCATGTGCACATCCATATGAAGACGATCAACCAATCCACGATCATGTTGCCCAAAACATTTGAAATTATATATATATATATATATATATGAGGAAAAGAATAGTTTAATATCTTGTTGTTTTCTATTTGTTAAGACAAACACATATTTATATAGTACTAAAATACTTAGATTATAAATAAACATTAATACACTTTTAAAATGATTTAATCAAATAATTAAATTACATAAAAGCACATAAATAAAAGAGGTTACAAATCATTTATTTATTTGTAACTTACATATTATTATTATTATTATTATTATTATTATTATTATTATTATTATTATTATTATTATTATTATTATTAAGTATTGAATAATGATTATAATAAAAATGTATATTAATTATTAAGTAACTCATAAATAAATACTATTTTTATTGAAATATTTTCAACAATTGACCCACCTTTTCCCTGCGGACGATAGTCTAATTTTGTGGCGTGGTGGGGTTTATCAATGCCGGGTTCTTAGACAAATCCTACAGCTTTACGAGGCTGCATTCGAACAATGTATGAATTTCGATAAATCGGTGATCGGTTGTAGTGCTAACATGGAGCTAAGACACAAACGGGACTGCGCTGGGGCCTTAGGTGTGAGGTTAAACTCAAGTTTCGATAAATATATGGGTATTCCTTTGAGTTTTGGGCGTAGCAAGCAGGAGTTATCGAAAAATATTAGGGATCGGGTCCCCAACTGGATTTAGACTGTAGCTTCGGCTGATTTAATTTAACGTTTTAGTTTACTTTAAAAAACGGATAATCAAGAAATGAGTTAATTTAATGTTTTTTTAAATTTTATTTTACTTTTCCTTTTTCTTTTTACAATAAGTTAATTTAGTAGTTAAAATTGTTACGAGTTTTCCAAATATTTCTGGTTACTCAGTATATTTTTTGTTAAATTTAGTGTAATAACTAGATATATGGATATCTACTTGAATAAATAGTTGAAATTGAGAAGGGGAATGAGGTAAGAAAAATCAAACCTTCAACAATAGAAGACTTTCATCACTTTTGAGTTATAATATGTGGCAAAGAACTTTTCTTTAATATTTCGTTTACAGCTTTTACATCTATTTATCTGTCGACAACATCATAAATATTTTATAGTCGCGTCCATTTTTATCCTTAATCCAAACATAAACGTTAAAAGTGCCCCCGCGTTGCTACTAGTTGCCAATATCGTCTTTCCTTTTCTTTTCTTTTTTACTTATTTTGCGAGAATGTTTACTTATTTACAAAAATATCAGTTTTTTTATATAATTCTTCAATTATTTTAGGATAAGGCAACTCTAAAAAAAATTTTAAATTTTTTTTTAAAATTGCCATCAATGCATAACCAGACTCAATTAGAACATAAAGTTGAATTGGAAATGTGAAGCCAATATATATGAAATAATTGGTTCAACACACAATATTATACGAAATTAAAAAGATATCTTTATCCTATAGAGAAGAGAAATTCAATCACAATTAGAACATCACACAGCCAGAGTCAATTCTAGCAAACAGTGTGAACAAATAAATACAAACGAAAACCAAGAAGCAAGAATCCTAGTCCTAGGATAAAAAACAAAACAAACTCGTTTCTTATTTTATCTGCAAAAACTCCAATGCCTGCTTCAGCCATAGAAGGTAGAAGACACGAGCAGACACCAAAGATTTAGTAACAATTATTCGAAAAATCATGAATCAGACGAGAGACCTACAGTCCCTGATCAATAAGGTAATCCCCCAACCTCTCAACGACCATGTTACACTGTCCCGGTGTCACAGGCTCATCATAGATGCCAAAAATCAGAGCTTGACCAGTCTTCTTAATGGTTACACCACCAGCACCCTGAAAAATTAAATGAAGGGCACCACCATCATGTTAATTATACGTGGAGGGCTCTGATGATAAAATGAAATGCATGTTTCTTCTTCTATTTGTTTCTAGACATGTAATCAATAAACTTAAAATGAAAGCCTTACATATCAGCCAACACAGAAAAAGTCCCATCCTCAAAAAAGCAATAAAAAGTTCTCTATTGTATTCATAGCAAGAGAGATACTAGTTTTTCTTTTTCCATTTCTAAGGTTAATTTCCGCTTCTGCATAAAGAGCCAATCAATCTCAAAAACTAATTATTTTCCAACAACATTGCCATGGGATGAGGCAAGCTTTTCATATATGGACAAACTGATATATTATCACCCAAGCATAAATGAAAGGCAGCGGAGTAATTCTTAGATTATTGTATTTGTTAATACAACTTCTGACAATATGAGTAAAGAGAGACCCAATGACCAAAGCAACCTTCATTATGAGGTTATATTAAAAGGGAAATCATGATCCTGGTTGATTACCATAATACAACTCAAATAAAGGAGGAACAAAATCTGTCTAAATCCTAAATTGACAAAGGAATTGCATATTCGCATAATAATGACAGCTCAGGAATGTATGAAGATTACGATCAGTGTATAATATATAAAAGTATAAAACATGTAGAAGATTCCAAAAAACTAAAAGCATATTGCTCCATTCACCTTGATTTAATCCAAATAAATCTCAAATATAAGATAGCACAAGTCGCCAATCATAAAATTACACGAACGAAGAAAGATGAAACACCTTTTTGCCACGGATGACAGCATTAGGCTCTCCTTGAATAACCATGTACTTTGTGCCAGCTAGGTGTAGCCCAGTAGGAGCAAGAAAGCCAGGTTCATCAAAATCCTTCATGATACCAGTAATCTCTTCAGGCTTAATCTGCAAATGGACAAGCATGTGAGCCTCAAAATTAGTGATCAGCAATTTGAGTGCCAGCGTAAATACAAGTCAAGCTATACAAATAATGTGGAAAAGTTGAGGCAAAACACATAAGAGTTATTAATATGGACAAAAGAGATCCTGGCTATTATAGTCATATTTATTCATTCTAAAGAAGCCTTGCCTAAGCTCAACCATCCACAACAGAACAATGACCACTGAAAAGTGGCACGAACAATCTATGCTAAATTAAACTGCTCTCTCATCCACTACAGAACTTGTCACATTTAAGATTCCAAAACACCTGCCAGATTAGCCATGGACAAAACGTCCATTTGTAAATAGCTCTGAGTTACAGGCATGCAGCTCCTTTGATATGCCAATTTGCAATGTAGTTTCAAACCAAACAAATGAAAAACTAGGTTGAATGATGAAAAATTGTTAGTAGTAGATCAGAGCCAAACAATTTTAACTGCAAAACCGAGAAAGCATCAAAATAACACAATATTAATGTGTATATATATATATAATGGCAAGTATTTAAAGATGATTACAATACCCTCCGTAAACAGATTATTGAAAGCTTATTTATACGTAGAGATTAACCACATGCAAAAAGTATTGATCGCACGAGTAGAGAATGAAAATAATAAAATTCTGAAAACGAGGAAATTATGTAAGTTTCCAAAACAACCAAGGCACCGTAACAAAAATCAGATCATGCAAACAACCATTAATCAACCGCAAAAATTGAGCTGAAATCGTTACATTGAATACCTTGGACGGATCAACGTAGAATTGTAATTAGATCTCAGCAAATAACAAGGAGATTCATCTACACACAGTGATCAATATCATTCATCGGAACAGGTCGTACATTCACAAATGAGATATAGAACAAAAACCAATGAACAGATCCATGAAAATACAAATTGAGCATCAAAAGTAAAAAAAAAAAAAAAACCGCAAATTGAGCGTCAAAAGTAGAACATAAAGAGAAAGGACCTGGGGGAAAGAAGCGCTCTGGGCCCAAACGCTGCCGTCGTGGCCGACAATGGCAGCGGCGGTGAGGCGGTGGCCTTCGATGTCGCACATCAAATGATCATCCACATATGTTTGCCACGACATTTTCGACACTATCTCTCTCTCTCTCTATCTATCTATCTATCTATCTGTGTGTGTGCCTAATAGCGTTTGTGGAAGCGTTGCGAGATAGAAATAAATAGTTGTCTCAAAAGTTGAGGGATTTTTCCTTCTAATTATTTAAAAATACTTACAAAAATTAAAAGATAGAATTATGTGTTTTGCCTTTTTGATTTATGAGCCGTCCATTTGACGTGATTGAATGAGTGCCGTTCACGTTCTACGTACTCATTGTGTAAAATGGCTACCGGACCGGATATTCGGTGCGTTGTTATATGGGCCTAAGCGAAGAACATTATTTCAGTTATGAAAAAGTGCCAGGTAGAGGTATGGACGGCCCACTTTTGTGTTATTGTCTATCAAACCCCTCATTAACGTATATTTTTTTTTTCTTCTTTTTAGACTTCTCTAACTTATAGTTTTAATCACCTTAATTTATAATTGTTCATGAAATAATATATAACTAATTACCGTTTCAATTTTTATTTTTTTTAAATAATCACGAATATGATGATTCCTAAAAAAATAATGTGTAAAAATAAAAGCTAATTAAAAGAAAAAAAAATTAAATATCTTTTGTGCAAATATAGACATGACAACTTTCTTGTTTAGATTATTAGGGGCCAAATAGCAGCATACCAACCCACCTTTATACTTTTTTTCTCTCCACTTGAAGTTCTTTCACTGAAGTGGCATGGATTAGTTGTAATTACTGCAAGTCTTTAGTGTTTTTTCCTTCACTACTATTATAAAGCCAAACTTAAATTTAACCGATTGAGATTCCTTCTTTCTTCCTTCAATTTCAATCATTTCGACTATCACATTCTGAAATTTCGAAGGTGGTAGAGTGGTGTAACTCATATTATTTAGATTCATCTTGGGCTAGTCGTGCTACGGTGCTAGACATCAGATCCCTCTTATTTTTTAGCAGAGCTTCTCTTCGCTTCATTCCCGGGAGGCCAATGCGGTAGCTAACGAGTTAGCGCGTTTTGTGCTTCGCTTCGGTTCTGTGAGGGATTGTTCTTCCCTTCCTGTTACCTTTCTGGATAAGCTAGTGCTAGATGTTGGTTAGTGGTTTGTCAGTCTTCTTGTTGCCGCGTGTGAAAGCTAAGAAGGTAGTAATAGAATTGAAGAAGTGTTTTTGTATTATTGAATATGTATTTGTCTACAATGAGAACCCTCTAATATATACAAGTGAAGAGGGAAGAAAGAATAAACATGATGATGAAAATAAGCAACATAATTACATAGCAAATGATGAAGAATAAACATGATGATGAAAATAAGCAACATAATTACATACCAAATGATGAAAGCAAGCAACATAATTACAATACACATCTAAAGAACATAGAGATGGTATATTATATTCCTTTAACACCCCCCCGCAAGCTCACGATGACTTGGAAAGCAAGTGGAGCTTGGACACCAGAAAGCGGAAGCGAGTAGTTACATGGGATTTTGTGAAAAGATCAGCTGGTTGAAGTGCGGTAGAGATGTGTGGTAGCCGAATGTGTCCTTGGGATAGATGATGACGAGTAAAGTGACAGTCCACTTCAATATGCTTGGTCCGCTCGTGAAAGACATCGTTATGGGCGATTTGGATGGCACTTCGATTGTCACAAAATAGAGGTGTGGGATCCGTAATAGTGATGCCCATATCTTGGAGTAGCCAGCGAAGCCAAATGATTTCTGCGGTGGTGTGAGCAAGAGCACGATATTCAGCCTCAGCACTGGATCGAGCAATAACAGTTTGCTTCTTACTTTTCCATGAAATAAGAGAGTCTCCCAGAAAGATGCAGAAGCCCGTGGTGGATCGCCGATCATTTATATCACCAGCCCAGTCAGAATCAGAGTATCCCTGGAGCGTAAGACTCGAGGCTGATGATAGATGTAAGCCTTGGTAGATGGTCCCTTTGATGTACCGAATGATGCGAAGAACAGCAGCAAAGTGGACAGAGCGCGGTGCAGACATGAATTGACTCACAATGTGGACAGCATAGCTGATATCGGGCCTGGTGATGGTGAGATAGTTGAGACTACCAACGAGCTGCCGATATAATGTAGGGTTGGCCAGTGGAGTACCATCTGAAGGAGAGAACTTAACATTCATTTCAAGCGGAGTATCGGCGAGCTTGTTATCTGTCAGGCCAGCCCGGTCAACAATGTCAGAAGCATATTTTACCTGAGAGAGGAAGTATCCGGTGGAGGAATGATCAACTTCAATGCCCAGGAAGTAACGAAGAGTACCTAGATCCTTCATTTCAAAACATGAAGACAGATATTGTTGGAGTCGAGTTATACCGTCCAAATTGTTCCCAGTAATAATCATATCATCGACATATATCAGGAGAACAACAATGCCCAGAGAGGAGGAAGAGGTGAACATAGCGGAGTCATGTGTACTCTGAGAAAAACCATGTTGAAGGAGAGCAGTGGAGAACTTTTCAAACCAGGCTCGGGGTGCTTGTTTGAGACCATAGAGAGCACGCCGTAGTTTGCATACTTGCCCGGGGGAGTGAGGAAGGCCTGGAGGAGGTTGCATATAAACTACTTCAGAGAGATCACCATGAAGAAAGGCGTTCTTGACATCCATTTGATGAATCGTCCACTGTTTGATAGATGCAACTGAAATGAGAGTGCGCACAGTAGTCATACGGGCGACAGGAGCAAAGGTTTCCTCATAATCAATGCCATATTCTTGAGTGAAGCCCTTGGCAACTAGACGAGCCTTGTATCGATCAATAGAACCATCAGCCTTAGTTTTGATTTTGTAAACCCATTTGCAACCAACAATAGAGTGACCGTTAGGTAAGGTGGTAAGCTCCCATGTATTGGTCTGTTGGAGAGCAGTAAGTTCCTCAGCCATAGCCTGTTGCCAAAGAGGGTCTGAGGAAGCAGCGCGGTAGGAGGTAGGTTCATGGAGAGACAGCATGGCAGAGAGGAAGCAATGATAATCTGAGAGCTTAGCCGGTGGGCGACGATCACGAGTAGGACGTGGCTCAGAACCGTCAATGGGATTGATCAAGTCAGGACAGGGCGTAGAGTCATCGGCATGTGTGATTTCAGGGACAGGAGCAGGTAAGGGTGTAGGTTCAGGAGTGGGGAGATGGGTGTTTGGAAAAATAGTTGGAGGAGGAGAGGAATCAGTGAATGGATCAACCGGTAGGGAGGGCTCAGTAAAAGATACAGAGTCCTTATACAATGTGTAGTATGGGGTATGTTCCCAGAAGGTGACATGTCGAGAGATACGTAGTCTTTTGGTAAGAGGGTCATAACACCGATAACCCTTTTGTTGAATGCCATACCCTAAGAAAACGCACATCGCCGTCTTTGGGGTAAGTTTTGTGCGTTCGCGTTTAGGGAGAAGCACAAAACAGGTAGATCCAAAAACACGAAGGTAGGAGTAATCAGGTCTGGTACCAAAAAGACGTTCAAAGGGAGACATGCTACCTGTAACCAATGAAGGAATGCGATTAATGATGAATGCAGAGGTATGGATGGCTTCCCCCCAGAAAACGGAGGGGACAGATGAAGAAATAAGTAAGGTTCGGGCTGTCTCAACAAGATGGCGGTGTTTACGTTCTGCCACCCCATTTTGTTGAGGGGTGTCTGGGCAAGAAAGCTGAGGAAGGGTTCCTTGAGATTTAAGAAAAATCAAGAAAGGATTTAGACAAATATTCACCCCCAGAATCGGATCGAAAAACTTTAATGATTTTAGAAAATTGAGTTTTGATCATAGTGGAAAATTCAATGTAAGTTTTCAAAAAATCCGAACGGGAATGAAGTAGGTAAGTCCAGGTATAGCGGGAGTAATCATCAATGAACACAACATAGTATTGGGCCCCACCCATAGAGGTAATTGGGGCTTTACCCCAGACATCAGAATGCACAAGGTCAAAAGGAGAGTGTGAAACAGTATGACTATTATTAAATGGAAGAGCTGGTTGTTTAGCCAGTTTACAAGCAACACAAGAGAGATCTTTATCTAATGTAGCTGGTCCTAACAACCCTTGTTTAACCATAAACTGAAGACGAGAAAAGGAAACATGACCTAGTCTAGAATGCCAGGAAAAAAAGGAGGAGGGATTGGGGGTAAATGTCGCAAAGGAAGAGCCAGTGAGGGAAGGAAGTTGTAACTTGTCCGTCACATATAGGCGTCCGACTCTATGGCCTGTCCCAACTGATGTCCCTGTCGAACGGTCCTGCACAACAAAACCAGAAGAATCAAAAGAAACGGTTAGCCAAGGTCACATAGTTGACCAACAGATAAGAGTTGCATAGATAGTTTAGGGACAAGAAGGACATCAGGAACAGACAAACCGTTGGCTGTATGGATGGAACCAATGTGGCTAGCAGAGATAGTGGATCCACTAGCTGTATGGATCGGGGGAGATGAGTCTATCGGGCTAGAAGTGACAAAGTGGGTATTGTCAAAGGTCATGTGGTTGGAAGCTCCAGAGTCGAGGAACCATGGAGAGACCGGTGTTCCAGTAGGAGCAGAGAAGGCAGATGCCACAGTATGATTGAGACGGGAAGGATTGGCGGATTCCATGGGAGTGGTTTGCGGACAAAAACCAGGTGGAGATGGAGAGTTGATATTTGATGGGTCAGGCGATGTGAAGGCAGCAGTAGGGTGGGAGGAGTGGTGTAAGCCACGCATGTACCGTGAAGTAGGAGAGGGACAGTACTTGACGGTGTGACCAATTTCTTTACAGTAATTACATTTAACCGGTGATAAACCTCTAATTGCCCTAGGAGAAGAATGGGGAGAGTATGAGGAGGCATGAGGAGGGCGTGGGGAAGGGTGATATGTGGGAGGGCGAAAAAACTGTGATTGAGGGCGAGGGGTTGCAATGAACACGGAGGACAGAGATGAAGAGATGCCACGGCGGGTTTCTTCAGTAATGAGTTCAGTTAAGGCTACTTCAACGGTAGGTAGAGGCTTTCGGTGAAGCATGGCAGCCCGTAGCGGTTCAAACTCTTCTCTGAGAGCCATTAGAAACTGGACAAGACGAGTCTCTTCACGAAAGGTCTCCCATAATTTCAGATCAGTGGTCCATTGTGGCTCCATAAGTTCCAACTGATCCCAGATAAGGGACATACTAGAGTGAAAGTCGGAAACAGATTGGCCCACTTGTTGCTGGAGTGCTCGAATATCTTGTTCAAGCTTATACTTTTTGGCAAAGTTGGATTGTACATACCGGTTTGCCAAAAAAAGCCAAGCTTTTTGTGCAGTATCACATTTGCCGAGTTGTATGCTAATAGATGGGATTACGGTATTGGCAATCCAGGTCAAGATTTTGTTGTTGTTAATATCCCATTCAGAAAATTTGGGATCAGTATCAGCAGGACATGTTTCTTTGCCAGAGACATAATTCCAGAGGCCTTTTCCTTTCAAAAAATTGCGAAACAACATAGACCAATGACTGTAATTGTTGCCATCAAGCTTAATGGTAATAGGTATTTCTGAATTGGAAGACATGTTAAAGAAATGGGGTAGATATAACAAAAATAAAACCTGAAGTGAGGATGATAGGAATGGAATTGGCAGGAACGGAGCCCACGATTGAGTACGGAAGACGGAAAAACCCCAGAAACAAGTGTTTGGTTTTTTTTTTGTTTTTTTTTTTTTTTTTTTTTTTTTTTTTTTTTTTTTTTTTTTTTTTTTTTTTTTTTTTTTTTTTTTTGTTTTTTTTTTTTTTTGTTTTTTTGTTTTTTTTATGAACAGTGTTCTAACGGCGTAGGTCAACTGCCGTTAATACTAACGGCGTTATATTTCACGCCGTGAGACGCGCGTGAGTGGAGCTGGAGCGCGTGTGATAGACGCGCAAGTCAACGCGTGAGAGTGTGAAGGCGCGTGAGGGATTGCGTGTCACGTTCGCGTGAGCGCGTGTATCCGCGTGAGAGAGTGAGGGCGCGTAGGGGAGTGAGTATCACGCGCGCGTGAGCGCGTTTTGAGAGTTGGTTAGCGCGAGTGGGTGGCGCGCGTGGGTTTTGAGGCGGAAGACAGTGGTTTTCTCTCGGCGCGTGAGAGCGCGTGAGAGGGAATTTGAGGATGATTCTTGCGCAGTTGGTTTCGTCTCGAGTAGACGAAGACAGTGGTGGTTGGTTGAAGATTTTTGGTGACTGTTTGGATAGTTTTCGAGAGTGACAAAGAGGGTGCAATTGTTCTGGTTTTGAGGAATGGAATTGCTGTATTTTTGAGCAGAGGAGAAGGTTTGTGAATGAAACAGAAGAGAGTAATGGAGGAGATACAGTAGGTAGTGGAAAATTAAAATCGTTCCTCTGATACCATGTGAAAGCTAAGAAGGTAGTAATAGAATTGAAGAAGTGTTTTTGTATTATTGAATATGTATTTGTCTACAATGAGAACCCTCTAATATATACAAGTGAAGAGGGAAGAAAGAATAAACATGATGATGAAAATAAGCAACATAATTACATAGCAAATGATGAAGAATAAACATGATGATGAAAATAAGCAACATAATTACATACCAAATGATGAAAGCAAGCAACATAATTACAATACACATCTAAAGAACATAGAGATGGTATATTATATTCCTTTAACACCGCGTTCTAGCGGTGTTTTATTGTCAAAAAAAAAAAACCTTGTCACGTTACTTCGTCTTCCATTTGTTAGGTACCGCATTTGATAGGCTTAAAATTAGACTGAAAAGAGAGAATAGATTAGCCATTATTCGTGACAAGTTTAAAACTTTAAATTTAATAATTAGAAAAAAAAAATTGACAAAAAATAATAAATGGGAGAGCCTAAACTATTGTTCCACATAAAACCTCTTCAATATAGAATTAGATATTAAAGTTCCGATAATTGAATTCCCTGTTATAGAAATCACATTGGGCTTATTTTTATATTATTTCAACAAAATAAGTTGTTGTTGCTGTATATATTTATTTATTTTTTAAATACAAATTAAACACGTTTTTACGTAAAACAATAAAAAATATTTTGTTTGATTGAGAATTGTTCAACCGCAGCATTTTTAGATCTGTGGACTGTAGCCTCCAATATTTTATGTAGAGACTTGTTCAAAAGTGGTTGGCATATATTTATAGCATCACCAATTAAAATTGATGTCCAGTTCTTTTATCTTTCTATCTCGCACGCAGTGATAATGTTTTTATGAAGTTTAAAACGTACATATAAAATTTGATAGTGTCATTATCAAAGTAATTATTTATATTATTAAAATAATATATAATTTCTTAAAATAATATTATATTGTGATAATATGATTACCCATAAAATTTATCTACTACTATAGTTAAAAATACACGCATACTTGATTGGAAAAAATAAATGAGTAATGAGCAGATAATTTGGCAATCTAACGTGACTCTCATCTAAGATTGAATTCAGATTTTCTAAAACAGACAAAAACAGTGCAGATAGCAACATTTGGCCCTTCATAAGACTCTGATTTTTAATGAAACATAAAATCAAACTCCATTATATAAATTTTATTTTTTTTAATCAATTTCATCTTGACAAACCATTCTTATTTGCAATTCCCTTTCAACAAAAATTGCATTATTTTACAATTATAATTAAATTATTCATATTAGCAAAACAATTATCATTTTCACATAATATAATACCACTTTAACGAGTTGTATTTGTATATTTTTAAAATTATATATTATTTTATCAATAAACATAATTGTTGTATCAATATTCAATAGTAACACCTTTACAATTATACCACATAAAGAAAAAAAAACATGCAACTGATGTAGCCACTACAAAAAAACTAAATATTAGGGACCCCACATTAAGGAGAGTCATTTATTCCGTCCCCACAGTGGACTAAAGAAAGCATAAGGAACGGATAAGTTTGTACCCTCTCAAATTGGATGTCTTATAATTTAACATTTCATATAATTATATAGTCTTTTCTTAACTTATATTATATAAAAGCTTATCCTGTACTTAAAAGAAAGAATAATAAAAAAAGGCCCGTCCTTACCTTTCAATCAGAAAAAAGCCCGTCATCCCTCTTTATTAATTTTTTAGCTTTGCCCTAAATCCCCCTCTTTGCCCCAAATCGCTTCAAAGACGATCGATATCGAAAACGCTCGAGGATGTGTTAGGTACGTTTGTAATCGATGGCCTCTCCTTAGATTTAGTAAGTCTTTTCTGAAATTATCGCTAAAATTGCTTCGCAAACTGAAATTCTTCAGTACGTTGGCTTCTGCTTCAAAATCAGCTTCGATTAAACTTTTATGAGGTAAATTTGTAATCTATTTCATATTTATATGCATACAAGTACGAAATCTAAGTTTATATACGAATGAATGAATTTGTAGAAGCTTCTGAGTGTGTATACCTTGTTGAGCAATTACTGAAGTTAATTTAAGTGTGATTGATTAGTTGAACTGTTTTGTGATGTAATTGTTTTGTGAGTTGTTTAAAAAATTGATTTACAATGATTGAGAAGGAATAAATTGTAAAGTTTGTTTGTTTGATCTATACATATATGTGTGTGTATATATATTGCAGGTAATTAGACAAGTTAATAAATTGTAAAGTTGAGATGAGGATGGAACTTATTCAAATGTTGCAAAGTGTAAGCATCTCCATTCCAGAACATACTTCAAGTAATTCAAGTTAGCTATAATTGGTTAATCAGGTACTAATATTACTAGTCTTAGATTCAAGAAAGCATTAGATTCAAACTGTCAATGTTTTTACTTATTTGTCCGTTAAATTGATCTTCATTTTACTTGGTAGGGGCCTGTTGTGCGTGGTTGGAAGATAGTTCATTTGGAAAGAAGTACTTGCTGGATTACTCATTTTCTGTCACAACATTGTTTTAGCATTTATCGGTTTTGTGAATACCATTGTTAGCACAGTTGTGTTTGAGATGTTGCAAACAGTCGAGTAGTGGGTCATAGTGATTGGGATTTTCTTACTATTTCAATATACGGATGTTGTCATTGGATATTTTTCAAACAGGTTATTTGCAACATTAATGATTTGTGTATGGTTGTTGCAATTTGAATGTGTATAAATTTTCATTTTGATATTTTCATACAGGTTTTGTTCAGCATTAATTTGATTTTATATAATTTTTTTTTTGATATTTTCAAATAGGTTACCTACATTAATTTGTGATAATAGAAAATAATGGCTAGATGGGTTTTAATTTTGTAATAGGTTTCATAAGAACTGGATATAAAAATGAAATGGACAACCTTTTAGGGACGGTTACCGTCTCTAAAGCCCTCTATTTTGGAACGGGCCAAGATGCTGTTCCAAATGGGAAACTGATTTATGATTTTTGTTGCGACGGAATAAATTGCCGTTCCCAAAAGGCATTAGGGACAGTGATTTCTCTCCCCAATACATTTTCCACGCCAGCCTATTGTGATGCCTCTTTTCCCTCCTCAATTCTGTTCCAAATAGTATTAGGGACGGAAGATACCCTTTTTGTGACAAATTTTCCCCCTCCCTGAAACCTTATGTTCTTGTAGTGAGCACATCAGAACAGACACCTTAAAAGTCCTATACCCAAACACTATCCAATTATCCCAATTAAATCACTCCATTGATCTCCCATATTACCTAATTAAAATTCTGTAACCAACTTTTTCAAGCTTTGCCCTTTCTTTTAACTTTTCGGCCACAACTGTACTCGAGTCTTATTATTGC
This sequence comes from Lonicera japonica, assembly GCA_021464415.1. Taxonomy (NCBI): domain Eukaryota; kingdom Viridiplantae; phylum Streptophyta; class Magnoliopsida; order Dipsacales; family Caprifoliaceae; genus Lonicera; species Lonicera japonica. The sequence goes on along the minus strand of CM038467.1, from coordinate 3,600,468 downwards.
CTGTAACGCAATTTAGTATAAGAAAATTAAGTATTAGATTAATTGATCAATGTATTATTTCTCAGTCATTATACATTAATTATTGGTTACGAATAGGGGTGTGTCCGATTTGGTTAACTGTGTGAATTAATAACCGCCAACTGAACCGATTTGTTACTTTTACGATAAGCCAAACAGCTAAACACCTAAAACCGGCCGGGGTCGGTTCAGGTAATCAGTTTTGAGCTTGTTTTAAATTGGTAGGCCAAGACTCGCCCCCCCTCTCCCCCTTGATTGAAACTGTGTATGCGAAGAGTTCACATCAAAATGAATGATGCTTTTGTCCTTTAATACATATATATCTTAACCCTTTTTTTTAACGATTTAACATGAAGTAACTTCTGATACTAATTATTGGAATTAATCTTTAAAATTAACATGTCAAATTCATCAAGATCTTAATTAAAACACTTAAACCATATACCTAGATTCATGATAAAAACTCATGCGGAAGTGCGAGAAACGATCATGATAAAAGTACAGATCGAGCGGTATGTGGTTTTCTTAAACCAAATCGCCTTAATTTCTTGATGAGAATTTTGGTTCTTTTCCAAATAGGGATAAATGAGCCGTATTTTTGATTTGGTGTATTGGGGATTATAACCCTAATATCTACTTTATATACAGTATAATTAGAATTTCCATAAAACCCTAACAAAAGCCATATAAGGTATATACACATTTGCCCACATTTATTTGAGTAATCTATGAGCTTAACAAAATTAATTAAATCACTAAAATTTAGCCAATTCATTTAAATAGCAAATATAATTGAAATATTATAATATGTTGCCCACATAAATTAGAAAATATAAATTTTCTAACAAAATAAACTTTTTAGTTTGTTTCTTTTATAAAAAATTGATTTTCACTTTTTAGTTTATATATTTCTTATATATTTAATATTTATCATAGATATATATATATATATATATATATATATATATATATTAAAAGAAATAAACTTAAATACTAACCAATAGGTGCAAGACATGTGTCATATCTGTTCGGTTCGGTTTTTACCGGTTTCAAAACTCTGCTAACTACCAACCGAACCGACCCTTTCGGTTTTCATTTTTTCCAACCAAACCTGACCGAAAACCTTAAAAAAACCCTGTTAAATTGGTTCGGATCGATTTTTCGGATTTTCTGCACACCCCCTAGTCACGAAGAAAGAATGGGGAAAATGACTTATACATTAAGATAAGCTAATCCCAAGTATCATAGCTGGCGGAGAGACACAATCCTTATTTCTTTGAAACTCTCTCTTGCTCCTGAATGAAACACAATCTTGAACCTGCGCGGAAGAGACATTAATCTCTTGTACAATTAGGAGAAGTCGAAATTGCTGGTGCTATTTCTTCACCTAACCACCTTGTTGAACATTGTATCATTATATTTAAGCGCCCCAAAAATCTATTATATTATATTATATAACATATAAAGGCAGATAGGTAATTCGATAGTTATAAAATTGTATCATTAAAAATAGTTTTATTTAGTGTAACCAATGGGATTCAAACTCCGCTGCTAATGGGATTACTTAAACACTCAATCACTATGTTATATATATATATATATATTTATATTTAACAAATTTTGTTAGATCAATTATATATGAATCACATACAAATTATATGTGCACAAAACTCTAGTAAGCACAACAATCATAACAATTTTGCCCAAAAGAACCAAAGCGTTCAAATTAATTATGTCAAATCCATGTATTCGCTGTGTTGATGGGGTCTAGCGTAAACAGACGGCACACCAATACAACCAATAAGCCAAGTCTTAATCAGTAAGAGTAGAGCCCAGCATACCCAAGCTTGTCTTTGGAATCCTAGAGTACGTCTGTTACGTGGCACGAAGAATTCCACATTAGATCAATCACCTAGACGATTCGAGGGAGGGAGACACCATTATATTACCCTTATCGCAACAACCTTTTATCTAATGGATAGTTTGGGGCAGATTAGCCAATTAACATCGGTCAACTCACATTAATGACGACTTAATCCTTGACTTATCACTCGATGCTGTAAATAAAGGCAGTAAATTACCATTAAAGACATAGTCATAAGGCAGTAAGCAATGTATCAGTCTGTTTGGATTGAAGGGGAGGGAGGAAAATGAAATAATTAATTAGGAGGGGAAGGAATGGAATAGAATGGAAAGGAATGAGTTTAATTTTATTGTTGTTTGGATAGCTAAAGATTAATAGACTTTTTTGGATAGAAAGAAGAAAAGAAAGGAAAGGAATGTGATTTAATATATTATTAACAAATTAGGGTTAAATGCGATACATGGAAGGAAACAAAATAAAAGAATGAGGGGTCATTCCCTCCCAAGCATGAAATGCAATCCATCCTCTTTTTTTCCTTTCCTTTCCTTCCCATTCCCTCTCTATTAATTACCCTCTCTAGAAACCATCACCTATACGGGCATAGGGGTCCGGCATCTCTAGCTCTCTTTCATTGTTTGGGTGTTTATGTCTTCAATTTAAAGCCTAGGGATGTTCAAAAATCAGACCAGACCGAATGGATTGATCGGACTAAAAAAAGGGTTTTTTTTTGAGTGTTTACATATATAACAGTCCAATCCAAATTTTAGTGGACCAAAGCAATGTGGTTCGGTCTTTGGTTTTGCAAATTTTTATCCTTTAAAAATTGGACCAAACCGAATATATATATATATATATATACATTAAAAATAATTAAAATAATATATATACAGCTTTAATTTTTAACCAGACCTAAGTAGTGTTCCTTTTCTTTTTTGTTTTTGGAAATAAGCATCACATTATTGTTTCTGGGATTCTGGTTGAAAATTTAGATAGAAAGATGTAAATTGAAGATGGAAAAACTTGCACTCCAAACAAATAATGGCAAATGGAATAAATTACACCACCAAGTATGAATTGTAATGGCTTAAGTTTAGTAAATACTATATATTGTGGTGGGTTATTGTTTAAAGTAGGTCCATTGCTTAAATTATACAGCAAGCTCAATAAAAAGATAAGCCCATTATAAAAGTCTAGACTAGCTAGCTAGACCGATCGAAACTGGACTATTCTAGTCCAGTTTTAGTTTACTCTTCAGTCTGATACAATCCAAAAAAATAGAGGACCGAATTCAACAGTCTAGTCAACCGGACGATGAACACCTTTGTTAAAGCCACTATTATAACATTCCCTTTAGTTTTTTTGCATTTTTTTTTCAGACTGTAAACCTATTGTATGATTAATGAAATGAATGTTTATATGATTAGCTCATTGAACTTCCATTATATCGAATAACGTCGTATATCCACACATCATATATACACATTGTAATATCACACAATAAATTTCTTGCCCGAAAGCAAAATCAAATAAAGCATAATAAGGTAGATTAGACAAAGTAGTCTCGTCAATCTCAAAGACCCACACGTTATTTCCATTTATAGTGAGGTTGGGTCAGAGTCAGCAATAGCAACAAATCACAGTCACTGCATTACTATTGGTCTAACATGTAAAGGCCAACATAGTATTCACATGCTTGTAGAAGTGAACAATGATTATTAAAACAATAACGCCAGGACATATAATTACAATAATTCCTTAATTAGTTGGTATTTCCCTCATACAGGTCGCATTAAAATCAATATAGACAGCATCGCAATGTCACCCCACTAAAAGGCGAGCTTTGGGGGCATCGATCTGTGAGACACCGTTGAAGCTCATTGAGACTGGCCGGTGACATTGAAAATGACTTGAATAAGATCATTATTAAAGACTGTTGCATGTTGGAAAGGAAAACTGGAGTAGATATTGTGCAGTCATTATGTGAATGGAATAATTAATGCGCGGACCTTCTTTTAGAGATGGGGATAAATCAAGGCGAGCAGGACATAGTGGTAGCTGTCCCTCTGGACGACATTGCGGAGTTGCTCAGATAGGATATGGTTGGAATTGTTTTTGTTTTGGTTTTCCTTTGTAACCTAAAAAAACATTCTTTTAGGACTAATGTCCATCCAACAGTATTGCTAGTTTTTACATCCAAACACTAGCTCAATTAGTCGATTCCAACCAAACAGTGACCTAAGACAGAGGTTTTTGGCATAGGAATTGAAGGTGAATAAACTTGGTAGTTAACTAATTAGCATAGGAACCTTGCTATAATAATTGCACAAGAAACAAGTAGAAGAATGTGTACCTTAGGAACTCCATGCATTTTCTTGTTTAATTAAGTAGGTTATTTTATATTAACTATTCATATTGCCAAAACACTTTTCACTACATTAGAGTGTAGTATTACTTTAAAAAGTTGTATTTCATACTTCTAAAGTTAATTATATATTTCTCTAGTAATAAGCATATATAATCCTTTCGACAATAATACCATCCTTTATATATCAATATTAAAACCTCATTTAAAATAAAATAAAAAAGTAACTTTAATAATTTACACAATAATATTATATCTAGAGTAGGAGAGTGGATAATGACATATAAAGACCGTGATTTAGATATACCGGCCTAGAGCACATACTAAAATTGAATTAAAAAGTTGCACATAGGCCTGTCAGCAGATCGGATCGGGGTGAATCCAAATCTATATTTAAAAAAGTTTTTGGCTCGAATTCAGATCGAATCATGTAATGGATCACCGAAACATTGATCCATATCAAAATTTGTTCAGATCGAATATTATCCGACCCATTTAAAATTTTAATCATATAATAAACAATTTGTAAATATATAAAAAATAATGAAACATACATAGAAGTTAAGCCTAACAATGGCCAAATTTCTTCTATTTTTGTAAAAAGAAACTTATTTAATATTTTTTAACTTATGGTTAGTTTTTATAAGCGTATAAATAATAAGAGGGTAATTATAAATAATGATAAGTTTAAGCATAAATGTGTGTCTTGAATCGGATCGGATTGACATATATATCCCTATCCGATTTGATAATCAATAGTCTAACTGGTTCGAATTGAATTTGGATATACGGATTAGAAATTTTAATCTATATCCGACTAAACGGATCGGATTCGAGTACAAATCCGATCCATTGACAAGCCTAGTTGCACATATATTAAAAATTATGATAATATTATGACTAGGGTGATAATATTAGTACAAATCCGATCTTGGGACACTTTTTGTCATTAAAAATAATTTTGAAGTGATAGAATATTTTTTATAGAGTGCTAATATTATTACTCGAATGAATATTGTGCCACAATTTACACTTGGTTTATTGGAGATATTTTGGAAAATAAAATAAAATGTAATGTTAATTCTTACTTGAATTTGTTCCTTGTGCGTTAAATTGACTAGGAAAGGGTGAAAAAACGGTGGAAACTATATAACCTTCATCCATTCGTAATAACGACTCACTTTTTTCTTTTTTTGTGTGTAACTACTGACTCACACAATTGTCAAACCAAAATGTTAACCGGAAAAATTAAGTCTTGCAAGAAAATATGTGCATTATTTGATGTATGTTTTACTTTTTTTTTTTTAATTTATGTATTTAAATTTTTATCATTTAAGGGTTCATTTGGTTCGAGTTTTAAATTATTTTTGGAATGCTACATTCCATTCTAGAAGAATTCTAATGTTTGGTTAAGATTTTAGGCTGAAAATACATTATTTCCGAAATGGAATATTCCTTCAAAGTTATCTTTCTTATATGAATGTGAATAAATGATTACTCTAAATATTCTCTAGAGTTTTTATCTTAGAGCATCTCCAACCGTTGTGTAAATTTTTTTGTGTAAATCCTATGTGTCAAGACACTTTTACACAAAACTTGAAGTGTAAAAAAAATATGCTCCACTAGTACATTTTTAAACTTTTGTGTAAATTTTCAATGAACTAATAAGATAATTATGCATATTAGATATCATTTTATGCAATTTTTAATTATTTTTTCTTACATTTTGGTATACATAATATTATAGCAATAATGGATCTTGATTTGTTGGTCTTGATGAGTAAATTTTAGATATATAATTTTTATTAAAATATATAATTTATATTAAAAGTAATTACATTTTAAAGTATTATAAAATAATTGAGAAAATAAAAGGCTGACGTGGCGGTGTAAACTTGAGATGTATTTTACACATTCATTTTACACAAAAGCTAAATTTAAAAGACTGTTGGAGTTTAAAATTTTTACAAGTTTTGTATATTTTACACAAAACCTAAATATACACTACTGTTGGAGATGCTCTTAAGACCAAAAGATCCATTTTATTTACTAAAAAACTTTTTTTTCCATTTATACACATTTTAAAAGAAAAAACAAATTGTGATTAAAGTTTTTTTATTATTATTATTAAATAGATACAATGAATTTTCAGATTTATTAACAACAATACTTAAATTTTACCTTTGTAAAATTGTTATGACTTACCTTTTAATTTTATAAAATGAAAAATATTTTTGTATTTTACCCGTACTTCATCTTATTACCGTTTAAACTAATTATAGAGAGGTAATTTAACGTTTCAAAAAAAAAAAAATTATTATCCTATCTAAACATTGACAAAGCGCCTAAATACTAGGAAAAAAACTCCCCACGAATCTAGAACGTTCATTCTATTTTTAAAAGTCGAACGAAAGGATCTCTTAAGGCAGACATTAATGCTAAAAGAGTTAAATTCTCGAAAGTTAAAAGACAGGGTGCAATTCTGGTCCAACTTGTGCTTATTATGGCTTTTCCCATTATACGTCTTGTGGGCCTCGGCCTGGCCCGATAAATATGAGACTACACAAAATTTTACTGGATGCATTATATTTTTTTGTGAACCTCTCTACATCTCAAACCAAATGTGTCAATTATCTCAAAAAAACAAAAAAAAAAAAAAAAATTTGTTTCATTTAAAGATATAATTAATATATCAAATATAACAATAAAAATATATTAAAATCAAAATAAAACTATCAGTTTAAAATGAGTGGGAGTAATTATCTCGATCGGCCATCTAGCTTGCAACTATTTCCATTTGCAACCTCATTGACATTAAAATTCCACAACTGCAATAGGCAAAATTCAAATTTAATATGCCAAATTCATCTGTAAAAGTTTCACATTTTTAGTAAACACTTTGATGTCGTTGGTTGAAAATATTTTGGGTTTTTTTAAAAAAAAAAAAAAAAAATTGTATTTGGTTCACCAATTTAAAAAAATTCATTCAAGTAAAAAGAATCTTTTTTTGTTTTGCATTTTAGGAAAACTTTAAGAAATGAATAAAAAATAAAGATTATATTTTTTTTGTAAAATTTAAAAAATGGTTTATCGTAATAAATTAAATTCAAAAACAGTTTTAAATAATTATATTTAAAAGAAAAATTTTAATTAAATATTTAAAAACTTCAATCAAACATAACATTTGGTTTTTTTCCTTTCTAGATAGACCAATGGTTTAAAGAGAACGAGTGGAGATTTAAACTCTATTCCTTGGAGAGAACCCAAAAAAAGCCACCTGTGCAACTTTAACAAAGATGCAATATGTCTAACAAACATATATATATATATATATATATATAGCACTATTTACTGCGTGGGTTTGAAAAATATGCATCAAATAATACTTAGGCTGTGTTTGGTTAAGTGGTTTCTTAGCATCCCTTAATTACATTAATGAATTTTTTAAATTTGAGAAAACAATGCAACTCGTTATTTGAACGTTTGTAAATTACTTAATTCTTTGGATAACAGTTCATACTTATATTGTCAAAGATATTAAGAAACATGTTAATATATTGGATTGTCTTAGTATTTTTAATCCTATGTTTTGAAGATCGTTGAAACAGACGCTTCCGATATTATTTTTGAAGGGATTCTTAAGTAAAAAGTCAATTCTACTTTCCCTAAGCAAATTGTCTTATTACATTTTGACTCATGGAATAGTATACAAGTTAATTATAGTACTATTAAAAAAGAAATTTTATCTTTGATTTCATGTATTAATAAATTCTAAAGTGATTTGCTAAATAACAAGTTTTTAGTCAGAATTGACTGTGAGTTAGCAAAATGTTTTTTAGAAACAGATGTTAAAAATATTACTTTTAAACAAATTTTTACAAGATGGTAATCCCTTTTAAGTATTTTGATTTCGAAATATAATACATAAAAGCAAGGGAAAATTGAATTCCCGATTTCTTACCGAGCAAAATTTTACAAAATAAATCTGATAAATATAATGAGACGACCATAAAAGGAAGGGACTAGGAAGCTATATGAAAAATGTAAAGAGTGCGTTGGTAATAACAAAACAAATAGTGACTAAATAATTAAATTGAAAGTATAAAGTAGAGTTTATTTAAAATTGAGTTTACTTACGTTGAAAATTACTGAGATAAATCTAGACTAAATGCTTGAAGCATGACTTTTAAAATTATAACAAGATTCTACTGATATAAGAATATAAGAGAATAAAACTATGAAATAGATAATTTCTTCTTGTGAAGTGGGTGTGAGACCCCAGCTTGTGATTTCAGTCTTCTTCTCCTTTTATAATTAGATTTAAAGTCGAACTGTAGAATTACGCGGGGTTTTACTATATTACTTTTAACTAATAGTGAACAGTAAAAGTTTCTTTATTGTAAATAAATAGTGACTTGTCATGAATAGTAAAAATACTTTTTATTGTTTGAATAGTATTACTGGGCACTATTCACATACTTTTTACAATTTATGAATAGTAATTTTCATTTTTTTACTATTCAACTTTGTCATTTTGTTAATTATTGTCTATGCTTTTGGTGAAAAATTAAAGCTTCAGTAGCTATCTGCCATATGTAAAATTTACGGTGTTAGCTTTTCTTCGATAAATTATTACCGAAATAGTGATCGAAAACACCCTAATTTACGCAAATGGGTCTTGACCATCTTGAAATAGTTCACTATCCTTAAGGTAAGAGAGTGCTTCGATATCATGTGGACAATTTTTTTTGTGTTATGTGTACTTTTTCCTTACCTTGGGTCTATATTCAATTCCATCCAAATTTTTTATGCTTAACCTCCTAAAATTTTAAAAGTGATACTAAACCTTTTTAATTTATATATTTTTTAATACTTAGCCACTATCTTCTTCTTCACTCCACCATCTCCAGCGATCCCAACCACCTCCACCATCTCAATTTTTGAAAAACCAACAATCAACTATCCAACATCTACCTTATACATTCATAATACCCATTAATTTGTTGAAAATTTTATCGGAAAAATCATTTGTGAACCTCGATTTGCCGGAGATTTGTATGTATGTATGATTTGGATTTAATGATTTTATATTCAATTTAGGGTTAAATCTTTTTATGAATTTAAGTTTAATGATTTAAAAGTTTGATTTCAATTTAGAATTAGGTTTAATGATATACAATTATATATATATATATATGTACACTATTTATGATGGTGGTAGAGGTGGGTGATGCTGGTAGTGGTGCATGAATTTGGTTTTAATCTAATTTAGGTTTAATGATTTAAAAGTTTAATATATATTCTACTTGGATTTGGATTTGTTCTTGATTTAGGTTTAATGTCATACAATTATATATGCATGTATATGAATGTTATTTATGGTGGTGGTACAAGGGGTAGAAGATAGTGGGGTTGGAGGGTGGTTGAAGGATGAGAAATATGGCGGTGATAGGATAAAGAAGATAGTGGATATAATAATTAAATGAAGAAGAAAGTTGGAGATGTGGCGATGGAGGCGGGGAGGTTGTTGAAGATGGTAAAGGGTAGGAAGGCGGGAGAGGGAAGAAGAATATAGTGGTTACGTGATGCCCCGAATAGGAGGATAAACACTTATGAGGTCGGTTAATCATAAACGCCAAGCACTAACTGCGGGTAATTATAGAATACAAATTTAAATATTTATGAAAAAACTGCTAATGAATAGACGTGTATAAATCATAGCATGTATAGTAATTTTTAGAACACTATTTTTTAAAATATTGTATCCATAGATAAAAAGAGTCTCAAGTACACGTGTCAATAAAAAAGTTGTACAAATACATTTCCAACAAGGTCCCAACTTAGCATAAGTCTTAAACTTACATTACAACACAATTCTTAATTAAAATACATATTATCCCGTAATGCAAAATTTATAACAAAAACTCGTTTGTCTCAATGGGCTCCCAATGGTTTTGTAGCTAGACATAGTATGAGACATCTAAAAGTTATCATCCTTTCATTTTCCATTCTCTTGAGTATCTTCAGATTTACTTATATAGGAAATATAATAGGAATGAGCCAACCAGGTTCAATGAAACTATATAGTTGTTTGATAAGATAATACACATAATAATCCACACACGAATGCTATAAGAAAATATATTTTAAATTAATGGAATAAAAATATCTCTCGTATAGTCTCACACTGTTGGTTTTAAAATTTAAAAGGATATTTTAGACCACACAATCAAATGATAGGATCGATGATTGATATAATGAGTTTAGCAAAATAACAGAATCAATGATGTATAGAGGAGGTTGGACTCGTATGAAAATATGGGTTAGTCCTCCCCTGTGAAATAAAGCTAGGAGTTCGGTTTGCTTTATATTAATGATAGACAAACAACTATTAAAAACTCGCAGAAATCTCTTTAACCGATCTATCCTCACAATGTTACAATAAGATTGTGCTCGAGCTACACGAGCTCTAGCTTTCCTGATTTGGGAGCTCCACTGGATGCTCTCCATTCTATTTTTCTCTTACATTGTCCCTTGGGTAGTCTTGGTTAAGCTTTTTTCTTTTGTTGTCAAAAGCTTAGTTAGTCTTGGTTAAGCTTTTTTCTTATGTTGTCAAAAGCTTGGTTGTTTGGAGAAGTAAATGCTTCTTGTATATATATAACTGGAGGAAACGTATGGTCATAGCTCCCAGAGTAGGTCTGAAGCCATGCTTAAATCTGTACCAACTCTGACCTTGTTTCTCCATGAATTTCAGTGCATTAAATGCAGTTGATGTGCATTAATGAATGTGATGGGAGTTCTGCGTGCTTTGCAGAGCAAGTGGCAGTCGCCCATACTTCTATAAACCACTCTAAAAGAGCTCTGGAACCCAAGCTTCGCGGTTCGCCGTTCGTAATTAAGTCTCAAGTAGGTACCCAATTCTTGAGGGCCTCCATCCTTCTTACAGTGACTCAACAGAGCTCTTTCGAGCTCTTCGTGCTGGGGCAGGTCTGATAGTTGACATGGGCGGCCACGTGTCAACTCATAGTTGACGGGATAAATTTAATTAATAATTTGCACCATCATACACAACATGCCACCAACCACGTATACCTTTATAATCTGTTGGCTAAATAATAATGCATGGCACTTGTAATTGTATAATCCAATAATTAATTATCTGAGACAAATATTTCAATAAACCTGCGACTATTTAAGTGTACGCCAGGTCTGTATTTCGTGGCATTTTTTATGGAACCCGAGCTTCGCGGTTCGCTGTTCGTAATTAAGTCTTGAGTAGGTACCCAATTTTTGAGGGGCTCCATCATTCTTACAGTGATTCAACAGAGCTTTTCCGAGCTCCTCGTGCTGGGGTAGGTCTTATAGTTGACGTGGGCGGCCACGCGTCAACTCGTGGTTGACGGGGTAAATTTGATTAATAATTTGCACCATCACACACAACATGCCACCAACGACGTATACCTGTATAATATATTAGCTAAATAATAATGCATGGCACTTGTAATTATACAATCCAATAATTAATTATCTGAGACAAATATCTCAATAAACCTACGACTATCTAAATGTACGTTAGGTCTGCATTTCGTGACATTTTACCCTTGTGGCAGTAGGGCCTCATGATAGTTTACGTGCATGATTTCGAGCTTTTCACCTAGGAGACTATGTTCCACTTCCCTGGTTCTATCTTATAAGACCAACACCTGGGACCTATCATGGACTAGCACTAACATATTTAAATAAACAAATTAACAACACATCCGATGTACAATTGTGCTAAATAACAATATATTAACAATTATATACCAAACCTATAATCTAGCCAACAACAAAAGAACTTATAAAACCAGTTCCAATAGGTAAACATTATGATATCTATGAAATTTATGAAGAATTCCCACAATTTGACTAATAATAACTAGTATTAAGTCATATATGTAAATCTATCAGTAATAAGTTACGTCTAAATAGGTTTTTATACAAATCAACAAAATAACCACATGGATGCATGGATTCTTATTGGATCATGCAATTAAAGTCATAATTATGCTATTTAGACCATCAATTGAAAGATTTAACAAATCCCAACCCATGCTTGTAACCCACCTACGATTTGTTAAACTTTAAACTTATATGGCTTAATTTAGCTACATGCAACAACATATGGTTTGAAAGCAAGAGTTTAGTACTAAGTTCTCACCTCTAAGAGCTCTAGATAATAAGAATTAAGCGATTGATGATGAATCAATGGCTGTACATAAGGATTCTTAAGCTTACCCCAAAGCTCTAATGGTGGTTAAGTGAAGAATGAGGATAAAAGTGATGTTTTTATCCAAAACTTGAATTAATTGGAAGGAATAAACCAAGATCCTATTAAATCTCCATATATAAGAGTTCTCAAGTCTCTCCCTCTATTTTTATGTGTTATGGCTCGAGTGTGGTAGTTTTGTGGTGAGAAAAAGATAAAAAATGGGTAAAAAATATATGTCAAACTCGATATTTTTTAGAGGCATGATCAATCATGCTTTGGTCCAGAAAATTCACCTACTAGTCAATCATGATCGATCATGCCTTTGGCTTGTGAGCCCTTAAGTCATTTTCTTTAGTTTTGACTTCGGAAACGTCGGTATCTCACCTTGGCCTCAGCACAGAACTTGTAGAGGGGGATTAAACAGAATTCTAAGCGCTGACAAGGACCCATTCGGGCAAGAGACAAAGAAGTTATGGCTATCTAAAAATTGCTAAAATTCATAAATCGTGTAAAACCAAAACACGCAATTAGCATACCGATTTCAATTTGAACCACTCGAATTGTGAAACTATTTTATGGTCTAATTTTCCTTTTTTCCTTTTTCCAATTTTTTTTTTATTTCACAAGCTCATTCTTAATAAAATTTGCACTTCTAAAACTATTCAATAAAATATATTAAATTAGACTCAATTTCAAAGCCAGACTTAGAGGAGGGCTGACAGGACAATCGCCCATGGCTAAAAAATTAAGAGGAGTTCACCAATATTTTATTTGTTTATATAATATATATTTAATTTTTTTTATCTAATTAATAACGTAGCTTTTCAAGAAAAAACTCAGATTACAAAACTTTAATTGTAAATTGGAAACGACCTCTTGGACTATTTTTCGATTCTTTCTTCCCATATTCACTCTTAATCACTCCTACTATAAGAAAGAATTATAAGGTAACCAATATTTTTTCTTTCATTCATATCGATTTTAAAATAATAAGACAAAATTAGATATTTAATTGTAGTTTATTTTTGGAGGATTCTTTGCAATTATGTATTTTTTGTTGCATGTAAAATCTTATCATTGAAATAAAATAATTTATTTCTTTTTATGTAAAAAATAATATATTTAAAGTATCTTTTAATATTTTGCGCAAGGTCTCAAAATGAATAGAACGAGCTATGCTAATATATATATATATATATATATTTATTTAAAAATTTATCATTGAAAAAGAGAATAGAAAATGAATCATTGCAGACCATACATATACCTAAAGATTATTTTAAGTGTCATCATAGCGATGGGTAGATAATTCAAAACCAAATCATAAGAGATGACCCTACGAATCTATATTTCTATTATATTTCGTACTCAAAATTTTATTTTTTTAAATTTTAAAAGTGAAAAAGTTGGAAGTAGGGCTCAAATTTAATGTCTTGTCTTAGAACATCTCCAATAATACTCTCTATTTTAGAGAGCATTTTTTCAAAATAAAGAGCGTTGTTTAAAATGAATAGTGTTGTTTAAAGAGTGTCAATGCTCTCCATTTACACTTCTATGAGACACGTGTCGCAATTTAATTGGGTGCAACAAATAAAAGAAAAAAATGGTGATTTTTTTAATGCAAAAGTATAAAATAGAAAGCCATGTAGACTCTCTAAATCTAGAGAGCCAAACTTGGCTCTCTACTCTAAATATTTATTTTAGCTATGTTGTTGGAGTCTCATTTGTTAGTGTTGACGAGCTATTATAAAGAAAATTAATATAATAGAGAGTTTCTTGGAAGATGCTTACTATGTAGGCATTCAATTATTCAAGTAAGTTTTAGAAGAAAGGCGGACAAAGTTTACAGTGATATACGGATGTTATCACAATAGATCTCTCTAAATACTTTATTTTGATTATTTAAGCACTCGAAATTTATTTTTTCCGATATTTTATGCCTTTTTAATCACTTTTAATACATTAAAGTATTTTTTAAAATTATTAATTATTTTTTCATATCTAAAAAAATTTCAGGATATAATTTGGACTTTTTTTATCTTCTTCTAAACTATACTAGTTTTTAAACAATTTTATCTAACTAACCCACTTTTCAACTTATTAGCCAAAATAACAAATTTTAAAATTAGTGATTTTAAAACACTATTTTAAAGGTAAAAATGTGATTTACAATCTCTATTGTTGTTGATATTTTGAGATCAAATCATTCTCTAATATTTTTACAAAATTGAGAAAAATAGTGATTTCAAATCACTATTTTATTTTTAAAATAGAGATTCTAAATTACTATTTTTAGTAGTGTGCTATTTTAATTAATAAATTGAAAAATGATTTAATTTAATTAGTTAGTTCAAAAAGTAATTTACTTTGACATTTTTTTCCCCAAAATTTGATGCGACAAGACGGCTTTATCTTTGATGAATTTCCCATAGGTGGTTAGCAAAGCGTCATAGATAGATAAGATAATTGTTTTTCACCACACTATCGGATTCGTGGCCCCTTTAGAGGCGAAGCTAAGTGGGGACAGGGGGCAAGGATCCCCATTCGGTTTTAAATCTTTGAAAATTATATATGGGGTATTTTTTGGAAAAAAAAAATAAATAAATATATAGATATTATATATATATAAATTTATACTTGAGGTATCAAATATAAGGGGCAAAACTATATATATAGAGACCTATGTGAAGAATTTAAAATTTAACTCTAAGGTAAAAATTAAAAAATAAATCAATAAATTTGAATGTCAATATAGCCCCACGTGGATGGCCTTTTTTGAGTTTACATTTTCTGCAAGTGTGGCACACACAAGTAGCATGGTTTGTTCTTTGTTGATGCAAAATAGCACCTTATTTTTCTTGAATGTTTAACAAGCTAATAAAATGTGATCCCTTATAAACTTATAAATTTTTTCACAAAGTTTTCATGTGAAACTTAACTATTTTCATTCTACTTTTTTATTTTAAGTAATCAACTTTAAGTGTAAATTTTCCTTTCACCCCACAACCATTTTAAACAAACAAATATTCAATTTCGATATCCTTAAGGAAGATAACACAAATCAATAATAACCCTTCACAAGTGAATGTGAGGTCCCATTGAAAATTATTTTTAAAATGACTTGAAAATGGTATTTTTATCCATTTTTCTAACATTATTAAGGTAAATCCTTTTTTAGGTCTATTTTTAATATTAAGTATAATTTTATTTTTTAATTACTTGCATAATATTAATGGTGTTTCTTTATTAATTGTATAATATTATTAATACTATTATGTTTGCGTTGTATTATTATAATTTTTTGTAATTGTTCACATTTGATATTTGAGTTGTATGAAGTTTCATTTATTATTAATGCTATTATATTTATAACATTAAATATATTTTTATGTGTTTTGAATTTTGTGTCATTTTAATCAAATTCTTAGCTTCGCCATCAGGGTCTTCACGTTTACAATGTCGTGATTTAACTCTCTCGTTTTTGAAGGACTCATTGGCGTTAACAGAATCATGATGTGCTTCTCTTTTGGTACAGAAAACAAAATGAATTTATTAGAATAATGTTTCCATCATGGTAAAAGACAAGATGAGGCTGTTAATGTAACCAAACAAGAAATAATTAAGAAAGTAAAAGAGTTTCTCACATTAATGTGATGTGCATATGCATTATGGTTAATAACAATTAAAATGATTGGTTTAGCAAAAATACTAATGTTTATCGAGTTCAACAGTTATCGAAGTCGTGGTACTTTAACCCAACCAATTTTTACAAAAGTGATGAATAGATTGGGAAAATAAAATCAATAAATATATAACTGAAATTGGACGGGGAAAATTAAATATCTATATGGCACTTGAGCAAACTTACATAAGATGAAATACAGGGCTCAAATTTATTTATTTTTTCTTTAGTTTATAGATATACTAACATTATTTAATTTGCGAATTTGGAAATACTTAGGTTGGAATTGGACTATTAATATAATTTTTTTTTTGACATTAGTAACTAAACAAAGAAACACAAATAGAAGAAAAAGACACAAACAAAACAAGCATATAACACTCAACTAAGGAGAAACACCCGAACTCATCCAACCGTAGACAAAAATCCATCAACAACACACTAACGAGACTAGGAGCGTCAAAAACTTAAAATGCCAATCAAAGGGGGAACTTGGCATATATTATATCACCACGTGTTGTGGTAAGTGGTAAAAGAGGTTGTTCTTCTCTCTTAATATTTAAGTTCGAGTCCCTCTAACTCTTCAACATAGAATTAAACTTACACATCATTTGTATAATTACATATGAAATATTATCTCATGTTAAACTCATAAAATTTGTTCTTTTAATAAGTTCAGTAAAAAAATAAAGGAGTAATTTACTATGTTAAATAATGGCTCAAGGATGTGCCACTCCAACTAATCAACTCTTCGCACCATTTTAACCCACAAATTATGTATGGATCGGAAGATGTCACTGTCTTATTTTTCAATAATCATTTTAGATTGAAAAGAAAAAGATTTTGTGTGGTGATTTTTCGTTGATTCGTAAATCGTACCAAGGGGCGATCACCTGAAGTATGATGCTGCAGTGACACCCGCGGGTACACTCATGATTTGACCATGTTTCTTTCGCATTAAATGACATACGATCCCGTTAAGTCGTTAAATCTACAATGCTCCTTTTGCAACTAAACACAAATAACTAAATAATTAATAAATTATTTAATTTTGAATAATTAAACGGGGCCAATGTCAATATACTAAATCACACAATATAAAATAAATCATATTTTTTTATTTTATTTTAAATAGGTCAAAATTATTTTTTTTAAAAAAAATATTAAAGTCAAAGTGGGATTAACATTTTGTCAAAGATGAATTATAGAAAATAAAGACAAAAAGTTGAAAAAAATATAAAAAAATATAGGAGTGTGAAATTAATGAAAATTAAGTGGGTTTGTGTCATATAAGAGAACGTCAAAATTGTTATTTTGTATGTAACTTTTTTAAAAAAATTAGTTTAAGTGGCATCTGTCTTGAAAATATTTTAATTAAAAAGTTGTGAGTTTATACTTTTATCATATATTTATAATATTTATAAAGTATGAAACTTATACATTCCTTAAATATTGAATTGAAAGTTATTAAATTGCATAGGTAACTAAATTTAATGCCAAGGAAGCGCGGCTCAATCATCTGTGCGCCGCATGACGACAACAGTCACTACGACATATCACTTTCAGTTAATCTAATCATATAATTCAGAAGTAAAATAATCTCTTCATATGTGATCGATGTTGCCATGTTAATAATCTCCAGTAATTAATAACTTATTTTATATTATCTCTTCTAGACTACCTTTCATCGTCAATTTTTCTTTTACTACATTCAATCATTCATCGCGTTTTTATAAAATAACAATTTCTATATGATTGCTGATCACGTTTTAATTATATTATAACTACATTTTTATTTACAATACATTACGATATTATTGTATAATTAATCTTTACTACTTAACTATGTAAAATATTAATTTTGTTATATTTATATTTAATGTATTACTTTATTTAATATATATATATATATATATATGCATATCGTTTAAGCTTTTTTCGGTTTGTGATTGCACCACTTGCATGCCTTTGTACGCGAGAGAGTATATTATCTCGAATCATTTAATAAAGCATTAACCTGAGCTTAGTTATAAACCCATAATTTGTTTTTCATGTTTTTAATATGGGATTTCTACTTTTATTTGCATTTGTCCATTTCAACTTACTCACTTTGGGTGACAATTTCTCATTCACACCTTAACCATTTTGAGCATAAAAATACACGATTTCAATGTACTCACGTGAGAAAACACGAATATATTAAGAACTTTCATAACCGAGTGCAAAGTCTTATTACAAATTTACCCTCAAAATAGTAAAAAATATGTTTCTTATACCTATTTTCTAACCGTCATATAACATATAGATTTGCCTCTTTATTATTAATAATAATATATTAAAACACATATATCAGCTGCATGGTTCAACGCATTAGTTAATTAAGAGGGTCATTATTTTCTTTGCACTAGTAGGTTTTAAATCCAACCCCGGTCCTGCAATTAGAGATTCTTCATAATTTTTTTTTTCAAAGAAAGTCTAATCCTCTTTCGTTTTTAACAATAATAAAAAAACTCTCCATCCTAGATGAGATTTAAGCTCAGATTTTTTTTTAAATTCAGATGAGTACGCTTTCATTATTCCTAACTACGTACAATCAAACGATTTTAACCATTTAGAAATAACTAATAATTAATTTAATGTATATTGTATACTAATTTTCTGCCTACACGTCTATCATTAATCCTTCTAATTTGGGAGACAGAGAGAGTGAGAGAGAGAAGCAAACCCAACTCCGAGATTCAATAGAGAATAATACATGAAAGAAGCTAGAGAAGAAAAATTGTGTGGGGCTACAAAATAGATTAAGAAGAAGCCCATGATCACAGAATGTGCACCATTAGCTTCTACGTTTACAATTTTACATAGATTATTACAATTAAATTTACTTGCTACTCCAATTGATTGCGGTCTTAATATATATATTCTCTCGATCACCGATCCAAAGCCAATATTATCGGTTCAACCCATGTGGTACATTGAATCAGGAACCTTGAAAGTAGTTTTGCCAACATTGGTCCCTATTAAATCACTCCATTACTGGTCTCCCATGTTTCTGAGGATTTTGTAACTAGCTTCTTAGGCCTAGTTTGATTCATAAAAAGAAAATTAATTTTCTTGTCTTTCCCATGGAGGTGGGAAATTAAAGTTTTTGTCAAGATTTCTTTCTTATATTTAGTAAAGTGTGAAAAGTATTTAAGTATGGGTATTATTCTTCAAATTTTTTGTAATAAATGCTGTGATAAGGAAAAATCAATTACATGGAATTTTGAGATAAATGACTTTACCTCTTCCCCTATGTTAATAAAGTGTTTCCAGAATTTATACTTATCAAAAAAAAAAAAAAGAAAAAAAATTTACTTTATTGAGTGCTCAAATTCGCAAACCAAATGAAATCTTAAATTTCCTTTCTTTTGATTTGTATTCCACTGCTGTGCTTGTGTCCAACTCTGGCCTGAAGCCCAATTCATTTTCAGTACTTAGGCCTCGTTTGGTTCACAAAAGGGAAATCAATTCCTTTATCTTTTCCATGGAAGTAGGAAACTAAATTTTCTGTCAAATTTCCTTTTTTGTGTTTGGTAAAGCATGAAGAGTATTTAAGTAAGGGTATTATTGTCTAAAATTTTTGTAATAAATGCTTGGAAATCACATGGGAAAATCAATCCCATGTATTTTGAGAGAAATGGTTTTACCCATACTTTCTCCTCTCTCGGAGAAAGTGTTTCTGAAATTTGTGCTTATCAAATAAAGGAAATGGATGATTTTTCTTTCCCGAATATTAAAATCTATGAACCAAACGAACCCTTAGAGTAAAGTGGAATAGATATATATGCGTAAGGTCCTCATAATTAAAGACGTACGTACATTTAATTTGTCTCTCTATTGAAGAATTAATTAAAATACTTGGTACCACGTGTCGTGATGTATATATAGACCTAGCTTATCAAATATGTTCTCTCTCTCTCTCTCTCT
The DNA here is from genome assembly GCA_021464415.1 of Lonicera japonica. Taxonomy (NCBI): domain Eukaryota; kingdom Viridiplantae; phylum Streptophyta; class Magnoliopsida; order Dipsacales; family Caprifoliaceae; genus Lonicera; species Lonicera japonica. The sequence goes on along the minus strand of CM038467.1, from coordinate 3,580,322 downwards.
GGTTTCATAAATGTCGGTTTAAGTAGTTGGTCCCTTTGTCTTTTAATTATTTATTTTTATTTTCTGGGTCCGGATAAGATTAGTTGGACGGTGTATACAATTGCACTAGTTATTGTTTATGAAAAAGAAAGAAAGAAGAAATTAAAACAGAGTGGTCTACGTACTTTTAAGATAAGTTTTTCCCAAGTATAACAGCCAACCATCATCAGATTTTTAGTCCTTATTTCTCTGAAACTCTCTCTTGTCCCATTAAGAAACACAATCTTAATCCCAAGAGACTAATTTCTTATACAACTTAAGAGAAGCCGGAATGGCTGGTGCCTTCCCTTCGGCTAGCCACTCGTTAAACTTTGTATTGTCATACTTGATTGACCTGAAAATTAAATTAGGGGTGTTAAAACCAATTCGAAAACCGATCCAATGAATAGAACTAATCCGGACTGATCCGTAAAATCCTGAATTGAAAAAAAATTGAAACTAAAAACAAGAAATTCGTACCAAAACAAAATAGTTTGGTTTGGGTTTGGGGCGAACTAGTCTAAAACCGAACTAAACTGAATCGAGCCGAATTATGTATAAGAAAATAAAAAAATGTTAATAAATTCTCTAAGGGTACACGTTAATTATACTTGTTGGTGCGAAAAATCTAGAGTTAGTCTATTTCCAACTTTACAATCAAATGATTGAATAATAATTAATAGGTTGAGAAGAACAAGACTAGTATGTATAGAGGGGGTTCGCCCTATATGAGGATATGGGTTAGTCCCCTTGTGAATAAAATTAGGAGCTCAGGGTGCTTTGTATTATAAGAACGAGTTCAAATTACAAGTAAACGATAACTCTCTAAATATCCTATCTTTATAATATTACAGTTAGAAGAGTTTTAAGCCGCTCAAAGCCTAGATGCCATATTATTGGAGCACTGTCATGTGCTTTTAGAGCTCTATCTCCCTGTATATATCTCCCGAGTACTATTCTCTTGCCTTGTCGTTCTGTTGTATATTTTCTTCTTTTTTGTAATAAAAACTTAATTATTTGGTTGTCGAGGCAAGTAAATGCTTCTCATATATATATATATGATAGAGGGGAAAACGTGTAAGAGGCTCTCAGAGCAAGTCTTGAGCTATCCCTCACTATCACAAACTCCGATCTTGTTTCTCCGTGTATTCCGGTGCATTTAATGAAGTTGAAGGAAGTTATGTGGGATTGGTAGAGTTGGTAGCAATCGCCCATACTGTCTGCACCTATTCTGACACAGTGGTTGACTAGAGATCTCCAAAACTCATTGAAAGAGCTCTGGCATTTGAGTTTCGAGATCCGATGTACGAAAACAACGATGAGGTCGAATACGCATATTCACTGAAACTCTGGCTCCTAAATGACACTAAAGACAGAGCTCTCAAGCGCTTTCCCCATAACAGTCTTAACTACGTGTCCTCTTATGAATGGTTGAGTAAACTAATTTATTAATTTACTCTATCAATTGCCCATATCCTAGCCATTTAGCTCAGAGGAACTAATTGGGGAGGATAAGCTCTTTTTGGAAGTCTAAGACAGCTTTGAGCTCTGACAAACGAGCTATTTGGAGCACGAATTATGATAAGCGATCAAGTCTGGTAATTTCGTCGATTTTGAAGGGAAAAGTCTGAACACATGATTTTCCCGATCTCATTTATCTATTTAAATCGTCATTTAAAGTTCTTTATTAGCCCGTTACCTTTTGAGAGATCGTGTCTATTCGTTCCCAAGCTACCTCATTTTTTTTAGACTTGCTTACAAAGGTCCCTTAAAAAACTCTTTCAAAAGGTTCTCAAGCGTTCCCTTTGAGGATCTTATTAGGTCAGTCCACCACTTTGCACCTTCGACCCCTCTTTACTCCATAATTTTTCTGATATAACGCTTAATAGATCAAGGACAAAACCTTAAAATCCCTCCTTAAGGTGAGGTAGGTTCTTCCTCCAGTGCAGCTCCGATTATTGCCTCTTTAGTTAGGACTATCAGTATATATGATAGCAACTTGTAAACGACCACCATATTCCTTCCTCCCACCATTGAGTCTTCTGAGGACTCCGTTAAGGCGTGCTCAGAGTATCAACTATTTGACTATTTTCTCTATCTCATCCACATTCTCTCCCTTAGATATCCGAACTCAGATGAGAGAGCTTATGATTATAGGCCTAAAGATGTCTACTTTTATGAGTCTACTTTTGAGCACAAACTTCAATTCCCCATCGACAACCACCTGAGAGAGCTACTGGCGGCACTAGACCTCGCTCCGATACAAGTTTCGCCTAAGATGTGGAGTTGCCTGATTGGCACTATTCTTATATTCAGAGCCATCTTTACTGGGAGCCATGACATTTCGGTAGAGAAGTTCATAACCCTTTTTCAACTCGTACTTTATTAATAGTATAGATATTGAGCCTAGGCGACCATAAAATGAGAGTTGTATTCATAATTTTCAGAAATATATATTTACTTGCTAACCCGTGTTAAGTATATTATTTATCATTCAAAAAGTATTTTAAATTTTATTTATACAATTTTTAATCTCTTATACACTTTTAATATTCAAAAATCATTATCCCTTATTATATAAATTTCTTTTTATTAATGGCACATTAGTTTAGGTTAATTTTGTTCATCGATGTTGAAGGAAAAGTAGTGATCCATTACGGAATTTAGCGCATTTTCATTATTTTTTCGGTTAAGTTCCGTCCAATGAGGTATATTTTGAGAGTTAAATGTACGATTTTTTTTTCATAAAAATTGATGGAGATGACGATATCTATAATCATTATAATATATCTAAAAAAAATATCAAGAAACTAAACCGGAAAGTAAGTGTAATAAAAATTTGATACATAGGTTTATTTTCGACTATTAAAATTTTAGATAACCATATCACCCATATCTAAATTTTATGGAGATAATCTACTCATTATAAAGATCGTATCTATTTCGTTTCATGAAAATCTGTTTTACCCTTGGCCTCTCCTATTAGACGGAATTAGACTGAATGAATACTGAAGAGGAACGAAATTCGACAACTACACATGTTAAGATATTGCAGATATTTGACGAATTTAAGAAACAACTTTCCGAAAGATAGTACATGAACGAAGAAAATTGCCTGGTACAGGGAATTGAAACGGATTACAAAGAAAACATGGTCAAATTAGACAGATTCAACATTCGCTTCTAGATTGCAATTAACCAAATAGCGATCGATTTATTAATGGATCATGGATGAATAATCTTGACTCAAATTATTCCTCATTTAACTGATGTAGTACATTGGGTCAGGCACTTTGAAAGCCCTATTGCCAACGTTGGTTCCAATCAAATCGCTCCACTGATCTCCCATATTACCAATGATTCTGTATCCTGCTTCTTCAAGATTTTTCCTTTCTCTTGATTTGTACTCCACTGCAGTACTAGAATCCGAAACTGGCCTGTAACCCAATTGAATTTTATAGCTCAAACCCCGATAATATCCTTATATTTATACATTTAATTACTTGTAATTTTAATTTACCGCAAAAATCAATGGGTAATGAAGAAAATATATATATATATATATATATGAGAAAACGACTTACTTTAGGATGAGCTTTTCCCAAGTATGGTAACCAACATTCTTCAAATTAGAAATTCTTATTTCCCTGAAAGTTTCTCTTGTTCCTGATAGGAACACAATCTTAAATCCCAGAGAAACTAATTTTTTGTATAATTTAAGAGAAGCCGGTATTGCTGGTGCTGTTCCTTCAGCTATCCACTCATTGAACTTTGTATCATTATATGCGACAACCCTGAAAATAATCACAAATTAGAGATATATGCGGGTTAATTTTTGTGGGTAATTAACAGGATACTACGTGCGTACATATATATATATATACACGAAGCATATCCTACAAAGTGTATGCATGCATTTGCTAGTTTTTACCCAAAAGCAACGTCAGAGCGAGCATAATAAGGTAGATTAGAAAGAGTAGTCTCATCAATGTCAAATACCCATACGTCCTTGCCATCTCCGACAAGCGTGAGGTTCTTAGCGTACTGATAGGCAGCAGCAGCCACGGCATTGCAATCTTCACGGTATTGTTTTCCTAGCATGTAATTGCCAATATACTCCTCGCACACTTCTGGAACTAATTTCCATCCAACAATATTATTGGTTTCTACTGCCAATCGCCAGCTCTGGCAGTTAACACCGGCCAGATGATGATCACCGGCACCGATGGTGCGTGGCCGGAGCATATGAATTAGGCTCGGAGCTGACTCGGCAAGGGAATAATTAGTTGCTACGAAAATAGTAACAAGAAAGAAAAAAGGTGAAACTTTCATTTCTTTCTTTGTTTAAGAAAGAATGATAATATAGAATATAATGCATCTTGTATGTTATGTTCTGGTCGCCTTTATAAGCTTGTTCCAGTCGAAGTAGGCTCTATTGTGTGCTCTATTTACCATTTGTACCCTTTATTGATTTTATCAACGTGCTAATTTATTTTTATTTTTTTCCCCAAATTAAAAGGCATATAAATATATTAGCTTTGAGTAAACTGTCCAATAAAAATATGTTCATATAAATTGGTAAAAAAAAATGGATCCACCGATTTATTAACAAAAAAAAAAAATAACAAAATTAAGGGTGAAAATCAGTATCGTGGCATCTTTAATCCCACCCATATATCAACTCCCCAAATTGGTCAACATACAAAAAGGCCTCGTTTGATTCAGGTATTAGGGTCAGTGGAATTAATAATACTAGTATTAGTACTGAACTATTAATCCTGGTATTAATTTAATATCAATACTTTATTTGATTCGTGCAGTATTAATACAGGGATATCTTATGTTGACGTTAATACCATGTTTGATTCTGTAACTCGTATACGGGATTATATTTTGGACTAACAAAAAAAAATTTTAAAAAAAAATATATTTAAAAGAAAATTAAAAATTAAAAAAATTAAGTTAAAATAATAATAATATAGTAGTAGTGGCATTTTTTTAAATATTATAGTAGTAATGGCATTTTTGAAAATATATGATTCATTTTTCTTAATCCTGGATAAACAATACCACTCTCCCCTGGTATTAAATTATATCACAAATAGTGGTATTAAGTTAGTACCGGTATTAGTAATCCCAGCACATTTGTGCGAATCAAACAAAGTATTATAAAAAAAGTAAGTATTAACAATCTCATTCTACTTTTTAATACCTGAATCAAACGAGGCCAAAGAGTATTGTCTTCAGGGAGGTCGTCCACAGAAGTATTGAAATTGGGGTGGTGCAAAAATTGAGATTAAATGCCAGTAAGCCTATCAATTGGGCCGAGTAAACCTGAAACCTGCCTATCCAATCCGTTAAATTATGGATCAAGTAATTTAGTTTGAATTTGGGCAAAACATGAATAAATTTTCAAACCCACATTAAATTTTGAAGTGAACTTAATCTTCTCTTCTGCAGCAAGATAAGAAGTAGGTGTAAAACTGTTTTAAGTTCTTGTTTGACTTTTGAAGTAGAGAAGCATATAATTTGAGCGATGTATAATGTTTTAATTTTTTATTATCAAAAGATTAATTGTAAAAAATATAGTACACAAAATATTTTAATTATGAGTAATTATAAGAAAAAAAAATCAAATGAATAGAAACTTCATAAGCACAAAAGACTAATGGGAAGAATGATAGGTACAATATATATATATATATATATATATATATGTAAGGTTTCACTTAATTATACCGGGTGTAAAATAAAAAAGTTTTACCTCCATCAATAACTTTTTTTCAACTTCATAATTCATCAATATTCTATCTCTTATATTAGATAATTATTACATTAAAACATTTTTTTACTATGTTTTGTGAATTTTGTATGAAAGGGAAACTTTTATACATTTTTTCGATTAAACTTGTGAACCTAACCATTTGAACTTTTCCAGGGCAATTTCTTTTAAATTTATGAAAAAATTGCTTTTATCAAAAGAGGGTAGAAATAATGATAAATAATATAATTAATGTTTTAGATATACAATTATGACCACTAATTAAATGAATTAGGAGATAGCACATACAATTTAAAGGACAAATTAAGAATAGTTTAAAGGTTTTAAAAGATAAATAGTAGACAATCAAGAACATATAAATGAATATATGTAACAAATAATAGTACATGCAACATTCTCTTGTTAAAAGAAAATATTTTACTTATATATTATATGGAGTGGAGTGAGATAAATATAATCTAAAATATTCAGTGGGTGAAATATATGAAAGTGGGAGTGAGTTAAATAGATATATAGGTAGATTTAAAATTACCCAAGATTAAACTTAAATTTTTATTAAAATAAAGGGGAAAGCTACACCTCTATTTGTCTGCATTAGTTAATGATGACACGTTTTTTTTGACCCTTGCATGTATAAATAAAAAAAAGGAATTAATGATACGTCCTTTATATACTTTTGATTAGAAAAAAAGGAAAAGTTAAATAAAGTTTGTTTAACAAAATCTATCGCTATCTATTGAGATCTGTGCTACCTGCCCACCTCTATTTTATAAGAACGTGCAACGGCACGTTGCTAATTAGAATAAATTATTTTTGTGAAGACATCACTTACTAAATTATCACTATTCTATTAGTTACTCTGTAAGAATTGAGTTAAAAACGAAAGTAATTACCAGGTAAGGATTCGAGTTACATGAGACCATTTTTTAAATAGAAAATTAAGATATGTTATTGTTGTCTCTGAATAAAACACCGCTATAAAGATATGTTTTATATAATTCCACATTTCTGAATGCACGTCTGTTTGATGAACAATTATACAAAAACATTTGCTCTCATTTGATGAATATTATATACAAACAAAACATCGATGTGAATTGAGGTTAATTTTTGCATCGTTTGATAAGGGTGTTCTTAAATACATTCACAAAATCCATCTTCTCACCCCAATAAAAGCCAATATTGCTTTAATATTAACCTAAAAAATTGTGTAAGATTCTTTCTTCTCACCCAAGTTTCTATACTTGAAAAAATTACCACTAATTTATCTTCTCTCCCATTTAATTTTTTTAAAATTAAAAAGGTCCATTCTTTCTAACAAATAATTCTATAACTCTAGTTCCAAAATATTTTAATAAATGATTTATTTTTATAAAAGCTATTTTATTTTTTCAATTCATTAGATACAGCCGTATAGGAGATAGTACTATTACAAAGATTGAGTGTTTCATTTTAAATAGTTGGTCGCCTAAATTAAAAGTCTAAAATTATCGTTGTTGCTATTTTTATTTTTTAAATTTACACTTTATTGTCTTTGAAATTGTCACTTATGGGGCTTGACCCAATCTCTAATTTGGAATTTTGTGAAGTCAATAATGAATTTTGTAGATGTGCGATAAAAAAATTAAATTTATGGATTAATATAAGATTTTCATGTTTTAGTTTTAGCGATGACGAAATTAACGTCCCAATAGTGAATTCAGTAAACTCACCCCACTATTGGGGTGAATTGAAAGTTCTTTTTTAAAAATAAGTGGGGTGAGAAGAAAGTATTCTTTTACTGGAGTGAGAAGACGAATTATGTGTGTTTATTTAAGAACTCCCTTTGATAATTATGTACGTAAAAACAGGTGCTAAGATAAACCAATAACTGTTATACTTCCATTGTAATAAACCAATAACTAATCTGTTGAAGTTTTATGTGTATTTAAAAAATTGGGAGAAGAATAAAAAAATACAAAACCAAAGCAAGCACAAGTGTGTTTTCTTAAGTCCCACATAGGAGAGGAATAAAAACCTTCATGGGTTTTTATAAGGGTGAATTTGCCTAAGGGCTTGAGCCCTTTGGGCATTACACTTTTGTGCTATTGGGTGAGGACTTAGATGAGTGTGGTTCACCACACACGCGCGCGCCGACCGACCCGTTATTTATAAAAATAAATTTTTCTTTTATTTAAATTTTGAATTTAAATTTGACTTTAGTGTCGTTGCAATTGGATCACTATTATGCTCCCACTTCCCGTTTTTCTCTCCCTCTACGCAACGGCACGAACGGAAATATTATTATCTTTAAAATAATAATATTATGTCGATTGAATATATAAAAAAAAACTCCTCCGTTGATATTCACGACGACCGAGCTTGAGAAAACCTACCCAAAATTTTTTTTTTGCCTTCGGCAGGGGGATTAGTTTACCGATTCCGGCCGAATTATAAAGGGTGTAAGAATTCCGATTTTCCACTGTGCAAAGGAAATCGAGACAAAGGAAAAATCTGGGCTGTTGTATCCTGGGGACGGCGGGGCAATTTCGAACTGCTAGCACAAACACCGAGCAGAGCCGCGAAACGTCTTAAAGAGAGCGACCTAGTCCGCGACTCAACCCGGTGTTTTCCATCGTTACTGGTATTTTGTTCCAATTATTTCAACATAATCACATTATACTTCCACTGTAATAAACCAATAACTAATCTCAGTATACACCATACAGCTATCCTCCCACCTCCATATATATATATCTTCCAGCGTTGTATCAACCAGGTAATGTGATTAGCTTACAGTTTCATTCCTAAATATTGCTCATAATATCACATATAGGTGAATAAATTTTATAACTTTTTTTTTTATACTATTTAACATATAAATTCTCAAATATACGTTATCTGTATGAAATTAATTTCAATAGACATATAAACAGTTATACATAATCTAGAATGCAAAAAAAAGAAGTTAATTCTACAATTTCAAATGCCTAATAAAGGAATATATCTGGTATTCTGCTTAATTAACATATTGAATCATAAACTGAAAAACAATTATATTAAATTAAATCTCAAAGAGATGACCAAAAAAAAAGATACGTATTTTATGCGATATACATTTGAAGATTATAAAACTGTTAATTTCTACAAATTAAATAAATAAGTAAATATCATTTTCGAAAACAATTAAACAGTGATACCCCATATATTAATCGATATATGGGAAGTTGTGACAATCAATCCACCTTGCATAACATCTAAATTAATTAACGTTAATTGTTTAAAAAAAGAAGTCAACTAGCTGTTTTCCATAATTATATTTACCTTAATTCTAGGGTTTATTAAAATGATTGATTGAGAGCATTTCAGTCCAAAAATCTATCTACATAAATTAGTTGTCAATTAATTATAGCAAAAAGGACCAACTCCTAAAATTAATTTCATAATGGACAAAATCTTACGGATTAAAAAATAGAGGGTATTATACTAAAATCCCCTAAACCTTTGTTGAGGAATGGGGATATGTACAACTCATATTTTTATTTCTTCTTTCGATAATTCAAAATTCAGTATAAAACAGAAGGTGTATAAAAAAAATATTTAAGAAAAGGAAGAATAATTAAAATAAATATCGTAGCTGCTCCACCGATTTTGCATTTGTTTTTACAACTCCTCACGCAGGGATGATTTTAATAGAAACTTTAAGAGAAGAGAAAAACAATAGAATCAAATTATACGTGCGTGTAAATTAATGGAATTAAATTAAAGAAATAAAGAGATGGACCTCGTGATCGATGTAAGAATTGAAGGGAACTATCATGGGCATTGTAGTCCTCGCGCCTAGAAAACAACGAATCAAATTGCGAGAGACTAATGACTCGAATTATAACGGTGTCGTTTATATAAGGCAACGTTCATCGGCAAATACAAGAAACGCCTTCAATTTAATGGCCGGGATGCGTATTTTTAATTTTTTCTGGCAAGGATGTGTATTAATTAGTTAGACTTAATTAGGCATATTCATTGTTTGTGTTAGAAATGGAGGAGGAGAAGAAATTTTATTATTGATTTGATGATTTTCTTTACAAGAGTTTAAGATTATATATATAAACGAGAATGGGGTTGGTGTATGGTTGGTGTTGATCATGGTGGTGCATGGTTGGTGTTGACCACCATTCATCTAGAAGGGTGGTTGGTGAATAGTTGGTTGACATTTGACATGTTCATATTTTAACACCCCCCTCTTAAACTCAAGGTGGCAAATTGGAAACCATCTTGAGTTTGAAAAGCAAATCTTGAAATCGTCTAGGTTAATGGCCTTTAGTGAAGATGTCAGCTGATTGATCTTCGGATGAGATGGAAACAAGACTGATAGAATTATTAGAGACATGTTGGCGAACAAAGTGACAATCGAGTTCGATATGTTTTGTTCGCTCATAAAATACATCATTGTGAGCAATTTGAATAGCACTTGGATTGTCACATCCGATAAAAGTTGGAAGAGGTTGAGGAACTCCCATATCTGAAAGAAGCCAACGCAACCAGATGAGTTCCTAAGTGGTGTCAGCAAGAGCACGGTATTCTGCTTCGGTACTTGAGCGAGAGACAAACAACTGTTTCTTACTTCACCAAGATATGAGTGAATCTCCCAAGAAAATACAGTATCCTGTAGTGGATCGGCGATCAGTAGGGTCACTAGCCTAGTCTGAATCAGAGTATGCGCGAATTTTAAGAGATGAAGTGGACGAAAAATGGAGACCATGGAACATTGTTGCTTTTATGTAGTGAATAATGCGAAGAACAGTAGCATAATGAGCAGATCGTGGAGTTGACATGAATTGACTAACAATGTGGACAGTATATGCAATATCTGGTCGAGTGACAGTAAGATAAACCAAACTTTCAACAATTTGTCGATATAGAGTAGCGTTACTAAGAGGAGTACCATCAAGAGATGTGAGACAAAGATTGGTTTTTAGTGGAGTTGCAGCTGTTTTACAGTCGGTGAGACCAGCACGAGCAAGAACATCAGAAGTATATTTTGCCTGAAATAGATAATAACCATCAGAATCAGATAGAACTTCGAGCCCCAAGAAGTAATGTAAAGGACCAAGATCATTCATCTCAAAATGTTTGCTGAACGAAAGCTTTAGATCTGAAATACCAGTAATAACATCCCCAGTGATAATCATGTCATCCACATAAAGAATTAACAGTGTGATGCATGTCTTTCTTTTTCTAATGAAAAGTCCGTAATCATATGAGCTGGAAGTGAAACCAAGTTGGCGAATGGTGGAGCTAAATTTCTCAAACCAGGCAAGGGGAGCTTGCTTAAGGCCATATAGAGCTCGACGAAGTTTGCAAACTTGAGATGCGGAATGTGGAACCCCTGGAGGAGGTTTCATGTAAACTTCTTCTGACAGATCTCCATTTAAGAAGGCATTTTTGACATCCATCTGAAAAAGTTCATATTTACGAGCTGCGGTAACTGCAAGAATGCTTCTAACATATGTTAAACAGGCAACTGGAGCAAAGGTTTCCTCGTAATCAATGCCGTATTCTTGATTAAATCTTTTGGCTATAAGTCTTTCTTTATATCGATCGATAATCCCATCTGATTTAGTTTTGATTTTATAGACCCATTTGCACACAACTTCTTTTTTTTCGGGAGGAAGAATGACTAACTCTTAAGTTTGGGCTTTTTCTAAGGCATACAATTCTTCAGACATAACTTGCTGCCATAAATGAATAGAACTAGCCTCTTTATAAAAAGATGGTTCGTGATGTGAAAATATTGTAGAATAACAATGATAATCACAAAGATGCTGAGGTGGTTGTTTTATCCTGGTGGATTGAGGAGGAAGGGGCGTTTGATTGACAGGATCGTTGGGCGAGTCAGTATTATCAGGATAATCCGTTGTCAGTATAGGGGATGGATCACTGGATTAATTTGTGGTAGTAGGTGAATGACTGGTTGCTGTGGAAGGATGTTCACTAGATGAGCTGTCATCAGTTATTGATTCATGGATTTCAGTGGTAGTGGAAGATGGATAAAGATCTATATTAGGGATGGTAAAGAATGGAAGGGAGTTATCTGTGGTGACCTGAAATTTGGAGACTGAAGAGAACATTTTGTGTTCCCAAAATATGACATGACGAGACACACGAAGTCTTTTTGAAATTAGATCCCAACAGCGATATCATTTATGCTCTATCCCATACCCCAAAAAAATAGCATAGTCGTGACCGAGGTTCAAGTTTGAAATGTTCATGAAACTGGAGCAAAACAAAACAGACACACTCAAATACGACGGTAGGAAGATGATGACGGTTGATGGTGTAAACGGCGGTAAGAGCTGCTTCCCCCCAAAAATGTTCAGGACACCCGCTAGAGATGAGAAATGTTTGGACAGTATCTAAAATGTGACGATGTTTTCGTTCAACACGACCATTTTGTTGAGATGTGCCAGGACATGAGTACTGAGAAACTGTCCCATGCTGACGCAAAAAATTGAGAAATTTTGATTCTTTGTATTCCATGGCATTATTGACTCGAAAAATTTTAATTGAGCGAGAAAATTGGGTTTGAGCCATTTGGGCAAAATTATAATATATTTATGATAATTTAGAACGATTTTTCATAAGATATATCTAGGTGAAACGAGTATAATCATTTATGAAAATAACAAAATATTTAGACCCCTCATAGTGTTATGAGGAGAAGGTCCTCATACATCAGAATAAATTAGGTCAAATGGTGTAAAAGAAAGAGAATCACTTTTATTAAAAGATAATGCAGGTTGTTTTCCAAGTTGACATGATAAACAATGAATACTTTCCGTTTTAACTGTTCCTAACCTTCCAATAGAGATGAGAGATCTAAGTCTAGCGTTAGAAACATGACCTAGACAGGCGTGCCATAATTCTAGAGACAATGTGGGGATAACATAGACAATAGTGAGTGTGGGGTTGGTGATATTTGATGGTGTACGGAGATGAACAAGTTCAAACAAACAACCGACTTTACAGCCTATCCCAATAATCTGCTTCGTCCTTGGATCCTGTACCTGACAACCAGAGGAAGAGAAAACAACATTTAGACCAAGGTCACAAAGTTGACTAACAGAAATAAGATTAATGGTTAACTTGGGTATGTGAAAGGTAGATGGAAGAGAGAGAGTAGATGTGGATACATATCCAATATTGGTGACATGTAACTGAGATCCATCAGTAGTTTTGATGGGAGATGTATGTGAGATAGTATTTTTGGAGACAAAAATGGTGGAGTCAAAAGTCATACAGTTGCAACAGCCAGAGTCAAAATACCAAGAATTACCTGAAGTAGTAGACAATGCATTAGATGGGCCATATAAAACCTGTTTCAACATTTCTGCAAGGTCATTATTAGTGACATGTGGTGATGGATTAGATAATGTTTGAATGGCAGCAGCAGCAGTGCCAGGTCTACTATTGGTTTGTCTAGCCGGATTCTTATAACAATCAGAACTATAATGTAAAGGACCGCGCTTGCAACATAATTTGCAAACCCTCTTGGGACAATAAAGCAATGTATGATTAGTCTCAAGGAAGTATGTACACTTATTTGAAGTCTTCTCGAATTTGAAATGAGTGACGGCAAGAACTCCATTTGAAACTTGAGGGTTTGAACCAAACCTTGTTTCTTCAAAATGAAGGGTAGTGATAGCATCATCAAAAGTTGGCAATGGATGGCGATGAAGGAGAGAAGCTCGAACATGTTCAAATCGATCATGGAGAGCCATAAGAAAGGTCATTACTTGTTGTTGGCTTTTGTAGATTTCAAATTTGGCAGCATCAGTGGGGCAATGCCAGACAGGTTCGGAAGGAGCCAGTTGATCCCATATGACTTGTTTCGGATAAGAACTCATCAATGGACTGATCAGATTGTTGCTTTTTAGAATGAAGAACGGTCAATAATTGATATTGGTGGACTGGATCTTTGGTGGTGTACCGCAACTTGAGAAAATCCCATACTTTTTTACCAGTGAAAAACCTGCCAAATTGTTGACCAATGGTAGGGATAGAGGTATTACAGCACCAAGTGATAATATCGCCATTTTTTCTTAACCATTCGTCTTAACGATTTGCAAATTCTTCATCGGTCTCATCTCTCTTTTGTACCAGGACTGTCATTTCTCCTGTAATAATGCGCTAAAAAAGCGTCGTGCCTGAAGAAAGCTAGTCATTGCATGGGCCCAATGAATATAGTTTGGTCCATTGAGAGTGATAAAAATGGGTCGGGTAACTTCGGAACGATCCATAATGCGCATACAAGTGAAAGTGAAACTTTAGAGTGGATGTTGGGGGTTGATATATAGTAAACAGAAAATTATGGGGTAAAAATAAAAATAACAAAAAGTTTTGGGGCCAAAATAAAAATATCAAAAAGTTTTATGGTTAAAATAAAAATATCAGAAAGTTATAGGGCCAAAATAGAAATATCATAAAGTTTTAGGGTCAAAATAAAAATATCAAAAAATTTTGGGGCCAAAATAAAAAAATCAGAAACTATTGACTAGTTGCTGACGTGGCGATATTGACCGGTCAAAGATGATGTGGCTGCCACGTGTAGAATGTCGTGGCAGATGACATGGCTGGTCAAATGATGATGTGGAAAGGTCAATGATGACTTGTCTGCCACGTGTGTGCTGAATTAGCTGGGGGTATGGTTTTGGCGAAGCGGTGCACTGGAGACTTTGGGCGGCGCGTGAGAGAGTGTGGATACTCCGTTTGGGTTGATTTTGATGGCGTTAGAATCGTCTTTTAAAGACGAAAAAGATAGATATGGATTGTATATAGTTTTGGATATGACGAAGTGTAATAAGTTGGTTTGGCAGTAGGGTGCTTTTCTTAGGCTGGTTTGAGCAGTGGGATGGTTTTGTAAATGATTTGGTAATGGTGGATTGACAGTGGGTTAGTTTGTGGTTGGATTGGAAAAGGAGGAGGAGGATTAAAATCCCTTTGATACCATGTTAAAAATGGAGGAAGAGAAGAAATTTTATTCCTGATTTGATGATTTTCTTTATAAGCGCTTAAGACTATATATATATACAAGAATGGGGTTGGTGGGTGATTGGTGGTGCATGGTTGGTGTTGACCACCACTCATCTAGAAGAGTGGTTGGTGGATAGTTGGTTGACATTTGACATGTTCATATTCTAACAGTTTGTATGCTTAACCGCAAGCTTATTTGTTTCTCTTAATTTCACTCGATCTTTTAAATGGAGGTGGGTTACGCGCGCATTATTAATTGTATGATTGTAATTTTTGTGGAACTCAATAAATTTTTAGTTTAAAACTTGATATATGCTTATCTCTTGTTAATTAAATAATGCGCTTTAATTAAAATGCTATCATTATTCATTATACCATATATGATTAAATCCCTTCAGCGTCTTAGCGATAGTTTGAAAGGGCATGCATGCGAACAACGGCAAATCTTTTGTTGATCGATTATGATAACTTTTTATTTTTGGGCAAAAGTATGATATGATGTTGTTCATTCATAACAAATTTAATTTATGGTTATACGCAATGTTCTTTAAGTTCCCGGCTGGGGTTTGCTACAAGCCACACGCGCATAATCATGCTATTTTATATGAAGGGTGTGTAATTGACTGCATTTTCTTTTCCATGGAAGATGGATAAGATCTAATATTTTGTACTTTTAAACTGTTTAAAGGTTGTTTATTGGGTTAATTGTCCGAATCAATATTTACGTTACAACTAACTTAAGCCTAATTTTATCATTTTCATATAATTATAAAATTAATAAGGGACTACAAACTTTGTTAACTTATAGGTTTTTGATCGATATTTCAATTGAGTGAATAAGACTTTTTATCTAGGTTGTATTTTTTTTCTCAAAATTTTGAAATCGTGTGATTTTAAAATCTCATGTTTTTTATTTTAGGTATTCTTTTAAAAAATTTAGAAATTAATTTTCATTATTATTTTATAAATTATTTTCTTATGGTAATGTAAGTTGAGTTTGAGTAAGATTCTTATTCATTTATGTGTTTTAGTTAAAGAGAGTCTTAGAGCATCACTAACAGTCTTCTTCTATATTTTTGTTTTATGTAAAATTTACACAATTTGTAAATTTTTTACCTACAAATCAAGATTCATTGTTACTATAGAATTATTTATAAAAAAAATCAGGAAAAAACAATAATAAATTACTTAAATTGATAATTAACAAGCGCTGTAATCTTATTAGTTATTTTAAAATTTACACAACACTTTCCAAAAGTACAATTGGAGCACACTTCTTTTAATATTCAATTTTTTTTGTAAAAATGAGTAGACATGTATGATTTACAAGTTAATTTTTACACTACCATTGGAGATACTCTTAGAGCATCTAAGAGTATCTCCAATGGTTGTGTATATCTTTAGTGTAAAATCTTATGTTTAAGGAAATTTTACACATAAATTATATACATATTCATTTTGTACTCCATTAATGGTAATCATGTATAAAATTTAAATGGGCCAATGAAACTCATACAAATAAAATGTATCATTATATGTAATATTTAATAGTTTTGTAAGAATTTTTTTTAGAAATTATTTCATAGTCACAATAAATATTATTTTATAACTCTTGATTGGTAGATTTCAAATATATAAATTATATTAAAAATTAATTTTTAGATTTTTAGTTATGTCATTTTAAAGTTTTTGTAAAAAATTAAGGAGAGAGAAAGATGATGTGAAAAATTAAGGAGAGAAAAAGATGACGTGGATGTCAAAGTTTATTGTTGGAGAGCATTTTTTTTATAAAATGCGTAAATTTTACATAATTCAAAATTATACCAGACGGATGAAGATGCTATACACAAGAGAGAGAGGATTAACAAGAAATTGATCAAATTCAAACTTTGTAATTTAACATAAGTGGATTATTAAAGGGTGATGATATAGGCACCCTTAAATATTAGCTAAAGCACCCTTTTCAATAACAATGTACACATTCACTGATATGATATTTAAATTATAAAGGCACCCTTACACAATTAAGCTTCATGGCCATTAAGATTCCATAACATAAAAAAGATAATTATGTACTACCATGTTTGTATCTTTGCGAATTCCTATAAGATGGTTTTATAGATGCGTCTTTTGAAAGCATCCATGAATTTGGAACCTTATTCAATAATTTTTTGTTGAAACTGTGAATCATGCTACACTAATGGCTTCTCTTGACTTAATTATTTCTATTCGCATGTAGAGGATTATTAGTATCGTTTCTCCAATTTTACATTTCCAAGCAACCAATTAACTAGAAAATTAACGCACCCTATATATATATATATATATATATGAAATGAATCATTAACATGAACATGTATGAATAATTAAAATTGCATATATACAGAAGTATATATTGTATTCAAATTAAATTAATTAGTTGAAGCATGAGACTCCGATCCCAATTAGTTGCCATAGTGTTCATATAAGAGCAACAAAAATATCTTTAAATTTGATACAATTAAGAAGTTGAACTTTAGAAGCCAATAACTTGGACAATTAATGGATGATATTTGCAAACATTGTCATAAACCAATTTTTGGAGATATTGAAATGTAGAATAGGTTGTTAATTAAAAAGATGGAGATTGATGAAAAATGAAGAAACGTGCAATAAGCAGGAAGGAGGTGGTTCAAAGAAAAACCTGGTGTCCAAGTCCGTCAAGGCTGGTCTTCAGTTCGCGTGTACAAGTTATATAACCTAGTGGTATATTATACCTACAAAAAATGCATAAAACCCCCCATTCCTTCGTCTAATAATTTTGGGTGTAGGTATCAAGTTCTTGTACATCATAAAGAGAACTCACACTCTTTTGCCTTTTCGGTAAAATCATAGAAGTTCAAAACATTTGAAATGGCTTTTTGTTAATGAACTATGGCATTTCTATTAGGGTGCTCTTATTGTTAAGGTGTTCTTAAAATTTAAAAAATATATATAATTGTTTAAAAAAATGGTGCCAATTCTATTTATTAAGGGTGCTTTTACCAGCACCCTTAATAAAGATGATATGGATGTCAAAGTTTATTGTTGGAGAGCATTTTTTTTATAAAATGCATAAATTTTACATAAATCAAAATTATACAAGATGGTTGAAGATGCTATAGACAAAAGAGAGGGGATTAACAAAGGATTGATCAAATTCAAACTTTGTAATTTAACATAAGTGGATTATTAAATCGTGTAATTTATATGATTTCAAAATTTGACAGAGTTTTAAAATATCGAAATTTATCTAAAAGAATACTCCTTAATTACCTAATTATTGTGATTTACTAAATATTATCTGAAAATTACGCAAAAAGAACAACATAGAACAATGACAGATAGATGTTGTGATACAAACAATTCAAACATGAAATGATATATTTTTAAAATTTTACAGAAAAAACCAAGTGCTGCTTTTTGAGCATTCATTATAAACTAATAATACGAACCGATAGAGTTTTTATATATGTATAAATAAAATAATTTAATCTTGTAAAAGGTAAAAGAAACATCAATAAATTGAGGTTAAAGAACTTACTGAATTGAATAAATTTTCTTTATGCCTTGAATTCGTTAAAAGTTTTGAAAAACAAACTTGTAATGGATCTTTGTCAAGATAGTTTAGAGTGAGAACACCTGGAGACACAACGATGCTGAATCATAGGGAAAAGATTAGGGTTAGAATCAGAACGAATGTGCATGACGGAGAGAATTAGGGTTAGAAGTGGAATGAAAGTGCGTGACGGAGAGAAGGATTACAGGGAAATAGCGTATAAGTTGTAAAATAATAAAAAAAAAAAATCAATTGCTGACTGAGCAAGCCACGTAGGAGTGTCCTTGTTAAAATGTCCCCAAATCATGTAAGAGTATAATTTTTGTATTACAAATCATCGTTTGTTTCAAGAATCGTGCTGTAATAAACTTTTCATCGTGGTGCTATAACTACGCAACGTTGTACTACATATATATACTAGGATACTATATTTAATAAAAAATATTTTAGAGAATTTTTTTAAATAGAACTATTAACTTGGGTTTATGTCAATAAAACCATTAATATTTCTTCAATCGAAAATTGATAAGTCCATACATGAGTTGAGCCAATAACTTTTGTGCTATTAATTTGGTGTTAGTGTTTATATGCCACTGATATTTTAGGCCAACTGTTTGAAAAAAAAAAGAAGAAAAACAGAGATAAGAAGGAAAGTAAAGCGCGCTTAAGAAGGTTGTCCATTCTTTTTACAAGCTAAATTTGAAATTGAAAAACATTTAAAAATAATTAAGAATCAAAGTCCCTCTCGTTTCTTCTTTCAATCAACTTGTTCTCTTTCGACTTTATACCTAATCTCTCCCGAATTCTGTTTTTATTGAACTCAAAATGACATAACGCGAATTTTCAATTGGCAGCTCTCATTAATTAAAATATATTATAGTAATTATAGGTTAAAATTATCGAAAACCTCTTTGAAGTTTTTTGTCCATTTTACTTGTATTTTTTGTTAGATAGAGGACGGGAAGAAGAAGAAGAAGAAGAAGGCGTATTGATATGGCCAATCTCCGTTTTTGTAGACGAGTGAATATATATATGAGAGAGATGAGATGGGATGGGATGGGGGTAATTAATTAGAGGTTTTAGGGTTTGATTGTGTATATATACGACGACGACGACGACAATGATGGTACGAGAGAAGAAGGAAATAACGGCCTCCAGCTTGCTGTTAAAATTAGGATGTGCATTGGCTCTGTCTCTGGGTGGAGTTGTGTATTCCATTATTAGAACCAAACGGATGAGACCCTCAGGTGATCATCTTCATCTCTCAATTATCAATCTGGACTTTTTTATTTTTTGATTCATGTTTTTTATTTTTTTTCTATTAATTTATAAAGAGAAATTTGCTATTGAAGTTGGGTTCTAGCTACGATTATCTCAGCTTGCAAGCAAGTAGATATGCCTTGAAAGTGCTCATTGCTCTAAGATCATTTGGGGAAAATCTATCTATTATAGGTACTATACTATCACGTAGAATGTTCAAAATTTGGCTTGGACTTGTATCAATTTTCATGTAGAAACAATGAATGCTGGCTAACCATGTGCGAGAAGTTGATGATTTTGGGGTGAAAAAACCAGATTTGTTACGGTGGGAGATTATTTCCGACTCATGCTTTGTATACTTTGTTAACATGTGAAATTATTCCTACAAGTTTCTGAGTATAAATATGTAAAATTCCACGGCCAACAACTATGTTTTGGAATGTAATGTGTGAAAATCAAATTTCAACCCCAAAAGTACCTAATATGAAAATAAAATCCTAATTTAACCTAATCAATGTTTAGTTATAAGTAGTATTTTCTCTGCTAAAGTACAGAGTCTCAATTATTGAACTTCTTATATTTTTTAATAAAAACAAATTCAAGAAAATGGGCACCTTGATCGGGACGACTAAAAAAAAATATTAGATTTTTAATTTGGAACTAGAAGAGAATAGAAACCCTATTTACAATATTGCATTTACAAAAACTACGTACGGAAGGCAAATTTTTCTTGGAAAAAGTATTGTACTTGTAATTACTTTTTACTCTTTAAGGAATTCACGTCCACTTGTGTGTTTTATAGACTACCATCTTTACAATTTATTTTTCGAAAAATTTCTTATGTGATTGTATTTTGTATTTATGTTTTACTAATTAAATATTCATAAGTTATTGAATATTAGTGTCATTGGCATCGATTATCCCTAATGTGTATATATATATTGATATGGATACGAGTCTATCAATTCCTATGCAAATAGAACAAATTTCTTTCTAACAAAAGAGGAACTAATATTTCGAGAGATAAAAGGATGGATTGTGAAATTTGATAGTAATATTTAGCAATAACTAGATTTTCTTCACAATTTTTTTTAAGAAATTAATGTCAATCTAAAAATGCGTGTAATCCAAAAGCTAATATTCACAAAAAAAAAAAAAAAAAAAAGAGAAACCTTTGCGGAGATGATTATATTATTAAGATCATCTTTATCAAATTTTACAAAATAAATAAATAAAAACCCATCAACTTATTTCTCGAAATAGAAAAAAAATAAAAATTCTTTTCTTTTCTTTTTTTAAAAGAGATGTCTCTTATTTAGTGGGCGGCTATACGCGCGTACACATTTACATAAAAAAATATTTGTTTGAATTTAGACAGTGACAATCAACTTCATTTGGTAGGCGAGCTAGGAGATGATTATCATGCACTGCAGCCAGACAAACATGTAAGATATTCAACTCCTCTCTCAAATTTAATTTTTCTTTATTTCATTTGTTACTTGATTTATATTTTTTTTACTCGGTAGTGTTTGAAGCAAGACTATTTTCTGTGTATATAAGTGGGTAACTGTTCTATTCATTTTATCTAGTATGCAGTTTGAGTTGCATTGAAATTCGACTAAGTTTATTATGCTATTACTATCGAAATCAATCCTCCATCTTAATTTGTTTTCTCACATTCAGGCTCTGTGTCGCCCAAGAGTTACTATCGATGCTTCCATTTCTGGTTTATCACCAACAGTCAGATCTTGCAGTGACAAAGATGTGTTCCTTTCGCCAGAGTTTGATGATCTTGTAAAAGATGTAGATACTGATGAAGAAGTATCTAGAGGATGTAAATGCGTAGAAATGGATTATCGCGAGCAAGAGATTAAGAGCCTAAGGAACAAGGTTAAGATTCTTAAAGAGAGGGAGAGGACCCTCGAGATCCAATTACTCGAATATTATGGTCTTAAAGAGCAAGAAACTGCTGTAATGGAGCTACAGAATCGATTAAAGATTAACAACGTGGAGGCTAAACTTTTTAATCTCAAAATTGAGTCTCTACAAGCTGATAACAAGAGATTAGAGGCGCATGTGGCCGATTATACGAAAGTTGTGACGGATCTTGAGGCAGCAAGATCGAAAATAAAGTTGTTAAAGAGGAAATTTAGGTCTGAATCCGAACAACACAAGGAAAAAATCTCGACCCTCCAAAAGAAAGTCACAAATCTGCAGGATAACGAACACGAGGCTGTTGCTATTGATCCTAATACTCAATCAAAGCCCCCAAAGCTAAAAGATTTGGAAAATGAGGTGGAGGAATTGAGGAAGTCCAATTACAGTTTGCGAATTGAAAATTCCGATTTGGCTGAGAAATTGGAGTACGTTCAAATCCTTGCCACTTCTGTTTTGGAAGACCAAGAGGTATTAATCGCGCCACTTTGTAAATCGTATATAATAGATAGTATAAATGCATATTCTGTTTAATCAAATTGTTTAGCATGTTGCAATTCAGTTCACTTCACCCACGTGGTTTGAGATGAACACTAATAATGTGTTGCTTGCAAGCATCTGTTGCATCTACACTGAGGCACATACAGGAACAGAGCCAAGAATTGTCCTTTGGGGGCAAAAATATTATTAATCACACCTATAGAAAAATTAAATTTTCTTTTTGTGTGATATTTTACGTCAACAGTGGCATTTTTTTTTGTTCCCATATCGTTATAAAGTTTTATTTTGTATTGAAAAATATCCATTTATAATATAATTGCAATTGTTTACTTTTTAGGGTGTGTTTGATAGGCCATATTTTCCATGGAAAATATGGCTTTTCCACCCAAATTTTCACTTTTGTAGTGTTTGATTGCATTTATTTTCCATGGAGTCAAACTCCCACTTTTTTTACTATTCATGTACTTTTCCTTGTAAAGGTGGAAAATATTTTCTTTGGGGGGGGTGGTTTTTATTTTCTAGGCAATTCGCACAAAGACCGAGGCAATTAGCACCTAAAAAAAACTGTTTTTTGATCAAGTAAAATTGTTAGAAAAATAAAAAAAAAAATTGTTTTAAAAAAAACAGTTTTTTGATGAAGCAAAATTGTTCAAAAACCAAAAATTGTTTTCAAAAAATCTGTTTTTCACTGAAGTAAAATTGTTCAGAAATAAAAAAACTGTTTTTTGATGAAGTAAGATTGTTAGAAAAATAAAAAAAACTGTTTTAAAAAAAAAACAGTTTTTTGATGAAGTAAACTTCTTAAAAAAAACAAAAACTGTTTTAAAAAAAACAGTTTTTTGATGAAGCAAAATTGTTCAAAAACCAAAAATTGTTTTCAAAAAATCTGTTTTTCACTGAAGTAAAATTGTTCAGAAATAAAAAAACTTTTTTTTGATGAAGTAAGATTGTTAGAAAAATAAAAAAAAACTGTTTTAAAAAAAAAACAGTTTTTTGATGAAGTAAACTTCTTAAAAAAAACAAAAACTGTTTTAAAAAAAACAGTTTTTTGATGAAGCAAAATTGTTCAAAAACCAAAAATTGTTTTCAAAAAATCTGTTTTTCACTGAAGTAAAATTGTTCAAAAATAAAAAAACTGTTTTTTGATGAAATAAGATTGTTAGAAAAATAAAAAAAAACTGTTTTTTAAAAAAAAATGTTTCTTGATGAAGTAAACTTGTTAAAAATAAAAAAACTGTTTTAAAAAAAAAACCATTTTTTGATGAAGTAAACTTGTTAAAAATAAAAAAACTGTTTTAAAAAAAAACAGTTTTTTGATGAAGTAAACTTCTTAAAAATAAAAAAAACTGTTTTAAAATAAAACAGTTTTTTGATAAAGTAAACTTGTTAAAAAAAAACTGTTTTTTGATGAAGTAAAATTGTTTAAAAAAAAAAAAAAAAACTGTTTTAAAAAAAACTTATTTTTGATGAAGTAAAATTGTTCAAAAATCAAAATACTATTTTTTTATTAAGTAAAATTGAAAAAAAAAAAAAAGAGACTGTTTTTAAAAAATCTGATTTTTTAGGTAAGTTCCATGTAAAAAATATACAAGTTCCACGGAAAATAATAGCTATCAAACAACAAAAGTTGGAAAAAGTTACAATTACCATAGAAAATAATGTCTATCAAACACCAAAAGATGGAAAAGTACACTATTTTCCGGGTAGAAAATTAAGGCAATCAAACACATTTAATTGACATTTTCCATGCAACTCAATTCTAGGCAATTCAATTGTCTGGAACTTATTTTCTTTCCATACAAATTCCATGCTCGCAATCAAACGCACCATAAATATTTTGCTATTGAATGTATCTTATAGTGATAAATACTATTATTTTTCTTCTAGTAAATAATATTATTACCATACATTAGGTCATACATAATGTAATTCTTATATTTTTTCTTAAGGGGTGATACCTACGTTTTTTATTTTTTATAAATTTGGGGAGGTGAAATTTTCTAAATTTAAAATATTCATAGCTAAATAATAATACAGAAGTAAAAATTATCAAATTTTTGGGGCATCCACCCTCCTAACCCACCAAACCCCACCCCTATTAATCCATCCTTGGGCAAATACATCAGCTCTGACACTAGGGATTACAACTGTACCACAACCTACATTGATCTCATTTAATCCGTATTTTTGTTTCAGATCGAAAAATTGAAGGAAGAAACGCAACAATTAAGGAAACAGAATGAAAATCTAACGAAGGAAATCGAGCAACTCCGAGGGTATCGTTGTGCGGACGTTGAAGAACTTGTCTATCTCCGATGGGTAAATGCTTGCTTACGATATGAGTTAAGGAATTATCAGCCGGCCAACGGTAAAACTATTGCTAGGGACCTTAGCAAAACATTAAGTCCCAAATCCGAGGAGAAAGCCAAGCAACTAATACTTGAATACGCAAATAAAGAAGGAGAAAAGGGGACGAACATTTCTGAAATTGATTTCGACCAATGGTCATCCTCCCAAGCTTCTTTCCCTACCGAACCTGGCGAGCTCGACGAGTCTCTTGTGGAGAATTCTTCGACTAACAAAAGTAGCAATACAACCAAAAGAAAATTTTTCAGTAAACTCAAGAATCTGTTGAGGGGAAAAGATGGACGTCATCATAGTAGTCATAGTCGAGGTTCATCTGAAGAGAGAAATGATTATAACGAAGACGAATCCCCGCTAAGAAATTCTAGTATTTCGACAGGAAGTGATCAAAACAACAGATCCAGGAATTCTTCTCAAGGTTCATCGAGGCGTTCTTTGGATATCCCAAGATCTTCACCTTGTATCCCGAGATTGAAGAGTGCAAAATCAGAAGGGATTGATGATTCACTTCAAGATCAGGATGCTCATAAATCTAATGTAAGGAAATATGCGGACGCTCTAAAGGACTCTCGTGGTCGTAAATCTCCAAAGCTTCCAAGGAGATCAGCATCATTTAGTTCCTTTTGAGATTTGTTACTAGTTAGCAGCCCATTAATTACATGCATGTCTATGGTAAATTTAGGGTCTTTGAACTCCATTTTTGCACAGTATAATTATGTATGTATCAAAACCTCCGAGAGGATAAAACAACAAAAGTTTAATTAGTTGGTTAGGGTGTTGTAGTTGGTGCCTATTTTAGCATATATGTACATGTATTTGTAATATTGTGAAACAAGTTAAAAACCAACTTCTGAAGATATATGTGAGATATTATATATATACCGATAATGGTTGTGTAATTATATATCATCTTGTAAATGTTAATGCCTGCTGCTGAAAAATATGATTATCCTAAAGGCTCGTTTAGTTTAAGCATTCAGAATAAAATGGGCATCTTATATTTTTGAAAGTCTTTTCTGCTTAAATCTAAGATGCATATATTGCCAATATTTGGTTCAAATATGAATTCTTCTTTTTTGGAATGTGGAATTAACTTTCTATATCTGGTTCAAATGAGAATATGAATAAAATACATGTGAAGTACTAGAATATTCTTCATTTCATAAAATTAAAGAATAAGTCCTAACAATTTTACAAGGGCAAAATTTAAGTTTTTATTTTTAAGAATTATGAAATTTTGTTTCTGTATCTAATAATAAAAAGGAAATAATAATGATAACAAAATTATTATTTTTTCTTTCTAAAAGAATATAAATGAAAAAAAAAATGTCTTGCTAAGTAAAAGCGATATTTAATTTGGTGCATCAATTCAAATATTCAATTACTAAAATACTCCTCTATATTAAAAAAACTAAAGAAAATTCATCAAAAGGTTTTGAACTGGTGACCTTAAATATAAAATGATTTTTCTTTTACTACTTAAACAAATACATTCATTTATTTTAAAAGTGTCGTCACTTATCCAAATCCATTTTTAGGTCTATTTACAATTACTAGAATGACCTCCCCATTTTCTTTCTCTCTTTCCCATAAAAGATAATTTTAGTAAATTGTAATAAGTGAAGTTTGTTTACTACATTCTCGAGTTTACTTGCACTACTTGCATGAACTTCTTCCCCTTTTTTTTCTTTTGACCATTTTCCAACAAATGCTGAAAAGGAAAACACATACTATACTCCTCAAGGTGTAAGATTTAATAATTTATGTTTCTTTAAATATATACTTTTCTACTACTAAAAAAATTCATTGCTTTTGTTGTACTTTCCAAGACATGTGTGAGATCTAATAAAATCATATAACATTTTTTTTCTCTTAAATACATACTCTTATAATCTATACTATATATTAAGTGAGAGAGATATTTCGGCGTCTCAATTGAATTACCAAAATACCCCTTTATGCAAAAAAATTTTTTAAAGAAAACTCAATTAAAAGATTCGAATCCAAGACATTACAAATGAAATGAAATGATCATTTACTTTATCACTAATTATATGTTACAAAAGTGTTACCATGGGTCGGAGCAGATCAATTCGGAATAGGACATATTCGGGTATAAGTAGGTTTGGAAATTCATGTTATTAGGCCGTATTTGGGCTTGACACGGCACGATACGACAAGGGATAATATAATACGACACTTCACAACCCTTGCCATGTCAGGATGTATGCTTACGTGGAAACCCATGTGTCTTCTTAACTTATTCGAATGGACTAAATTAATATTTCACCCTATCAAAATCAAAGGGTGAATTGTGAAAATAATAGGAAGTGATAGGTTTATATTCAATTATTATTTTAAGAAAATTTATAATTTTTTTCTAATACACAAATTATGTTAATTTTAACAAAGAAACGTGATACGCACCTTAAAAAATATATCTTTTAATTTTATATTTCAAAAGTACAATGTTTAAGTTCCCCTCCCCATATTTCCTTCACCTCAAACCACCCTATTCTTATTCACTACTTGTATGGAAAAGAAAATACCTCACAATTTAGATCATAGACAAATGAAATATATATTTAAAAAAGTAACATATGTATAGTTTTATATATTTATTTTCAAGAGATAAGAACCAATTTTTAAACGGAATATATTTATGACCGCTTGATGCAAATTGTTGGTGCTAAAAACTGAAAGAATATTTTAGACCACACGGTCAAATGATTGATACAATAAATGTAACAAACCAAAAGAGTCAAAGATATATAAAGGAGGTTGGCCTCGTATGAAGATATGGTTTAGTCATCTTCTATGGAATAAAGTTAGGAGCTCGGTTTGCTTTGTATTGATGATAAACAAACAAGTATTATAAACTTACAAAAGCCTCTCTAGCTATTCTATCTTCACAATGTTTCAATAAAAGTGTACTCGAGCTACGCAAATTCTGACTTCTCTATTCTATGAGCTCTACTAGGTGTTTTAACCTTCTATTTCTCTATTGTTCTTGGTTGTTAAAAAGTTATTGCTTGGTTGCTAAGTTGGTTGAACCTTGGAATAAATGCTTCATTCTCCCCCTATATATATGACACAGGGGGAAACGTGTTAAGGAGCTTTGGGAGCAAGTTGTGGTCATCACCTCTTTATTACCCTTTCTGACATTGCTTCTCCATCAATTCTGGTGCCTTGCATGCAGTGTGTGAGCATTTAATGAAGTTGAGGGAGGTTTTACTGCGTCGGTAGAATTGGTAGTAGTCGCCCATGCTGCCCATACTTTCTCTGACACGGTAGTTAGTTAGGGAGCTTCAGAGCTTGTCGGAAGAGCTCTGACGTTCGAACTCCGTAATTTAAAATACGAAAATAAATCTTTAGATCGGACGCCCATACTCTAGCCTTCAGGTGGAACTTCCGAGTTCCCTTGTTCAGACTGGTTGGGTCGCCAACATGGGTGGCTAGGTGTCCCCTTATGATTGGCCTAACCACGCTAGACTGTAGTGAGCCCGCTTGGCCCAAAAGACGACGAGTCTAGAATTGTGTGTGGCCTGGCTAATTTGACTCGGAATGATCCAGAGAATTCAAGTCACAGCCTTTGGCGGTGATGCACGTCATTTTTCGGCCAAATTCTTTCATTTAGGCTTTCGAATCAGCGTTCTTACTATTTAAGGCAGGTTTTCATTGTGCAATATTTTACCCTATTACAAATAGTAAGTATAACAAACGTTGCTATATTGTTTTGTGAAAAAAATAAGGGGACGAATCTAACCAATACTCATATATTCATATCTTTGGTTGTTCATTCAAATGGAGCAAAAAAGTACATTGTACCTTCATTCATTTTTCTTTGGATATTATTGTTCAAGCCAATAATAAAGTTGTAAAAAAAATAATATTTCTTCTGAAAGGCAAATTGTAAAAATATTCACAACCACCAATTATGTGAATTTTAGTGCAATCATCATACATTACAATTTTATGTTTAGACATTTTAAAATGAATGGTACCTCATACATGAGAATGTTCAAAACACGGAAATGAAAAAAGAAATTTGGATCACAACATCTTCCTTAGGGGTGAGGGGTGAGAAGTAGCAGTAAGGGAACAAGGGACTACTGACTCATCTAAGTTGGAAGCTAACTTTTGGTGATGCTTAGGTGAAATGGCAACATAAATTTCATTACTAGAGCAGGAAAAAGGAACTTTATGTTGAGGAGTTAATTTGTGAGGTTGGCAACGAGATTGAGAGGGGATTGAGAGCTAAATACTTATTTAAAAACAAAGAGATTGGTAGCTTAAGTAACAGGTTCAACATTAGAGGGAACTGAATTGTTTGCAGCAGGATTGTGAAAAGAATTTCCTATGATTCTAATCTGTGTAAAATATGTCAAAAACACAGTGTTATTTTTTTCAATCTCTCTTTCTATTCTTCCCACGCCTAATTTAAAAACTCAAAAATGTTTAATAAAAAAGTGGAAATTTATGTTCAATATATAGCAACATTTAAAGACGATCTTAGGTCCAAAATAATGAATAAGGACTTTCAGGTTCCAAACATAAATTATGGATCTTCGAATCGAGAATAATGAATATATAAAAAATTTCAGATCCTTAATATAAATTATGAATCTTCGGGTTGAAAATGAAAAATAGAGAACTTCAGATCCTAAATATAAATTATGGATCTTAAGTCCAGAATAATAAATAAGGAATTTTAAGTCCCAAAAATACAGATCGTGAAACTTTAAGTATGAAAGAAAAGAAAATCATATATCTGACCTATATGAAAAAATTGAAAAATTACGGTGAGATAAAAAGAAGAGAATAACATAAATCTTCTTATTCAACTGATATATAATATAAGTAGTAGTTAACTATGTTTATATTATAAGCTAATATCTTTATTTCTCTATAAAATTAATATAAGACAAATTTTACCATATATAATATAAAGTAGTTTCTTTGTGTGACAAATTATATTTTTAAATATTATGTACGAACATTTATATATTAATATTTTACAACAACTAACGTTACTTTGAAACTTTTGAAATGCGGTAAAATAGAAAAAAAATAACCAACAACAGTATTCGAAACATTACAAAAAATGTCACAATATATTCAATTAATAGTATTAGGTGTCTAGCTCTATAACTTTTCCTTATGGAAACGATTAAAGGGCGACTTGTTGTTCAAGTAATCTCTCTGTGCGCGTCCAAAACTAATTACGGACCACACGATCAAGACGAGGCGGACGATGACGGTTATAAAACAGACTCTCTCTCTCTCTCTCTCTCTCTCTCTCTCTCTCTATATATATATATATATATATATAAGTCGGTTAGCTCAAAATCTCATTATTCTCTAACTCAAATCTCTTTCACTTATACATATATTCTCCTCTGCTCTCTGCTTTTCCTTCCATATTATCTCACTTCACTTCAATAACTTCTTGCTTTTCCGAAAACAAGACTGGTGGCAGCAATGGTGGCTCCGCCGTGTGATGATGATCATCCTCAGGGCATGGCGTCGCTGTACGTGGGTGATCTTCATCCAGAAGTGACGGAGAAGGATCTTGAAGACGCATTTTCACCCATGGGTCCATTGGTCTCTGTTCGCCTCTTTCGCCCCCCGTCATTATCCAACAACTCATCCTTCTCTTATGCTCGCATCAACTTCTCTTCTCCTTCTGACGGTAATCAACATATTCCCTTCCCCACCTCTCTCTCTCTCTCTAACCCCCACCCCAACGTGTTTGTGTTTATTCTTCAATGAGATTCTTAATCCGTTTTATCACTTCAACTCCATATAGTTATGTTTTTATATATATACACTTCTTGATCGTTTTCTTTTTACTGTAGCAATGGATTTCATTTTTCTTTTATCAACGAAAAAGGAATTAGAAAGCATCACATAGTATACCCATTGCATTATACAGTATAATCTATGCTGTTTCACATCAGATTATAGGAGAAACTCTATGCTATTTCAAATTGCTGGGACGGAGATTGTATTGATAAAGTCACGTTTATTGGTTTCTCATATGTATATACTTCTTGATCTTTATTCATGCTTTTGCCCAATAATTCCGCTGCAATCTTTGTTCTATTCCGTTTCTTGGAACTGCATATCTTTCTATTCTATGTTAATTGTGGTCTTGTTATATAGGGTTTATTTCTAATTGGGATCTATTTCTATAAATTGTATTATTTTTGATTTGATCTGTTCCTCTTTTCTAATTGGTCAGCTTTTAAGGCCATGGCCTGCCTAAACAAAGTTGAACTCAAGGAAGTACCCATGAAGATAATGAGGTATCAGAATCACCTTCTTACAGAAAAGTTTGGCAGTGGCTCCGCCAATCTCTTTGTTAAGAATCTTGACCCTTCAATTACCAGTGCTCATTTAGAGGGTATTTTTGGCAAGTATGGGACTATACTTACATGTAAGGTGGCTGAGGGAGAGGGGAAGAGCAAGGGTTTTGGGTTTGTTCAATTTGCTTCTGAAGATTCCGCCATTTCTGCCCTTAATGCTCTCCATGGTACTGTGCTTGCTGGGAAGACACTGTAAGTTTAATTTTCATTGTCTTCTTCAGTTTGATCCTTCATTTTCTTGGGTTTGGGAAATTATAGATTTAATGTATTATTTCCAGTTTTATTGGAAACCAATCTCTTATTTCTCTACTTCAAATTTCAATCTCTTGATTTTCTTGTATGTTGGGTGAATGGGATTGTAATACTGTGATTGTCAAGAGAGTTTCTGGTTCTATAGTCAATATGCACATTAGTTCTTTGATGGATTTTAACTTCCAAAGTGAATCACACCTGATTTAAAACTATTTCAGATTCCAATATGCCTCTAATTTATGCTTTGTGTAGTTTCTGTCTCTAAATTTTGTTTTGGAGACACATATATAATATATTGATATCCTTTTATAACAGTTCTTTAGTTCACTTTGTGATTATCTCATGAACATGAAGAGTCAACATAATCTAAGATCTTTCATTACAATTGAAGTTTAGGGTGATTTACTTCTTTAAGTAATTCGATTTATTAATTACATAGATTTAGTTGTTTTCTTTAGTTTGTTTTTCTTATGTATTTTCTTTATCGAATTTCATGCTTATTTTGATTTGATTACTGATCTCCACTATTTTCTTCTTAAAATTGGCCGCCAAGATGATTTTGGAAAACTGTTAACAGGCTGTTATAATTAAAATTTTGGGTTCTGGAATGTAGTACCAATTTTGACAATTTCAACAATTTCAACTTCTGGTATTTTTTCAGATACGTGTCCAAATTTCTCAATAAGAATGAGAGGAAAGAAAGTTGTGTAGAACCAAAATTCACAAATTTGTATGTGAAAAACATAGCTGAAGATTTGACAGAGGATGCCCTTCGAGCAACATTTTCAGAATGCGGGAAGGTCTTCAACGTTGCCATTATGAAGGATGGTGAGGGGAAATCAAAAGGCTTTGGGTTTGTCAACTTCGAGTCCCATGAAGATGCTAGAAAGGCCATTGATGCCCTAAATGGTGTATTAATAGGTAAACATCCAATTCATTTGTTAATAATATGCTTTAGAATCTGGCCTCAGTTATATAAATGAAAGTTAACTTCTTGAGCGTATATAATATGGATCAGGATCGAAGAAATTGTTTGTGGGAAAGGCTCAGAAGAAAGCTGAAAGGGCAGAGCTCTTAAAACGCACCCATGAGGAGATGATGCTTAACCGTAGTACCACCGAGAATCTGAAGGCTCTAAATCTCTATGTCAAGAATCTCCATGTATCCATTGATGATATTAAGCTTGAAGAAATTTTCAGTGCTTTTGGACGAGTGACTTCAGTAAAAGTGATGCGCCACAATAATGGGATAAGTAAAGGATTTGGATTTGTAAGCATCTCTAGTCCAGAAGCAGCAAAGAAAGCTATGGACTCGCTAAATGGTGAGCTAAATTCTCCGGTGCAATTTCTTCTGTCTCTTGGAAACTTCGGTAACTTTTATTAGTTATCTAATTTGAGTGTTGACTTTTTCATAGGAAGTTTAGTAGAAGGAAGGTTTCTTTATGTGGCTGTTGCTCAGCGTAAAGAAGAACGCCGTAGGGAACTGCAGAGTCATTTTACTCCACGATCTTTTTATGATTCTAACTGGGAATTCTTTCCACTATATTCCAATTATTATCCTCCTCTCCCTCCAAATCCTTTCTCACAGGCAAACTCACACATATATCCTCAGAGACAACACCAAGGTCTCTACACATATGTAAGAAAACCGAATTCTTGGTATTTCTTAGCTAGCTCTTCACATTATAGACGTCAATTTGCTCTTTTTCATTTACATGACTTGGGAAAATGCAGTTCCAGGTTCCGATGAGGCCACAACCACAGATTCCAATGAGGCAATCACGGCAGGGGGGCACTAATGGATGGGTTTACCAACATCATGTACGTATATGTATTTTAAATTTCACATTATTTTATCCTTTTTAGAAGAATTTGGCTGGGCTCTTTTGTAGTTAACCAGTCTTTATTGAATCCAACACCTGATTTTTCTGCATCTTTCTTGACAGCCCATGAGGTATGCTACCTCAAACTTTCCAGAGCAGGGGAAGATTTGTTATACTGAAAAAACATCAATGAAAATGGAAAGCAAGAGAAGTGGAGCTGCAGAAGTTTCTTCCAAAGGATTGGTAAGAGGCCCTATTTGGCCATTATCAAAAAACATTGTTTTTTCTGTGAGTGGCTTATGCTTGCTATTTATTGACATATCTATATATATATTGTTTTTCAAGCCTCGGAGGTAAGGTTTATGCCCCCTCTATTTTTGTTTTTCTCTTATATTAATAAAATTTTGACTGTATAATATATATATATATATATATATATATTACTCTACTCGTTTTAATTGGTAGCCTGGACGTGCCGCAAAGATAACTGAAATAATGTTGGAAATGGAGAAGTCGAAGATACAGAAGATACTCGACAGCCCACAATATTTGGCAATGCAAGTTATGAAGGCTGCTCAAGTTAAGGGGGCAAATCCTTGTGCTCGCGAAGCTCGTGCTGTTCATTACCAACCCAAATTTTCCCACTGAATTCATATTGCTATACGCTTGGCTACTATCTGGAAGTTTATGCTGCACAATAGATTCATACTTGTAAATTTCTAGGTGAAAGGAAAGACCAGTACTTTTTTGTTTCTATAAATCATATTCATACGTAACTAGAGCTGTATCTCTGATGGAGATTGATGTTCTTTTCCCATTTTTCTTATGCTTGTTAATTTTGTTAATGAGATCTCTATTAAGGGAAAGGTGTGAAAATTTTGTATATGATGTCTTGATTCGGCCACAGATCAAACACAAGTGAAATTCCAAATTATCCTTATATATGCAGTTCTGTTCAAAAGAAGTGCACGCAGGCAGGGACCGACCCATATCAACGATCGTAGCCCCTCAATTTTTTAAAAAATATTCATATACATATATTAAAAATTTTAATTATTATATATTTGATATTTACTTAAATAATTTTATATACTTAACTATAAACTAAATATAGTAGTAATACAGTTCTTTTTTTTTTTTTAAATTAAGGGAGGTCTAAGTCTCTCCCTTAATCCTATAATCCTATAAATAAAGAAAAACACTCCCCCTTCCACCCCATGAGTCGAACCCTTGACCTCAAGTCAAGGGTAGAAGTTGCCTATCACTGGGTCAACCACAGTACTCAACTATAAACTAAATATATTAGTAATACAGTACTTACTCCATTTATTTTAAATTGAAAGTACATTTAACTTTTTTATTATTGGTCAATTAATTATATACTAAAAAAAAGAACTCGAATTTTAATTTGAGATATCTAAAAAAAAATATACCAAAAGTTGTAACTTAAATAAATTTGAACCAAACATCAGTATCAATAATGATTGGTTGAAAATTACAGTTGGGTACATTGTGCTATTTGTATTTTGACTTTTTGGGCTGAGTATTATTTCTCTTTACCTATGCCAATGCCTGTAAAAGACTAATCACTTTCATGCATATGAAACCACATAATTCTAGTTTTTAAGGTAATGATGTAATATTTTTAACAGATGAATCGACTATTTTACCATACGACAATAGAAATTTATAAGATTTTGTTTCCGTACCCCTTCAATTAAATTTCTACATACATCCTTGAGTGCAAGCATGTTGTTATCTAGATTTTGCATGCACAAGCGACCCCCCCCCCCCCCCCCCCCCCCCTTCCCCCCAATTTTACTCTTTTCTGTTCTCACACTGTCTTCATGTCTCATAACTAGGTTCAACGAGTAGACTTCTTGCTATCAGTATTTTAGTCCTGTGAAGTTTTTTATTATAAACACAACCCAGCATCAGTAGAATCGTGGGACAAGCTTTTACATCTTCTCTGAGGAAACAACAAGTAGCAACAACCTAGACACATTGTACAAATAAAGTACAGACACACAAGATGATAATATGATCTGAAGTTGAGCTGATCAGCCGATGAGGGAAATTCCTTGGACGATCAAAGAATCAGCAAGAACTTGATTAGCAGCCTGAGACGGATGCACACTGTCCCAAAACACAAACTGAGTCGCATTGCTACACGTTCCCACTGACTTTGGATTACACAACAATATTGTCGTCTCAACAGTCCCTGTTCCACAGCAACCTCTCCTTGCCTCCACAAATCCTTTCCTCCAAATGAAAATGAAAACAAATCATATGTGAGACACATTCAATAAGAACAAAACTATATGTATATTATAAAAATATAATCCCTCCTTCTCAAATTGATAGTCCCAGTTTCTTCTGTGGGACATAATCCATGAATCAAATTTCATAAATAAAATAAGTTGTATATATTCTTCACCATGTTGAAATTAGTGTTTCTTTTAAAAATATCAAAGTCCAGTGATACTTTCATTTTGAGACGGAGGGAGTAAGTATTTATTTATTGTATGTCTTCGCTTGGTTAGTGTACGTTACTACCGTGATCTGAAGGAGCTTGAATAATGTCATAGAGCGGTTTAAAAGTGTCGAAGACTGCAATCTTAAGGTCTGGAAGTTGCTTCTGGAACTGAATTACTGCTGAATTGATCTTGTTATTGAAAACTTGAGCATCTGCATTGATCCTAGATACGCAACCTTTCTCGTGAACCCCGAACAAAGTCATAGCCGCGGGTAAACAGCCCAATGGTGGGAGTGAAGTCACCCCAATTCTCCTAGCTTCCATCCCATATATATCCTGTTTGTCAATCATTTTAATTAGGCAGTTAATGCTCATGAAACTTTGTCTATTTCTTTGTTTTAACAGTTACATATATGACGACAAAAGGCAAGATAATATGTAGTACCTTAATGAAGCTCTGAAATATGCCCGTCAGGTATGAAGAATACTGATCAGGAGTGTAGACTTTGTTAACGAAAGGGTTGACATAGTAGTTCTGAAGGAAGTCACTGCTACCAAAACTCACTACATACAACGCGCCTTTGAGGATGGTCCCTGCTTTTGTAACACCCGCTACGTTTGCCAGCTTAGCCTGGTATTCCTTATAATACTGCAATTGTTGCGACAATGAAATTGCATGCTGCAAGTGCAAAGTATATAATTTCAGCCTGTGTTTTTATATAATGCTTAATTAAATGTAAGATATTTTGTTGTAAAGTACAAATTAAATCTAAAGTCCTCACACTCAACGTTGCAGTTTTATCATCATATCCCGATCCCGCAGAAGCAAAGTTGGCACCTATAAGAAGATTCTTCCCGGATGCCTGTGGGCTTAGATATGGGGGTGGATAAGTAGTAAAGCCCAAAGTATCAGCTGCATATTCGGTTCAAAGTGATTATTATTAATACATGCTCGTTACAAAGGAACATGTACGTTAAGAACTCATAAGCCGGAAAATTAAGAAACCCAAGATTTTAAAATAATTACCGGTGATATCCGTGGCTAGTTTTCCATTGCAGAACCTTCCGGTAGCCATTTGGTTAGTGAAATCCCTCCCATAGGGCGGGTAATTGGCTTTGAAAATGGTGTGGATATAGTCATTATTGCCAACATCCACAGCCGAGTCGCCAAATGTTACTATTGCCGGAACCAGAGTGGTTGATTCTTGAGCATCTACAACAGCTAATACAAAGAACAAAAGTAAGGCATATTTCGAATAGATGCCCATTTTTATCTCACTAATAATGAAGACTGATTTTGTGTCTTAATTAAAAGTAGCTAGTAATATGAAAGTTGTTGATCGAGATAATAGTCGAGAGTTGAGAGATCGAGGTGTTTCGAAGTATTTATATAGCAGTGGAATTGAAGCACTTGCTGAGCTTTCAAATAAGTTGAAATTTTTGTTTGTCATTAGCACGCACTGCACGTACATTAATTTATTAAGGAAAACCACATGCAATTATGATGATTTTATTTTTTTGAGTATATATATGTTCATCCAAGTACTAGGTGAGACCAAAGTAGTTGGGAGGATATTGAATGAATGAGTGAATCAAGGATGCATTGGATTGCGGTCACAAGCAATTTATGTTGCATGTGGTGCAGTTAATTCATTGCGTACGTGCTTACAAATTTGGCCGACTGACTGGTGGAGAGGTTGGGTTCGAATTGGCATTGGCATTGGCATTGGCATTTGCGTACGTCCCATTATATTAACAAAGCAATTAATACTTTGTTAGATAAATAAAAATATACAACTTTGAGATCGATGCGCGCATGGTATAAATTTTTAGAAGTAATTCTATGCTCTGATAAAAAAATAATACCACAATTTATGAACTTATCTTCTAAAGGCAGATGCATATATGGAACATTTGTATTCGTGTTAAACCAAAAAATAGATAAAGTATTTTTACAAGAAGTAAAATGTAGGAGAGGTTAATTTAGTTGTAAGGATACCTATCTAAATTTAAAATATATATTCCCAGTTTGAGTTATATTTAAGATAGGATAAAAAAATAAATATATTATTATGTAGTAATGGGAAAGAATTAGACAGAAAATAAAATAATTTGTTCTCTGCCCTATATCCACGCCCTGGTACAGAATGAGAGGTTCCTGTGGGTATTTTCAATGGTTATTTTTATTCTGTGTCATTGATTTTATAAAAAAAATTATATATTTAATTGGAAATATATTTATATGGGTACGTGGAAAAGAATAGAAAAAATTGTCTCTAATGTTATATCATTTCTTTCTTACTTGTCATTTATTTAAAATAAGAGATAATTAGTGAATTTAATGATACCCAATAAGATTGTTCTATATCATATATAAAATTTTCATCATATAGAAATAATTATCAAAAGACTTTTTTTTTTAATATAAAAATTTACTTGAATAAAAATTATCATTATAAATGGCCTAACTACCCCCAATCCACCATTAGTGCTCAAAAAAAAACTACCACCATTAGAGCATCTCTAATAGGCATGTACAAACTATGCCACATAGGATTTGTGTAAAATTTATATATTGTGTATAATTTTTGGTACTCCAATGGTGTTGTGTAAAACATGTTACATCATCTTTTGTGTAAAATAAGTGTGTATTTTACACATCCACCCCATCATTTTCTCTCTCCAACTTTTTACAAAAACTTCAATATAGTATAATTAAAAATAAAAAATATATTTTGTAATAAAACTTGCATATTTGAATTCTACTCATCAAGATCATTAAATCAATATCCACTTTGACTATTTAATTATAAATAAAAAATATTTATAAAAATTGTTGAATATTATATATTCCATGTATTTTCATATAATTGGTGTATCATAATTTTACACAAAACTATAAGTATGAACCATTAAAGCAAAAAAAAATGTGTATAATTTATGTGTAAAATAATTTTTTATCAATCAAATGTCAATTATTTATTAATCCATATATTTTAACACATCAACTTTATATATTTCTATTAAAAATGCTCTTAATTAATTTCAGGCTTTTGTACAGGTATTCGAGGGCATTAGTAATGGTACGTTACTTTATTGGAAAGTACATTTGTTGAAAATGATAAAAATTAAAAAGTCTACTTCCTGTTTTATTTATAAGCCGTACACAGGCATAAAAAGTCTACTGTTAACATCTGGTTTGCCACAACTTAATGTACTCAAAATTATATTTTGTAGGTAAACAAAATATTTTTTTGTTTTTTTCTGGAATACAATTGAAAAATAAAAAAAAGGAAAGAGGTAGGCAATTATTTACGACATGGCCAGCCAAACTGAAAAATTATTTCTTTAACGTAGGTTAATTTTTCTTTCCTTTAACAAATTATGGATAAATCTTAATAATTCGAGGTGAGAAGGTGGATAAAAATTTCGTCACTCAATAAATACTCACACTTTTAATTAATTTAAATTAAAAAATAATAGCTTATATTTTAAGAGCATATATTATACATATTATGAATAGAATTAATAATGCAGTACATAAGAATTTATACCCTATTAAATGTGTATTTAAACTTTTTTCTTAATATAAATAAATTGTTAAACCTATATAAATTTAAGTCCGGATAAACTTAGTTCTAAGCTAAATCTTGGAATGATGCTCTCGGTCGTGGATAATCTATTTTTAGATATCATCCACAATCATAAAATTTATGCTATTTTTTTTGTTACACCAGAAAAGTGAGCACGCCCAATAAGTAAGGGTTCACGTATATGTAATTTTAAATAAAAAATTCAAACAATATTATGGTTTCAAAGCAAATCTGCTTTTTAAATTTTATTACATAAAAGTATTTATTAATAAGTCACATTATATTTTAAAGCTTTAATTAGCTTTAATAGATTTTTCAAGGTTTGAAGAAAAAGTATTATCACTTAACAAATTTGAAGAGTTAGAATTTCACTCCTTAAGTATTAGAAAGACAATCTACTTTTAAAATTTCTTATTTAAATTTGATGAGTATACTACATATAAAATGTGAGAAGGGATTTAGTACGTATGTAAAATTGCGAAATTATTATTTATGTACTAAAAATATAGTACAATGAAAATAATGCTAAAGTAGAGAACGTGAAGAGCATATTGTACTTGATCAAATGCAATCATGTCCTTGACGCAAGGAATTAACTTGGCACGATATTTCACACACTTATTACTCGTTGGGTTTGAGCTTTTATAAATTCTCTGATTTTAAAATGGTAATTTCACATAAAAAAATTGAGCCTAATCAACTTATATGTCAACATTCTTACACAAGTTATACGATACTCTTAATGTTAATTTATCAATTTACATTTCAAAAAATAAACTAAAACTTGAACGAGACCAACATTTAAATTGTGTCCTAAGAACAACTCCAATACTAACATGAATTGTATCTACCGAAAACATGGATATATAAGCATGTCTAAGGATATAGTTCCTACGTGGCACTAAAAATCTTATTTATTGTTAAGTTCTAAAAAATTCATCTTCAATAGTGTTGTCATTCAAAGTGCTACTCACACTATTCATCAAATTTTTTAATGAAAAATTATAAAAAAAAAATATGGTTCTTGTTTGATAGATTTTGGCAAATATTTTTTAACAATATAAATTTTATTGAAAATAAAATTATAAATTATAAGTTAAAATATTTTAATATTTTAAAAATAAAATATTAAAATAAAAATGATGATGTGACTCCTGGACATTATTTAGGAGACCCTCTAGATGTATATGTTAACCTTCACAATGCCTTCCCCTCTTTTTTCACATCACCTTCAAGATTATTCCCCATATTTACATTTAAGATGGATTTTTTAATTCATTCTCTATACATCAAATGTGACACTTTATTTTTTCTAATTTATAATTATATTGGAGATACTTTGAGGCTAGTAATTTTTTTATGAACACACAATCTTGCCACATTAATCACTTTTAAATACAATTGTGAAGGAAATCTACATATTTGCAATCTCTTGAATTGAGGATCGTTTGGTTTGTTCTGATCCCTAACGATACTTTTAGTACTTGAAAGCATAGCTGATCGTAACACGATTAGAAATTTCGTGGAGAAAGAAACAAAAAATGGACAATATTTAACTAGATTCAACTTTTCCTAGTTCTCATAAAATTAGTAATATTTTTAATCATATTTTAACTTTTTAAAGTTCGTTTTATGAGCACACTTAGAGTACTAGCATAGTGAAAATATGGATGGACTTGCCCACCCCACACGAGGTTCAATATATGGGGATCCCGTTTTCTTTTCCCTTTTCTTGGTTAACGATTTTTCTTTTTTGAGTAACTACACTTGAAAGTATTTGAACAAGAGATCTCTCGTTAAATAGATTGTTTCTCATAGGGACCTATTAAAAATATTTTTGTGTACTGCTTTTATAAAAAAAGAAAAATAAAAGGTCTTTTTCATGAGTGGACTGGCCTAGTGCAACCGTGGCCCCAAAATACTTCTCCTTGGGTATTTCTTCTATTGGGCCTGCTAATATTATTACCATTACTGGTCTACATTGGTTTATCTTAAACTTTGGTACATTAAACAAACCACAAAAAAACAAAAAAAAAAGTTAAATTTGGACTATCAATTTGAACGTCCAGGAAAAAAATCCAAACTTCTATTTGAGACAGAATAGGAAAAAAAAATCTTAGATCAGCCCAACCCATTAAAAATTCTTAGCTGCTTCGTTTGAAAACAAATTGAAACTAATAAGAAACACAAATAATTTTTGTAATAAGTTAGGATATTAGTTGAGTGATGTGCTAAGAAGTTCTTTTGTTTTTATTTTTTTATAGAATTAAATTCTTTAAGTGGTGAGAAGGAATAAAAAAAATCCTCAAAAAATAAGAAAAGATAGATACTATTTACTCATAAAAAAATACAAGATAAAAAAAATCTCATCATATTACTCATTCCAGTTTTTAATTTCTCAAAAAAATAATTATTTTTATAATCAGTTTTTAACTTCGTTATCAAAATTACACTTGTTGTCCGTTTATGGAAAATGAAAACAAAAGCAGTTGATTTTTGTAAGTTATGGAAAATAAGTTGACATTTGGTTAAACTTATTCATGTTGTGACTTTTTCCATGAAAAAAAAGTTCTTTGGGGGTTGAGTTGAGAAAGACAAAATTTCAAATAAAATAATAAAATATAGAAAACATTTACTCATACAAATGAATATGAGATTTAGAGTATCTCATCAATCATCACATACTTCAACTTATTGCACAAATTAAATATTTTTCTTCTCATTTTTTATATTATTATCAAACAGAATTTTAATGTTGAATTTACGTATTTCCGGTGTTTTTCATTTCGAATAAATCCTTTTCTTATTTACAATTAGTAGCCTCTCTGTCGTAATAGTTAACGCCACATCCTTTAGTCTTCGATCACTGAGATTATGTGTGTTCTGTTTACGGGTTTTGTTAGACTTTGACCTTTTTTTACTTAATTTCTTGCTATTTTTGTTTTACTTTTTTTTAATATTAATAGAGGTCATGAATAATCGAATCAAGTCATAAACCCATGTTTTGCAAATGTTAACGTTTTGTCACTTGAATTAATTGTATCACAAGCCTCTTTCTTTTTTCATTCTTTTCTACAAGGAACAAAGACTATTGGACCAACAGTCTTTTAGTGTATTCTTTTTTTTTTTTTTGAAATCAAAAAATGGAAAGATTAAGCTGAAACAATTACATCGGAAATAAATTGAAAGGAACAAGCTTCCAGTCCTCAGAGTCAGACATAGAAAGGGTCGCCCTAGCAATGTTATAATTATTAAAAATATAATATAATGTTGCATTAATGGTAAATATAATTTGTAAGATTTGTAGGTTACTCATTTTTAATAAAATGCTTTTAATCATCTACAGGGGTTTAATTTCCATTTTTTGTACCCGCAATAAATAAAGCTTTTTCAAAATAGACTCATAATGGAATTCTAGATGAAAAATGTAGGTCTTGACTCATTTAAGACAACTTACGGATATTAAATTATGATTTTCCTGTTACAAAAAAATTGTAATGGTAACTTTTCCCCTTAAAACTAATTTAATTTCAACTTAAATTATATATAACGAATTAAAACATGAAAACTAATTAAGAGGCCAGAGTTAAAAGTAAATTGGGTAAACCAAATACACTGGGACTGTTATTATTGAACATATATATATATATATATATAAACGCAGATAGAGTTACAAAAATTAAATGAGATGAGGCCCAGAATTCATCAAACGCATGTAATTAACAGGAAACTAAAATGAAAATTAACAACATGATATATATATATATATATATATGCCATCCACTTGCATGTATTAATTAATTAATCCGTACGGTCATGGCGAACCAATCCGAGATTCGGTAATTGGAGTGGCACAGCAACGACAACACCTTCCCGCAGGTGGAGGTGAGCAACACACGCATGCCGGACATATCGGACGCTGAAGAAGTTCTACATATATATATATATATATAAATATATTTTATAAGAAATATAACAACTTAATTAGTACAACAAATCAAACTTCAATAATTAATTAATACGATGGATGATGGTAAACAAATATTTATAATTTATTATCCTGATATTTAATTTAGTATATTTATTATATATATGTTTGACAAATTAACTCTTGATTAGTTTATCCATTATTTCAAAAAGAAAAATTGTAATTAATGTGTTAAAAATTTTATTGCTTCGTGTGAAAATTAAAGCTTACTAATTTTAGTAGGAGAGTTTTAGGACGTTAATATATTTACCTCGATGAGTGAATCGAGCTGCCTCACAAGGTAACGCAGGAGAGAGAACGATGGCGAAGAGGAAAAGTGTGACCAAAATAGATTTTGGAGAATAACTTGCCATTGCGCATGCAGCTGGCCGGGAATTGAAAGCTAAGTACGTAATAGTGCAATACACAGGCATAGTTAAAACCATATTTATATAGCTTTAATTTCATGACTCCGCAATTTACTACTACACGCCACAGTTAGGCCCGCATTGTTTGAATTGAATGAAAAATATATGTTGAATTTCTAGTTTAGCCTAGC
This sequence comes from Lonicera japonica, assembly GCA_021464415.1. Taxonomy (NCBI): domain Eukaryota; kingdom Viridiplantae; phylum Streptophyta; class Magnoliopsida; order Dipsacales; family Caprifoliaceae; genus Lonicera; species Lonicera japonica. The sequence goes on along the minus strand of CM038467.1, from coordinate 3,536,836 downwards.
TAGCTTACACGTAACAAGCTAGTTGACTCAAGCATCCAAAGAGGTGCTGTAGTAATAATTACTTCAATTTTGTCAATATTGTTTCGCTTGAGCATTCAGACCCCAAAAAAAATAAATAAAAAAAGGCTTGCATGAGCATTTGTTGCTTTGTTTTTTATTTCAACAAATATTCTTTTTTTCTTAAAATTAAGTTACTTTTTAATTTTTTAAAAATACACTTAAAATATATAATTTGTATATTTCAAAAAAAATTTAATTAATACGGAAAAATTTAAAGACGAATACAAAATTAATACTACCTACCTATTAATTATTAATTCGTACCCCTTTTAAAATGGTCAAAGTTGATATTACATACAGTAAATTAATATCTTGACTGGTCAATATTCCCTCCCTCTCGATCGGTCTTTATTCAAACTTGATGGCGGTGCCGCCGTATCCAGCGGGCTCCAAATTTCATTGATTTACAATAAAATTAAGAGTTATCATTACACACATCAATTCATTCTTTGACATTTTATTTCTTTTTAATATTTTATAAATATATTTTTTATTTTCTTAACACTTCTAATATTTCATATTTAATTTTAAGATTAATTAATACTAATGTAAAAAATATTCCACTCCATTCTTTTTCTCTATACAATTCAAAAAAATAAATCACATCATTCACCTTATAAATCTCATCTTCAATCTTCTTCTTCTAACTTTTTTCTCAATCTATTATATCTGTTTTTTTAAAAGAATAAATAAGAATTTTTTGTTTGACGGGTGTACACACCACGTCAAAACAAGTTCTTTCATGGATGAAGGTTTACTCGGTTCCTAGGAACCGAGTGTTGTTCATCATACTCGGTCCAAAGGAACCAATTACAGCACAAGTCACTCGATCTCAAGGAACCAAGTAGAATTGAAAAAATGACCCAAAACCTAATTCTGTTCCTTAGGACCGAGTAACTTGTACTTTACTCGGTTCCTTTGGGCTAAGTATGATGAATAACATTCGGTTCCTAGGAACCGAGTAAACATTCTTCGTGGGTTTTTTTTCTGTTTTTTTAATTTTTTTTCTTGCGTTTATTTGTACTCAATGATCTATAAATGAAAGAAAACGTAAAGGAATAACAAAAATATAAGTGTCCTACTTCTTTTGAAGAGGGATGATGATTTGAATGGTGGTGGTGGTGGCGACGGTGGCAGCGGTGGTGGTGGAGAGGAGGAGGAAGAAGAAGAAAAATAAAAGAGTTTTTAATTAATGGATATATAATTAATTCAGGTTTAAATGATGAATTTAATGTTTTAATCATTAATTAAAAAAAATAGTGTGTGTCAATAGAATAATCAACCTTTTTTTAAGGAGTGTTAGAGAGTGAATTAATGTTTGTCAATAGTAACCCCTTAAAATTATAAAAAGGACTTAAACTGTATATCTAAAATTAAGTCATTCTATTCTATAATTTCCTTTCTCCAATATTTTTTGTCATAATTCATTGATTCAAATCAATTGCTTTGCTTTGCTTTGCTTTTGGATACACCTAAGTCTCCAACATATATGTAGGATAAAACAAAATAGATTTTTAATTGAGCTTGATGGGTGTACCAGATTTCAAATCAATTAACTAGTAGTAAGTGTTTAATAAATGTGATCAACTTTTTCTTAATTTAGTGACGAATTGAAGGTAATTTTAGTTTAGAACATTATCACGATAGAGCACTTCATAATATCAAATTAAGTTGATTTTAATAGATATAGAATTGTTAAAAGAATATATCCTCTCCATGTTCTTTTGATGTGTATATTCCCTCTCCATGTTCTTCCATGTTCTTTTGAGGTGTAATGCAATTATGTTGTTTTCTTTCATCATTTTCCATGTAATTATGTTATGTTCTTTAGCCTCTTGCCTTGTATATATATAGGGCCTTTCCCCATTGTAAAGTAGATGAAGTATGTAGTAACAATGTAACCCTTGTGGATTTCTTGTTCATTAATATAATTTCTCTATTTCAATGTTGTATAATTTATCATGGTATCAGAGGAATTCGATTTTTTCTCACCTAAATTTTTTGGTTTCCATTGTTTCCGGCGAGCGGCCTTTTGCCGCCTGCCCGGTCAACCATCGAGTGACTTCTCCGACACGCGAAAGCTACATATCATTGTTACCACCAGATCTGGAACCATTGCGGCAGACCCATGTCCACCTCCGCAGACATCATCTAAATCCATCACCAGATTTGCATACCTCACTCCCCAACCCCAAATATCTCAGCTCTCTCTCTCCTCCATTATTATTTACAAACACCTGCCGTCCGATCCCTTCTTTCTCCAAATTTGAGAGGATAACCGATCTCCATCCAGTGGAACGGGACACCGATACTATCACCAAAGCGCTTCAGAAAACTCTCTCGAGCCACTCAGACTACTTCTCCGGCGCCGGAGACTCCATGGTCTCTCCTCTTTTTTTTTAAGTCGGAGAACATGTCGGTGCAGACTCCAAGCGGATCCGGATCAGAACTTGAAACGGCGACGCCGAAGCGCCGGGCTCCAAGTGTTCCTCAGGAAATCTAACTCCAGTCACCTGCTGCACCATCTGCCTGAAATTCGCCGGATCAGCGGTAATAAACGTGGTCGTCACTCTCTTCGACGCACGGGACTTCCACTTCGAGATCTTTCCTCCGGCAACGCCGGCGGCGATCAAATCAAATCTCTCAGAGCATCTAAATCACCAGAACAAGAAACAAAGTCCTAATCTGTGTTTGAATGAGCTTAAAAAAAAAAAAAAAAAAAAAAAAAAAAAAAAAAAAAAAAAAAAAAGGGAAAAGGCAAATGGGTTTGTGTATTTGGATCTTTTGAATGGGACAGTGGTTCTTAGTCTCTCACTCTATCTTACACACACAGACAAACACAAGTTACTGGCTGAGAGTGAAAAAAAAAAAAAGCAAATTAGAAATGAGTACTGCTTTTTCTTTTTTTTACTTTGTTTGGTGTTGCTTTAAAGAAAAAGCAACAATCAGCATTAATTATGTAGGTCGGGGCTATAGCATTTAAATCGGTGCTTTAGGGGAAATTACTTTTTATTCAAAAAAAAAAAAAAAATTATCACAAATTGGTAGTGCTTTTTTGACTGTGTTTGGTGTTAGTTTAAAAGAAAAAGTAACGACCAACTTTAATTATGTGTGTGCTACTGCTGCAAGCACTAAAATCGGTGCTTTAGGGGAAATTACTTTTTATTCAAAAAAAAAAAAAAAAAAAAAAAAAAGAAAAGAAAAGAAAAAGAGGAGTAAAATTGTAAAAGTAGAGTTTTTCAAAAGGTTCTGTTGGGTTCCCAGAAAATTTTTGATGTCTTTCAGTTTGATCTTATACACTTTCTGGTTTCATATTTCAGTCCAGAAAAGTTTCAAAAGGTTTTGATATTTGTAGTTTAGCCCCAAAACGTTTTTTTTTTCGACAGTCGTGGATTCACCGTTTAAGGTTTCTGATTTTTCCTTTTGGCCCAGAAAGTTTATCCAAAATCAGTCACGCGCGCTCACGCGTGACATTTCCACTTGAAGTCATGTCAAGGCCACATCTAGCCGAACGCCAGTTTCCTTTTAAACATTTCCACTTGAAGTCATGTCAAGGCCACACCTAGCCGAACGCCAATTTCCTTTTTAAAGTTTCCGGCTTCGAAATACTCAAAAGGTTTTCCGATTTCGAAATCCTCGAAAGTTTTTCAAACTCTGTCCAGGGCTTTAAGTCTCAAGCCCAATCTCTCTCATCGGAGCTCATCCTCCTAAAAATCCCAGAAAATACCCTCCTCAAATCTTTATCTTTTTCTCCATTCTCTATCTCCATCCCTTACAAACAGCCATGTCGATCAGCATCCGCCAGCGAGGTACTCCATGTCCTGCCTGCTCTTTTCGCCGCAGAGCTTGTCCTCCTTCTTGTGAATCAGTTAAAATCTTTCCAAATGCGTATCATCGTCGAGATTATCACACAATCTTTTCCGTTTTCGGGATAAAAAGTGTTGAATTCTTTTTACAACACGTACCGGATCACAAACATCGTGAAACTCTCGATTCGTTTCTCTTTGAAGCTAAGGCAAGAATCCTAAATCCTGCTGGTGGATGCGCTGCCCTCCTTACCTCTCTTGATCAAAAGCTTGAGGCTCTGCAGTCACGAATGACGGCGTTGGAGGCTCGACTGGACAGCGAGTCTCCCAGGGTTAATCCGTCATTTTCCTTTGTCCCTCCTGCAAGTTCCTCAAGGGCCAATCCATCCGACTCCCTTGCTCACCCACCAGGCTCCTTCGCTTCTCCATCCGGCTCTGGTCGACGCCGCCACCGTTCGACCGGAAAACTGCCGGAGAAATCTCCAGCCTCCAGGTCATTTGCCTACCCATCCGGCTCCTTTACTCACCCATCCGGCTCCTTTGCCTCTCCACCTGGCTCCTTTAACCCTCCTGCAAGTTCCTCAAGGGCCAATCCATCCGACTCCCTTGCTCACCCACCAGGCTCTCCCAGGGTTAATCCGTCATTTTCCTTTGTCCCTCCTGCAAGTTCCTCAAGGGCCAATCCATCCGACTCCCTTGCTCACCCACCAGGCTCCTTCGCTTCTCCATCCGGCTCTGGTCAACGCCGCCACCGTTCGACCGGAAAACTGCCGGAGAAATCTCCAGCCTCCAGGTCATTTGCCTACCCATCCGGCTCCTTTACTCACCCATCCGGCTCCTTTGCCTCTCCACCTGGCTCCTTTAACCCTCCTGCAAGTTCCTCAAGGGCCAATCCATCCGACTCCCTTGCTCACCCACCAGGCTCCTTCGCTTCTCCATCTGGCCCCTCAGAGAATCCTCTAGGACCTGGGGTTCTTCCGACCCAGGAAGATTTGTTGGAGCATCCTCACTACAAAAGTTTTTTAAAGCTCCTCTCATCAACCCCTGATATCCATCTACCGACCGTGAATCTTTCAGAACACGGGGATCCTCTGACAGCAGTGGATATGCCGGCATATCCGACTCTGTCAGATTACCAAGTTGCTTTGGATGGTTTCTCAAAGGGGTCTCCTCAAATTAGTTCTGTTGCGGAGGTTGCCGGATTAATGACTCCGGATTGGACTACCTTAGAAGATATAGGATACAATTCGCTCTCTGCTTCTAACTTCACTGATATCTTGAATTTTGGTGCTGATGATTCTCAGAATCCATCGCCTTTCTCTTTTTTATCTCAATAATGTGTGTTCCCTTCCTTCCGCACCGCCAACACCCTCGGAAACCTCTCGCCTCTCATATCGAAACTTCAGTTTATCTCTCTAAACCCAAAACCAAAGAAAGGGCCATCATTGACTACTAGCACCACTGCTACTCTTCCACCTCTCCAAAAAAAAAAAAAAAAAAAAAACATATCTATATATATTCAATCTCTTCAATTTAATATTTTCGGCGGGTCGCCTTTCGCCGCACCTCCAAGTATTCTGATTCAATTTCTTGTTACTGTTATACGTACTGCTCGCGTATTCAGATCAAGTTTTTATTTCCTCCGAAAATTCTACAACGGACCTCGCCGTTCCGTCGGCTCCAGTTACCGCCGTTCCGTCTGCCGGTCAAATCAAACATGTCAAACAACCAAAACCAAATTCCATTTTCTCGTATCCAAGCTTCGGATCCCTAAGAGCCTCCTTCAGCTTGAGGGGGGGTGTTAAAAGAATATATCCTCTCCATGTTCTTTTGATGTGTATATTCCCTCTCCATGTTCTTCCATGTTCTTTTGAGGTGTAATGCAATTATGTTGTTTTCTTTCATCATTTGCCATGTAATTATGTTATGTTCTTTAGCCTCTTGCCTTGTATATATATAGGGCCTTTCCCCATTGTAAAGTAGATGAAGTATGTAGTAACAATGTAACCCTTGTGGATTTCTTGTTCATTAATATAATTTCTCTATTTCAATGTTGTATAATTTATCAAGAATGACTATTGTACCCCGCGCGTGATAGCGTTGATGAACTATGATCTTATTAAAATGTGCAAACTAATTATAAATCTTACATTTGATATAAGTTGAACCGCTCATGCACTAAGCTTTAGGTGATGTTTGTTTTCGCATTTTATTCGCATAGTGGGTAATTCAGTGGCTCATTGTCTAGCAAAGTTCCTTAAAAATATTGAGTTAGCAATTTCATATCATGGATAGAATAGCCTCCTAATTTTTTATTACCTCCCCTCCCTATATGGATTATTGGATTTATCTCTCCTTTCTTAATGTATTGCCATTTTATCAATAATAATAATAATAAGTGTATTTGTTTTTCATGAATTTTTCCTGAAAATTGGTAGAGATGATCTCTATAATAAGTAGATCGTCTTCACAAGATTTCATCAGAAGATTCAATCTAAAATTGGATGAGATGATAGTCTAAAATTTGAATAGTCGAAAATGAACAAATAAATCAAATTCTTACTGCGTCCACTTTCAGTTTAAATTTCTTGATGAAATTTTGTAGACATGATCTACTCATTATAGGGATCGTCTCTATCAAGATTCACGAAAAAATTCATCCGTTTAACCCTCGAATTAAACCCCTTGGATGGAATTGAACCGAAAGAGTAATAGAGAGGAGCCAAGTCCCTTTTTAGTCATCTGGTACTAATTTATAGATAATAGGTAGTTGAACCAAAAAGCAAATAATAATAAATAAAAAATATATATAATCGTAATGGAAATTTTTAAAATTTTTATATCTTTAAGATTCAGAGCCAAATAAATAAATACAAACAAATAATATATATTCACAAAATTAACAAGTAAATAAATATTAAGGGCGATTTCATCATTTTTTAATCTTCTAGCAGTTATGTCCACCACAATATATCGTTCTGGCTTAGCCCCAACTTCAGACCTTGAGCTTTTCGATCACCACTTTAGCTTAGCAGGGAAGTACTGAAACAAAATCATATTTATAAAATTAATAAACTGCAATCGGCTAATTCAAAAATATATAATTTCATAAAGTAGAAGTATAATTCAAGAATTTGGTAGATAAATGTAGGTGCAAATTTACCTTTTCAATGAGGGAAAGATAATATGGCTTCACTTTTTCAACATTAACTTGAACTTTGCTCTTGCTGTACAGGTCATACTTGCTGGAGAGTAAACACACACACACACATATATATATATATGGATGAGAAAGAAAGTAAACTTAATTAATTATGAACAAAATTCTTTGTTTAAAATCAATAAAATTAAAGAGATACATATATTTACTTGAATGTATGGAGCCACTTGAGATTCTCTTTGTCTGCATCATTCATTAGATAAGTATATGCCCCTGCCTTGTGCAGAGCTGCAGCATAAAGAAGCAACTCTTATATTTCTATCAAACACACTGAAATATGGTTTTTATTAATTAATTTATCCGTAGAGTTTTAACTTAATTCAGATTTTCTTTTTTGGAGGCCAGGTGAGTTTCACCTACCATAGAATGAGTGGTATCGAACGATGAAAAGAGCAGCCGATGGTAGAGTTGTCCCGTTTTCCTTGGCCACCTGCAATGAATTCGACAAAACCAAAAATTAGGAATTTCTTGTTGCTTTTCTCTAAAGTTTCATTTAACTGTTAATTAAGTGATAGTTCAGAAGAAGTTTGAATTAAGTACCAAATACATGTAGTCATCATGGCCAAATGACATAAGCACATTGTCAAGTCCACAGCCTTCAGAATACATTCCGAATTTAGTGTTGTAAGCTGGGTTGTTGTAATCCGGATTCTCCTTGAAGTACTGAATCAAAAAACCCCGAAACTGTTTTAGAATTTCAAAACCCAAAAAAAAAATAAAAAAAGACTGTTTAATGACTTCTTATTTTGCTGGGTTGAATATTGCGCGAGAAGAAAGACCTTGTAATGAACTATTGATTCGTCAAAAGCACACCCGACAGGAAATGTATCCCCTGTTAAATTGATTTTGTCATTTGCAATAATTAGCATATTAAAGCCTTAGGTCGAATGGATACTCACGTCAAACGTACTATTTACATGTATGTCATCAATGCATACTTACCTACAACAGCCCACTGAGGAAGTGATCCAAAGTGGGGAAGAAGAAGAACCTTCCCAAGATCTAAAAGCTCATATATAAAGCCGAGTTAATATAATTAAAAAAGATAGTAGACCAAAATCTTTGAAACAAAGTAATATCTAAACATGAAAACTTGAAAAGTAATTTAAGAGAAGAGAGGTAGTTAAGTACTATATATATATATACCATGGATTAAAGCAGTCAACTGAAGCCAATCTTCATTAGGGTAGTCTTGCCTAATGGCTTCAGCAGTCTGGAGCAAGTGCTGAATTTGAGGCTCATCCAAGTCTGGATCGCTCTCGTCCACCACTGAGTTTAGTAGTTCGCAGCACTCCCATATGCTCATTTCCACCTTGTCACGTTTTGCATACTCTTGTCTCCGCTTCTTTACCTGCATTATTAATTCCCAATTAATTCACTAATCTAAATATATGTGTGTGTGTGTGTGGTTTAAGGGATTATTTAATATATTAAACATTGATGTCTCGTTTGGTTCAAAATTTAAACCATTCCGGGAATGCTATATTCCATTCCAAAACGATTCCCGCGTTTGGTTCAAGTTTTAAGTCCGGAATAAATGATTCCAGGAACAAACCTTTCCCCAAGTTCTCCCATTTAAATCATAAGGAATAAACCATTACCAATGGGCATCTTTTTTAATTGTTCATGTTAGGACCAAAATAACACTCTTCCTTATGAATAAATAATTTTTTTTCCATCCATGTATGAAAATATTGTTTGAAACTATTTTTTTTAGTTACGCTGCTGCACAAAAATGACAAAAAAAAAAAATTGGAACTTTTTTCTATTATTTTTTCCTGTTGTAATTTTTTTTAATTACAAAAATTATAATTTTTGTAGGATAGTTATTAGCTAGGCATGTGTAATTTTTGTAATTTATTATAGTAATTGTCTATTTTGAAAAATTAGTATGTGATATCTTCTCATCTTATAAAAAGAATAGTATTTTTGTAATTGATACTTTATTCCATTCCTATTCTCGATTGAACCAAACATCAGCATGGCATCTTAGATGCTAGGAAAGAAACTTTCCAGAAATCAAGTATGCCCATTCCATACTCATTCCATTTCCAAAACTCGAACCAAACGAGCCCTGAGTGCGTGAATGGAAGAAAAAGGACACTTACAAACTCAACAGTCTGGTTAATGTGATTTTCCCTGTAGAAGTTCTCCACCCCTTCATTCCTCTGGCTTTCGGAATCAGTATAATTCCTGTTTTCACATTTTCATGCTCAATTGGATCAGGTCATGAAACCATCACTATCCATCTTTCTTAGTACGTACATTTAAAATCTAGAAATTAGGTAGAAGGGCTTATTACACATTGATTTTTATCAAAAATTCAATGAATAATATTTTTTTAAATGAATGGCCTATTTTTAATTGGTAATTAGTGTAAGAGGCCTATTTTATTTTATATTTTAAATGAATGTATTTGAATAAATTTAAATATCATTTAATTAATAAAAACATGTTCTGTATTACCTAAATTACCCCTCTTTATGAAATTTGCACAAAAAATATGGACTGCAAAGTTCATATTGCAGTGAAATATGGATTGCAATATGAACTTTGCACTAAAAATATGGACTGCAAAGTTCACATTGCAGTAAAATATGGACTGCAATATGAACTTTGCACCAAAAATATCGACTGCAAAGTTCACATTGCAATAAAATATGGAGTGCAAAGTTCATATTGCAGTGAAATATAGACTGCAAAGTTCATATTGCAGTCCATATTTTAATGCATATTGGTATTTTTTAGTTTATTTTAAGGGTTGGGATGTCATTTTACAATGAAAAAAAAAGGCACGTGTCATATTATCAATAAAATAAAAAATATGCCCTTTATTTTAAAAAAAATTATTCCTTGGCTTTAGTGTGAAAATCTTTCTCTAATAAGACCTTTTTTTTAATTGCCCCATTTAAAATTTGTATCTTTTTAAGTTAGTTAATTAAGGTATGTGACAACAATTCCTGTTGTGCTCAATTATTATAGTGGGTACTGATGGATTGCAGTTTATCGTATAAATTTTTTATTCTGCATATGGTAAGAGGAAGACCTAAATTTGCGGCCAAATGAATTGCTATGGGGCACAGTAAATCCACTTTTCAATGCCAAATTCTTGTTGACGATCTTATTCTCCTCAGATCCAATCCCTGTTGTATATATAAACAAAAACCATACAGCCCAATAGAATATATATACATGCATACAAGTCAAATTAATCACTCAACAATTAAATATATATGAATTCTTAGAACATACAAAAATCTTTTGATAAGTTAATGCATGTATAGATTAAATTTCAAGAAAACAAATCTAAAAGCATACATCTTTTTGATAACATAAAAGCATATATATATATATGTAAAGTCAACAAATCTTGTGTGTTTTTCTTGCTTGCTCCTTTACACTTACTGCCTATCATTTTGCACGTGAGCAACATTTCACAAGAAATGTTGACCTTACAATATATACATATGTACATAATTAACCAAACATGCAAATCATATTAAGGGTGAATCCCAATTGGTTTATCTTCATGTATGAAAATGGTGTAAACGTTTTTGCCATGGGAAATGCAGGATGTAGGTTCCAATCCAAAATGAAGAAAAATAAATAAACCAATGCTATCAAATTCAAAATTTACCCGTCTCTGGCTGATTAGCGACAGTCGACATCTTGAATATTAAAGAAAAATCTGAAACTCACCACCTCGATCGACCTCAAGAAACCAGAGAAAGGAAACAAATTTATTTAGGGGTTTATTAATTAGTTAATAATATAAACAGATCGAGCTAATTAATGTGGTGTGAATGTGGATTGGGGGAAAGAGGCAATTAAGTATTTATATATATATATGATTAAGTGAATAAATTAAAGAGGGAGGGAAGGTGTGGAGGATTCCTGAAAATTAGGGGGCTAGCTAGCTAGCTCTCTCTCTCTGTGTCTTTCCGTCATTATCTCTCTCCACAATCCTTTAATTCTAATTATTACTATAGACCCCCTTGGCTTAGCTGAAATTCATGCATGCAAAAACGATCTTTTTCCATTTTAAGACTTGTACTTTGAAAATATCAAAACTGGACGAGCATGCTAATTAATTGAAGTTGGTCAGCTACCTTCAAAGTTCCCCCTTTTTTGGTTTTTTTTTTTTTTCCTGTTTAAGAGTTATCCTTTGAAAAATATAGAAATTTTTGAGAAGGGAAGAAAATCTAATGCCACCTTATATTATTGCATACTTGCATGTGTCAATCCAGAAAGTGACTTTCCTTGTGACAAACGCTTTAACTATTTTATACACCGATCAATATATTAGTGCATGACACATTATTTGAGGGTTTTTTTTTTTTTTTTTTTGTCTTTTGAGTCACAATACTAATTCTTCTAGAATTATTAATTGTTTTATAGGTCTAAAACCACCACCTAAAAACTATATATAAATAAATAACACGCTTGAACTCTCAACTACTGAGAATCCAAGGGTTCAATGTTAAACGTACTCTTCTTTCTTTTTCCTCCCCTTCCTCTTGTTCTTTCTCAATTAATTTTATAAGCATTTGTTTGTTTTAAATTTTGGTTCGTTCTTAAACCTTAAATTGGTAAATTCAATTATTCTATAAATTTCTTGTAATTTATGTCAAGATATTGAATAAGTTGATGAAATTCAAATTTTCTCCGTAAAATTATAATCTTAAATTCCAAAATTAATGACAACTCAAATCAAATAAGCAGTGTGTATTCTATTCTCGGGATAAAAAAGCTTTGCATAAAATTTATGTGAAGTAGCTAGATTGATTGTTATATAAAAGCTTAGTCCAGAAAGCCCTTTAAAGGGGCCGAACATCTGAGTTACAATAAGGGGTAATGATTTGAATCTTAAAAATAAATGTGTAAGGTATAAAAATTGTGGGGTTGAAATTTAAAATATTTATTAAACAGTAAATAGTAATATGGCACAAACAAAGCATTACTTATATATAAATAAAATTCTTTTAACGTTTACGCTTGAAGCATAGTTGATAATTCAATTATATCCAAAAATATCGCAGGGTATAAATTAATAATAATAAAATAAATAAATAACTCCTGTCCATAACTTTTTGATAGTTTGCCTCCTAAGACCATCTGCAATCGATAAGCTAAATTGGTAATCAAATTTAGCCATTTACCAAGTGTCTCTCCGCAGCGCGTAGGGGGAAAAACAAAAAAATAAAAGCCTCACGATGGAGTGTCCATCATGCCAGCCATGTCATCCTCCTCTCACGACATTCTGAATGTCGTGAGGTCTCCCACCTCCAACGGCACACTCCCACCTCCAGCCATGTCATCCTTCTCTCCAAGCATCACACGATGTTCTGTGACTGGACATCACACGATGTACAGAACATCGTGCGTGTGTGTGTCAGTGTCTCACGACACTCTCTCTATCGCGAGTCAGAAATGTTTGTCGGCATCTAATTTTACCATTTCTATAGCATTTTAGCATCTCATTTTATCGATTACCATCCGCGCTGTACGTTAAAAAAGGGTAAAATTACAATTTTAACAAGTGCATTGCAGATGGTCTAAAGGAAAAACTTTAGATTACCGTTCTGAATTAATTGCTGCCATGTCTTCGATCTGAAATTCCTGCTTTTATTGATGATATCGAAGAAAATTAATTAGGCTGCGTCGAGGCAAGGGTCCTTTTTGTGGATTCCTAGATGTGATAATTATATGTCTCGTCGTCGTGTTGCTAAGGCAGGTCTAAAGAATTGTCTATCTTCGAGCTAGTTGGCTTCTTTCCTTTTGTAGTGTTTGGAATCTTCCAACTTCTTTAAATAATTCAAAAATTATTTGAACAATTAATGTTGAATTTTAGAAACTTTTTGGGGCAATTAAAAAAAAGGGCTTATTAGAGAAAGATTTTCACACTAAAGCCAAGGAATAATTTTTTTTTAAATAAAGGGCCTATTTTTTATTTTATTGATAATATGACATGTGTCTTTTTTTTTTCATTATAAAATGACATCCCAACCCTTAAAATAAACTAAAAAATACCAATATGCATTAAAATATGGACTGCAATATGAACTTTGCAGTCTATATTTCACTGCAATATGAACTTTGCACTCCATATTTCACTGCAATATGAACTTTGCAGTCGATATTTTTAGTGCAAAGTTCATATTGCAGTCCATATTTTACTGCAATGTGAACTTTGCAGTCCATATTTTTAGTGCAATATGAACTTTGCAGTCCATATTTCACTGCAATATGAACTTTGCAGTTCATATTTTACTGCAATATGAACTTTGCAATCCATATTTTTTGTGTAAATTTCATAAAAAGGGGTAATTTAGATAATACATAACATGTTTTTATTAATTAAATGATATTTAAATTTATTCAAATACATTCATTTAAAATATAAAACAAAATAGGCCTCTTACACTATTACCAATTAAAAATAGGCCCTTCATTCAAAAAAATATTATTCATTGGATTTTTGGTAAAAATCAATGTATAATAAGCCCTTCCACCTAATTTTTAGAAACTTTTTTAACTAAATTGTATAAAACATAAATCAAATAATTCAACATTATAATAGCACATAAAGGAAACAACTATTAGTCTTAAAATTAAATCACATATTTAATCTTAAAACTAAACACAATTCCAAGATTCTGTTAGAAAAATGGGTATTAGAAAACTCATTTTCTACCATTTTGAGGGCAAAATTGTAATAAGACTTTGCACTCGGTTGTGAAAGGTCTTAATATATTTGTGTTCTCCTACGTGAGTACATCTAAATTGTGTAATTATATGCTCAAAATGGTTAAGTGGTGAATGAGAAATTGTCACCCAAAGTGAGCAAGTTGAAGTTGGGAAATGCAATGAAAGTGGGTAGTCCCACATAGGAAAGATGGAAAAAATTATATGGGCTTATAACTAAGCTCATAGGAATGCCTTATTGAATGATTCAAGATAAGAGGCTCTCTCTCGCGCACACAGGCGCGCAGGGGGGGGTGCAAATCACGGACCGAAATAAGCCTGAAACCATTGCGGCTCGTGTGTGCCCGCACCTGCGGACACGAATGCCGGACCGAAAAGTGAGCCTTGCGCGGGCTAAGTTTTGCACCCGAAAATTTAATTTTTTCCAAATTTGAATTTGAAACTCATGCATTTATCCCAATTAAATTGTCACTTAAATTATCAGTTTTGAGAAACGGATTTGGATTAATGACCATGTTAATGGTCATTATTCTCTCCAATTTGAATTAAAAAGGAGATCATGGCTCTTCCCTCACATACACACAATCGAATTCTCGAAATCTCTACACTCACTTGTTTTCTTCTCCTCTCTAGACAGTAGGCTTCGATATCCGGTGGTGAGTTCAAGAATTTTTTCAGTTCGGTCAGTGTGCTTGCGTGCTAAAGCACAACTGAACCATCGTTTTATCCTGGAAAACAGGCGTCGTTATGCAGTATCTAAGCACAACCCGAGCCGCGACGTAACTGTTTTAAGGACACTGTGGATATCACAGGACTCGATGTTGGATTATATCAGTTTTATATTTAAAATTGCATAATTTTTTAACAATCTTAAAACAGTTATTGCTAAATTAAAATTTGCCGTTTAGTATTCTTGTTGAAACCTGATTGTGTACTACTCTTTGTGTAGAAAAAAAATGACTGATCCAGTCAATGTTGTTGCTGTGCCCGCTGTGGCTGCTGTGCCCGCTGTGGCTGCTAAACCACCGACTACTCCGGTCAAGGGCGAAAAACCTGAGAAATTCATTGGGCAGAATTTCAAGCGTTGGCAGCAGAAGATGATGTTCTATCTGACCACGTTGAATCTGGCTCGGTTCTTGACCGAGGAAAAACCTGTAGTTGAAGAAGGTTCCCAAGATATTCAAGCAGTCAGTGCAGCTGATGCTTGGAACCATTCTGATTACTTGGCGAAAAACACAATTATGAATGGCTTGTCAGATTCACTGTATGATGTGTATCGTGACAAGAAAACAGCCAAAGAACTGTGGGAAGCTTTGGACCACAAGTATAAAGTTGAGGACGCCGGTGCCAAGAAATTTATTGTTGGCCGGTTTCTTGATTTTAAGATGGTCGATTCTAAAACTGTTGTGAGCCAAGTTGAAGAGCTACAACTGATTTTGCATGAGATACATTCTGAAGGAATGAATCTAAGTGAAAGCTTTCAAACAGCTTCTATTATCGAAAAATTGCCACCATCATGGAATGAGTTTAAAAATTATTTAAAACATAAGCGAAAAGAAATGTCAGTTGAAGATATAATTCTTAAACTTCGAATTGAAGAGGAAAATAAATTAAAACTGAAAAAGGCTGGAAATGGTGGAGGAAAAGGCAATGGTAATAGTAATGGCAATGGTAATAATGGTAATGGTTTGGGGGCTAAGGCTAATGTTGTTGAACATGGCCAAAGCTCAAAGAAAAAGGAAAAGGGTAAAGGAATCCATATGGGTCCTAAGGGAGGAATCTCTAAGCATAAATTTCAGCCTAAATTTCAAGGCAAATGTTTTAATTGTGGTAAAACAGGTCATGAGTCTTCGGACTGCAGGTTCCCGAAGAAGAATCATCAAGCTAATGTGATGGAGAACATAGCTCGTGATGTGGGCGACATTAATTTGTCGGCGGTTATTTCTGAAGTAAATTTGGTAGGATCGAATCCTAAGGAATGGTGGATCGATACGGGTGCAACCCGTCATGTGAGCTTTGATAAGAAGATGTTCTCTTCATTTGAGCCGGTGGAAAATGGAGAGAAGATGTACATGGGAAATTCTGCTACCTCGGAAGTCAAGGGCCAAGGGAAGGTGATCTTAAAGATGACGTCGGGCAAAGAACTAACTCTCAACAACGTGCTTTATGTGCCCGAAATTCGCAAGAACTTGGTGTCTGGTTCGTTGCTTAGCAAGCACGGTTTTCGTCTTGTTTTGAGAGTGATAAATTTGTTTTGTCTAAGAGTGGAATGTTTGTTGGTAAGGGGTATATGAGTGATGGAATGTTCAAGTTGAATGTAATGACCATGGTTGAAAATAATAAGAATAAAGCTAGCACTTCTACTTATATGCTTGAGTCTTCCAATTTGTGGCATGGTAGACTAGGACATGTTAATTACGATACTTTGCGCAAATTAATTAACATGAATCATATACCAACATTCCAAATTGATTCTAAACATAAGTGTGAAACTTGTATTGAGGCGAAACTGACAAGATCATCTTTCCAAAGTGTTGAAAGAGATACTCAACCTCTTGATTTAATTCATAGTGATATATGTGATTTAAAAATGACACAAACGAGAGGTGGGAATAAGTATTTTATTACTTTTGTTGATGATAGCACAAAATATTGTTATGTGTATCTACTTAAAAGTAAAGATGAGGCAATAGAGAAATTTATTGTCTATAAAAATGAAGTTGAAAATCAACTTAATAAGAGAATCAAAGCTATAAGGAGTGACCGTGGAGGTGAATATGAGTCACCATTTATTGATTTTTGCTCAAAAAATGGGATTATACATGAAATGACGGCACCTTATTCACCTCAATCCAATGGCATTGCTGAACGGAAAAACCGAACTTTAAAAGAAATGATGAATGCTATGTTAATAAGTTCAGGTTTACCACCAAACATGTGGGGAGAAGCCATTCTTTCGGCTAACTATCTTTTAAATAAGGTACCTAAAAAGAAGGAAGAGAAAACCCCATATGAATTATGGAAAGGAAGGAAGCCTTCATATAATTACTTGCGAGTGTGGGGATGTTTGGCTAAGGTGGCAGTGCCTCCACCTAAAAAGGTCAAAATAGGGCCAAAAACTGTTGATTGCATTTTTATTGGATATGCAGAAAATAGCAATGCTTATAGGTTTCTTGTGCATGAATCTAATATACCTGATATACACAAGAACATGATTATGGAATCAAGAAATGCATCGTTCTTTGAACATGTATTCCCATGTAAGCCAAAAGAAGATTCAAGTTCTTCAAAACGACCCCACGAGATCACTAATAAGGATTCTCTTGAAAAAGAAGATGAGCAAATTGAGGAAGAACCTAGACGTAGCAAAAGAGTTAGGACGGAAAAAACGTTTGGTCCAGATTTTCTGACCTTTATGTTGGAAGGCGAACCTCAAAGTTATAAAGAAGCCGTGAGCTCGACAGAAGGCCTTTTTTGGAAAGAAGCCATTGATAGTGAGATCAATTCCATTCTACAAAATCATACTTGGGAACTAGTGGATCTTCCACCAGGTTGTAAACCATTAGGATCTAAGTGGATTTTTAAGAGGAAAAGAAAAGCAGATGGATCAATAGATAAATACAAGGCCAGGCTTGTAATCAAAGGTTATAGGCAAAAGGAAGGCCTTGACTATTTTGATACTTATTCTCCTGTAACGAGAATAAACTCCATTAGAATGGTACTTGCGATTGCTGCCTTACGTAATCTACAAGTACATCAAATGGATGTAAAAACTGCTTTCCTAAATGGAGATTTAGAAGAAGAAATTTACATGGATCAACCCGAAGGGTTTTCTGCCCCTGGACAAGGAAAGAAAGTATGTAAATTGGTAAAATCGCTATATGGGTTGAAGCAAGCACCAAAACAATGGCATGAGAAGTTCGATCACGCTATGATTGCGAGTGGTTTTAAAATAAACGAGTGTGACAAATGCGTTTATGTCAAAGACACTGAAAGTGGATATGTTATGGTGTGCTTGTACGTAGATGATATGCTTATTATTGGGAGCAATGATAAGATGATTCAATCTACAAAAATCATGTTGAATTCGAGATTCGAAATGAAAGATATGGGTTTAGCTGATGTGATCCTAGGGATTAAAATTATAAGAACTCCTGATGAGCTCATTTTGAATCAGACTCATTATATAGATAATATTCTTGGAAAATTTGATAAAGATAATTCTGGAGTTGCAAGAACACCAATAGATTTATCTCTACATTTATCTAAGAATAAAGGAGAGAGTGTTTCACAAGTAGAATACTCTAGGGTGATAGGCAGTCTAATGTACTTAATGAGTTGTACAAGACCAGATATAGCTTATGCAGTGAGCAAACTAAGCAGATATACGAGTAATCCCGCAATTGACCATTGGCAAGCAGTTATGAGAGTGTTAAAATACCTGCGATTTACTCGTGATTATGGACTGCACTACTCTAGATATCCTGCTGTGGTTGAAGGATACAGTGATGCAAACTGGATATCAAGTGAGAAAGACTCCAAATCCACTAGCGGATATGTATTTACGTTAGGAGGAGGAGCCGTTTCATGGAAATCCTCAAAACAAACGGTGATAGCTAGATCCACTATGGAATCTGAGTTTATCGCACTAGACAAATGTGGGGAGGAGGCTGAATGGCTACGTAACTTCCTAGAGGATATTCCAATGTGGACAAAGCCTGTGCCTCCAATTTGCATTCATTCAGATAGTCAATCTGCAATTGGTAGAGCCCAGAGTAATATGTATAATGGTAAGTCTAGACATATTCGTCGACGACATAATACCATCAGACAACTACTCTCAACTGGAATTATATCTATAGACTATATAAAATCTAAAGATAATATCGCGGATCCGTTAACTAAAGGGTTGAATCGAGAGCTAGTTGAGAAATTATCGAGGGGAATGGGGTTAAAACCCATCAAGTAATAAGTCTTTATAGTGGATACCCAACCTACGTGACTGGAGATCCCAAGATGTAGGTTCAAAAGGGACAACTAAATTATAAAGACGGTGTTGAATCACTGTGGGGATTCTTCCAAACCCATTCCTATGATTAAACAGTGATGCTCGTATGGATAAGGTTAAGCTAAGCTTTTAATGATTCTTATGCGTCGAGAAATCGAGCGGGGTAAGGCGGGTTACCCTTAATTAAGAGATCACCTATGTAAAAGGGAAGAAGGGCCGCTTCCAAGGGAATTGTTTAGGGTGCAATTCTTGTAAACTCTTACAGAACCAGGCGTATGTTCATGGCCATTAACGAACATAATAGTGAGAACTGAAATGTTTAAGGAAGATTCCTGTGTGAGTTATGTCATCATTTACATAAATGACAGAATAGTTCAAGGACTTCGCGTCTACTATTTAGTTAGTAAAGTAAACATAATATCACAAGGGAGGGTTCAAAGGGAAAACCTACCTATCCTATGCAGGTTTCGACCGTCGAATCTTACCACCATCTCTTTTCGAGCAGTTGGTCTCCAATTATCATTCATGTGGGGAATTGTTAGAAAAATGGGTATTAGAAAACTCATTTTCTACCATTTTGAGGGCAAAATTGTAATAAGACTTTGCACTCGGTTGTGAAAGGTCTTAATATATTTGTGTTCTCCTACGTGAGTACATCTAAATTGTGTAATTATATGCTCAAAATGGTTAAGTGGTGAATGAGAAATTGTCACCCAAAGTGAGCAAGTTGAAGTTGGGAAATGCAATGAAAGTGGGTAGTCCCACATAGGAAAGATGGAAAAAATTATATGGGCTTATAACTAAGCTCATAGGAATGCCTTATTGAATGATTCAAGATAAGAGGCTCTCTCTCGCGCACACAGGCGCGCAGGGGGGGGTGCAAATCACGGACCGAAATAAGCCTGAAACCATTGCGGCTCGTGTGTGCCCGCACCTGCGGACACGAATGCCGGACCGAAAAGTGAGCCTTGCGCGGGCTAAGTTTTGCACCCGAAAATTTAATTTTTTCCAAATTTGAATTTGAAACTCATGCATTTATCCCAATTAAATTGTCACTTAAATTATCAGTTTTGAGAAACGGATTTGGATTAATGACCATGTTAATGGTCATTATTCTCTCCAATTTGAATTAAAAAGGAGATCATGGCTCTTCCCTCACATACACACAATCGAATTCTCGAAATCTCTACACTCACTTGTTTTCTTCTCCTCTCTAGACAGTAGGCTTCGATATCCGGTGGTGAGTTCAAGAATTTTTTCAGTTCGGTCAGTGTGCTTGCGTGCTAAAGCACAACTGAACCATCGTTTTATCCTGGGAAACAGGCGTCGTTATGCAGTATCTAAGCACAACCCGAGCCGCGACGTAACTGTTTTAAGGACACTGTGGATATCACAGGACTCGATGTTGGATTATATCAGTTTTATATTTAAAATTGCATAATTTTTTAACAGATTCAACACGTACAGTAAAACATATAAAAATAGATATTCACAACTATTAGTCTTAAAGTAAAACATATATAATTCCATGGACCAATATAGGGTTTTAAAAAATTGATGACTAATATAAGTTGTTACTCGTTAATATTAGTATGTACATATAAATTAGTAGCCATTCAGCCCCCTCTTAGCTAAGTTGTTTAATTCATAGAATATAAAAACATTAATAAATAAAATATAATTTCAGAAATCATATTGGAAAAATCGGAATGGAATTATCTGAAAATTTTGGAACGGAAATTCGGAAATTCAAATTGGTTTCCAATTCCATTCCATTTTTTCAGAAAATTTGAAAATAAATCTCATTTCAAATTTGGATCGGATTTCGAAAATTTTGAAAGTTTGGAACGTTTAAACACCTCTAGTTATCATCATCACTAAGGCTCCAATTTTTATTTTTTATTTTTGACTAAGGCTCCATTTGAAAATTATTTAAAAAAAATATAACAAATACAATTATTTTTTATCAAAAGTTGAAAATAAGTAGAGCAATTTGGAAAAGATGCTCTTTTATATAGGTCATGTTGAGACTACAAATTTCACATCGGAAAAAAAAATCATCACAAAGTAACATATAAGATGAAGGGGCTACTCCACTCATTACCAATTAATTTTAAGTTGGATGCTCCAAACTTTAATATGATATCAGGAAAAGGTTATACACACAAATCAAAGGCCCAACGCCCACACATACTCACCAAAAGGCCAATTTGGTGTAGGATATCTTCGATGTTATTACTTGGTTAGATCAAAAAGTCTTGGTTAGATCAAAAAGTCAATAATAATCGATGAACAGAGATTTTTGTCTACCGCTGATGCCACACCACTAAACCAATATATATAAGTAGCTGATGCATATCATATATATGTGTACTGGTGTATGATGCAAAACTTATATTAGTAGCGGGAAGGGAGACATGCACCAATTCAGATTTAGGGAGTGTTTGTTTTTACTTTTGAATGTTTAATAAAAGAGTATTAAATATTTAGAGCGGTGTAATATGATAATTGTTTTTTTAACTCATTAAGAGGTTATGGCTATTTTTTAAAATGATTAAGCATTCAGCATTAAGAGGTATTAGTCCCACTAAATGCTTAATGTTGAATTTAAACTATTGTTTTATACAAAAATATAAAATTCAGAACCTCATTCAATATAAAAAAACAAACAGTATTTTTAGAACTTGATTTTAGCATGTAGCACTCAGCAATTAATAATCAACATTCAGCAATAAAAAAAAAACAACCACACACCCTTAATGATTTATTTATTGTAATTTATTATTGACAAATGGAGTTAACGGTAAACTACATAATTTCTAACGAATCAAGCTCTTTGCAAACTTGTAATTATTATGAGAAAAATTGTCTTTATTGCTTGAAATAAATAAATTATGTTCACGAAAAATTAAATAAAATATTTTTACCCAAAAAAATTAATCATTATATAAAGAGATTGCAAGTACGTTGACATCTACTACTTTTTACACAAATAATTTATCTTCACAGTACAATATTTTTTTAGTCTATTTTTCCAAAGAAAAAACTCACTCAACCCGTCTTCGTCCGGGCAAAATAATCGGATCCATTCCATGCACGCAAAAACTTAAGGTCCTTATTATAGCCTGTGACATAAAACAAACAAATAATATTTCCAGTTGTCAAAATTCTCAATACATAGTCATATTCCCTTAGTCGTAAAAGAGGTAGATTTTCTCAGTATATAAATTTTTTGATGAAATTTGATGAAAATATTCTAATATTCATGCAGATTATCTTTGTTAGAGCATCCGCACCGGATAGGGTAAATAGATAAATTTACCCTGTCCCTCTCTTCAGCGGAAGAATTTGGATGGACAAAATTTGGAAGGTAGGATAGAGAACGACTAAATTTACCATTCTCTTAAAGTTTACCCTATACGAATATGGATCGATCGTATAAGGCATACGAATGTGGCAGATTCGTATCAAACTAAAAAAAAAAACCATACGAATTTAGCTCATTCGTATGAGAATTTCTTGATTATATGTATATTTTTTTTTATTTTCTAAACACATACGAATTTGGCTCATTCGTATGGGAATTGGATGATTATATTATCTATTTTTTTTTTAAGTTGTATGTGTGAGATAACTAACAAAACTTAAAAAAAAAAAAATTACAAATTAACCCATACGAATTTGGCACATTCGTATGGTTGAAAAAGTGCCAAATTTATTTTTTTTTTTTTTTTTTTTTTTAGTTAGAAACCTTGAAAAAATATGCCAAAACAATTCATACAATTGTTCTTCAATCGTATGGCATTATTTTTTATTTTTTTTTAAACTCATACGAATGTGAGACATTCGTATGAGTAAAAAAATTACCATTTCCGCTGTGTGCATGTTTTAAAATTTAGAAAGCAATAGCTAAATTTAGCCTAAATTTTAAAGTATCCGGTGCGGATGCTCTTAAGCATTATATTCATTACGGTTCCTTCTCCTAACAGCTTAAACTTTTGGGAGCGATGGTTCTTAACATGATATCAGAGCTTGGTTCCCCGGCTTAAACTTTTGGAAGAGATGGTTCTTAACAATCTTCACCAAATTTCATCAAAAATATTCATCCGTTTACCCTTTCAAACGGTTCAACCATGCTTGGTATGTTTAGTTTAGTATGTATAAGAAATGTTCTTTATATGTATATAGACTTTGTCGTGTTGTTATTTTCTATAATTTTTCTTGTTACTTAATTAGTGCTAGTCAAGTTCAACTAATTAACTTAAAATCATCGCTCCACCACTGTCTATTTACCGCTTGTATGAGGAAGAAAATATTAATAAATAGGCAGGTCAAAACACTCTAACGGCTGCTACGTAACAATAGCCACCTCGATCACATTCCCTTAAACTTGATGCTGAAGAACAAATATAAAGGTAAAAGATCATTCAAATTTTTTTGAAAAAAAAGGGACATCGATCAAATGCAATATAACCAACATAGATAGATGATCTCATGATTAGTTCATAATCAACATGCATATATATTGATACAATATTACAGATTTCCAATAGGTAAATACAGCAGCTTGAATCTCGTGCAGTACTTAACTGGCACGCTCTGCTGCTTTCTTTTGTTCTTTCTAAATCACAACAGCATTTAGCTTAATTTCCCTTTTTTAGAGGGAGAAATTTAACAAAGGAAGGAACCAATATAAAAGAATAGGAACCCATTGGAAAAAAACATACAATTATTATACTATATATACAAAACTAACGAAATTAAAGTAAATGCGCGTAAGGTCTACAGGGGCGATTTTGCCTGTTGTCACCACTTTATATCCTCCGGCCAGTCCGGATTATATTTTCCGACTCGCCCCAATTTCTGATCTTCAGCTTTTTCACCACTTTAGCTTTTTGGGGAAGTACTGAAACCAACGCATTTTATTTATCAATCAATACTATGCGTGTATATATTTGCATGCATACACCCCGAAAAGAAAAATAATCGAAACAAATTGCGGAAGGTGAGATAAATGTAGGTGCTAACCTTTTCGATGAGGGAAAGATAGTATGGCTTGACTTTTTCAACATCAACTAGAACTTTGCTCTTGCTGTACAGATCATACTTGCTGGAGCGTAAACACACACACATATATATGTGAGAAAGAAAGAAAGAAGCTTAATGAGCTAGAAGAACTAATTTCTTTCTTTGTAATTGTTCAAATTATAAGCAACGTAGAAGAAAAACTATGCTTTCAATCAAGGGGATCTTGTTACTTGAATATGTGGAGCCACTTGAGATTCTCTCTGTCTTCGTCATTCATTAGATAAGTATATGCCCCTGCCTTGTGTAGAGCTGCATAATCAAACAACTCTCTATCAATAAAAACAAATTCTGGATTTTAGCTCTCCATCTCTTTTTAGGCCTTTATTAATTTTTTTCAAAAAAAAAAAATCTTTTTCTGGGGTAAAATTTTAGGAGAAGGAACAGCAGCCAACACCAACGTGTTCATGGAGAAGTGGTGGCAACGAGTGGTATCGAGTGAATAAGTGAGTGGGGGAGTTTATAGAAATAAAATAGAAAGAGAAGAGGAGAGAGGAGAGGATGATGAAAAGAGCAGCTGATGGTCCCTATATATATATATTTTTACAAAAATACCCTATATATAATATAGAACAAAGTTGCCAGTGCCCATTGTCCTTGGCAACCTGAAATTAATTCACAAAATGCTAGCATATACAGTCGCCAACATTTTTTTGTTTTGTGAGTGAGAAAGTTAAGAATTTTAATATAGTACCAAATACATGTAGTCGTCGTGGCCAAATGACATAAGCACATTGTTGAGTCCACAACCTTCAGAATAAATCCCCAATTTACTGTGGTAAGCAGGGTTGTTGTAATCCGGATTCTCCTTGAAGTACTGCAACAAAAAAATCAAAACTGTTTCAGAATTAAAGAACCAAAAATTGTTAACGTACTGTTTAATGACTGTTTGCTGATCGAGTATTGTGAATAGTTTGCAAGAAGAAAGACCTTGTAATGAACATTTGATTCATCAAAAGCACACCCAACAGGAAATGTATCCCCTGTTAAATTGATTTTGTCATTAGCAATAATTAGCATCTTAATGCCTTTGGTCGAATGGATACTTACTTCAAACTATTTACATGTATGTCATCGATACGTACTTACCTACAACAGCCCATTGAGGAAGTGATCCGAAGTGGGGAAGAAGAAGAACCTTCCCAAGATCTAAAAGCTCATATGGAAAGCCGAGTTAATATAATTAAAAAAGATAGTAGACCAAAATCTTTGAAACAAAGTAATATCTAAACATGAAAACTTGAAAAGTAATTTAAGAGAAGAGAGGTAGTTAAGTACTATATATACCATGGATTAAAGCAGTCAAGTGAAGCCAATCTTCATTAGGGTAGTCTTGCCTAATGGCTTCAGCAGTCTGGAGCAAGTGCTGAATTTGAGGCTCATCCAAGTCTGGATCACTCTCGTCCACCACTGAGTTTAGTAGTTCGCAGCACTCCCATATGCTCATTTCCACCTTGTCACGTTTCACATACTCTTCTCTCCGCTTCTTTACCTGCATTATTAATTCCCAATTAATTCACTAATCTATATGTGTGTGTGTGTGTGTGGTTTAAGGGATTATTTAAGATATAAAACATTGAGTGCGTGAATGGAAGAAGGAGGATGCTTACAAACTCAACAGTCTGGTTAATGTGATTTTCCCTGTAGAAATTCTCCACCCTTTCATTCCTCTGGCTTTCGGAATCAGCATAGTTCCTGTCTTCAGATTTTCATGCTTAGTTAAATGATGAAATTCCGTATAATCATAAACATCATGATCACCATATATACATACAGCACTAGCGCCATCTCAGTTGAATTCAATTAAACAAGCTATTAATATATTTCCAATCTAATCTTAAGTTTGTGTTTGTCCATAGAAAATCTCTCAACGGAAGATAATTCTAATGAATTTAACAATTTTCCATGTAATCTATCAAACGCACCCTTAAAGTTATTTTGATTATATATATATATATACAAGATTGCATGAGAGAGCTACTTTTGTATATGCATCTTAATTATATATGTGACCCTTCTATTTTATTCGAAGTCATAGTTGCATTATTTTGGATGCTCAGTGATGTAATATAATATTTTTGAGAAACTAGTTCATTTATATATATATATACCGTCCCCTTCTCTTAAGTACCGTCCTTAAGTTAGCTAATTTGAAGATTGTCTATTTCGAGGGGTAAACAGATGAATTTTTTCATGAAACTTTGTGAGAATGATCTCTATAACTAGTAGATCATCTCCGCAAAATTTCATCAAAAAAAATCAAATGAAAAGTGGGTTAACTAAAAATCTAAAATTTCAACGTCCAGAAATGCGCATATATATCAATTTTTCAATTAACCTACTTCCCAATTTATTTTTTTTATAAAGATAATCTCCACCAAGTTTCATGAAAAATTTCATCCGTTTACCCACTCAAAAAGGACGGTCCTTAAGTTAACTTAAGAACAGTCCTAAGTAACTTAAGGACCGACTCTAATATACATACATATATATATATATATATGGGGTAAGAGAAATGGACCTAAATTTGCGGCCAAATGAATTGCTGTGGGGCACAGTAAATCAACCTTTTTTTTTCAAAGCCAAGTTCTTGTTGACGACGTTCTTCTCCTGATATTCACCTTTGGCTATCATAAAACCATAGAAAAACATAATAGCGAATTAAACCGCATTATATTTATTTATATACATATAAAGTTAATTAATGGAATCCACCTGTAATAATGTTCAACAATATATATATATATATATATATAGCTACGTACTTGCAAATTAACCTTGTTTTTTCAAAAATTTGGGAGAGTGAAAAGTAAGTTGCAGAAAATCTTAAAACAAAATAGAAAGAAAAAAAGAGGGGAGGGGGGGGGAGATTTACCAGTCTCTGACTTATCAACTGTCATCCTCAATCAAAATTAAAGCACTCGATCACCGCCAAAGAAAGCAAATATATATACTATTATTAGTAGTTGTATCATTGTAGAATGAGATAAAGAAGGTATTTATAGGTCTTGCCGGAGAAGGGGAGTCTTTTCCTTCCCTTCCCTGAGAATTGAAGGCTGTAATTCCTTCCCCTTCCGTAAAAATCTCAACTCTCTCTGACGCCTTCAAATTCATATATTTTCTTCTCCCTACATATATATGTATATACACGTTACGTGTATTTATTTATTTAGATCCGACCACCGATAGTTAAACAACTTGACTGATAAGTGATCTAGTGTCTCGTTTATCATTGGGCTGAATCACTTGAAAATATTTTAAATTTAAATTTGAATATATATATAAAAGTATTGTGACCAGCGACCAGTTCAGATTTGTGAGTATGATTAATCTTATATTAAATAAAGTGTGAGAACAAAAAAAAAAAAAAAAAGAATCCAGGTTTTAAAAAAAAAAAATAGTGAAATTCCAAGTATGTTTACCTTTTGTAATAACTAAAAATAGAAGATTTGATGCTCGTTTTCTTCTTATACACGTGAATTTCAAAAAAAAAAAAAAAAAAAAATTGATCGAATGAATGACTTAATGATAAAGTATTTACTTTTCTAATTTAAAGGTTCAAATTGTGTTAAATGTTTCTCGTATAAAAATTAATGAAACCACCAGAATTTGGTCATAATTGCCGTAAAGATAAAGTAAATCTCAACACTATTTTATCCTAGAGTATAAATTGAACACAAAATCTTTTGTACTCAGGTAAACGGGTGTTTGTAAATATACAAAATAATCAAGTTGCCCTTACCATATCATAAATTATTAGTTATTTCTCATTATGTCAAAAATTATTATAAAATAATATTAAAAGACAAATTAAATTCACAACTATAAGTAAGGAGCATATCTTATTATATATTTTAATGCAAAAAATTAAAATGTATTTTATTATAGGCACTTTTAGGTCTCGTTTGGTTCACGGAAGGGAAATCAATTCCCTTATCTTTCCCATAGAGGTAGGAAACTAAATTTTCTGTCAAATTTTCTTTTTTGTGTTTAGTAAACCATGGAAAGTATTTAGGTAAGAGTATTATTGTCTAAAATTTGTGTAATAAATGTTTGAAAATCACATGGGAAAATCAATCCCATGTGTTTTGGGAGGAATGATTTTACCCCCTACTTTCTCATCTCTCGTGAAAGTGTTTCCGAAATTTGTGTTTACCAAACAAAGGAAAGGAATGACTTTCCTTTTCCGAATTTTAAAATCCGTGAACCAAACGAGACACTAATGTCTAATGTGCATGTGCTCGTAAATTAGTTTAAATTATTTGTTGTGGGACCACTGGAACGAGCTTGACTTCCTTTCATTACTTTTTCATTTAATTTTGTTTAATGAAATCTAGTTCAAGGTTTATATGGTTGAATTTTTCATGAAATTTTGTGAAAATAATTTTTATAATAAATAGATCATCTTTACAAAATTTTATCAAAAAATTTAAATCAAAGTGGGTGAGATGACATTCTAAAAGTCGAAAATGAATATATGTATTAAAATTTTATTTCACCTACTCCTAGTTTGAATTTAAATCAAAGTGGGTGAGATGACATTCATTCATTTAAATTTTTAATTAAATTTTATTAAACAAAATTAAAATAATTTATAAAGAAAGGAGCCAAGTCTCACCGTAATCCAGATGACTCGGCATCGCGTAGGGACGACGACTTTGTCTTTCTTTTGGCTGTATGATCTTACGTGGCAAGCTAGAATGGGTTGGAGATGACACGCGTCTGGGTTAGTACACGTGGAAGTTGATGTGCGCTCCAAAGTCCAAACTGCCTCCATTGCACAAGTAGTTTTTCTGAATTGTAAACAATACACGGAGTAGACCAAAAAAACATAAGTTTTTTTTATACAACAGACACAAATATATATATATATATATAACGTTTTTCTTAAAAAAATATATATATATTAGTTTTTTGGGCAAATGCAAACATTACGCTACTGTTATCCTATATTAAGAATAATAAATTTAACTGCGCAACCTTTTATATACAAAGTTAGAATAAATATGCATCATGATGTTTATGGCTAACGAAGTAAAAAAAAGTCTTCTCAATTTCTTTCTTCTTTTTTCTTTGTTTCCCTTTTTTTTATTTTTATTTTTATCCTAAACTAGTTTTTTATGCGCTCTAACGTCGTGGACTATCTTTATCTCAAATTAGATGGACTTGCACGGATAAGTTGAGAGTGTTACTTATAGTATTGATTTATCTGAAACTCCACCAATGTTATTAATTAGTTCAATTTAAACTATCTCATCAAACAAATAATCTCATTTATTTTTTTCTAAACGAAAATAATGCACTAAGACCTCGTTTGATTCAAGTTTTCTAAACGAAAAATAATGCACTAAGGCCTCGTTTAATTCAAGTATTAGGATAAGTAGAATTAATAATACTAGTATTAATAGTACTGGATTATTAATTTTGGTATTAATTTAATACCAATACCCTATTTGATTCATACAGTATTAATACTGGGATATCCCATGCTGATGCTAATATTGTGTTTAATTCTATAACTCGTATACGGGATTATATTTTGAAATAACAAAAACAATATTATTATTATTATGATAATAGTGGTCGTGGTGGTGGTGGTGGGTGGAGGTGGTAGTGGCACTTTTTGAAAATATATAATTCCTTTTCTTTTTTCTTAATCTCGGATAAACAATACCACCTCCCCCCGGTATTAAATTATAGCACAAAAAGTGGTATTAAGTTAGTCCCGATATTAGTAATCCTATCACATTTGTACGAACCAAATAAGGTATTAAAAAAATGTGGTATTAATAATCCAGAGTTCTTTTTATGACTAAGGTAGGTTTATAACTTATTTATAAGAATAAGGTACTTTTCTACTTATTTGTCTTTATTAGATATTTTCAGAAATTGGACTTTAGACCCTAGACTTGGTTATAAATTAAGTTGTAACCCCCCATATTTTAGAAAGAGACGAAAACCCCATTTTGGTATCAGAGGTAGAGAGTTATCCCAAACTCCTTTCCTCACAGACTTCAAACAATAGACGTTGTTTACATAGATGCCATTGGGAATATTCCCTCGCATCTACGCCTCTATTTTTGGAACAAATCCAGATTACCAACCAATTCCAATTCACCATATCAGAATAGAAGGGTGTTTAATAACTCAGACTGAAGGTTGTTCACATATAAAACATATACCTTTAAAACACTCAGAAAGTAAACAGGTTATTACAGGAGCGATAAATTACTTATTAGACTAAAACCAATATTTATTATTAGTTTTACAACATACTCATATTGATCTCCAAAAGATTATATCAGACATCCAGCTTCTGGATTTAGAGACCAAAAATAATACTAGACTAATTAAAAATTTAGACCAACAAATCCCTTCGGATTTTATTATAATATTGAGAAAAATCCTCAATACAACTAGAGAAACAAAGGCTATTTGCAAAGAGCAAAATTCTTCTCTAGAGACAAAAATTGACGAATTAACAAAACATATTCGCCAATTAGACATCGAGCTCACAAGATTATCCTCTGAGCAATCTAAGATTATACCAAGACTGCATAACTATATTCCAAAAATATAAAACATGAAAATAGTTAACTCAGACTGAAAAGAAGTTCCAGGAGAAATTATTCCTCAAGATATATCAGACTTTTATCGAAAGATAATAGACAAGATGAGCGATGAAAGATTCTCTCGCATATTTATTGAATCAGAAATCAATAATGCTAATAAAGCAACAATCTACATCTTAGATAGACTAAATTTCATGTCTACAGCTATAGCAGCTACCCAAGACTGCGAGTATAATTTTACTTAAAATCTAAGAAATGATTTACAAGCTAAGACTGAAGGATTAAGAACCTTCTATAATGATTTAGTTAAGTTTCAACAAAACTTAGCATATTGCCTAGATGGAAAATGGGAAAACCATTTTAAGACTCAAGAAGCTACCATAAACGAATTTAGAGAAAATTCAGACAAGGTAGAAAAATAATTAAAAAAAATCATGAATGGAATACAAGCCATTTATAGGAAACCTAGTCAGACAAGTCAAGTAGATTTAGACACACCTCATATATTGATGTATGTCGATAAACTTGAAAGAAATTTTAATGTTTTAGAAGCTAGACTTACAGAAGAAATTGCTTCTAAACAAGATTCAGAGAATATAAATGTGCTTGAATTAAAAAGATATATTGCAATAGCACAAAGTTCTTTAAAAGGGAACACTAAGACTATAAATGAAGAATTATATATTAAATTGTATAAAGACCAGTTGGCTCTAAGGGAAACCTTTATTAGCCAAATTAAAAGACAGAATGATTACTCAAAATCATTAGAAAGAAATATTTCACACTCACTTCAATGGAAAGAATGGGGAGAAATGGACTAAAAATACGTGGAAGAATCCATAAGTAATGGACAACTCCCTCCAGTCAGATACATAGACTTGTTCCGAGTAGGAGCTATCCCTAAGACCCCTAGCTACAATATGACTTATTATAGTACAAATCATATCCTCGAAAAAAATTATACAGAAATTCAAATCTTTGAACCAGACCGGTTAAGTTCAAGAGAAACAGATAAGAACTTTCAATTCCTAACCTTCGAACTCTTCCAAGCAAGAATCCAAGGACTGCATAAACCGCAGAATGGAGTTAACATCCTTTATTGCGTAGTTGACAAAAGATGGAAAGATTTTCAGAAAAGCCTAATTGGAATAGCCCAATTAGAAATGTCAGACAATATAGGATACTTCAATGTCACTCCAGCATTTACAGTATCCATGCCAACAGCTAAACACTTCAAGCTAATCTTATATACCACGGGCTATGAAGATTACGTGTTACCAGACGCAAACATTAACATAGAATATCAAAGCTATATTAAGTTTTCCCAAAAAGCATTCGAAGGAATGCAACCAGGTATTCCACAAGGAAGAGTGAATGAACAAATCCTTGTTATAACGAATACTTCAGACTTTAATAATACATACAGTATAAGAAATATTGGACCTATGAAAGAACATGCTAAGACTCCCTGGCAACTGCCAGAATTCCAAGAAACAAAGGCAGTTCTAATACTCTCTAGCAATATTAATATACAGTTTGTTCCTCCAAGGTTCAAAGCAAAGCGCATTAGAACAGAGGAATCAAGATTTAAAAACATGGGAGATTCCGCAATGGATGACCCTTCAGAAGTAGAATGTAATAATGCTAGCAATACTAGAATATTACAACATGCTCCAAATTATAAACCAAGAAAATCTATAGACAATCATGATATTTTGTATGAAAATGCTAGAATCCAAAATTTTGGACATGACCTAACAGAACAAGAAAGAGACACATACAAAAATAATCTTGAAAGAAGTAAATCGACTAGATACAACATGATGATATCTAGCGAATTTATAAAAGACTTAAGAAATTCTCAGGGCACGAAAGAGCTCCTAAGAAAATTAAGACTCCAAAAAAAAGAAGAAGAACAAGTGTTTCCAGTTGCTACAGCAATCCTAGGAGGAAACAATGTTGAGACATGAGAGACTTCTAGAAGCAGGTTCAATCTATTTAAAACTCCTGCAGTTATAAATATTCCTATTATAGTGATAGTATTATTAAGACCAAACCAGACTATGTCAAAGGACTACCCAAGACAGCCATAAACTTTCAAAGTACAAAAAATATGACTTCAGTAGCCATCAACCCAGTAGGTATCTACCTAAACTTAGACAATGTACAAGATAGGAAGAATGCCTTAAAGGAATGGCAAGACCAAATGTACATGTGCTTTGCGTCTAACAAAAGTTGAAATGCAGAATCATGTAAAAGATATGCTGAGCAATCCCTAAAAGGAATTGTAAAAAACTATTTAAATAGTTTAAGAACAGCAATAAACGAAGCTAGCATAGCTAAATTAGCTAGGTTCAATGAGACAAGAGACCAGAGATCTGTAAATGGGTATATACAACTCTTTACAGCTGAATTCATTTGAGCAAGCCATCTTGCCCAAAAATCAAAATTAGATGTAGCAAAAACTAAGTTATCGTTACTTAGTATATGCAGTTTAGACAAGATCAATGAATATAGTAATAACTATGAAACATTGTACTATTAGATAAAAGAGTTCACTACAACTCTTAAAGACGAGTATTTTAGAAAACTTCCAGCTATTGGACACCTTCTTATTAATGAATATAGAAAGTGGCCTAGAGTTAATAATACTAAAAAAGATACTCTTGGTGAAAGAATAAATTTCGCCAAAGACTACATTATAGCTAAAAGACGCAAAAAAGCACAAGACGCTTTGATTAAAGAGACATTCAAAAATATGCCTTCAATCAAAGACGAAAGAGGCATAGCACTTATCCAATGGGGATGTGGAAGAAATACTTCCAAAAGCCATAAAAAACATTAGAAACAGACTTTCAAAGTTACGATTAATATAGACCCTAATAATAAAAAATACAAATTCAGAAAATCGGCTAGCTTTAGAAATCCAAAGAAGAGAAAGAAATTATTTCCTAGAATGAGATATTTTAAGAAGAATTCAGACACTAGAAAGAAGGTGCCTAATTATAGAAAGGGCGAAAATAAGAAACTAACAACCTACAATTCGAAGAATGAATTTTGGGTGTGCGGAAAGACTGGACATTTCGCTAGAAATTGTTCTCAAAGAGAGAATAAAGAAATAAAACCTAGCGTTAAACTTGTAGAAGTCATGCTTACCCAAGCTGACTCAGAAGACTTAGACCTCATATACAATATTGAGTTATTAGACTTCGAAGTAGATGACGATGCCAGTGTGTATAGTGCATACACAACTGAGTCAGATACTGAATCTTCTTCCGAAGAAGAAGAAGAATTTAAAGAATGTTTTGTCATCACCACAATTGATGATGATGAACATATAGAAAAAGCTTTTTATCTAGACTATGAAGAAGCCATTTACTGCTGCAATTTAACAAATGTATGGCGACCTTCTCAACTAGAGAAAATGGTTAGAATACATCAGTGCTACACGAATCTAAGCCATAGGTGTAAATTCGAAATAAAATGTAGCCCTACTGTGAACATCTCATTTTGCGACCCCCACAAGAATTCTGATTTTTAAAGAAATAAACACGCATGCATGCACGAGCATTTTTAGATGCACAAAAACTATGTACATGTGATACAGGTCAAAGAAGAAAGTCAAAAGGACCCCGGATGAGGAGTTACAGAATTATCGAAAATTATCGGAATCGAAAATTGTCAAAAACTCCCGGAAACTTGTTACGCATTTTGGATCATCCTCAAACTTTGAGAGTTGTTAGACATTACCATGAGAAGTAGCATACTCGAAAATCAGCTCAATCCGACAGTCGAATCTCCGAAAATTCAGAAAATCATGAGTTATATTCGAGTGGTCAAATGGAGGTCTTCTCGAAGTTAAAATGGTTTGAAGTTTGGTAAGTGCATAGGCCTTATTGTGGGGAAGAACATATTCTAATTTCAGCTTTGTCGGACATGGGATCCTCAAGAATCAATTTGTTTATCGTGCAATTCTAGTCGAAATGTCCTTTGTAGCAAATTAAAATAAATAGTGGCCTTCCCGAACTCTGATCGACCTCAAATTTTGACACAAGCTAGAAAACATTTGGAGGGAAAAATATACAAAAATAAGCATAATCCAACGGTTGGAAGTTCAATTGTCGAGATTGTTGTACGCAAGTATGTTTCCTACGCGGGAACAAACTCTTTGTATCAAGCTAAGGATACCGAGTCCTTTCCGAACTCCGATCGTCTCCAGTTTTTTACAGAGTCTAGAAGACTTATATTGGAAATACATATCCAAAATTCAGCATGATCCAACGGTTATAACCTGACTTGTCGTGCAAACAAGGGACCTTGTCTATAACAAGTACCTTTCCTACGCGGACACAAACTCTTCGTACCAATCAGAACGAAAGGGAACTTTCCCGAAATCTGATCGACCTAAAATTTTTACACAATATAGAAGAGTTCTATTCCCAACACATATCCAAAAATCAGGATGATCCAACAGTGGGAAGGTTTCGCGATAATTTTCAAGAGTCCTAGTTGCAATCTCTTTTCTTGCTCTCCAAGTATTTTGACAACTATAAATAGACCCCTCCATTCATTGTTTTCATCAACAATCAAGGGAATTTCGTGGTACACACCAGGAGACCCTTATTCTCTCCCCCCAAGGAGGCTCAGGTATAATTTTCTCTCTCTTCTTTTATTTATTCGTCAGTTTTATAATTTATATTCTTGTCTGCATAATTTATATCACTTGATAGCTTTTCAAAACCCTTTTTCAAATTGTTTTTCAAAACCAAAGGCGTATAATAAACTCTAATCCAATTCCAAAATAGTATTATTACTTTCTTACTTTTCCAAAATCCCGGATTAGCGGTATTGTTATACGAAGGAATCGATAATCGTTATATATCCAATCTAACTCATAGATTACAGTGTATATGTGATAAACACTCGATTATGAGAGCACTACTGCCATCTATACCGGTTTAATCAATAGACTATGGTATACGATCGGTCAAGTCACCTCATATCATATCGAGTATAAGATTCCACATTGATTCAGTTTCTGAAAAGCCCAATACTTTACAAAATCACTTGTTTCATTGCATCTATTATTATCAAACTCTATTTTTTCAAATCACACACACTTATTTTTAAAATCATGGGCGAAGTAGGAAACACATCGTTTTCATCCCAATCCCAAAATCCCGATTTCTAAGGCAAGCACGGAAAGCTGTAAAGTAATAGCATGCAAGAACTGAATTATAACACACGCATATCCTACTCAAGAGACCGAAAGGGCGAATTGGGTGCCTAACACCTTCCCGATTCGTAACTTAATCCCCGAACCCTCGAATCAACTGGTTTCGCATACATTGTGTATAAGAGGATATTTAGTTTATAAATACGTCTCTTTTACACAACTTTTTTGTTTGTTTAGTAAAACAAATTGGCGACTCTTATTCTTTTCAAAACCGAATTCCAAAACAACAATGGAATCGCCGCCCACGAGGACCCCCGGGCATCGAGAATGCGGGTCCTCATACCTACAGACTTCACTTGTGATTATTGTTTTACAACAATATCACTTGAATTATTCATGGTATGCATTACATGCAAACTTTATTACCATGAAGACTTTTGGAGACAAAAATTCCGTACTATGTACGAAAATAAATATGATCACATACTAGACATAGACATAGATAAATACTATCAAGAAATTAATACAAATAGATTTAGAAAAATAAAGGAGGGAAAGAGAAAGGTAGACAAATGTCCTCCAGAGACAATCTCTGATATTCCACATCCCTTAAAATGAATAGAAATCAGAAAACAGAATAACCTAGGAATCCTGGCTAAAGGAGTTTTTATAAGCTTTATTGAAATAAAAATCCTTAATCCTGACTACCCTAGACTACTCTCTGCTATAATTGATACCCGGTGTACTACCAGTATCTATAAATCAAATGCATTTTCAGATGAGAATTATAGACCTAGAAATAACTTATCTCCAGATGGGTTGCTAATAGAGATTATTATGAACTTCCATTATAGACTATTCCTATTTATTTTCAAATTGGAAAAAATAAATTT
Source organism: Lonicera japonica (assembly GCA_021464415.1). Taxonomy (NCBI): domain Eukaryota; kingdom Viridiplantae; phylum Streptophyta; class Magnoliopsida; order Dipsacales; family Caprifoliaceae; genus Lonicera; species Lonicera japonica. The sequence goes on along the minus strand of CM038467.1, from coordinate 3,500,311 downwards.
ACACATGAATTTTATGTCATGGATCCAGCTTGTAAATTCACATGAAATCTTTTAATCGGAAATGATTCCCTTCGTAAGACTCAGCCTTTTGCTCAATATGATGATAAAATAGAATTGTCTCATATAAGCAAATTCGATACTCAGACCATGCTCATATCTAAAGACCGAGCATTTGACCTCATGCAAGTCAAACTTTATGGGTCTCCCCTCAGAGTTCTACAGCTAAGTGTGGTGAAATAAAGGAAATCACTACCCCTCTTAAACATAAATGCACTTGTCCGGACAAGAAATATTATAAACATATAACATTAATCCAACAAAAAATTGTTGATCAAATTAGACATCATCTCTTGGCAATCCAAGAAATGAGAAAGATAAAAAAAGATAGACATTAGATCCTTAGAAGTAAAAAAGGATAAGATCAAGGAATTAGCAATTCCTACGACTGGAGAAAATCCTATAGAAAAATGGGAAAAAGATAAAACATATTGTCAAATTATACCCATAAACCCAGACACCGCCATAAATGGAGGTACTTATAAAAAAAGATATTCTCAGATAGATAGAGAAGAATTCTAAACATAAATAGACAGTCTACTTAAGGGTGGAATGATTCAAGAAAGCATTAGTAGACATAATAGCCTTGTCTTTTATGTTGAAAATGAATAAAAAAAACGAGAAAAAAGAACGTATGGTATTAGACTATAAAGCTCTCAATAAAAATTGTGAGTTTGATTCATATAAAATACCAGATAAGAATAATCTTATTAGTCTTATCAAAAATAGAAAGATATTTAGCAAATTTGATTGTAAGTCCGGATTCTGGCAAATCAAAATGCATCCAGACTCCATACCATGGACAGTGTTTAACATACCACAAGAAAAGTATGAGTGGCTAGTAATGCCATTTGGATACAAAAATGCACCACAAGTCTTCCAACGAAGAATAAACAGCATTTTTAGAAAGTATTCAGAATTTTGCTTAGTATACATCGATGATGTATTAATTGCGAGTCATACAAAAGAAGACCATATAAAACATCTTAGAATAATAATAGCTAAATTTGATAATCATGGTATTATTATTTTCTATAAAAATATGCTTCTATTTCAAGAAGAAATAGACTTTATAGGAGTCCATATAAGACATGAAAAAATATCTCCTTTAGACCACATTACTAGAAAGATTTTAGACTTTCCAGACAAGATTAATGACATAAAATAATTACAAAGCTTTCTTGGATTGCTTAATTGTGCCACAGATTACCTTAAGGATTTAGCCGAAAAAAAAAGAAGTCTTACCACTAAATTAAAAGGAACCGAAAAGACTAATCCATTTAATTGGACAAAAGACGACACGGATATAATGACTAAATTAAAAGAAGAAGTCAAAAATATCCCTGGACTAGAGATGCCTAATGCAGAGGATATCTTCATAGTAGAAACAGATGTTTCAGATAAACAATGGGGCGCAATCTACTATGTTTTAGACTATCAGACTAAGAAAAAAAAGTTATGTAAATACATCTCAGGGACATTTACTGATCCTAAAACAAGATACACAACCCACGGAAAAGAAGTTCTCGCTATTGTAAAAGCAATAGAAAAATATATGCTCTTTTTAAGACCTAAACACTTTACGGTGTATACAAACTCTAGTTATGCAGTAGGATTTAGAGACCTAAATCTAAATAGATCAAAGACTAATAGACTAATTAGATGGCAACAATCTCTTAGTGATTATGATTTTAGCATAATTCATATTAAGGGAAAAAAGAATACAGTCCCTGATATTATTTCAAGGGAACCTATGTTTGCCGAAAATCTAATAATAGGTTTCATGCTATCTATAAATAAGCAGACTAGACCGATGGAGGCAGGAGGAAGCACTAGCAGAAATACCAGATTTATCGACCAGGTTGAAGTCGCCAGATACCTACAGGGTGCGTATGACTCGTAGACCCAGACCGGCGATATAAATAAGACGAAGATGCCTAAACTTATTCTAGAGAATCTAGATGATATGCTCATTCCTCTAGGAAAAAGGAGTGAAGAAATCTGCAAGCAAAACAAGATTATCGAATGAATGTTCTTCCCCGAGTATAGACCAAACAAGAGATTTTTAGACTTGGTAAAATTCAGAAGAGAATTTACTAAGGAAACTCTCACTCTCATAGATGCTTTATGGTGGAACCATTCCAATAACCTTAAAATAGAGTTCAGACAAAATTTGGTTGCTACAGCTAGATTTATGATGATACAGTGGTTTGCTATCTCCCAGATAAATTCAACTCCTCCCAGAAATTTAATAGAAGCGCCTAAACCCCAAGAAATGACCTATGCTAGAGCTACAGGTCAAACGACGCCACTAAAGGAAAACAAGAAGAAGGATCTTGTTTACGAGAAAAAGATGTTCTTCATCAATCTTCTTACCCCGTTAAGAAATGAACAAGAGGTAGAAAATAATGAGACGATAGACCTAGATTCAGACATTGTTGAAACCCTGAAAGAAATGGGTAATTTTCTCTTTAATAGAACAATTCCAAGGCATGCCTCGTTCATTAAGGGATTATGTGAAGAGATGCCTCAAATAAACACTTGGGGAGAGACAGACATTCCAGTAAAGCTCCTGGCTGGCCAAGGACTCATTGGACAAATTTTCATATAGAATACTACAAATACAGACCGTTTTGGCGAAAAAGTAGCCAATTACATCGAGACGGTTAAAGAATACCTTCCCCTTTATTTGAGAAGTTATTCTATTGGACCCGAAGTCGGGTTCAACCATGAGATTGAAGGATTCCAGCTCGTCCGGTTCTCAGAAGAACCATGCCCAGACGTAGAAAGACTCTGTTCAGCTGAACTCGAGCCCATTGAAGGTAGACAGAATCCCACGGCCTTAAAAGTTAACAGGTCCTTAGGAATTCTAAGGATTATGGATGAATTTTTAAACGAGGAAAAATGGTACACTGTGTGCCAAGAAGAAGACCTAATCATCCAAGCACAAGAACCTTTTGGCGGAAGGATGACTAGAGGACAGACCTAAGGGCACGGAGGTAATAATACCAGCTACCACCTCTAACATCGCCAATATAGAAGAATACTGGAGCACCATTAAAGGCTCCACCCAGACGTACCAGCAAGGCATCATTAGCAGAGCAGCCAGCCCAGACGGTTACACCAAGGTAACGGCCGACGACTAGTGACGCAAGAAGAAGAAAAGGCGGCATCAGCTTATAAAGAAACGTAAGCAATGACGACTCTAAGACTTGTAATTATTGAGACAGGCCAGACGAATCTATTAAAGTTATATTTTTTGCTTTTGCTTTGTAAAAGGATTGTCGCATTACTATGCATGCACATGACGATGGGGCCCATGAAAGTAGCACCCGATGTGTATTATTGTATGTGATTGTCTGTTTAAAGTGTCGGCAGCCTTCTTCACTCATTACTCGCCAAAAGACGTTTAAAGCTGTGGGGCATGCCTTGTTAACCGGATAGCTTTTAGCAGTCGGTAAAAGGTTAGGGAGTTTATATCTCTTCTATATAAGGAGAGTTAGTTTTCATTTGTAAGTACGAGTTTTTTCATTCTTAATTTAGACTAGTTTATTCTACAGAGCATGAGTGAGTAAAGCTTCCATTTAGTTTGCATAAAGAAAGCAAGTAGTTTGTAATAATAATATTTCTTGAATAAAATTATGTTTCTCCTTTAGTACAACTTCCATTGATCTCTGAGTTCTGCTTAAATTTTCCTAAAAAAGTAGACATGTCTCTTTGCGGGTTCCCCATAAGAATCCTTTTCCCTTATTCATACAAGATCGGTGAGTGGCCGGTTTTGGGTTGTTGCTGGCAGGTGCCGTAGCCGTAAGCCGTTAGCAAGGGTGCGTTAGGCGTTGAGGCGTAGGCAGGAAACGAACGACCGGTCCTTTAAAGGTGGATGAATAGTGAGAACAAACGCAAAAAAGACATAACAAACCACAGACGGAAGAAGAAGGCAAGAAATACGATCGGAAGCAAGGTGGACCAGACATTTTATTCAGGTATATTATTGTTTAAACTATTTGTGAGTACTTATTGCTAGCTAAATATTTAAAACAAAGACAATCAGCACATAATTAATTTATGAGCAATATAGACCGTGACTACGAGAACTTTATAAACCACATAGATATTAGAAGTACCCAACATTATATTAAGATGGGGTCTAATAAAACCAGAATAACAAAGACTAGTGCGTACAGCACATTTAAGATGTGAAGGAACCTTTCCCTATATACACCACGTTTGCAAGTGGGTATCTAGAGAAGTACAGAAACTCCCAGACTTAGAAGACGCTACGGATAATTACATCCAATTCTTAGTAGAAAATATAGACGAAGAGGAAGTAAATAATCCTCGAAGAGACTTCCCTTAAGGACGAGATAACGCTCAAGTAGACATTACCGGAGGAATACACGATCTTAGACGTGTACTGCAAGAAACTTTTAAAAAATTAAAGTTTGTGCAGAGAAGAAGACTTGTAGAGACTGCAGAATTTCTACGTGAAAACGGAAGAATTAGACGTCTCAGATTTATAGAAACAGCTAGTACGTATAACCTACGTGCTTACAGACAGTTGTTATCTGATTACGGAGACCAAGAATTAGACTCGTTTATAGAAAACAATATCTTAAATCCCATTCAGAGATATTGTATACGATATAAATTGGAATATTCCAGATTATAGACTAGAAGCCTTAGACTTAATAGATTTTTTGTGGAGACCGCTGACAGCTTCACAGCTCCATCAGTGTCCATACGGACTAAGCTGGAGTGAAACACTTAGACCTCCCCCACCAAATTCACCAAGTGAACCAGATAGTGATTCACCAGCAGAAGATCCGTCTGATAATTTTAATACAGACGACAATAGAAATCCAGATATATATGACATAGACTGGTCGGACTAGATGAATTAATTTAAGAAAGCCTAGGATAAGAACTTGTAATTACAAGTGGTCCCCTCATATAAGACAAAGTGGTCCACATGGTCTCTAGTCAAAACTACTCTATTTGACTAAATAAGATCAAAAGAACCTTATTTACCAAAATAAGTTTGAAAAAAACCACATTCATACAAAAAAACTCAATAATCCATCCCACTTTTTAATACCCGAATCATTCGATGCCTAAATGTTACGATATAAAATAAGCTACGATTTGGCTATACATATTCATATATAGCGTATATTATTATTACGATTAAAGTCATACGGCATATCAATTGAAAATGTTTGAAAAAAAAATATTCATATATAGCGTATATTATTATTATGATTAAAGTCATACGGCATATCAACCGAAAATGTTTGAAAAAATCATGAAATCTAGTTATTTTTAAATTATATTTTTTTATATAAAATCATAAAAAATTAGATTTGCATTACATGTTTTTTAACATATTATTATAAATAAATATTTAATCAACATTTCTTTAAAATAATTTTAACAAATTGCATATTTAAAACCTAGTTACTAATGAAATACGCCAAATAATTTTTTTAGAGTTATACAAAGTTAAATTTACTTTCCTTATTTTTTAAAACATTAATACACATTTGTATTTATTTGATGTTATTTTAAAATTTTATAAATGAAACATAAAAACATACTTCTTAAAGCATAATTGATAAAATAAAATATAAAAAAAAAAAGCCTTATTCCAGAATGATAATATCTAGGACCCCATTTCTAAAAAATATTTTTCATTAGTTTTGTGTGAAAAACATTTGTCACGCAATAGCTTTTACCTCATTTCCCGTTCATTAAATTGGCCGACAACAAAGCCTTCACATTTTCGTAAACAAAAATAGAAAATATTTAGATTAGAGATTAGAGTGCAAGTGAGAGAAGGCTGTAATTTTGTACACAGTGTTGGACGAAGGTATAAAGAAGGGAAATGCATGAGACAGAAAGTACTACTATTATCTTAAAATTTCATTCTCTTAGAAGGACCCTGGTCAAGAATGGGATCAACGGCAGGAAGTTGAGCATCGGCTTGCTGGCCTTCAGATCCTCCTGTCTCTCCTTCAGCACTTGCTGGGGGTGCATACCCTTCCGGGAAAGGTGGCGGCGGTGGCGCAGGTGGAAGCTGCCAAAATAAATATGTAAACAACACCCTCACATGATTAACAGTAAAACCAGAATCTGTCTCGCACACCATCATAGACAATAACTTAATAATAGGTATACATTGCTAAAAACATTTGTAAATCATGTGGTTATGTTTCGTTGAGTGGTTAAGGTACATGTGTTCATAATGGAGCTTGTAGGTTCGAATGTACAAAAGGGTAATTTTACAATTTCATTGCTCGCCCTTAATATCATAGATAAGGACATATATTTCATTAATGAAGCACGAACAGAGCACAATTTAGTAAACAGGTTGAGAAATCGAGCCACTATGCCAAGAACATGAGACATGGCACTATGCATATACTTATCGTGATTTCAGTTACAAGAGGTGAAAGACTTAACAAAGAAAATGTGGTTAAAACAGATTGTTCAGATGCATGAAGTTACCTTGCGTTGCAATGAAGCAAGAATGCGATCTACTCGCACAACTTCCTTAAAGTCGATCATCTCTTTAGCAACCTTTGTATCTAGGGCTGCACTTTCATTTTCAGCATCAACTGCAGGGCAAATGATACAAGTAACTGAATCAAAATATAAGTCTCACTCACAAAATACACAATCGCATGGTGATTTAATTGGATATCCATAAGGGGACGCCTTATTTAAGTATTTAACCACTCAAAAGGTTGAATAATATTTGAAACAGAGTATCAGAAGAATATAAGTAATAGCCTCATTAACATAGCGAATCTCATTTTCATATGTAGCAACTAGCAAGTAGTTGTAGGATATTACCAGGCTGGCCCGAGGCATAGGCAAGTGAGGAGACTACTTTGGTCCCTAACTTTCTGAACATTTTTGGGCCCCTTTAATAATCTCCAGGGCTGGCCCTGTATATAACTAATGCATCCAATGCTGCTACTGAGGGTTTTTCTTTTGTCCAATTAAAAGAAAGCTAGCATGACAAGAAAGTAACATGTTGGCGCTAAGCTCATTGGGTAAAGATAAGTTTGTGGCAGAGACCAATAACTAAGGCAGAAACAAGGATAACAAGAACAATTACTAATCTATTACAGTAAAGAAAACCGTATATGTGTTTACAGTAGGGAAGTGGTTCTCGTACCAAATTTTATGAATTTCCTAGATATATAGATGTATATCTTATTAGGTTCCGTAGTAATAACTAACTTCCTCTAGAGCACACTAACGTTTGGAGAAGGAAGAAGAAAAGGAAGAGGGAAATATATTGTATTTTATAAAAAGCAGTGTTAGAAAAACAAGGGCGCCTTATACTAATAAAGGATAAATCTACCTGGAACACCACAAGACTCCTCAAGGTGGTGCAGTGATGTATATCCCTGATGATCAACTTGCAAGAAATAAGGGTGAAAAATCTAGCTGCCATGCCAATTGATGAGAAATTTAGCTAGTTGATCTTCTGTAAGTGTACAGAGGGAATACAAATCAAAGCCCTAAAATCAACTTCCATTGTGCCATTCCACCATGTTGAATTAGATTATAACAGTATTAGTAGCTTTCTTACATTCACAATACACTCTTGTGTGTCCTCCCCGTCTCAAATTAAGAGTCAACCTTTCCTTTTTTCACAGACAGCACAAATTAAGAGTGACATTTCTAAGCTCAATGTATCAAATCTCGAGATGATAGCTAAATAAGTTTTGTTCTTGACCATTCTACAAAGGATTCTCTTAAAAGCCCCACCCCCACATCCATGCAGGTGGCATAAAATTATCGGCCCTGTCACTGGGAATAGTAAATGAAAAGAAAAAAGGAAAATAAGGAGAACGAAAAAAAAAAGTGCTAAAAGTACCATATCCAATCTTCTCCAACTTCGAGGCTGTAGTGTTGAACGCCTTTGATATATGATATAGAGCCCTTCCCTGCCATTTGGAACAGAATCAAGATACAGTAAAAGAATTATTCAGGAACAAAGACAACAAGTATGCTACAATTGTTCTCCATCACCGTGGGACCACCAATGTCACAGATCAAACAGTGTAAAGGTTTTACTTCAATTCTTAAACCCAACCAAACAAACAAGAAACTCATTGCTTGCATGGGTTCGCTGAAAATAATTTCCTACACAGCAACAAACCAAACGCAGATATAATGCCCAAATTTTAATCTTAGGAAAACTAACTTATGTGAATATTTCTAATTTATGATAAGCATTAGAAATCCTAGACAGCCCCAAACCTCACATTGGAAACAAAGAAGGTAAATATGTAGGCATGTTACTTCAAGTTTTCTTGGTCAAAGAAAATCTAACATTGGGATCAAAGATGTGTTAAAGTTTTCTTGATCAACACAAAGATCAGTGGATGAGTGAAGAAATACATACAACTCGAGCTGCAAATACATTGCAGAGCTGTGGTGCTTGGTATATTGATCCATCCAAGACATAATATGTCAGCATTGGAGTGACTTTCTCAGGACCATCTCTCTTTTGTTTACGGATGACAAACAGGTGGGGCTCCATAACTTCACTCAGCGTGTATTCTGTGCCTGTCATTTTCCTATAGAAATAGAATAAACTAATTTTGTTGGTGTTTTCTCCAAAAAATATGGTATTGGAAACACAAGTGATGAGTTTTTAAACAAATGCGATTGTATTGAAGCATTAAATTCCGATTGTTCTTATAAATATAGCCAAAACCAATATTAAGAAATCAAAGAAACTTATCGGCAACCAAAATGTCTTCAAAGACAGTAGCATGATAAGAAACAAAGATGCGGATATGGTAGACGGATACATCACAATCAGGAGCGAAGGCACTGAGGGCTTATGGGTGGCAATTGCTCCCGTTTACTTTTGTTTAACATCAGAATTTTCTCTTAAGAAGATAAAAATATATACAAATTAGTTATGTTTTACTAGTTTTAATCTTACACACCCCCCCCCCCCCCCAAAAAAAAAATCCTGAAAACATATTTAGTTCTGAAGGTAAAAAACAGCACTACACTTGTCCCCCTAAATAAAGAATTTTAGCTCCAACACTGGTCACGATATCTCATAGACTCATAGGCGACATAGTCTTTGCATAAATAGTAGTGGGTGTCTGTGCGCACATAGATAGTAAAAAATAAATTGTTCCAAGAAAACTAGGAACAAAAGATTCACAAAATTACAAATATCATCCGCACAATATCTTGACAAACAAACAAACATGCTACTCGTTCCCGCCAAGTACTTCTTATAATTCCTTATAATCCAAACATAAACAGGACTTACGAAAAATTAGAGAAAGAACCATCGGTCTTACTTACTGCTTAGCCCGCCGGTAACAAGGCATCAAAGGAGAGCCTTTGGGTGCACATTTTAGAACACTAAGCAAGGCCTATCCCCTGCCTCTAGTTTTCGACGTTTGCTAAGTCACTAAGTAATTCTAAACCTTTGATCTTAAAACTAGTGGTAGCAACTTTCTGAAAGATTCATTTTTCTTTAAGCCTTTCTCTTTGAAGTTCCAACCTCGTATATTTCAAAATTATGAGATATTTTTGTTTAATTCAAACGGAAATAAAGAAGGATTTTTACCAGGTAAAAATATTGTATGTAATTATGAAGAGTTCTCCAATAGAGATCTCTAAATTATAATTTGGACTTATAAACAAAAGTAACTCAATATTAAGATTGCAATATGCATAAGCTAAGCAAGCAAACTGAATCCCCCGAACAAAGATTCCACATAAGAAACACTTGTGTATTGGTCAATAAACCCTAGCCAAATCATACTACAACTGAACAAAATTGAGTGCATAAATATATCAGAAAAAAAAATTATATATGTACGTAGTAGTTATGCAAAAAGTGGGAAATTTACGAGAGATGAGAAATATCGAGAGGATGAATAGAACGCATCCTGATTTGTTCGTTGTTGCAGGTCCAATCGTAGAAAGGAGAAAGAGCGAAGTAGTCGAAAACCAGGTTCCGGTCCAGCGGGTACGTGTTCAACCACAGCTGATCCCTGAAGCATATTCCGGTCATGTCCGTTCCCGGCGGCGGTGGAGCCCCTGCCACCGGATTCCCATCGAAGTTAGGGTTTCCGGTCACTGAATTAGGCGGCAACATTGGCGTCGACGCCATCGTCGTCTACTCTCGACTGAAGTTGTTGAAGTTAGGGTTTCCTATACACTGACGATTTGTATCCCACCGGCTTAAGGAACTTCATCGTCCGCTTGTGCTGACTAGGGTTCGTTTGTTTTGTCGACTGAATTTTGAATTCTCAAGTTTGAAAATTATTTATTTTGTTTTTGAACGTCTTAGGTTATGTTTATTTGAATATATTATATTAAAATATTAAATAAATATTATTTAAAAAATTTATTCTTATTCTATTATTATATAAAAATGAATATATCTAAACACAACTGTTTTTTTACAAATTATACAATGAAATTAAATTTGAAGAAATTAATTATTATGAAAGTTAAGATTTTACGCCATAATTCTAAACTTTTCTTAAAGTGATCGCAAAAAGTTACGATTCTCTTTCCATCTGTATATATGAAAGAAGTTGAAGAAGAATTTGAGGAGAAAGTGATAAGCATACTATAATGCATGTATTTTATAATGTACTTATACGATTAAACACGTTAAATAAATTTTGAATTACAACTTGTTAATTCTATAACAAATTAAAGTTACTAACGTTTTCTTATGGTGTCTTCAATACATGTCTTAAAATTGTATCTCCCACTTAGAAGAGTACTATGGATGTAGAGAAAGAAAACCTAACAGAAACAAATACTGAAATCACCATGGAAGAAAAAGACCACCTAATCCGAAGCAATAAAAAAGTGAAAAGCTGCCACGATGAATATGGAGAACTACAAGAAACTATGATGCCGATGGATAAGGGGGAAAATGGGTTACTAACTGTTACTCACCCTTCTCTATTATATATCCAAGTTGAAGGAAACAACCTAGCCAACGAATCAGGAATGCTCAATGAAAACAACACTAACGAAGAAATGGAAAACAACAAGGGTAATGTGAACTCTACAATGTCCTATAAGGATGCTGTAGCAAACTCCACGCCAAAAGAAATCTTTTTTAATAAGGATGCTGAGAAATAAGAATGTGGGTTTGATGTTTCCATGGCTGACAACCAAAGTATCAATCTCAATGAGAATCCTGTGGATGATGATCTACTGCTTCTGGTGATTAGCTTCCCCCAACAGCTAACCATGATGATTAGAGAACAGTGGAAAGACTGTCTAATTGTCGAGCTGCTGGGAAAGTCGATCGAATTTAAATCTCTTGAAACACATGTCAAGAGGCTTTGGGGCCTTCAGGGGGACATTGAAACGGTGGATTTGGATAAAGGTTTCTTCCTCTTCAAGTTCAATATGAAAGATGATTATAGAAAAGTCATGACGGAAGGTCCTTGGATCATCCAAAACCATTATCTCACGGTTCGCGAATGGGAACCAAACTTTAAACCTTCAGAAGCTAAGGAAGCCACGACTATGGTCTAGCTCCGGCTGCCGAAACTTCCCATAGAGTACTATAGGGAGAAAGTTATTTTCCAAATTGCTAAGCGGTTGGGAAAGCCGATAAAAATCGATTACAACACAGCGACTTCCACTAGAGGGAAATTTGCTAAAGTGTGTGTTGAATTGGTTTTAGCTAAGCCCCTAATTTCGGCATATATGCTCGCCGAAAAGAAATACCGGGTGAAGTATGAGTATTTGCACTATTTATATTTCTCTTGTGGTAAAGTTGGCCACCAGAGTGAGCTTTGCCGGGAAGCTAGAACTTACGGTGGAACTCCGGTAGAAAATCGACAACCATTAGAGGAAAGGAATATGACCGTTGGCAATGGATCCTTTTCTGGTAGTGTGGGTCAGGTAGGACCTGACAGGCAAGTGATAGATCCACAGTCTAATGGAAGCAATGGGAAAATGGTCAACTCTGTGGCCCAACTTGAATCAAATGTGGGTCAGTTTGGGCCTTGGATGGTGGCACAAGCTCGAAACATAAGGAAAGCGAACAGTGGCACAAAAAAAAATGAACTCCCTAAACAAAAAATTTCAAACAATAGATTTAATGTTTTGACTTCTACTGATAATATTAATTAGCCAGAAAAAGGAAAAAGGAAACCGAAAAATGTGGGCCTAAATGAAATAAACGCTAGTTATAATACAACTAGAATTAATTGTGATAGTTCAAACATGAACAATAGTTCACCACTGACTAAACCATTTGTCTTGAAACAGGTAACAACTAAGAGCCCTAGAGAAGAGGAACTGACAGCTCTACATGCACAAGCAACACCAAAAAAGAATATCGAGAAACCAACCAGTCAGACCATGCCTGGCTTTAACACAACAGGTTCTGAAATAGCCATTAAAGTAACCCAACTTGATACTCAATGTACAAGTTCAGTGGACTACCCATCACAAAACAAACTTGACCATTCAAAATCCATCACCATTATGCCCATTACTAACACTAACCCAATACTGCCATCTCCACAAACTATTCCCATTCCACCATATCTCAACACGAGCAACTCAATAATACCGGCAAAACCACCGGACTCAACCAATAGAGGACGTAATGATCCACTGCCTAAGGAAGAATGATGTATGGTTCTCACTGGAGGTGATGGAAGAAGAGAAACAAATAGTAGAGGTGAGCTGAATGGTAAACCAAATCAGACTCAACGTCGAACCAGAACAGTTCTAGGGGAAAGGACCAAAGGCGCACGCGATTCAAATGGCGGCGACAACGTCCACATTGGAAACATAGCTAAGGGTAAAGCTGATAACGGCCTGGCCCAGTAATGAGAAATTCCCTATTCTCCCTAAAGTTTCCTCCATGAAGATTCTTTTTTGGAATTACCGCGAAGCCGGCAACAATAATTTTAAAAATTCGTTGAGAGACCTGCACGAGGACCATTGCCTTGACATGGTGGTGTGAGAATCCGCAAATGCGGCCCCCCGGGTCTCGTCCCCGTTGGTGGTGGGGGTCATGGGACGTCGGAACTGATTCCGTCGTTCCATTTGCTGGAGCGTTTTCGTTGATTCATATCAAGTGTCCCTACGTTCTATTTCTAGATGCAAGGGGGTTCATTCAGAGTCGCCAGTACGTTTTACGAGAAAACGGACAAAAAAGGTCGTGTAAGAGGAAAGGCTATAGACAAGCCTTTCTTTACACGTTTGTCTGCGAAACCGGGATTCTTATAGGGTTCGGAAACTATATTACGGTTTGGGAAGGTGTTAAGCACCCATTCCGCCCTTTCGGTCTCTAGTGGTCTTATATGTTTATTCTATGTTGAAAAACTTGGATGCTTTTACCGACAGTCTACTACTTTCTAAATGAAAAAAAAACCCTAATTTGGGAAAACGGGGAAAGGAATGAAGACCTTTGTGTTCCGAGATCCGATGTTTTTATATTTAAAAGATGTAAATGACAAATGACAAAAACCTTTTATTTTTGAAAGAGTATTCCGTATTATTTCCTCAGATAATGACGGTTTTCTCGAGTTGTGATTATTCTGAAAAAGGTTCGGATCTTTATGTCGGGACTAATTCAATATGGAATTTGAACTCTTTGAGGAGAGTTTATCAGACACGTCGCAGTCTATGAAAAAGACAGGATATGTGGATTTTAATTCCTAGATAAGTCTTTATCGGTCCGGGGTTTTGAAAACAGGGTTTATCCGGACGATAATATGCTTACTCTTCTGGTTTTGAAAGTAGTTTTATCAGGGTCTTTTGTTTTGAAAACGGTAGACTATTGGTAACTTGACAATAAGTTTATTCAAATAAAACGTGGACAGAATAACAGAAGTAAAACAAGTACACAGATATCTAATTTTAAATACTAGAAGGGACTTTCTTTACCTTCCCGACGAGAATAATAATAAGAAAGAAAATATAATACGGCAGAGGGATCTCTGGCGATAGTAATCTTCTCTTTCTTCAGATATTTCCGAGAAATCGATTCCAGAAACGGAACACGTCGAGTGTTGAAATAGATTCGAGAATTCTTCAGAAATAAGATAATAGTAAAAAAAATGCTTGACAAAAATCAGATCTAAAGCACCAAATTCTCGGATTCTAATCGCCTCCCCTGAACCCTTGGGGGTGTTGGCCTATTTATACTGCTCGGGAGAGATTGTCGCGCGACATTTCCTTAAAAAAGGAGAATGTCGCGCGACATTGTGATATGTCGCGCGACATACGGGAATGTCGCGCGACAAACGGCTGAAGTGATGGTTCTGACAGATTGATGTGTCAGAAAGTGGTTGGTCTGGTGCAGAGGGGGAATGTCGTGCGACATAGTGGAATTGTCGCGCGACATATCAGGGATTGTCGCGCGACAATGTGATATGTCGTGCGACAATCTCTCTAAATAACAAGTTTGTCGGGCGACAAACCCTCCTAGTGTAGTACCGGGTCCTCGGGTGGGTCCCGGACCCAAAATAGTAGTTCTCGGAGGTCGTTAGGGTTCTTGCGGGGGTCACGGATCGGGGTGTCTACAGACCCTCTCGACTCAAGCTCCTTGCTTGCAAGGAATTGAGGCGACTGGAAGAGACCTTGATCCATGGCTCCCGCAGGAACTCTAAGAAAGTGTATGCGTATAGAAGTACTTGTGAGTGCCTCCGGAGAGGGCTTGGCGATTGGTTTGCCTCCGCAGAGGGCTTGTGTTACCTCGTTGCCCCTTTCGAGGACTTTCATTTGTTCCACTTTGCGCCTCAGATGGGAGGACTACCGTATGCCTCTCTGGGAGGGCTTCGCCTCAGGTGGGAGGACTACCGTTCGTGCCTCTCTGGGAGGGCTTCGCCTCAGGTGGGAGGACTACCGTTCGTGCCTCTCTGGGAGGGCTTCGCCTCAGGTGGGAGGACTACCGTTCGTGCCTCTCTGGGAGGGCTTCGCCTCAGGTGGGAGGACTACCGTTGCTACACCGTGCCTCTCTGGGAGGGCTTTTTAGATCTTCTCGCCTCATGTGGGAGAACTACCATTGTGCCTCTCTGGGAGGGCTTCGCCTCAGGTGGGAGGACTACCGTTCGTGCCTCTCTGGGAGGGCTTCGCCTCAGGTGGGAGGACTACCGTTCGTGCCTCTCTGGGAGGGCTTCGCCTTCAGGTGGGAGGACTACCGTTCGTGCCTCTCTGGGAGGGCTTCGCCTTCAGGTGGGAGGACTACCATTGTGCCTCTCTGGGAGGGCTTCGCCTCAGGTGGGAGGACTACCGTGGTGCCTCTTTGGGAAGGCTTCGCCTCAGGTGGGAGGACTACCGTTGTGCCTCTCTGGGAGGGCTTCGCCTCAGGTGGGAGAACTACCGTTGTGCCTCTCTGGGAGGGCTTCTAGATCTGAAAGAAGAAGGAAAAAATGCCTCTGGGAGGACTTTCATGAGTAACTTTTGCCTCTGGAGAGGGCTTGTGATTTTGTGTATTGCCTCCGGAGAGGGCTTGTGTTGGTGAATGCCTCCGGAGAGGGCTTGTGTTTGTGAATTGCCTCTGGAGAGGGCTTGTGTTGGTGAATTGCCCCTCTTAGACTGCTAGAGTGAAAGAGAGTAGATTTTGCGAAGGTAAAAAGAACTTCTCAGGGTCTATTCGGGATGTCCGTTTCCCTGTATCTTTCTGAACTTTACTCTCATGTTTTCCTCGAGTGAAGATGTTTCACTCAGAAGGCAGTTTTCGAATTTCTTTGCTCTCCGCAGAGTGATGGTCCGAGGTTTTCCAAATCATCTTTTCTGTATCGTGCTGAAAAGAAAATTTGTTTGAAAGTTCAATCTCTGATCTTTATTCTTTTCTTAGTTTTCTCTTTTGGTGGGCCCACATCGTTTTCTGTTTTTTCGATGCCCTTATTTCTTCCTCTTTTGGGAAAGACTTTTCCTGGCCCTCTCTGTTTTTGACCAGGAGTCTTTTCATCCCTTTGTCGTGATCAGGAGCCTTACTCACCCTAAAACGAAGCCCTGAGCCGTTTTTTGGCCTAGCTATCACTTTCGGTGTGGCTCTCCCTGTCACTCTGCATTTCTGTTTCTCTCGCTCGCTTTGGGCGTTCATACGGGTTATTTCTCTTTTCTACTCTTTCAATTTTTTCTATTCCCGTCTTATATCGCTATTCTGCTTTTTATTTGATGGTCTCGGTCCTTCTGTAAGATCAGAGACTACTTTTAATCGCGGCATTCTGTTTTCGCATTTTTTCGGAGAGATGATTTGAAAGTTTTCTCTTTGAACTTTTTATCATGGGTGTGCGGTTTTTAGCAATTTTCCGAAAACTGCTTCTCCGAAGTGCCTCTGCAGAAGATAAAATGAGACAAAGGTCAAAAAAATCAGGGAGGAGGGGGGATTGTCGCGCGACACTTCGGTGTCTGGCTCTTTGTCGCGCGACAATGTGGCCATTTGTCGCGCGACAAACTGACCCATTATATAAACCCCTTGCTGAGCTCATTCCACCTCATTCTCTCATTTCTCTTTCTCTCTCTAGCTCTCTTTTTCTCTCTTTTCTTCTCTCCCAAGCGCGGAAGCTCTGCCGTGTTTTTGATTTTTCCGATTTTTTCACACATATTCTACCTATATCGATGGACCCTGCTCATCTCGACCGATTGGAGGGTGACCAGGAGGAGGTCACCTTCACTGACGCTCAGGGCGTTCTTCGCTGCAGCCCTCATCACGACGACTGGGCGGACTTGGACTGGTATGATGAGGATGGGATAGACCGCGGTCGGGCGGTGGTCTATCGGGATGCTATCCGAGCTGCTCCGGTCCCGGACGTCCCGTGGCTTTTGATGGAGCCCGTTTCTCACGAGATTCGTCGTCGATCTCTGGTATGTCTTTTTTCGTGCATTTATTTGTTCTGCTTCTTGTCGTTTCTTGTATTCGTTTTAGATAATGTTAGTATGCATGTCTGACTAGGAATAACGCCCGATTTTTAGCGAACACATACTTTTACCTGTGATACCTCTTAGTTTAGAAAATTACATAATGTACCCCCATAACTCTATAACTCTCATAATTACACCAAAGTACCCTCAGGTTTTGAAAATTACATAATTTACCCTTATAACCCCTATAACTCTTATAATTACACCAAAGTACCCTCAGGTTTTGGAAATTACATAATTTACCCTTATAACCCCATAACTCTCATAATTACACCAAAGTACCCTCAGGTTTTTGAAAATTACATAATTTACCCTTATAACCCCATAACTCTCATAATTACACCAAAGTACCCTCAGGTTTTGGAAATTACATAATTTACCCTTATAACCCCATAACTCTCATAATTGCACCAAAGTACCCTCAGGTTTTGGAAATTACATAATTTACCCTTATAACCCCTATAACTCTCATAATTACACCAAAGTACCCTCAGGTTTTGGAAATTACATAATTTACCCTTATAACCCCTATAACTCTCATAATTGCACCAAAGTACCCTCAGGTTTTGGAAATTACATAATTTACCCTTATAACCCCATAACTCTCATAATTGCACCAAAGTACCCTCAGGTTTTGGAAATTACATAATTTACCCTTATAACCCCTATAACTCTCATAATTACACCAAAGTACCCTCAGGTTTTGGAAATTACATAATTTACCCTTATAACCCCTATAACTCTCATAATTGCACCAAAGTACCCTCAGGTTTTGGAAATTACATAATTTACCCTTATAACCCTATAACTCTCATAATTGCACCAAAGTACCCTCAGGTTTTGGAAATTACATAATTTACCCTTATAACCCTATAACCCTCATAATTACACCAAAGTACCCTCAGTTTTTAGAAAATTACATAATTTACCCCTATAGCTTTATAACTCTCATAATTATATCGAAGTACCCTCATAACCCCATACTCGTTCCTTTGTCTGCAGTGGGTTGGCCGCGGTTGGGGTTCCCCCAACACTATATCTTCGGAGTGGCGACGGGCACCGGCCCCTGTCCAGGAGTTGATTCTCGCGACTCCTTTTGGCTCCCTCTTCGACGCCCTCCCGGAGCGGGTTTCTAGGGCGACAGTTTTGGTGTCGGCATTGGCTTGCCACTGGTGGGACACCACCCATACCTTTCACTGGAGCTGGGGGGAGATGACGATGACCCCCCTCGATTTGTTTGCTTTGACCGGGATCCCTTCAGGGGGGGTCCCCATTCAGATCGACGTCCCCTTGCGTCTGACAGCCGAGGGCATCGTTAGTTCATTAGGATGGTTTCCGGAGCGACGGAGTTCCGGTGACACGATTCCTCGGGGCGTCTTGGTTACGCGGTTAGCCACAGAGAGGGCTCGACTAGCTGCTTCAGGGGTTCCTATGACCCGTCAGGAGGCGCGCCAGTATGCCCGCGTCTTTCTTCTATTGACACTCCATGATCTATTCGAGGCTCGTGGTGGGGACACGGCTCATCTTTGGTGGTTGCCCTATCTTCGGGACTTCAGCCTCCTGTTTGACTACGACTGGGGAGGCTTTATTCTTGCAGTCCTTTACGATGCCATGGACCAGGTCTCTCGTCATTTAGCCCTGAACCTCAAGGGCTTTTCTTTGCTGTGGGAGGTACATTTTTTAGTCTTTCTGTCTTTGCTTCAGTTCTTTGCTCATTACTTGTTGATCATTGCTGATTTCTTCTATCTTTCCTTTTCAGAGCTGGTTTGTAGCTTATACCCGTCTGGGTCGCGCCCAGGTGGATCTCCTCGTTGAGAACGAGGACCAGTTCCCTTTTCTCCGCCGATTCATCGCGGGGAACTATAGGGCTCCCTATGTATACCGGACTCGGGAGACCGGAGCTGCTGCTGTTCATGATCTGCGGGAGGAGCAGGTAAAATATTTTTAGTCTTCTTGCTTTTCAATAGTCAGATAGAGTAGAATATATAAAATACTGAAATAAAATCTTATTCTCTTTTCAGATTGAGTGGGCCCCTTGGGGTGATCTGGGTCATCATTATGGGTATGGCCGTGCTCTGACCGCCTCGAGGACCAGGCGGCTTATCCGGGATGAGTACGGCCTTCTCTTCTACTTGGGCGAGAGGGTCATCCGTCAGCATACGCCGTCCCAGTGGCCTCGTGTCCCTTTGTTCCCTCCTGTTCTGATGAGGCGGACGGGTGAGATTGATCAGGTGATGGTGCAGGCTTTAGTCGACGGACTCGGTTTCCAGACGTTCGTCGAGGAGGGAGACTACGCTGTTTTTGCTGCCCGTTACCTGATGAGGGAGCCGAAGGGGACTCGGGGACGGGTCTTCTACGAGAGATACCAGACTTTGGGAGGTGATCCCCATTACATACGGGGACAGACTCATTTAGCTAGGGCGGTCCCGGGTCATTTGCCACCTGTCCCTGATCAGAGGGACAACATTCCGGATTCTGAGGATGAGGATCCTGAGGGAGAGAGGGATGTTCCCGCTGCGGCTGAGGGCGGTGATCGGCCAGAGGGAGAGGGAGGCGATGCGACAGCGGTTCCGGAGCCGCCACCTCAGGCGACACCTGCGGGGGAGCAGCGCGCTGAGGGCTTCGAGTTTCCCACCGGCCCTTCCGTGTCTCCGGGGGGCCTTTTTGCTGCTGCTAAGGCTGCTGAGGGGAGAGCGGGATTTTCTGAGAGGTCCTGGGAGCCCGCGGACCTTGGGGCAGATTTTGATCAGTTTGGGCGGACTCCTCCCGCGGCGGCGACTACTCCTTCTAGTGGAGTACCTCCTTTGGGGGCGACGGCCATGGTGGATCCTCCGGGGGTCCGAACATATGCTACGTTGACCCCTCTACCGACGACTGTCATGGGGCCTCCCGCCCGATCTCCGGGCTTTGGCGGCTCATCCTCTCGTCCACCCTTGTTCCCCATTCGTGAGGAGGGAGGGTCTTCTTCTGCAGCTACTCGTGCAGGGTCATCTATTTCGTGGGTAGACCTACCTCCACTCTCCAGAGATATTTCTTATGTCGGCGCGGGCCTATGTCGATATTCTGTCCCGGAGTATCCTCTTCCCGAGGATACTTTTGATTTCTTGGGTGGTCGCTCTGATGATGAGGTATCTTCTTCAACTTCTCCTGATACTTTCATGTTTATATCTATTTATTTTGACTGTGCTGATTCTCCTCTTTTTGTATGTCTTTTTTACAGAGAGTGGGTGTACGGGTGGCAGATCTTCGGGCTTGGTATGCCCAGTATTTCTACAGCTGGAACCTGCTCCAATACGTCGGTCGAGACCCTCCAGCCTACATGCGCGACTATCAGAGGGCTATCGACGTCTCCTTACAGCCGGACGACCCCCTGACCTCTTCCCATGCTCGGTCGGAGTCTAGGCGGAGTAGTAGTCGGACTTCTAGGCGATCCCGATCTTCGGTGATCCGTCCTACGGCACCGGTCCAGTCCACGGGGCCTTCTCAGGCGGCAGTTCCTTCTGTTCCCAGCGTCCCAGTTGTTGATCTTACCCCCGAGGAGGGCTCGGGAGATAGTGGGAGCGTGTCAAAACGCGCCCGAGTAGATTAGTTTTCTCTTTTCTGCATTTAGTGTTAGTTGGACAGATATGTATTTATTTTAGACGGATATTTAAAAACTGTTCTTTTATTGGTTTTATAAAATATCTTTATCTGTGTTTGATTATACTTTTATTCTCTGTCTGTGCAAGATATATACATATATATATAAGAGTCGGTAATTTAAAAGTCGTACCTTCTAGTGTAGTGATACTTATGTTTCCTGCAAAAAAGAACAAAGTGAGAACAGAAAAGCATCCAGAAGTGATTCTTTTGGCAAAGATGACCATTATGTATAAGAAAAAAGTAGGGTGCCCCCCAGATGGGTTTGTCGCGCGACAATCCCTCCTGGTCATGGGTTTGTCGCGCGACACTTCCCCCTGAAAATGGGTTTGTCGCGCGACAAACAGGTACAGGACCCTCTTTTTTGCTATAAATACACCCATCTTCCTTCCTTCATCCCCACACCTCTCCAAAATGTCTTCCTACCGTACCAACTCTGATTTTTCTTATGTTAAAGCTCGAGATGCTCTGATATCTTCTGAAAATGGTTTGAACTTTGGTGCATTCAGTCCTTTGGCGGGCTGGTGCCATCGTCCTGTAGATTTCTCCTTTCTGTTAGGTGCTTTGTATTTCTGGAGTCCTGCGGACCATCTCTTCCGTTTTGGACTAGATGAGCTCTGCCCAACCTATGAGGAGTTCTCCTGGCTGTTACGTTCTGACGTTCGTCTCCCGATGGCAGTTCCATATAGAAGGAATCGGTCCCCGCGACATGCTAATTGCTCTGTTAGCCATTCCCCAAGCGGCCTGCGATGGTTTCATTGTCGACGGGCTCCTTGACCTCCACAAAATGGTGAGGTTCTTTCATCGTTATGAAGATAGGGCCTCTTACGGCGTGGGGCGTACTGCAGCGGCCCTGATTTGCCTGGTTTCTGATATGCTGCTGGTGACGGGTTCTTCCCGTGTTGATCCGACTATCTTGAGTCTGATTTACCAGGCTAGAAATGGGGAGTCTATAGTGCCGATCATTCTTGCAGAGACCCTGAATGGTCTTGATGATGTTCAACGGGGGGCCTCGCCCTTCTTTCGGGGGAGCCCGCGTCTGCTATACATGTGGCTGCTAGAGCGCTTTCGATCGGTGGGTTTCAGCGGAGTTCGGCTCGACAATCCGACTCATTTCTTCCATCGGCCTCTCTTTGGTGCTTTGACCATGTCTTCCTCTGATTGGACGGTGTGGTTTTCGGAGAACTTTCGGGCTATCCGGTGGAACATTCCTTGGTGGAAGCTGAGGAAGATGGTACTTAGTACTGGGGGTCAGAACTACGTTCGGCTCCGCGGGCTCTGGTTTACTTCCTTTTATCTCCCTGGGCGTCTTCTTCGACAGTTTAACATTCCTCAGGAGGTTCCCCTTGGTCTGAACAACTTCTCTTCTGAGTCTAAATTTGTGACCCCACATGTTTCTTTATCGGTAGAGAGGATGTGGCGTGCTCGACTGACTCGTCAGTTTAACTATGCTCGTTTCGGTATTTCCAGGCCTCTCCGGGCTGACATTATCCGCTCTTGCTGGCAATCTCTAGAAGGAGAGCTGATTGATGACCCCTTTCAAATGGAGTGGTTCCGATTCATGGATTCTGAGCCTACAGAGGATGGCATTGTCTTTGCGTACCAGATTTTGGATGAGGCTCGAATTGATTTGGCCGCTGAGGACCCAGTGTGGCCAACCCCTAGGGATTAGTTTCTTCTTTGTATGCTGTACTTCCTTTGTAACTCTTGGTGTTCTGAACCACCTCTTTAATAATATATGAAGGGACTTTTTATGAGAAATAAATTTCTTTACAAAGCTTTAAACCGGGCCTGAAGTCACTTCTCAGGTTGCCTACGTTCCCCCCTTTTTGATTTTTCCAGAAAATACGATATTCGAGTTGGGGCTCAGGTTTACGTAGTTCTTATACACGTCGTGCTTATTGATAATACTTCTTCAGTCGGTCCATGTTGACTGGTGAATGTAGTAACTGCCCGTCTAGGTCAGTGAGTATAGCGGCGCCCCCTGTATTGATTTCTTTGACGATATACGGCCCTGTCCACTTCTGCCCGAACTTTCCCCTCGGATCTCTGGCTGGCTCTCGAATTTCTTTCAACACGATGTCATTTTCAGTGATACCCCGAGTCCTCACTCTCTGGTTAAATGCTCGAGCGATTCTCTTCTGATATCCTTGATGGTGGTATGCGGCTTTCAATCTTTTCTCATCTAGTAAGGCTAGCTCGTTATAACGTGCCTGGACCCACTCCAGTTCATTGACCTGATTCTCTAGCATTACTCTGAGGGAAGGGACCTCTAACTCGACAGGGAGGACTGCTTCCATCCCGTATGTAAGCGAGAACGGGGTTGCCCCGGTAGAGACCCTTTCGGTGGTGCGGTATCCCCACAATGCATATGGTAATTTCTCCGGCCAGTCCCGGCAGGTGTCGGTCATCTTGCTTAGGATATTCTTCAAATTCTTGTTGGCGGCTTCAACTGCCCCATTGGTTTGTGGTCTATATGGCGAAGATTTGTGTCGGGTGATACCGTATTCCTCCATGACTGTATTAGCTTCTCCTTCGAAGTGGGTGCCGTTATCTGAGATGATCTCGTGTGGGACCCCATATCGGCAGACAATATTCCTTTTGATGAATCGGGCAACTTTCCTGGCATCCAGGGTTTGGTAAGATTCGGCTTCCACCCATTTGGTGAAGTAGTCGATGGCTACTAGTATGAATTCATGGCCGTTGCTGGCTTTGGGTGAGACTTTCCCAATGACGTCAATTCCCCAGGCTGAAAAAGGCCAGGGAGCAGTCATGTTGTACAACTCTTTTGGAGGAAGCTTCTGGGACTTAGCATAAATTTGGCATTTGTGACAACGGCGTACATGATCAGCGCAGTCAGTTTGTAGGGTAGACCAGAAATACCCTTACCTGATGATCTTGCGGGCAAGCGTATGCCCGCTCATATGAGGTCCGCAATCGCCCCCATGTATCTGATCCATCATTCTAACTGATTCTTCTTCGGTGAGACATTGAAGATGAGTCCCGTCGTAGTTTCTCTTATATAATCTTCCGGCACAGAGTATGAATCCTGATGCTAGTCTCCTGAGTGTGACCCGTGTTTTCTTGTCTGCTTTCTCGAGATACTGATGGTTCTTCAGCAGGTTCCAGATATCATAAAACCAAACGGTTGAGTCACCGTCTTTTTCAATTTCCACCTCAAGGGTCATGCAGTGCGCGGGTCCTGATTTCTTTTGTACCGTGAGGGTTATTTCTTCCATCCCCTCCGGAATATCGATCATAGATGCCAGGGTTGCCAATGCGTCAGCAAAACTGTTCTGGGACCTGGGGATATAGTAAAACTCCACACGCTCGAACCTTCCTGCGACTTCTTCTAGTCGGGCGAGGTAAGGGACCAATTTCTCATCTCTGATCTTCCATTCCTTCAGAACTTGATGGACCACTAGTGCTGAATCTCCGTATACCTGTATCCTCCTTATACCCCTTTGAAAAGCGATCTCTAACCCGAGTATGCAGGCTTCATATTCGGCCATATTGTTGGTGCAGAAGAAGTCCAGTCGATATGATACCGGGGAGTGAGTTTGGTCTGGAGAGACTAACAGGATGCCTATCCCGTTTCCGTTCCGATTGGCGGCCCCGTCAAAGTACAACCTCCAGTCTTCATTGATCTCGACGTTCATGATGGTTTCGTCCGGGAATTCGTCTTCTTCTATCATGTCTCCCAATATCGGATTGTGGGCCAGGTAATCAGCTATGATCTTGCCTTTGACTGCCTTCTGGGTCATGTAGGTGATGTCGAATTCGGAGAGTATAAATAACCATTTTGCCATTCGATTCGAGAGAGCCGGTTTCTCGAAGAGGTATTTCAACGGATCAATCCGTGATGCCAGGATGACTGGAAAAACTAGCATGTAGTGCCGTAGTTTCTGTGTTACCCAGACGAGAGCGGTACACGATTTTTCCAATGGTGTGTAGTTTATCTCAAATGGGGATAGCTTTTTGCTGAGGAAATAGATGGCCTGCTCCTTCCGGGTATCGGTGAGGTGTTGGGCTAGCATTGCTCCCGCGGCTGAATCAGTGACGGTTAGGTATAGAATTAGTGGTAGTCCGGTCTGAGGCGGGGCTAACACTGGGGGCTTGGAGAGGTAATCTTTGATTTTGTTAAAAGCCTCCTGGCATTGATCGTTCCATTCTCCTGTTGAAGACTTCCTCAGGAGTTTGAAGATGGGTTCGCACTTTTGAGTGAGCTGAGAGATAAACCTACTGATGTACTGCAGATTACCCAAAAAACCCCGAATTTCTCTCTCGGTACGAGGCTCGGGCATGTCTTGGATAGCTTGAACTTTAGCGGGGTCCACCTCGATTCCTTTCTTACTGACGACATATCCCAGGAGTTTTCCTTTGGTTACCCCGAACACACATTTCTGCGGATTGAGTCTCATCTGATACTGGCGGAGCCGATCAAAGAAGGCTCGCAAGGCTGGTACGTGGCCTTCCTTCTCTTTTGACTTGATTATCATGTCGTCTACATACACCTCTACTTCTTTGTGAATCATGTCGTGAAAGATAGCCGTAGCTGCCCTCTGATATGTTGCCCCGGCGTTCTTCAGCCCAAACGGCATAACGGTGTAGCAGTATGTTCCCCACGGTGTGATAAATGTTGTTTTCTCCTGGTGATCCGGGTGCATCTTGATCTGGTTATATCCGGCAAAACCATCCACAAATGACTTCAGGGCGTGGTTGGCAGTATTATCTACTATCAAATCGATGTTGGGCAATGGAAAATCGTCCTTTGGACAAGCTTTATTGAGATCCCGGTAATCCACACACATGCGGACTTTCCCATTAGCCTTTGGAACAGGCACGATGTTGGCTAACCACGAGGGGTACTCGATCACCCGTAAGAATCCCACACTCAGTTGTTTCATTACTTCTTCTTTCACTTTCAAGGACCATTCTGGCGTAAGTTTCCTCAGCTTCTGTTTGACGGGCCTAAGTTCTGGATTGGTGTGTATTTCGTGCATGACTATCTGACTGTTCAAACCCGGCATATCTGCATAAGACCAGGCGAAGACATCCACATACTCTTTCAGAGTTTGTGTGAATTCTTCTCTCTCTGTCCCACTTAGGCTTGCCCCAATGCGGACCTCTTTTCTTTCCTCCTCTGTTCCGAGGTTAATCACAAGAGTGTCTCCTTCCTCGCTTTGTATACGTTGCTCCTCCCGTTCAGGGTGTTCGTTCATTCTTTCCAATTCCATATAAGCAATTACAGAATTAAAAATAACAGGATAACGCAAAATAGACTCTTCTTTATTGATACTAGTATTTACAGGTACAAGTTTAAAAAGTTCATTTAGGAGTGACTCCTTCCTATCCTTACCCTCACTCTTATCTCTCACCCTTACAATTTCGCTCTTTTCCCTTTCCCCTTGGTAGTCTGGATCAGCGTATATCAAGTGTACAGGGTCGTCTCCTGGCTCATCATCTCCCAGAGCCATGATGTCGAAGAGATCTCCGATCATTTCTTCCTCTTCGCCTTTCATGTCTTCACTTTCTTCCTTCGGCCCGATTGTCAACTTGGTAGCGAAGCTGTGTACGGTGTTTTCTTTGATATATAGGTCCTCTTCATAGAAGATTTCCCACCCAGGAAGGTTCTCTCCGTCGCTGTTTCTCCAAGGCTCCTGGAAGCCGCAAAAGGGGAAGTCCTCTCCTTCTTTGACAAAGAACCCGTTCAGAGAGCTGAAACTCGGATACTGATGCCCTCGACCCCTTTTTTGTTGATCGTCCTCTTCAGTGTGTTGGTACCCCAAACCTTCCCTCTCGTACCTTGCTACTAGTTCCAATGCTTGAAGTAGTCCTGGTTGTCCCATTCCCAGACCGGCTCCAGGCAAGTATTTCATCATTCTCAACATATTTGTAATCTTGGTGTTGAGACCGGGGATATTGTCAGGGGGAAGATACCTGATTGTCTGGGTGCTAAGAGTTTGCACTTGAGGCTCGTAAGAAAAGCCTCCTAACTGTATGCTCTGGCTCCCGATTCCCAAAACTGGTAACTCCATATCCGCCAAGGTCCTTTCAGGATCTCCTTGGATGGTAATTATGTTCCCTTCAAACGGTATCTTGATCTTTTGGTGCAAGGAGGAGGGGAGTGCTCCTATGTCGTGTAGCCATGCTCTTCCCAACAGTAGGTTAAAACTGGAAGGAATGTCTATGATTTGAAAGTCGGCCGGGAAGCTTCCGGGACCAACCATGAGATCAAGTTTCAGAGACCCCAGAACGGCCCTCCTGGTATTATCATAGGCCCTGACGGTTACAGCGGATGGTGAGAGCTCTGAATCTGAGATACCCAAGCATCTGGCAGTCTTTAGGGGGCAGACATTTATGGTCGACCCATTGTCGATGAGAACTTGTGGCAAGATCTTTCCTCGGGTTCGGACGGTGATATGGAGAGCCAGGCTGTGTTTTCTCCCCAACGGAGACAAGTCTTCATCTGAAAATGACAGACTTCTTTGGACTGTGAGTGACCCGATCATGTTTGGCAGTTGTTCGGGCGTGGAGTCCGGCGATATGACAGCCTCATCCAGGAGTTTAATGAAAGCGGTCCTGTGAGGTTTGGAGGCAACCAAGAGGCCCCAAATGGTGATGTGTGCCTGGGTTTTCTTCAACTGTTCCAGTACTCGGTCTTCTCCTACTTCTTTTGGAGGCGGTGATTTTTCGGCATCCATCGGTGGTGGCTGGTATACCTTTCCTGAGCGGGTAATCTGTTGTATCCAAAGGGATGTTGGGTCTGATCCCTCTGAAGTTTCTGACGACTCTGGCTCTGCCGACCAACTAAAAGTCCCGGGGGAGGTTTCTGTCATACAGATTGTCTCCTTATGAGGGGGGCGGGGTTTCCATGGTTATTTTTTCTTGTCCTGGGTCCATCCTATCCCAGCTTTCCCAGGATTGGTTTTGATGGTGAGTGGTTGCGAGATCCCCTGATTTGTCTTTCCTAAGCCCTGCCCAGATAGGAAGTTCATCTTGGCCATCCATTGGTCAATTATTGGGTTGAGGCCTGGGGCAACTTGTGCTTTTGCCGATAGCATAACGGGTGCCTTATAGGCTGGATCGTCCCGAATGCGTCCTACGGGATCAAAGCCTTCATCAGTGGTTAAGGCGTTAATTCCTGCAGGTGGAGCATGATTGGGGAGGGGGTTGTTGGTAACATTGGGCCCGCCGGGTGCGGGGATGGTTCCGGCTTCAATGAGGTCCTGGATACGATGGCGGAGAGCTAAACAACGTTCCGTGTCATGGCCTGCCGCCTGATGGTACGCACAGTTCTCATTCATTCTCCAAGTGTTGGGAATAGGATTTGGTGGAGGGCGTGGGTTGAGTGGGGTGACTAGTCCGGCTTTTTGGAGTAGTTCCAGGCTTTTGACCAGAGTAGTGGGGAGGGTGCAAAAATTTCTCCTTTTCTTGACCTCGGTGTTTGAAGAGTCTCCCTGCGTAGGCCAACTCATTGGGGGGACTTGCGGTGACTGCTGAAAGGGGTTTTGTTGATATGGGTACGAGCTTAGTTGGTTTACGGCTGGAGTGGCCGTCTTTCTTCCAGTGTAAGAGGCCTTCTTGGTATCCGTGTCTGCCTTTCTGGTCAATTCTTCCTCTACCTGTGACCCCATACTCAACAGGGCTCTGAAGTGTGGGAATACATGCTTTCCCATGCAGTTCAATACAGCTGGAGTAAAATTCTTCTGTATGATTTCTAACTGCTCTTCTTCGTCGGGCCGTTTGGACATTTGGGATGCCATTTCCCTCCAGCGGGTGACAAAGTCGCTGAAGCTTTCTTTCTCGCCTTGCTTGGCCATTTCCAGGTGTTTACGGGTAATTTCCAAATTCTCGTTGGACCCGTACTTGGTCATGAATTCTTTGACGATATCCCCCCAAGTTTTCGTGTGGTGTTTCTCTAGGTCGAAGAACCATCTCAGGGCTGCCCCCGTGAGAGTCATGTGAAAAGCCTGAGCCAGCTCCGGCTCTCCACAGCCGGACACTTGCATGGATCTGATGTAGGATTGGAGATGGGTTTTGGGGGGTGTAGTACCAGTGAATTTGGTGATAGAGGGGAGCTTAAATCCTTGAGGTAGTCTGGCTTCTGGGTAGAGGGAAAAGGCGTTCATGTCTGTGATCTCGTCTGCCCCTTTCATCAGAGAAACACCTCTTTGCAGAACCTTCATCTGCTCTTTCAATTTCTTCATTTCTTCGCTCTCTCTTGACACCTCATCGGGCTGTTCCCGGGCTATCATCGATTCTGCGTATACTGCCCGGAGTCGGTTGATGTCTGGGTACTCATTGGGAGGGGCTATTGGGGCTGGTGGAATAGGTCTTGCGGGGACTTGTGGCCATGGTTGATATTGGGGATCGAGGCCTTGCTGAGGTTGTGGCCAGACGATGGGTGGCTCTTGTTGTTGGTATGTGGGGCCTGAATCCGGGGCCCATTGGTTCTGATTGTTGGGGTCGGTTTGAACGGGACCGGCCATGTTGGGGCCCGTTTGGGGTGGATTAGTTCCTTGGATTGGGGGAAGTACTTGTGAAGATTGCCCTTGATTCGGATCTCGATTCGGTGGTAGTTGCTCAAACCGGGTGGTGCGGTCCGTTCGGCTGACAACTCTTCCATTCGAATCCGGGTGTTCTGTTGCTCACTTGTGAGGCTTGCCAAATTCATGCTGACGGTCATCAACAAACGGTGCATCTCGGCTAAAGTCGGTTGAACTGCAGACGCCTCGGCTAGGCTCTGATTTGTCTCCTGATTCTCTCGTCCATCGGCCATTTCAGGTATGCTTGGTCTTACTAGTCTTCCGGTATGATCTCGACCGGCCCAACCTTCCAGACTGACGTCGCTTTATGGCTGTAGACGAAACCACGTGGCGAAGATGAAGGGAGACTATGATGCGACTCGATTTTTGCCAAAAGAATCACTAAAAATGGTCGAGAGAAAACCTCGAAAAATAGGTGTGGTAAAGTAGGCCGTAAGGTGGTACATCCCCTACAGCTGTATGACAAGTGTTTTAACTGACTCAATCTTAGATGCAGCGCAGGTGTTCGAACGGTTAAGGCTTCAGGCTCCCTCCTTTTTGGCAAGACCTTGCGATATACCCCAAGGGCGGGTACGTGCAAGAATCTTTTGATATACTTCCCGGGTACGTGAGTGTTCTCGTCACTCGATATACCTCGGGGGTGTACTTGGCCAAGGAGAGTGGAAGTAAATGCTTTCGGTTTATGTTGGCCCAAGCAAGCCAACTCCCTACTCACTTATAATACTTCCGAGGGTTTGGGGTAAATTCACACTCGTAGAACCAATGCATGATTTGTGATAGTGCGTGTAAAGTTCGAAAGGTTGGTTTCACAAATATCATTATCTTTATTACGTCTTTTCGAAAAACTCCCATTTTTTAGGAAAAGGTTTCTTCTCAATCAATTAACATGAGTAGGGAAAGCAGTAAAAGCAAGTTTTTCAACAGATAAACAAAGGTCCACATATAAGAGTCTAGTTTTCTAATGGTGTCCCCAGCAGAGTCGCCACTGTGAGAATCCGCAAATGCGGCCCCCCGGGTCTCGTCCCCGTTGGTGGTGGGGGTCATGGGACGTCGGAACTGATTCCGTCGTTCCATTTGCTGGAGCGTTTTCGTTGATTCATATCAAGTGTCCCTACGTTCTATTTCTAGATGCAAGGGGGTTCATTCAGAGTCGCCAGTACGTTTTACGAGAAAACGGACAAAAAAGGTCGTGTAAGAGGAAAGGCTATAGACAAGCCTTTCTTTACACGTTTGTCTGCGAAACCGGGATTCTTATAGGGTTCGGAAACTATATTACGGTTTGGGAAGGTGTTAAGCACCCATTCCGCCCTTTCGGTCTCTAGTGGTCTTATATGTTTATTCTATGTTGAAAAACTTGGATGCTTTTACCGACAGTCTACTACTTTCTAAATGAAAAAAAAACCCTAATTTGGGAAAACGGGGAAAGGAATGAAAACCTTTGTGTTCCGAGATCCGATGTTTTTATATTTAAAAGATGTAAATGACAAATGACAAAAACCTTTTATTTTTGAAAGAGTATTCCGTATTATTTCCTCAGATAATGACGGTTTTCTCGAGTTGTGATTATTCTGAAAAAGGTTCGGATCTTTATGTCGGGACTAATTCAATATGGAATTTGAACTCTTTGAGGAGAGTTTATCAGACACGTCGCAGTCTATGAAAAAGACAGGATATGTGGATTTTAATTCCTAGATAAGTCTTTATCGGTCCGGGGTTTTGAAAACAGGGTTTATCCGGACGATAATATGCTTACTCTTCTGGTTTTGAAAGTAGTTTTATCAGGGTCTTTTGTTTTGAAAACGGTAGACTATTGGTAACTTGACAATAAGTTTATTCAAATAAAACGTGGACAGAATAACAGAAGTAAAACAAGTACACAGATATCTAATTTTAAATACTAGAAGGGACTTTCTTTACCTTCCCGACGAGAATAATAATAAGAAAGAAAATATAATACGGCAGAGGGATCTCTGGCGATAGTAATCTTCTCTTTCTTCAGATATTTCCGAGAAATCGATTCCAGAAACGGAACACGTCGAGTGTTGAAATAGATTCGAGAATTCTTCAGAAATAAGATAATAGTAAAAAAAATGCTTGACAAAAATCAGATCTAAAGCACCAAATTCTCGGATTCTAATTGCCTCCCCTGAACCCTTGGGGGTGTTGGCCTATTTATACTGCTCGGGAGAGATTGTCGCGCGACATTTCCTTAAAAAAGGAGAATGTCGCGCGACATTGTGATATGTCGCGCGACATACGGGAATGTCGCGCGACAAACGGCTGAAGTGATGGTTCTGACAGATTGATGTGTCAGAAAGTGGTTGGTCTGGTGCAGAGGGGGAATGTCGTGCGACATAGTGGAATTGTCGCGCGACATATCAGGGATTGTCGCGCGACAATGTGATATGTCGTGCGACAATCTCTCTAAAGAACAAGTTTGTCGGGCGACAAACCCTCCTAGTGTAGTACCGGGTCCTCGGGTGGGTCCCGGACCCAAAATAGTAGTTCTCGGAGGTCGTTAGGGTTCTTGCGGGGGTCACGGATCGGGGTGTCTACAGGTGGTGCTTATGAAAACGAAGATAAATTTTGTCCACGTGGAAGACATGTTTAGGCAGTATGGTTTTGCGGACTCCATCATAGTGGATCCGGTGGGGAGGTGAGGGGGTATCTGGGTTGTTTGGAACCCTTGCAACGTCAACCTCAAACCCTACCACATATCGAACTAGTGCATCCATGCCATGGTTACCAAAAATAACTACGAATAGTGGCTTCTATCTGCGGTTTATGCAAGCCTTAATCACTTGTTAAGAGACAAACTGTGGAGTAATTTAGCTGTTGTGGTGGAATTCTACAACGTTCCATGGCTCGTGGCTAGGGATTTTAACGATCATGCTGATGATAGTGAAAAAAGGAGTTTTAGAGAGACCTCGAACAATAGACGTACGCACAAATTTGTCACTAACATCAACCAGTGTAACTTGATTGACCTCGGGTACAATGGACCTAGACTGACCTGGACCAACAACAGAGGAGGAACTGCTAATACTCTTGTTCGACTTGATAGGGTGCTAGCAAATGAAGAATGGCGCATCAAGTTCCCTGAAGCCTCAGTCTCCAATCTTTCGCGTACGTCTTCCGATCACTGCCCTATGCTTGTGAACACTGCAGGTACTACTCCTATCGCTATGTCTAGTCACAATAGGCCCTTTAGATTCCTTAATAGTTGGTTTAAACATCCTAATTTCAATTCCGTTATTGATGGTTGCTGGAATAATCAGTTAGACCTTGACCATAACATCAATAACTACAAGAAGAATGTGATAGATTGGAATAAAAATGTGTTTGAGAATATCTTTCAAAATAAAAAATGTATAAAGGCAAGGCTGATGGATATCCAAAAGGCCCAGGAGAGACATTTCTCTCACAGCCTTAACTACCTTGAAAGGGATCTTAAGAAAAATCTTGAAAGAACTCTTAAACAAGAAGAGTTATTGTGGCACCAAAAATCTAGGACTACCTGGATCACTCAATGTGATAGAAATACAAGATATTTTCACCTCTCGACTATAATAAAACGCAAAAAGAATTGAATTAAAAGGCTGTATGTGGATGGCAATTAGTGCTTGTGTGAAAACCAAATCAATGAGCATGTTCAAAATTATTTTAATAATCTTTTTAATGCCAGTTTAGAGATTGATTCCCATGACATCTCATTTCCCCCTTCGCCCGCTATTTCTGATAGAGATAGAGCGAGTATGAACTCCCTTGTGAGTGGGATAGAGGTTAAAAGAGCCATCTTTGGTATGCAACCTCTGAAGGCCCCGGGGCCGGATGGGCTGCAACTAAAGTTTTACCAATTCTATTGGAACAAGATTGGTGCTATTGTTATTTCTGTTGTTAAAATGTGTTTTCATAAATGGAGTTTTCCCAAAAACTTTAACAGATGTTTCATTACCCTTATTCCTAAAATTGACAACCCGGAGAGCATAAATCAATTTTGGCCCATTACGCTTTGTAATGTGACTTACAAAATTGTTACCAAAGTGATTGTCAATAGATTAAGGCCTGTTTTAAATAAAATTGTTGGTCCAGTCCAAGTAAGTTTTCTCCCGGGCCGTCAAACTACGGACAATATCATTGTCACATAAGAAATTATACATACTCTTGAGAGGAAAAAAGGGAAAAAGAGCGGCCTTGTTTTTAAAATTGACCTGGAGAAAGCGTACGACAAAATTTCTTGGAACTTTGTTGCTAAAGTTCTTAAAAATTTCCAATTTAGCAATGGCTGGATCAATTTGATAATGAGCTGTATCACAGAGGGTAAAACCTCCATACTTTGGAATTGTGAACCTTTGGAGCCCCTTGACTCGAGAAGAGGACTTAGACAAGGAGATCATATGTCTTCGTATATCTTTGTGCTCTGTCTTAAATATCTTTCAAACCTCACTATAAAAGTTGTGGAGGATAAAAAATGGTGGGGTATAAAGGCTTCGACCAATAGTCCTCGTATTTCCCATCTCTTCTTTGCTGATGACCTTATGTTGTTTTGTGAAGCTAATGAAAAAAATTGTAAGGCTGTCATGGATGCTCTGAATGTTTTTTGTAAGGTGTCGGGGCTAAGAATCAATTTTAATAAATCTAAATTGTATGCCTCTTCTAATATACCTGGAAGTGAAGTGAACAAATTCAAGTTCATGTGTGGCATCCTAATTAGCAAGGACCTGGGCATTTACTTGGGAGCTCCTATCATTCATCGGAGGATTAAGATAAATGATTTTAGTTTTATTGTGGAAAAAATGCAGAGAAAGTTGGCTGCCTGGAAGGCCAGAGCTCTAACATTTGCGGGTAGAGCTACCCTTGCTCGGTCTATGAGTTCTACTATTCCTTACTATAATATGGCTACAGTTTTACTACCACGTAAAGTGTGTAATGAAATTGACAAACTGAATCGAAACTTCCTATGGGGAAGCACAGAGGAAAAAAGGAGGACACACCTTATGAAATAGGAGAAGATCTGTAGACTTAAAAAGTTTGGTGGGCTGGGCTTGCACACTTGTTCTAATAATAATATGGCTACACTTACTAAACTTGGGTGGAACTTGATCTCCAATAAAGAAGGCTTGTGGAAAAAAGTTTTGAGAAGTAAGTGTATTAATTCCACAAACCCCAAGGATTGGAAATCAAGGGTTAACTCCTCCCATATTTGGAGAGGTATCATGAAAACTAAAAATCTCCTCAATGACGAAATCTAATGGACAATTGGTAATGGAAAAAAATTCTATTACTAAGAATTAGAGGTGTGGGCCTGCTAACCTGCACAACAGGGGTGTTAAAGTGAATAATATCACGGAATACACCACTGTTGATAAGATCCTTGATGATAGGGGCAATTGGGACGTGGACAAAATCCAAAATATGCTCCCCACAAACCTTGGCCACGAGATCATTAATATAACTTTATCGATTAGCAATGATAAAGAGGACATGCCTAGCTAGCAATGGAAATGTTCTGGAGAATTTTCAATAGAGTTATGTTATAATAAAATTATATTAGAAAAAAATCTAATAAACCCCAGTGACAAAGAGTGGAGATGGCTATGGAAATTAAAAATTTCCTACAAAATCATACATTTCCTCTGGGCTCTTAGACAAAACAAAATTCTTTCTGGAAAGAACTGTGTGAAAATAGGCATTTCTGCAGATCCTAAATGTAAATATTGTGGCAGCAGCGAGAGTAGCATACATATTTTCAAAGATTGCAGGAAAGCTAAGGATGTGTGGAACCACCCGGGGGGTAACACCCATAGCCATGAAAGTGATATCACAATCAAACAGTGGCTAGATTACAACCTCAAGAGATAAGACAAAAATCAGGGAGTTGCTATTCCTTGGAACATCTTATTTGCTACTACCGTGTGGTGTATTTGGCTTAATAGAAATAAGTTTCTCTTTAGAAATAATGACTCTAATCACTTTCATATTGTAGTTATGAGCAGCAAAATGGCTACTAGCTATTATGAAACTTTTAACAGCAATGTGAGAGAAAAAATGAATAAATATGGCAATCTTATAAAATGGAATTATCCTACTACAAGCATTATCAAAATCAACACTGACGAAAGTGTACTAGAAGGAGGTTACGCGAGCTATGGAGGGATTGCAAGAAACGACGAGGGACGTTAGATTGAAGGATTCTGCGAACGAGTGGGAGCAACGGTTCTTGGAGCCGAACTGTGGGGAATGAGACAATGGCTCAAACTAGCTAAAGAAAGAGCTTGGGAAGGTATTGAATTGGAAAGCGACTCGCAAACTGCTGTAGACATCGTCAACAATAAAGATGAAGTGAGTAATCACCCAGAACGAAACCTCATCGAGGACTGCCGGAAGCTCAAAGCTGAAGTCAAAGTGAAAATTTGGCATGTCCCAAGAGAGGCCAACCCATGCACAGATAAGATGGCAAAACTAGGCAGCACACAAAGGGAACAACAGTACGGGTTCTGGTCCCACCCGATGAGGTGGTGGAAGACCTTATGGCT
This sequence comes from Lonicera japonica, assembly GCA_021464415.1. Classification (NCBI taxonomy): domain Eukaryota; kingdom Viridiplantae; phylum Streptophyta; class Magnoliopsida; order Dipsacales; family Caprifoliaceae; genus Lonicera; species Lonicera japonica. The sequence goes on along the minus strand of CM038467.1, from coordinate 3,464,616 downwards.
GACTTATCTGGGGTTGCATACCCCAGAGGCTACTAAGTTTGTTTGCTGCTGTAGTTCTTTGTTTTCTGTTTTTCTTTCCTGTAGTCACCAAAAAAAAAAACTAACGTTCTTTTATAAGCTTGGTATGTGTATTCAAGGTATATATAGTGATTTGATCAATGATTGAATGCATAGAGATTGGCAAAGTGTTGATTGATTGTTTTAAGAAATGATTGAAATAAGAAAGAATGAATCAAGGAGCCAAGATTGATCTTGGCATTAGTAAGATAGATCTTAATCCCTTAGAGATATTTTTACCCGCTTGCCAACTTTGTTCACTTGTGTACAACTCATCAAAGCAACTTATACCACTTGCCCCTATCTCCTTATGACATCTATATATAAAGAAAGTAATATTCAAACTTTAAGATATACAACTTTAAGCAGAGAATTACATCTTTGTAATTGTGATAATTATGAGAAAAAACATTTTGGCTTTTAAAGAGAGAAAACTTCATTCTTTTTCTTATATTCTCAATCACTTATAATATATTGATCTTATATCAATTAATACAAGTGTTTTGCTGATTATCTTTATTTTGCATCATGTATTTATCATCTGGTAAATCACCGAATCAAGGCTAAGGGGTGAGTTTATTGTAAAGAAAACATAGTAGAGTTTCTAATTCTTAAAAGCTTTATGCATAATGTTGTCAAATAAATATGCTTGTCATATATTGATCATATTTCATAATCTTTGATGGCTTAAAACACCATAAAGAGTATAAAACTTCATTTTTAATATATTTTGCCTTATTATGCCATATATATGGAGTTATTTGGTGATTAATGAATATATTTAGTACATGAATGATAGTTAGACTTCTTATACCAAGTATGATTAGTACTAGTTGAATAATTTATGTACAAACAAAGAATTTCAAACAAGCATATATCATCCAACAACCATCATTGAATGGATAGCTATGTTATTCATATAAAATTAAAAAAGTTCCTTTCAAATACGGTGACATCTTGTGGTTGAGTGTGAAGTATGAATTTATTTTCTCTTGTCACATACATCACTTAAAGACACTTTGTGCCTATTTTTGAGGTTCTCTAATTGCTCATTTGTTTTCTAAAAATATAATGTTTGTCTTCCCTCACAAGGAAGTTTGGTAGAGTTGGATTGGTTGTATTTTCTCGAAATCTTTTACGGCCAACGTCTAAATTCTCAATTGATAAGCACACCTAAACACATTAATTAAGGAAAATAGATGCGTCGAATTAGATTCATAAACCATGATTACCAAGAACAACAAGTAAAACCTCGAAACCTTTACTTTATTTAATACAAGAGTAATCTCATCACTTTAAAATTTGTTTTACAACTTTTACAAAAACAATTCAAAATATACTTTTAAATCAATCAATTTTTAAATAAACACGTGGCCTACAAGCTTTCACCCCCTCCTGTGATTCGACGCTTGGACTTTCAAATATTATATTACAACTTGACCGCCTACACTTTGTTATATACGATTGAACTATTTTTCGTGTATCATGAAGATAGTCAAAATGAAGATTATTTGATCTAAACTTTGTCTTAATTTTTCATTTTCATCATTGTTATCATGATTAAAACTTAGAAAAAGAAAGAAAAAGCGTTGTATATATAGAGATGGAAAGAATATGGAAATAGGTATCAACACTGTATCAGATGAGTGTTGTTAGACGAATAAGTAATTTAATTAAAATAGTAAGGATAAAATAGATATTTAAAATGGTTAAATAATAAGTGTTAATAGACTCCATTGGCTTTTAACACTTATTTTGTTTAAAAATTCAAACTTCATATGTATTTAATGAATAAAAGACTTCTGATATCCCAGACAAACAATCTCTAAACATCTCCAAATGTATAAATAACGTATAAGTTAATGCGCAAATTATATGTTTTAACATATTTACTTAAAATTTGAAGCCCAAAAAATATGGTACAATGGTAATTTTGTAAAATTTGAAATAACCAATAATATAAAAACATATGTTATATGTTCTTTTACGTAATTTTTCATAATCATTTGTTGATTTTTTTATACATATTCTATAATTATAATGGATCTTATTTTATAGTTATTAGTTGTTAATTAGTAGATTTAAAAAACACAAGTGTTGTTAATTTTAATGATTTGTATTAAAAGTTATTATAATTTAAATTTGTATTAAAAAAATGAGGAGAGAGAAAGGTGACATGACAATATAAATTGGGGTGTATTTTACTCAACTATATTACACAAAACTCATTTTTAGAAAACTCATATAGACCAAATTTTTTATTAGTTCTTTAAATTTTACACAAATCCAAAATCTAAAATACTATTAGAGATGCTTTAAATGCACATTTATATTATAAAATACAAATTTTTACCAACTAATTACTTTTTGAAGTACCGTAATCGAAAAACATCTCTAATAGTAGTGTATATTTAGGTTCTCTGTAAAATATAAAAAACTTGTAAAAATTTTGAGCTCTAACAGTCTTTTAAATTTAACTTTTGTGTAAAATATATCCTAAGTTTACACTGTCATGTCAACTTTTTTTTTTCTCAATTATTTTATTAAACTTTAAAATGTAATAACCTTTAATAGAAAATTATATTTTAATAAAAAATTTATATCTGAAATATATTCATCAAAACCAATAAATTAAGATCCATTATTATTATAATATTATATATATCATAATTCAAGAAAAAAAATAATTAAAAATTTTATAAAATGACATCTAACATATATTTTTATTTTATTAGTTCATTCAAAATTTATATAAAAATTTATAAATATATCATTGAAACATATTTTTTTTAAGACTTCAAGTTTTATTTAAATGTGTCTTGATACTTAAGATTTACAAAAAAAAATAAATAAATAAAATTTACTCAACGGTTACTTTAAAAGGGGCAGCCGGCAGGGCATCAAATTAGTACATAATTAATCTTAGTTTTTAAATGCCTTTTTTTCTCACACTGGCAGTATCATTTACTAACACAAAATATATACCTAAAAATCTCTACTCATTCACACATTTCTCTCCCATCAACCTTTCAAAAAAATAAAAATTTAAAGCGTCATAATCTTAAACTTAAAAATTGAATTTAAATAAAATTTATATTTTTAAAATCTACTCATTATAAATATATATATATATAAATTCATTGTGAATATAAAATTGTATAAAAAAATTTCAATAAAAATTTACATTTAAAGACATATGCTGTATGAATTTGTACCTCATTAATCATTTGAAATTGTTATGTAGAGTTTGAAAGAAAATAATTGTTCGCATTAATATTTGGTTATTTTGCGGTATAATTTTTTATCATGCATTTTTTATTTTTAATATTTTATTTATTTTACCATACCATTCAATACAGATAGTACTTAGTTTTATTATAAAATACATCCCAATAATAATATGGCTAAATGCACTTATACTTTAGTACTAGAGAAATATATATATATATATATATAGGGTTATTTTATAGTTAGTGAAGTAATTTTAACTATGTCTTAGAGTATCTCCAACCGTAGTGTATAATTTTAATTTGTGTAAAATTTATACGTTTTGTAAAAAAAAGTTCTCCAGCAGTCTTTTAAAAAACTTTGACCCTTAGCATTTGTGTAAAAATGTTGTGTAATAAAATACATACCCAATTTACACAACCACGTAGATAATCTCTCATCTATTTTCTCATCCCGTATCTAGAAATAAATGAAATTGAAAAGTAAAGGAATAAATATAGAATAAGTTTCACTTGCGCGTATTTAATTGGTAGTTTAATATTTACACAAAAGTTTAAAACAGACTGTTGGAGTACAAAACAAATTATTTATTATTTTTATATAAATCTCACTTTGACACATAAAATTTACATAAAATTTATATAAAACGATTGGAGATGCTCTTATATCATATTATGTTAAAACTTTGCTTATATATTTTAAATTGAAATATGAGTTTATTAGGCGGGCTCTACGTTTCCTGCGGGTCTAAAAAGCGTTGATGAAGCGGGCTTAGAAATTCAACCTCAGCTCACGACTCAAATTTGTTAGGCTTGGGTCACCTACAAGCCCATTAACTAATAATACGGGTCGGGGCCGAGCTTTGGAGCCTGGGTATTTCGATGTGGATATAATCTTGTTTGGTTGTCGATATAATCTTATTCCAGATGTAGATGATATTTTAACATAAATTGGAATAGGAATGTTTGGTGTATGTCAAGTTAAATCCTCTCTAAATATTCGCCTTTCGTTATATGTCAAATTCATAGTGTTATTTTATTTTCTTCAATATGACTTGACTTAATAATTTGTCACTTTTTGAGACATGGCCAGTAACACGTAGTAAATAGAAGTTATAGAATGGAAGCCTATAACATTTTGTCCGAGTAAGATTTACTATATTAGTGATATATTCTTTTAAAATGGGTGTACGCGCCAACTAAATTGTATAGCAATATACTTGTTGGTTAAAAAAGTGTGACACTATTGGCATCCTTTAAACCTCTCGGTAACACTTCTCTAATAAATAAAAAAATTACTATTGTCACACACCACCATTTTTCTTAGCTACAATAATCAACAATTATTAATTAATCCCATCATCATTATCATTATCATTATCATTATCATTATCATTATCTCTCTCTAAAATCCATCCTCAACAACACTTCAAAACCCCCATTACAACCATCAATTACAAAACCTTGCAACCCCCGGTTTGCAAAAAAGAAAAGAAAAAATAGAGCACGTTCATACTTCTTTACAATGTCATAATTTTACAAAAAATAAGCCTCGCAAAACCATCAAATATACAATGCACATTTGAATACTTCTTTACAAACCCACTTTCAAGACCCCAATTACAAATCATCAAGTTCATTTATATCACTAAAAGAAGTAAACTTTTAGAAAAAAACAAAGCAACTTGGCAGATTAAATTTCGGTTTGCAACCCAGAAAACAGAGCACGTTTTTAATTGTATTCTGCCATACGTAATCGAGTAGGAGTGAACAAGCTCGATTGTTCATAGCCGAGCATACATTCTTAACTTATACAAATGAAGAATGTTTGTTTGGTTCATAAGGGCCAAACTTTGTACAACTTACTCGGTTGGATTTCAGTCGATTGAAAACTTGATTTGGCTTGACTCGGCGGATCTGCACCAATCCCTCTTATCACACTCGATTATTTTAAGCCGAGCAACATGCCTTCACACTCAGTGGATTAACACCGAGTAACCTTGAATGAAAATCTTCCTAGACTCGGCTTATCAGCACCGAGTCCTTTGCTATTTAATCGGTTGCGTTAAGCCGAGTATAATTTCATATTAAGTTTCAAAGGTTGTCACGTAGAGTTTGGAGGTCATTAATGGCGGAAAGGTTGAACATCACTAATGGTGGAGAAGAAAAGAACATATAAGAAATGGAGGAAGAAGAAGAGTTGAAGAAGCAATTGAGCAGTATGTGTTTGGTTCGATTCGGTTTAATTACATGAGATGAAAGAGAAAGTTATTTGGTTTGGTTAATTGCTTCTTTTAAGATTATTAATGGTTTTTATTATTATTAATGTTACTAATTAATACAATTTAAAGATGGGTGATCATTGGGGGTAGAAGAAAGTAAAACATTATATTTAAAAGAGTGTTGCAAAAATATTAGGTATGTGGCAGTAGTGCCATCCTTAAAAAATGAGTACGATGAGTTGTGAATGGCTAGTATCAAATTTATGTCCATGAATTGCCTCAGCCAACCAAGACAGCGTTGTCCCGTCCCTCGGGCCTGTTATGTAGTAAGAAAATTAAAATGACACTATTTATTGTTTTTTTTTTCTTCCATTCAGAAAGTTGTTGGGAAAAAGGATAAGTTGCAAAATTAAAATAATTTAACCAATGTAACTAGACCACATGAGATATAGTTGGTCTAATGAGATATAGTTAACAAAAGTGAAAGATGGTTAGCAATTAAAAACAGCATTTCATTGTTTAAGTTAATTGGTTCAACTTCTCTAATTAAAATAGATAACATACTAGTCTGTATTAAGTTTATGCTGACAATAAAACATAAAATCAGCAAAAAAATTTACTTACACACAAAACATACACCCTAACTTAACTTTTTCTTTTTTCACTACATCCTCTTACTCCCTCTCATCAATTTTTTAATAAAACTTTAAAATCTCATATTTAAATTCAAAAATCAAATTATAATAAAACTGTTTCAAACCTACTAATTGCGCTCTATAATTCGAAACTATCATTTCAAAATGATCCTAATGTCCCGTTCGTTTTTAAGAGAGACACATGAGGATGAAAAGATTTGGTTAGAAAATGAAAATGTAGAGGAAGGGAGTTCTTCCTATTTGGTGTAAGTGTGATATATGTGTGTAATGTGTTGCACTGTAATGTTGTGTAATAGAGCAAGCAGGGGTATATCTTATGTAATTTAGTTAAGTGCCAAAGTTAGTTAGGATGCTAGCTTATTTCTCAAGCAAGGAAGCATCTATAAATAGAGATATCGGGTCCATTATGTAATGACTGTTTTTTCATGTAATTTTCTTCAGAAGATTAATACAATTCTCTCCTCTATTTCAATCTTATGACTTCCTCCAGAGTCCAGCCATATTTAGTCCACCCTGAATTAGCTTAAACTAGTCCAGCATCCTCCCTCTCAACATGGCTTCTGCTTTCCTCACCTCCTTCACCGGTCCTATAATGAACACCTACCACATTGAAATATCAAATGATTTCTCGTTAAATATCAACAATACAAAGAGCAATCATTACCTATCATATCTATATTAAGTGATTCCATGGCTTTTCTTATACATTTGAGTACAAAATTACTCTTCATACTTAATTTATAAATAAAAATAGTTCTTAAACTAGGCCTTGAACCCATAACCTCAAATACGAGTATCACAAGTTATTACCTCTTAGACCAAATGTCATTACATGTCTTGATTTGTTTTAAAAATCTAACATTATGCAAAGAATTACTGTGTATAATATTGCACGGGCGCTGAGTGTACCACAATTTCTAATCCGTAAATGAAGAATCATTCAACGAGTTCTGAGTACAATTTTTGTGATTCATAATATATACAGTAAAAGCGTTCAAGAACCCTGTTTAAGAAAAACTGAGCATGAAACATTAGTATGATTCCAGGGCCAAATTTATAGTTATGTACTTTCGTCATTAACAGAATCAACAACAACGATTCAAGTGGATAATGACTTTTATTTGAAATACAGATGACAAGGACAAGGAGATGATTAATTGGAAAAAAGAGACAGCTTGGCACTGTTAATTTGTTGAATAAAGTTCTTTCTTTTATAAACTAACCTTGTCTAGTGGCCCCTTGTCTCCTCCAATTAGAATTTCGGCACTGCATAATGCATTTGAAATCATAACCAAAATGAAAATTAGGAGAGTGAAGAGAAAGAGAGAGAGAGAGAGAGATAGAGAGTTTACTTGCAAGATTCCTTGATTGACAAGATTGAAGATCCTTTTCTACCAATAACATACCCCATTTTCCAAGGCGGAACACTAAGAACTGATAGGATCTCGTTATCTGGAGCATTCCCTTTCCCAGTCAAGTTATCTGACAGATCAAGCAAACCGTACCGTTAACTGCCGATTTCACTACAAGCCCAAAATTAATCTACCAACTACAAGTATTAAATTTGCAGCACATTTAATCATTTTCTAAAGTAGAATCAGCGCTTGGAATAAAGAAGATTCACGAAAATATCTACCAAGAGGCACAAGAAGTTGCATCTTCTAGAAGAAAACCTGGAATGGAAGGAATGGACGGCCAATCACCATATTCATCATCATTGATACAGAAACAACGACAATAGAGTGCACCACGCACAGCAAGTTGCCATAAGGATCGTTCACTCAACCTCTCCATCATCTTGTGGTAAATATAAGGGAGATAGCGCACATCATCGGCAGCTGCACGGACCATTCGCTCAGACAAGGGTCTGTATGTCCAAAAATTAGGATCCTGGAAAAATCAAAGTTAACATGCATATAAGAAGGCATATACACACACTTTTCTAAGCATATTTAGCCGCTCCACTAATTAATCATGTGAATCAGCTAAAGTTAAACTCAAACCATTAGAGTTAAATTTTATATCATTTGGTTATGTACTTGATACAATTTCCACTGGTCAAAAATTTCTAAATGCAAATTCACAACTAACTCGAAAGGGTAGCACAGATGCCTCTGCTGACCTCTCTTAGAAGGATACGGACTTCCTTCTTCTCAACATATGATATTCCTACATTCACAAACAGTTTCAAAAGTTGGAGAAAGAACAAAAGAAATAAATGAGACTAAAGGGGAGTAATTCTCATGTTCATGCTTCCACCAACAATTATATATTGACGTGTTCTTTATTTTACTTCCTTTCAAAAAGGGTTGTTAACTGTGGTTTCCATAAAAGACATTTCAAAATAATTAAGCTTTTAACAAGCATGCTCATATCCATAAAACTTTATAGAAATTTATCCCACCATCCATGAATCATTTTGAAGTAAAAGAAAAGGAAGCATCGCAAATAAAGGTAAAAACAAAATGACAGTACTATAGATGTAGTAAGCACCACAGTAGCGAGAATCGGCAAGGAGTTTGATAAAAGAAATGTAGTCACCCGGTAATCTTCTCCGTCCATATTGTTTCTCGATCAGATAATATGCGATCTGTAAAGTCAAGGGAGAAATGAAAGAAATCAGCAACTACCGTGCCATATTAAAATGCATATAAGAAATGAATTAAAACTCACCTGGGTGTCCACTACATTGTGCAACTTAATGCCGAATTGAAAATACAAGGCCTGCAGTTAGCACGATATTTAGGGACAGGCAAAATATGAGGTGAATGATATACGGAAAAGATAGGGGATTACTAAAATATTAGAAATACCTCACTGTCCCGTTTACAGTCGTGAATAACTTTTGTGATGTAACTAGACTCAAGACCAGGCTTACAGGCTTTCATCAGCTTTTTCCCTCCCAGAATAGCATCAACCAAATATATAGCATTTGAAAAAGCAAGCTGCATGATGCATAGAGTTCCATATCGACAAAGATCAGCACCCTCGCAGTCAAATCCAACAATTAATTGCCTTTCTGCTGAGGGATGAAGGAAATCAAGCGGAAGTTGAGATGCATCGGTGACAATGTGAACTGGAACCGGTGATATAAACGCATCACAATCTGGGTATTTGCCACCTGTCAAACATATAAGTAACAGTGTTGGAAATAGCAACAACAAACATGCGTGGTGCATGGAAGAGAAGAGGAAAAAAGAGATAAAGGATGATAAATTTAGAGAGAGTGAGAGAAAATGAATGTTTTGTATGTATTAATTGTGTGTTTTACAATGAGAGAAATCTCTGTATATATATACAAGTGAGAAACAAGAGAGAAGAGAAAGCCTAGAAACATGGAGCAAAACATGGAAAGGAGAAAGAGAAAAGCAAAGCCTACAAACATGGAATAATGGAAGCCTAAAACATGGAGCCTAAATACATGGAAAAGAAAGAGAGAAAAGGAGAAATAATATTTTAACACCCCCCCTCAAGCTCAGGAGGGCTGGGAAAGCATGCGGAGCTTGGACACCAGAAATTGAAAGCGAGAAGTCACATGTGATTTGGTGAAGAGATCAGCTGATTGTAGAGTGCGGAAGTAGGAGAGGTGCTTGCGCACGCGCGAGGTGGCCTCGGTGACGGAGTCCGGCCGGGAGAATCCGGTGCGGTCGACGAGCTCGTGCCACGGAAGGCACTGCGAGAGGGGCGCGCCGGAGGGATTCAGAGAGGCGCGTGGCGAACAAGCGCAGGGCTGGGGTGATTGAAGAGGGAGGGGATGGGGCGGTGTTAGCGTTGGTCTGGGGGTTTGAGGTGGGGAGGGACAGAGAGGAGGACATGGATGAAATTTTGGGGAAAGATTGAGGGTATTTTTGGGAGAAAAGTGCTATATCTAGATCGGCGGGAAATAGATTCTAGAGACTAGAGAGAGAATTGGTGGAGGAATTTTTTTTTTTTTTTTGAGGATTTTTATAGGTCCCGCATGTAACGGGAGGTGGAAGACATGGTGTAAAATAGAGAATTGGTAAAATAAAATATGAAAGGATAAAATATCATGCTTAACACCCTCCCTCACGTACAACCCCATACTTGTACGTGGAGAGCAGATTAATGGATGGACATGGACGTGCAACCCCATACTTGCACGTGGAAAGCAGATTAATGGATGGGGGATGGGGGATTGAGGTGAATCCGGAACGCTGGATAGATTTTAGATTAATAGAAAATTTCTCAAAGGAAGAACTTGGTAAAAACTGAAACAGGAATAGAAAATTTGGTCTGAGTAGAAAAACTGGAATAAAAAATCTAGGTAGAAAATTTGAGAAAAGAAAAATTGGATCGCCTGAATAAAAAAAGAATTGGATCGTCTGAGAATGAAAGTGTTGGCAGCGGGTGGGTTTAGTGGGGTTTAATGGTGGTTGAAGTTGCGTGGTGGATGACAAGAAGACGGCTAAATGCTGTGATGGGTGACATCGAGGTTTGGAGGTCCGGCGGACGACGAAATACATCGCCCGCCGGTGAACGAAAAGGCTTGAGGATCTTACACCTCTGATACCATGATAAATTATACAACATTGAAATAGAGAAATTATATTAATGAGCAAGAAATCCACAAGGGGTTACATTGTTACAATTACTCCATCTTAACAATACAAGACTAACAAATATATAGTGATACAAAGGGAAAACAAATTATAACTATTGATGAACAAGCAAATCATTAAAGTCTAGACAACCTAAAAACATGGAGAAAAATAAGGAGAGAAAAGGGGAGGAAACCAAGGAGAGAAATAAGGAGGAAAATAAGGAGAATGTTGGAGGGGAATATTTTCTAACACCCCCCCTCAAACTCAAGGGGTATGAAGAGACCAACTTGAGTTTGAAGAGGTGAGGAAGCTACCAAACAGCTATTGATGTGTCGCCGGCTCCGGTGGTGGAGAATGTGTTTGGTTCTATGAAACCGACGATGGAAAAGACTCGGTGTAGAGTGTGACGGTTCGCCACTAGTCGGCGACGGTAGGGGCAACGGTGGCGGTGGTGGTGGTGTGAGAGAAGGAGAAGTATGAGAGATCCAGGGAGAAGTATGGATCTGGGTAAGACAAGGTAGTGGTGAGAGCTAAGAAGGAGCTGAGGGGGATGGTGGTTGATAAGGGGACACCCGGAAGGGGTTTGGGTGTCGGCGGTTGAGTCGTATTTTCAGGCGGTGGGGGCGGCAGTGGCGGAGACAGCGAAGGTAGAAGATGCGATTAAGCATATGTATTTGTCAGATCTGAAATCTGGCATGGTATCTGGATGGCGCTGCGAGAGGGCGCGCCGGAGGGATTCGAGAGATGCGCGTAGTGGCGCGGTTGTTGTTGTTGATGAAGTAGGTGCGGCGGAAGAAGCTGGCAGCGAAGCTACCGGAGTTCGCGGTCGGAGAAATAGTCGGCGACGATGCCGGGGATTGAGAAACAGTAGAGGCCTTGGATGCAGGTAAGTCTCCCGTGGATGTTCTAGCATCACGTTTGCTAGAGAGAGAGAGAGGGATAGAAAGGAGGATAGCAGAGAATTTGGACAATTTGGACAGTGGGTTTGTAATGGTGGAAGATGAAGGAGGAAGGATTAAACTACCTCTGATACCATGATAAATTTAGAGAGAGTGAGAGAAAATGAATGTTTTGTATGTATTAATTGTGTGTTTTACAATGAGAGAAATCTCTGTATATATATACAAGTGAGAAACAAGAGAGAAGAGAAAGCCTAGAAACATGGAGCAAAACATGGAAAGGAGAAAGAGAAAAGCAAAGCCTACAAACATGGAATAATGGAAGCCTAAAACATGGAGCCTAAATACATGGAAAAGAAAGAGAGAAAAGGAGAAATAATATTTTAACAAAAGGAAAATGAACCGAAAATAATTTATTGGAAAAAAAAATCAAAAAAAAAAAAGAGTACTGCTGGATAAGATTAATAAGGATAAAAGAAGCAGAGCAATTAGACAAAGTACTTGTCCATTTTCCTTTTGCAGGACAATAGAACAACATGCAAGATACTGTAACCAACAAAATCACGTCTATAATCCCCCAACTTAAAATTCTCAATCTTGTTTTTCATTCAGATTAAAGGTTATTATCTAAACTCTCCTGTATTCTCAAAGGAGTGTGCATTTCCTTATACAATAAATAGTATGTTTATGCTCGCATCTTTAATTTTCTGGTTTTCCATTGGTTTGATGAACCATTTCCTCCTTATAAACTGTTAAATTATACAACACAAGAAATAAAGAAATTATATTAATGAGCAAGAAATCCACAAGAGGTTACATTGTTACAATCTCACATCTTCTTTACAATGGGGAAAGGCCCTATATATATACAAGGCAAGAGGCTAAAGAACATAACATAATTACATGGCAAATGATGAAGGAAAACAACATAATTGCATTACACCTCAAAAGAACATGGAAGAACATGGAGAGGGAATATACACATCAAAAGAACATGGAGAGGATATATTCTTTTAACACCCCCCCTCAAGCTGAAGGAGGCTCTTAGGGATCCGAAGCTTGGATACGAGAAAATGGAATTTGGTTTTGGTTGTAGAGAGATAAACTGAAGTTTCGATATGAGAGGCGAGAGGTTTCCGAGGGTGTTGGCGGTGCGGAAGGAAGGGAACACACATTATTGAGATAAAAAAGAGAAAGGCGATGGATTCTGAGAATCATCAGCACCAAAATTCAAGATATCAGTGAAGTTAGAAGCAGAGAGCGAATTGTATCCTATATCTCCTAAGGTAGTCCAATCCGGAGTCATTAATTCAGCAACCTCCGCAACAGAACTAATTTGAGGAGACCCCTTTGAGAAACCATCCAAAGCAACTTGGTAATCTGACAGAGTCGGATATGCCGGCATATCCACTGCTGTCAGAGGATCCCCGTGTTCTGAAAGATTCACGGTCGGTAGATGGATATCAGGGGTTGATGAAAGGAGCTTTAAAAAACTTTTGTAGTGAGGATGCTGCTATTGGGTGATTTGCAGTGAGGATGGTGTGTTTTGATTTTAATGGCAGGAAGCTGGTGAAAGGGTTAAAGGCGCCGATCTCGAAATTTGAATTTCGAATTTCGAGGTCAGAGCAAAAAGATGTCGGCATTTGATGATGGCGAGGGTTTGGAGTTTACGGAATTTGCGGGTTGTCGGTTATGGTATGGATTAGGGGTTGTCGGTTATGGTATGACTGAGGAAATGGACGGAGTTGCTTGGGATTGACGGAGGAGAGAATCGGGAAGTTGAACGAGTGGATGAGTGGTGCAATGAGATCAACGGCTCTTGATGTTAGAATAGGAAAATAAGAAGGTTTAGGGGCTAAAATAGAAATATCAGAAAGTACAGGGGTGAAATTGTAAATATATCTGACGGTGTCTGGAATATTCCGTCAATTCTGACAGCAAGCAAACGGCGTTAACCGCTGACGTGGCTGACACGTGACTGACACGTGGCGCTGACTGGATGTTACGTGGCGGACACGTGGCGCTGACTGGATGCCACGTGGCGCTGACTGGATGTCACGTGGCGCTGACTGGATGTCACGTGGCGGACACGTGGCGCTGACTGGATGCCACGTGGCGCTGACTGGATGTCACGTGGCGGACACGTGGTGCTGACTGGATGCCACGTGGCACTGACTGGATGTCACGTGGCGCTGGCGTGGATGCCACGTGGCGCTGCCTGGATGCCACGTGGCGCTTGTGTGTCAATGATGTGGCAGTTGCAGTTTGTAAGGAAATAGAGGAAAAATAAAATGCTATTAGTAGGAATCGAACCTTGCACTAAGCTGTGGTTACCTGATGGTCTTGCCAGCCAGGCTGAATGCTTCAATAATAATTATTTGGACGTGGTTTTATTTGAACAGGTTTGCTGCGTAAAGTCTGATTCGAGTAGTGTTTGGAGGCGTATTTGATTTGTTTGATAATGGTGATAGGTGTGGTGGCTTGGTGGCGAGGTTGTGTGGTGGCTGGTGGTTGGTGGCGAGGTCGTGGTGGCTAGTGGCGAGGTCGTGGTGGCTAGTGGCGAGGTTGTGCTCTGATACCATGTTAAATTATACAACACAAGAAATAAAGAAATTATATTAATGAGCAAGAAATCCACAAGGGGTTACATTGTTACAATCTTACATCTTCTTTACAATGGGGAAAGGCCCTATATATATACAAGGCAAGAGGCTAAAGAACATAACATAATTACATGGCAAATGATGAAGGAAAACAACATAATTGCATTACACCTCAAAAGAACATGGAAGAACATGGAGAGGGAATATACACATCAAAAGAACATGGAGAGGATATATTCTTTTAACATAAACATCTATATTTGATATTTTTTTTCTAGAACATATGAAATTGAAAAAATTATAGTGATGGAAATCGCTCTAGACTATGGTGTTATAGGGACCATTAGTTAAAAAATAAATAGCTCAGATTTATCAAGTAGATTTTGCATCAAGCTATCACGTTTTCAAATAGGGCGTCCACTTTTACACAAATGATCCCGATTTTTCCAACTCTAGTATAAAGTGATGAAAAATCACTCTAGCTAGACGAGCCTGATCTCAGTTCATAAGTCAATCATTTGAAGAAACATATATATATATATATTGCAATCCATGGCTAAAACGATATACTAACATGAGATTGATATATATGTATATATACACATATAGCTGTAATGTTGATCAACAAAGAACAAAAATTAATCCAGAGTCAAAAAAAAAAAAAAAGCGGATAGAAGCGGATATCATCAACTTACAAGAGGCTGAAGGCAGGGGAATGTATGTATGATGGGGAGAAGCAGCAAACGCCATAAGATCAAAACCCCTCTTTCTCCTGCTAAAACATATTATTATAAAAACTTTAATTTTGTTTGTGAAACAAAATATATATACTATTTGCATGTATATATATATATAATTTCAATTTTGGGTCATTTAAAATTAATGATCAGCTTGTACGTTGAAGTTCAGAACTCACACTGGAGTTGATGGATTTTCTTCTCTCTCAGGCCATTTGTCCTGCACGCCGCATTTTCTCTCTCCTAATTCATTATTCTCTCACTGCCCAATTTATCGTGGGAAAAGTTTTGTACGCGTACGATGATCTGCCTTTTTTTCTTCTTCCTATTATTGTTATTATATTATTATTTTCTCTCGGTTTCTTCCTTCGTTTTCTAGTGCGAACCCTGAATTAGAAATTTTCCTTTTCTTGTTCCATCTGCATACAACATTTCAAATTAATTCTCGGCTTGGTGGCAAGGACTTTTCTATTCGCACTCATTAAATATTTGGCTCTATCTTATTTATATTTAGTTTTATATTGTCCAATTTTTAATTAATTTTATACCGTTCAACTCTTAATTAGATTTGTATTATTTTATTTTTTTGTAGTTTTTGCTTTGTGCAATCTTAAACTTATAGAATTTATACCCTATAAATATAATTCTTATTATAGGTTTATGAGTTGTATTGAATACTGAACAATAGAAAATCAACATCTGCAAAAAAATCCGTTAAACCACTTTCAAATTACTAATTATTATAAGATGAAAAAGAAAACCCAAGTTTTAAACATAAAAAATGAATAAACCCTAGTTTTTTAAAACATCAACAAAAATGAACAATCTAAAAATCAAAAGAATGAAAATGTATAAAGTGTACTTACGATACATTCTATCCGGATCATCACGAGGATCATCAACTGCTGCTAACACCTAATTCACTTTGTCCATGTAATGCAGTTCAATCGCAAGCGGTAACACAAATTTGCAATGATTTTGTGGGAGTTCTTTTAGGGTTTACGGATTTTGTGAGATTTGGTGAGAGTTTTAAAGCTTTAGTGAGAGAGGGGTTTATGGATTTTTGGAAAATGTCATTTTGATAACTTCTTACACTAATATAACATGTAAGATTTGCTTTGCTGTCGAGGGAAAAGGTAGGCACGGGTAAAATGACATTGTTGCTTTTGTTTTGAGGGCATGTGAGGTGCACATGCCTTTTTTTTTTCTTAAGTTTACGGTGCATTTTGGACGGAAGTATGACCCTGAATCAGGTATAAGTTTGGGTGGTCAATTAAGAGAAAAAAAGATGAGTGGGTAAATTGAAACTCAATATATAGTTGAATGGTCATTTTGGTAATTTACTCTTACTTCTACTAAGAATCTAGTATGTTGTGGCCTGCAGTTATTATAAAATTCGCGGCTTGCATTAAATACATATTTCCTCATGATCACACTATGGCAGATGCTAAATAATGTGCTTATGTATATTAATATTGTGATTGACAACAAGTTATGTGTGTACTTATGTATATTGATTTTAAAATATATATATATATATAAATTGAATAAACCTGAAACGAAATTGAAACAAAAAAATTGATTCAGGTATTAATTTGGAAGATTGACAAACTAAACCGAATTTTCAAATACGATTTGAGTTTGGTTCTCCCTAATTTCTAGTTTTCCACCGAAACCAAAAATACTTGGTTGATATTACACTTGGTAATTTTTTACACGAGTCCAAATACCAATGACTATTGTCTTGGATATAGTTACTCGCCTTCTTGCACTATTTTTTTTTTGGGCCCGGGCGGAGGGGGGGGATGTTTTATTTTTAATCGCATATCACGAATATTGTGTGTGTACACTTGAATATAATTGTAACATTACACTAGGTAATTTTTTATGGTATGTAAATATCTAATATACTTAAAGTTTATCTTATTATTTACGTATATCTAGACATTTAAATACATGCGATACATGTGCACCATTTATTTTATGCATGAACATAACTAATTTAAAATGAAAATTATGTAGTAGATGAAGACATAGTTGAGCAGTAAGATCCCCATCTTTTTTAACCTAATATATTCGTCCTTACAACCTAAGGGCTTGTTTGGTTCGAGTTTTAAGAATGAAATTGGCATTCTAGATGCCAGGAAACCTTTATTCCTGGCATCCTTTATTGGATTCCATTAATGCTCGTTTGGTTGGAGTTTTAGGAATGAACTCGACAAATTATTTTTTGTAATTTTTTGGATTTTTTTTTCATTTACTGGGAAAAAAATATTTTTTTTCACTTTCTGGGGAAAAAATAAAATTTTTAATTTTCTGGGAAATTTGTTTTTTTTTCATTTTCTGGGAAAAAAATATTTTTTTTCATTTTCTGGAAAAAATTAATTTTTTTCACTTTATGGGGAAAAAATAATATTTAAAATTTTCTGGGAATTTTTTTTTTTTTCATTTTCTGGGAAAAAATAATTTTTTTCATTTTTTGAGAAAAAAATATTTTTGAAAATTTTCTGGAATTTTTTTTCATTTTCTGGAAAAAAAAAACAGTTTTTGGACAAAAAAAAAAGAATTCCTCAAATTTGGAATCCAAGATTCCTCCCAATTTATAAGGGAATAGATTTTGGCAAAATGGGGGAATTTAGGATTCCTAAGAATCCTAAATTCCTAGCTAAAACTCCAACCAAACAAAATAATCATCATGGAATGGAATTTAGGATTACATGAATCCTGAAAAACTCCAACCAAACGAGCCCTAAAGGTCATAATATATAGCTTAGAGTTTGTGGAAAGCGGTAAGTGCAAAATAATAATATATAGATATGTACAACGATAGGTTTATTTCTCAACACTTTGCTTATATACATACATTTACTAGATGTATAGCTTAAGTACACATAACTATTAAGAAAGATACAAATGTTTTTAAAAGATTAGATTAGATTTAAAAATGATTAACTAATTAACCAGCTAGCTTACGGTATTAAATATGTGATAGATACAAGACACAAGGTTTAATTCCTCCTTTTCCTGCCATCACACTTTTATTAAGGATTATTTATTATATTCTTACCCTAATAAA
Organism: Lonicera japonica; assembly: GCA_021464415.1. Taxonomy (NCBI): domain Eukaryota; kingdom Viridiplantae; phylum Streptophyta; class Magnoliopsida; order Dipsacales; family Caprifoliaceae; genus Lonicera; species Lonicera japonica. The sequence continues at coordinate 3,446,577 of CM038467.1, read as the reverse complement.
ACTTGATTTTACTATCATTTTTCATTTAATTTTTAAACACTGAGTACGAAAATATTATTTAGCTCTTAAAAATTGAATATAAGGTTATTATTTGATATTTAAGGAGCGAGTAAGACATAATGAGATATATATTCAATTCTTAAAAATCGAATAACAAAGTTTTATTTGATACATAAAAATCGAATAAAAAATAAAAAATAAATTAAATATTATTAGAAGTGAAAATAGTATCACCTTTTATTAAATCTCGTAATTTATATAAAAAAAAAATATTTAATCTTCGGTAAACTTTGTAGTCGTGTTGTAGTGCAGTTGTATAATTTAATTTGAAATGGAGGAAAAAAATATGAAGTTTGGCGTGAAAACAGCCAGGTAGGGAGCGTTTAGTTAACCCAGAGACTCTGGAAGAGGGGGTGGGGGTGGGGGCTTCAAAACGACAGCACAGCACAGCACAGCAAAGCACAGATCTCCCATCTCATACCCTTTCCCTTTTCTAATATTTCCCCCCAACCTCCACCTCCACCTCCACCTCTGATCATTTCATCCCCTTCTTCTTACGTTCCAATTCCTTCTCCGCTACCCTAAACCCTAATTCCTCCGTACCAAAAATCCACACACACATATATATATATATAATAATTACCCAGCGGAGAGGCGAACACTACTATTTCGATAATTTTTCATACCATGTCTCTGGAATTCGATTTTAGTACCATAACCTTCTGTTATCTTTAAATAATTGGAGTCTTTAACATTTTTTTTTGCATATTATATATATGTATATATCTCAAATTGGCTAATCGCAAAAGCGAAGTTGGGGGTGGGAATGGCATCGGCGTTCCACCAATGGGAAGCGGACCCCCTATTTTCAGCAGCCGAAGTCGTCCAGGATTCCGCCGACAGGTAACTTCTCTTCTTCAAAACTTCCAGTTTTCCTATTCATATTATTATTATTAACGTACCTTTCATTAGGTTAATTTTGTTCGACTTCCTACATGCAACATACTTCATGTCCAATTATGCTTCACATTATTATTCCAGAATACCTGAAGATGTTTTAGCTTGTATTGTTACTAGCTCTCAGACTTGGGTGTGTTGTAGAAGAATTTTACTTTTAACTTCATTTATACTTGTTTAAAATGGGACTGTTATTTTGTCAGGATACCTAATCATGAGATCAATTGTTGAGTTAAATACCATTCTTGATTATAGTTGCCTATTCTGGTGATCCGTGCTCACTCTATCTGGGAATTGCTGTATCAAGTGTGAAATCTAATGAAATTGGTGAACTATTAAATTAGAATGCAACTTGTTAAACTGGATTTCTGCACCTAGCTATAATGCCTGTTTGGTTAAAAGTAACCCAACTTTAACTTGCTTCTATGAAGACCAATAATGTGTCCGAAATTACAGCCACCAGTTTAACTTACGTTTGTTGTGATGTGCATGTCAGTTTTTGGGGAGTGAATGGAAGGAAGATATGCTCCTTTAACTGCTAGAGATGTGAAAATTTCACCTAAAATTGATGTGGAAAGTCTTCTATCTTTACAAACACTACACTAGACTTCTCTCTTTTTTTTTTTTTTGATCAGAAACAAAACCGCTTTATTGATAACTAGAAGAAGCAAGTTACAAGAAAGTGGATGGTGGACCAGAGGTTCACCCAAACAGAACGGGAAATAAACAGACAAATCAAACTCCAGAGAAACAATCACAAAAACTAGCTAATTGCAGCCTCCCAATTGTTGTTGATGACTGAAACAGTTAAATTCCCAAAACATTTAGAAGAGAATGCCCCCAATGAAGCTGAGAACTTAATTTTGCTTCAGATATCTGATTCGTCCAGACTATGGTCTTCAAAAATCCTAGTATTCTTTTCTGACCAAATGTGCCATGCCACTGCCAAACAACAACATCTCCACAACAGTTTCGCCCTTTTCTTGTTGCACCTCCCGTGCCAATCAATTCATAAGAAATCATACCAAGATTTAGGGCAAGCACCCACCACATCCAGTTCCCCTCAAACTTTTGCCCATATATATTGAGCAAAATTGCAATGCAAAAGTTGGTGGTCAATGGTTTCATAGTCTTTTTTACAAAGGATGCACCACGATGGTGACGCAGAGAGATACGATCTCTTTTTTTGGAACAAGTCAAAAGTGTTCCAAGCGGCTAACCATGCAAAAAATTTCACTTTAGGAAGGACTCCAACTTTCCAAATCACTTTTTGTGGCACAAAACGAGGTACACCAAGTGACTCGAATTACATTATGAAGAAATCGCAATAGGCTAAAATCCTATCAAATTGTCTTTTTGGCCAAAGAGCATCACATTTACATTACATCTTATAGGAAGTCAAGTCAAGGAACTACTAACCCAGCACTCCAGCAGACACCTTAAATGTTTCAACTTTAGGTATTTACTTTCAATGCTGTTCAGTTTCTTAAACTACCTGTATCAAGCATGATATGGAAGTATTGGTTGGCCACCCACATCTAACGTATTCTTTTTCTTGTTCTTGCTTTTGTTAAAAGGACTGAGAACATAAATGCGTAATAAAGTTAAAGGTTAGCATATTTAATAGAACTTAATCAATACCGGCAATATCTGTATCAATAGTTAGTAGATAATAGAAATCACAAAATCATACAATTACAGCCCCTCTGTGTCACTCTCAATTAGGAGTATTTTTGATGTAGTCGCTCACACTTGCACTGCGAATTGCTATTTAACAGAAGATATTGTGTTAGACACACACGGGTGGAGCTCCTACAGCAAATTTCCCTGTATCCTACTTAATTTTAGTATTTGTCTAGAATCCTATAGAATTCATCAAAAATCTGAATCTGACAAGAATACGTAAGTAAATTTAAGAAGAACTGGATAGTGGTTGGGTGCAAATCGGTGTGCGATTTGGGTTTAGTGAGCTTTTCAAATAGTACTTGCTTCATAGCTTTTGACTTTTTGAGTCTTTCCTATTTTTACAAACAATAGTAAAGGAGATTGCTATCTAATTGAAGTTCTTTGGAAGTTCATTAGCAATGGCAATTAATTGTTTTTACTGCCTTGCTACTTTGAATAGAAGGATAAAAGTTTTGCTATGATATTGGCTTTTTTTTCTCCCGGCAAGTTATACTTTCATTATTTTGTGTCCCTTGTACAACTAATTGTTTTAATTATTATTTTTTGGATGGAATCAGCCATTCAGCGTTCATCTCTATTGCCTGAACAAATGCTTTATTTACCTGATTCTGTATTACTTAAGATGTTTTGATTTTACTTTTCAGGATGGAATCAGTCTTTCGTCTTCTATTGCATGAAAGGAGTCTTGTTCAAGGAGACCATCCAGATCCAAAGGTGCTTGCTTCTATCGAATATCATAGGCGTGATCTTGCAACCACACTTGAAACAGCAAAATGGCAGGTAATGCTAATGCAAGGCTTCAATTTTTTATTTTGTTCTATTTTTGTCTAATCTTGGTTACTATTCCTAATCAGCTTGAAGATTTTGAGAGAGAGGTGAACCTGTCAGCAGCTTTGGTAGACAAGTCTCAGACAAAGCAAAATGTGATTTCTAGACACAAGCAGTTTATCAGAGCCATTGGGGAACAAATAGTTCATGTAGAGAAAAGCTTGAAGGACACATCAGTAGGAGAACCAGTGAGGAATACTGAGTGGGTAAACTTAAATGAACAAGACAGAGACGGGTTGGCATTGTTTCTTACCGGGGGGGAACCCGTCGAGCATGCGACACATCAGGAGTTAGAAGAGCGTAATATTCTTAGAAGATTTCTTGATCCAACTGCTTCATCTAGTTTCAATGAAGAGATTGACGAGCCTCATTCTGGGGAAACAGTGAAGTTGAACATGAACGGGCTGGTGCATTTTGACAATAATAGTGATTTGGAGGAGAACAGAATAGCTAATGTGAGCTCTCATTATTTAAAACAAATGGGTTATGATAGACCATCTTCTATTCAAGGGACTGCTTGTGACAGGCATAATCAAGATGGGAGCTGGGATTTGGAAGCTAGTGAGGCCAAAGGTAAGAGCCTCATTCACAAAAACAAGTTGAGAGGATATTACAGCAAAATGAAGGTCTTTCGGTCACTAGGGAATTTAATGTCTGCATATGGGAGTAATGCAAATAGGAACTTTACTAAGAGGTGGAAAGATGGTGAAGAACAACGACATTCTTCATCATACAATGATCTTTCTCATATTGCCCTGGTAATTATCATCACTTATGGTATTGCTGCATTTTTAGGAAAATGATTTATTGGCCTTGAAGTTGAACGTTGTGGTCTTATGGACTTTCTATTAAGGCCCAATATCAGAATTGTACTCGAATTGCTTTGGGACATAGAAAATGCTAACTTTTATTTTATATTAAAAACAGCTGCTTCTGCAGTCTCGGGTAGGGATCCAACCCTAGCCTCCTGCTTTGTATATTTGAAAAATATTCAGTACGACTATGTTCTATTTAAACAAATAAAATTTCAGTATTCAGTTCACCTCAATTAGAAATGTAGTGTCCCCTACAGTTCTTTTGTAGCTAAAAAAGATTTTAGCAACACCTACGAGATTTATAGAGGAAGAAGTAATTTGTTTTTTTGGGGACAAAAGTGGAAGTAGTAGTTTGAAGGATTTTTTTTGCAACGTTATAGTTCAGGGGTGTATTTGCATCTGGTAAAATAGTTCGAGGGATATTTTGCAATTCGTCCTTTGTGCGAGAACTGTTGAACTCATAGTAAAAATGGACTGTTAGCAACAAGATCAGAGTCATTCTTTATTTATAACAAATTACTTGTGTTGAATAAATGGGAAGGATGATATGGAAAGGTTTCAGAAAAACTAGCCCAACCAAGTCTGGTGTAAAATGATTACCCCCAGCTATTCTAGAATCAAGAGGAACAGGACGGGGCATGTTTTGGGGCCTAATTTATTAGCGGTGGCAATTCTCAGTGTAGTAACTTTATCAAAATTTTGAGCTCAATCTTGCTTCCTTTATGTGGAACAATATGACCGTATCTAGCCCACAGCTATCAAATTGTGAAACATGTTTTAATAAGAAAATGAAGAATAGCTGCTCAATCGGAACAGTGAATTTCATAAATCTGGATGCAAATTGAATCATGCTAGCGAGGTCACTAATTTGTTCCCCATATTTGATCACACATGTACTGTGTTATGTTATTCACCTACCAAATGTGAACATAGGATATACTTTAAAAGAAGATTTTAATAATTCGTTAAGCTCTATCTGTGCTCCAACTCAGTAAGAATCTGACTTGTGATTGTGTTTGACAGAGTCGTTTTACGCGACTGGGGTTAGGCTCTCGATATAATATTTTTAGACGAATATGGCCAGAGCTGTTTGCAAGAAGAGTTGGGAGATTCTCTAGTTGGGTTGGGGATTGGTGGCCGAGCTATCAAAGATCTCGACTTTCCATCCAACTGATATCACTGACGTTATTGACCTTAATCCTTATAGGTAAGCAAATTTTTGGGATTCTATTTTATATGTCAAGAGAATATAAACTGACGAGTACATCTACAGAGATACATTGAGGGACACGGTGATACGTTGCCAATACATTGGTTAGTGGATTGGGTTCGTCATAAGTAGAATCAATTGTTGACCAATGCACAAGTAACATGTTAACATGTACTCAATACATGTCCCAGATTCGGATTGTGTTTCTCAGGAAATATTGTAAACTATTTTATTGGTAGATATGTTTTTATGTGCAGGTCTGCTGTTATCCCGAGTTGCTTGACAAGTGTATTTTAGCTGTGGGCATTCTGAAAATCATTATTTATCCATCACCCGTGTACCAACTACCAGATATTTGCAATGTATGACTGCAAATATGGACCTTCGGATCTCATCCAAATTGTGTGAATTAGTGAGCATCTAGCCATTGTGTTCAATGTATATTGTTGCGATTGGATTCTTAAGCATCATTGGCTTGTGCTACTAATTAAAATACTTGCTGTGTTGATCGTGGACACAGTTTGTGGAGAGACGTGGGTATTGCTAAATGTTAAAAGTTGTGATGGTAACAATTTTTTGTACTTGTTCTTTCTTTCTTTATACTCTTTTCCGTTGAAGAGATTTAATGTTATGAACAACATTAAAATTCAAGTATATTTGTGGTTGGCCTGTATTGAGTTCCAACTTTTCTGTAGATTTTCAGTGTAGCATTTAATAATTTTCCAAAAACCTGAAGGTTGTGCTCTTTTTGCACAATTTTGAAATCTTGTGATTTTAAATTCTCATGATTTATTTAGGTGTTATATTAAAAAAAGGTTAAAAATCACTAAACTCCCTCCAACTATCACTTTTTTGCACTAAACCCCCCCCCCCATCTTTTAAAAGTGACACTAAACCCCCCTAAACTATTAGATGTTATCACTTAACCCTCAAAATTACATAAATGCCCTTGTATAAAGTTGGGTGAAAAACACTAAACCACCTCAAACTATCACTTTGTGGCATTAAACCCCCTTGAACTATCACAACTTAACACTTTACCCCCTAATTTATAAAAGGACATTTATTTACAACCTCAAACTATCACTTTGTGGCATTAAACCCCCTTGAACTATCACAACTTAACACTTTACCCCCTAATTTATAAAAGGACATTTATTTACAAGGGCAATTATGTAATTTTGGGGGTTAAGTGATAACATCTAATAGTTTAGGGGGGGTTTAGTGTCACTTTTAAAAGATGGGGGGGGGGGGTTAGTGCAAAAAAGTGATAGTTGGAGGGGGTTTAATGTTTTTTACCCTTTAAAAAAATATAAAATTGTCATCAATATTTTATAAATTACCAAATTATTGTGTGATGTAAGTTGAGTTTGAGTGAATTATTATTCATTTACATGTTTTAGTCAGATAAAGTCTTAATGACCAATAATTAAAAAGAGATGGATTAAATTTAAACTCTGTAATTTAATATGGGATTTGACAATCCCAACCATTTTATCTGATTATGAAATAATTTGACAAGATAATTTGATGGAATTTTAAAGTATGAAAATATATCCCAAAAGAATACTCGCGAATTATGTAAAACATGTGATTTACTCCCGGAATAAAATTGAAATTAAAACCCCACATTCCCCTTTAGAATGTTAAATTAAGAGGGTTTTTTAGGACATAATAAATGTAGCACACCTCAACACAGAAAATCTATTTTATTTAATTAAGTTAAAATTAATGTCTACTTTAAAATATACATATATAAATCGTAAGTTAAAGAGTGCCTTAAGAATAGCGTTCACCGAACATTTTATAAAAACAAATTTAAAATCTTTTACTGAAAACATCTATTACGATTCACGATGATGTTTATTTATAATTTTATTTTATTTTTGTAAATTTTTAAATAAGTTAATGAAAAAGGGTATAATGACAAAGGTTGCACAATTGCCTGAGCAGAATATCCTTGCCGGAGCAACTTTTGTTCAAATGAACAAAAAATTTCCTGTTGTCCTACGTTGCCTCCACTGCCAGTAGTACTTTATTATCCACTTGAACAAAAGTTATTATGCTAAAGATATTTTGCTCTAGCAATAGTAGCACTGCCATAACAATTTCTTTTCAAATTTCTTTGCCCAATTCTCAGAACTCAATGTAGGTCAAATGCATTTTGCAAAACAACAGGGGTAGTAGTCCGCCCTCTCACGGACTCCGGTGCAAATTCGTATTTATTTGGGCTATAATTTTGGGACATATTTGAGTTATATAATATTTTTCCCCAAAATAAGAAAAAGGGAAAGAAAAAATAGTCCAGACTCCAAAATTTTCTTTTCACTATTTGATTAAAACAAATGTCAACTCAAAACACCTACAACAGTAACTGCGGAAATAAAAAGAAAGTAAACATGAAAGAATCAAGAGAGCTCCAGCAAGCAAACGCATTCAATATGAGGAGTGTGGGGGAACATGTCAACTGGCTGTAAGCTTCTCAGCCTGTAGCATCCTTGTATATCTTTTTCCACCTGCAACAAAATTGTAATCTTTCAAATAGCTGAATGTATATTGTATAATCAATTATCAATGAATCAAATCTCATAGTAAGAAACAAGTTTACTTCTTAACTGTTCATTGTGTTATCTTAGTGTATCCTCAAAATAGTGTGAAACTCAAATAACACTCTTAATGCAGGATGGAGTGCAACATAAAAGATGAAAGATCACGAGACTGATACTTACAATTCCATGACAGAGGTAATCAAGGTCACGCGCACAGGTTGCAGGATTACATGAAACATAAATAATGCGTGGAGCCTTGAGGTTCAGCAGATATTTAATCAACTTAATGTGCATCCCTGGGCGGTTTGGATCTGTTTGAGTTGGTCATATTAGAGAACAAACAAGAACATTTAGTCACTTAGAGCAATATCGTTAAAGTAGAAACCAAATAATCAAACTAATAGTTTTGAATTCAGTTAATTTATTGCACAAAGAATCATAGTTACTGTGTTATATATAAACTTATTTCCAAGGGCCTACAACACTAACAAACAACACAGCATAATGCTTTGCCAATGACACCGCATATTTAAACATGCAAATTATTATACTAAATAAGCAACTTGGGAACAAAAAAATTCTATTTCTCTTCTCTTTTCTTAAAGATAGTACTTCTCCCATGTAGGTAGGACTTCATATAGAAGATGACATTTTAAAATTTTAAAAAAAGTAGGTGTATATCTATAATAAGAGGCAATGATTTTTGAATCCTAAACATGTGTAAGGGATAAAAGATTGTGTGGTTGAGTTTACGACATGTTTTTTCAAGAATGTATAGCATTTGGCATGGGTTACGACCTACTATACATATACACAAAGAGAATGCAAAACTAAAACTTCCCATGACAATTTGTAGAACTAGAACAAGAACTGCCAAAGACTTCAAATTTGACAACAATAACTTGGGGAAAGTGTAGGCAAACAGAAAACATCACAAAAGCATACACCAGGAAGATTGATGAAAATTCAAGAGTAGCTAGCCAAAAATCAAGATATAATCATGCCCCCCATAGGAAAAACATAAGCATATGAACTCTATTTTGTTTACACTCTCGTTTTTCTTTTAATTTTCTCTTTTGCTGCTTTGTTACTCTGAAACAGTTCCAAGTGTTCAACCTACATCATAGTTGTCAGAAGCTAAAGGTGCACCGAGGTGCCAAGGTATCTGGAGCCTAGGCGCAAGGCGCAAAGCGCACCACATACCAAAACTTGAAATAGATATATTTCTAATCATAATTTACATCAACTACTTTAACATCATATCATCTAAAGCAAATAATTATGTGATGATGAAACTGTTGAGAAGCCAACTTGTATACACTATAAGAGAAAAAGAAAAGTACAAAAAAAAGAAATCAATCAATGAAGCAATATTATTTGGTTCACAGAACAAAAGTTAGTAATAACTAATATTGTAAACTATTACCTGAGAAAAAATTAAAAAAATCAGAAAGAGTAGGATGTAGGAAGGAGACGAAAAATCTCTGAGGAGAGAAATTGTCGACCGAGTAAGGAGAGAAATCACATTGTCTCTTTTTGATCGACTCTCTCCTTTTAGTGTTTCACCGGTTTTAAGACATATACGACATAAAATATTGGTGAATTGGCACAAAAAGAAAGAACAGAAGGTTTTCACTTTAAAAAATACAAAATCAGAGCCTCGCTTCAAAAAATCCCTCGCCTTGATTGCCTCACGCCTAGAACCTAGGTGCATAAGGCACACGCTTAGTCGAACGGGATGCGCCTTGGAGGAAGCGACTCCCCATGCCTGCGCCTGGATGGGCCTTGAGCCCAGGAGCGCGCGCAGGTGCGCTTTTGACAACTATGACCTACATTAAAGAATAAACGACCCAAGTAACCAATATGTACAAGCAGATAACCTGTTATGACGGCATCAGGCTTAGGAAATTCATTCCCAAAGTTTTCACCAATTTTACTGAGATCCCCTTGTATAAATGTGGCATTGCAGATGCCATTCAGCTTGGCATTAATACGTGCATCTGAGATGGCTTGAGGGACTACTTCGTAACCATAAACATGTTTTACCCTGCAAACATGACGACAATAGACTCAAAACCCAAATACTCAAATTGGTAAAGCATTGCACCTCAATAGCAGAGCAAATATATGAACTGCACCTTCTGGCAAGTGTAAGACCAATGGTTCCAGTCCCACAGAATAGGTCGAGAACTATTTCTGAGCCATCTCCCTTGAGACAGGCAGTATCTTCTATTAATTTATACAGAACCTCTGCCTGCAAATTGTTTACTTCTTTCATTTACGGCCATGGATAAGATCAAGCAAACTATGAAAAACAGTCTAAGACTAAAAGCAACAAATAGCAGCATATTCAATTTCTCTTTGTTGCATACCTGATGTGTATTTGTTTGGAAGAAAGAATTTGCTGAAATTTGAAATGTAAGTCCTCTTAAAACCTCCGTGATAGTAGATTTCCCGTATAAAGTATATTCCTCCTCCCCAACAGATGTGTTACCAACAGAAGTATTTACATTGTTGATGATGCTTACCTATCCAACATCAAAAAGAAGAACAACCAAACAACCCATTACAAGTTTTTTCAGGGACGTTATGTATTTGAGGATTATACGACAGAAAATGCATATACAGTATAAGGTAAAATATATCCACTAACACATTGGTTCAAGATAGTAATCAATTTGTTAAAAATGACTAACCTTCGTAGTAAGTTTGTTTCAAGTTGACTATGAGTTTGAATTTCTGAAAGATGAAAAATAGATCAAGTATTCAAGCTGAATAATTTTGGAGTTTAGGTTTGCATATGATCCACCCATGGCATCAGCCTCTGATTAGCAGGAAGCAGGCAAGCCATAGGTTAAAATCTTCATTTCTACATCCCCTTTTAGGTCATATTTGAGTCCTTATTTAAAGAATCAAAGCTTTAGAGACACAACGTCAAGAAAACAGTCAAAACTACTTGGACAATTATGTAGCTTTAAAAAGAAGTTAGTTTGAAAGTCGGCTTACTGTATGAATTAAGCACAACATGCATTTAAATCTTAATATTCAGTTACACACCACTTCTGGAAAAGCTTCAATTTTCTCAACAAGTGGCTTCAACAGCTCTGGCTTGTAAGAGGATGTCACAAAATTAACCATAAGCTCAGGGAGACCAGTATCAATGTCCCTGAAAAGAAACACATTAACTGTTGAGCGACTATTTGAGATTTATGATTAAATTTACCCAAAACATGGGAGGGAAAAAAATGTTTATGATAAACTTATAGCTTTTTTAATATCATACAATGAAGTACAGAAATAGCTATTTGCTTTGAAGTGTAGATGGGATTGAAGGGGGTAAAAGTGGTACTCTTGGCACATTCATAAATTTTCATAATGCTGGCTTCTACATCCAAGTAAATACACGACTATGACTATGAGGACTATCAAAAAGTTAACGCAAATAGGTAAGCTGGTTATCGTTGCACAAGTAGTAATGGAATTAGAGTACCTGCCAGTTCTTAGCATTAGATGCTTCAGAAATCCAGCATGAGAGTGGCAATTGTACGGAGAAAGGCATAGTTCTGGATCTCTCCAACAGTCTTGAATAACTGCAAGAACCTATAAATCAGAAATGCATTTTTAAATAAAAAGAACGAAGCAAAGTCCACAGATACAACAATATCTAGTGCCACTCTTCATTAGAAAACCAAACCATACTCTTCATCAGCACTAGGTGGCATGCATGCAAATAATTAGTCTTATGTGTCTAAGAGGAAAATAGAAACTAGGGTGTCAAATGTGTTAATGAAACGTGTAGAGTGTAGCATACCTTATTGGCTGGCTCAGTTTGTAACAAGCATTTGCTGACATTCAAAACCTTATCAAAAAAGCCAGGAGCATGCAGTCCCAAAGCAAATGCATCTGTTTCATCTCGTTCCTCCTGTAACTGTTCTTTTGGTACCCATCTTTTAGCACCAAATGAGAACTCCATCTACATATACAAATATATGAAAAAAAAGAAAAAGAAAAAAGGAGTAACTAACTGTTTATTTAGATATTGAAGAAAATTAAAGGCGATAAAAGAGACGATTGAAATTTAACATACCTTGTTTCTGTAATGAAACTGGATATCACAGGGGACAATAGGCTTCATGATTGTGCTAAACTCAGGGTCCTTATCAGAAAACTTGCCCACATGCACCACCAAATCCAACACTTGTTGTTCCTTGAGCCTTACCTGGGCCTCGTACAAGAGGTTCTGTGTTTTACAACCCCCACAATGGGAAGCATATTCACAGGGGGCTTCCACAAAGTCCCAGTGAGGCGATATTGTCTCCAGTTTAGCCACCTGAAATTCTAACAAGACAATAACAACATCATCATCATCATCGTCATCATAAATAAACACAAAAACTATCAATCACGTAAGAGAAACTCAAATTGGATAGAGAAAGAAAAATAAAGAACCTGGGCGTAATTGTCTTTTTTCCTGGTGACGCGGCCAATGAAGCGTTCGCCGGGGAGGGCACGGTCGCACATGACAACGAAACCAGTGTCGGCAACTTTGCAAACCCCCTTGGCTTTGAAAGCTAGGGATTCACATACCAGTTCTAAGGTTTGGCCTCGCTTTGGGAAATACGAAGACGAAGAAGACTTCTTACTCTTTTTCTCACTTTTAGGGTTTGTTGTAGTGGTGGTGGTTGTAATCGATTGAGCTTCTTCTCCTGAACATTCAGCTGAAGCTGAAGGTGAAGGTGAAGAGAGTGAACAAGCTACAGAAGAAGAAGAAGAAGAAGAAGAAGAAGAAGAAGAAGAGGGAATTGAACGGATATTGTGACGCCATGAGCAATAATTTATTCGTCGAAAACTCAAGCTTGGCATACTCCCCATTCTCTCTCTCTCGCTCCCTCTATCTCGCCCGGTGGTAAACGTAGGGGTGATGCTACCCCCTCTTTTGAACATCACCCTAACCCGACAAATTTGAAATAAGATTTTTGTTATACAGAAATAATTAAAATATTAATTATTTGGCGTTGTGTGTATTAATTAAACGATAGTTTGTCCCAATACTAGCCTACTGTATGTTCATGCCATTCGCATGGTGCGCTAAATTTTTTCTAATCAACGATGTTCATGATGCTTCATTTAATTTAAAATGTATTCAAAAAATTTACACATAAAAGTAAAAATTTCGTTTTTGCTATTTCGTGCTCTTTAGTCAAAAAAACCCTTTACTATATTATACTAGGGTATGTTCGTGCCATTTGACATAGTGCACCAAATTTTTTTTAATCAAAGACATTGAGGATGCATTATCCAATTTAAGATGCATTCAAAAAACTTACATGTAAAAGAATGAAATTCAAAGAATTTTTTCATTGTAATTTTTTTTATTGGATGTGATTTTAAAAAAAGTACATGATTCAATTTAATATTTTGTTACAAAAAATTATTAAAGATATATTCACTTGAGTGTAACAAAGTTGGCAAAATGATCAATTTCTCAACCAGCCAACCAGTTTCTCGTTTTTCCAAAGTTGATGTCAACGGGTGTATCAGTATATGGCTTGTAATTACGAAAGATTAAGAATGTGATTGGAATAGTAATTCTAATGAATTTATTATATGTAATTCTTATTAGAAAATATTTTTTTTACATAATTTTATAGTCACAGTGGATCTTGTTATATAGATCTCAATGAGTATGTTTAAAATATATAATTTTTGTTAAATTTCAAAATTTGGCTTAAAAGTTATTATATTTTCAAAGTTTTCTAAAAATGTGAAGAGAGAGTTGATGTAGTTAAGTGTATATGATTGTGTGTGGTAATATATATCATTCTATGTGTACGTTTCTCATAAGTGGTGGAGACTGTGTAGAATCAAAAGAATCTAATGGTATGGATTGATTCTTAAGATTAACCACATCATGTGGCTAAAACAAAAGATAACTTTTTGAAACTTCATCTAGACCCTTAATTGGGTTGATTTGTTGAATTGTCCTTGATCAAAAAAACCTTTCCTTATTATATAGATAGATAGATAGAATAAAAGCAAAGTTAACTTAATAAATTATTTACAAACGAAATTATGAAAAAGTTTAAATAACTAATATTTTCATTTAAAAGTATTAGACGGACGATATAGTTTATAGGAAATGTAGATATATGACCGTTCCTATTTGGTCTAAATTAAATCAAAATATGGACGATATAGTTTATAGGAAATATAGATATATGATCGTTCCTATTTGGTCAAAATTAAATCAAAATACCATATTTTTTACAATACAAATATCTTCAATTTCTTCAATAAAAAGTATAAAACATTAATAATCTAACAGAATAACATTTTTGTTTTTGCAATACAAATATCTTCAATTTCTTCAATAAAAAGTATAAAACAGTAAAAATCTAACAAAATAACATTTTGCTAAAAATAATACTTTTGTTTTTTTTATTATTTTAAAGAATACCATTTTTTTTAAAAAAGGAAGACAATAACTATAGTTTGTGAATTTTCGTCTTTTAAGAAATGTATTAAATTTAACATTTAATGCTGCTGAATATTACATAATTGCCACAACCTATTTAAATCATTAGATTTATGCAAATAATTTATGACCATTAGATATTTCAAGCATATAAATTGTTGTTATATATTATTTTGCTAGAATGATATTTTTTGTTCTGTACAACGCAAGAATGATAATTAAAATTAATTAAATTTCGTCTATAACCAAATATACAATAACAATGTTAATATTCATATCTATTAACATAATCTAAGTTAGATAATGGGTGGTATTATTATCGAAACTATATTGTACTCTCGCGAAGACATAATTAATTTAACAATAAATGAAAATGAAAAGCTAGATAATGGATAAGTGTTGTTGTGAGGTATATTGATTACACCTCAAAAGAAAAAAAAATTGATTTAAAAATTATATAAAAAACGAAAGTCTAAAATAATTTATTTGTTATGAAAGTGAGAATTCTTTTTTAAAAAAGTTTCTACTTAAATCATAATATGAATGTAACATAAATTTAAAATCACTAAAATGTTAACTTACATAGGTAAAAAAAATATATTTTTTATACATAATTTTATAATAACAATGGATCTTATTGTATAGATATTCATGAGTAGGTTTCAAATATATATTTTTTATTAAAAATATATACTTTGATTAAAAGTTATTATTTTTTAAGTTTAAAGAAAAAAAGGAGAGAGAAATTGGGTTTGTTTTGATTGTCTGTGGGTGGAGTATATTAGTGAGTGTAGTACTCTAATCTAAAGGTGCAAAGTTAGTAAAAATAAACAAATTTAAGGTAGAGAATGCTTCTTAGAGATAAACCACATCCTATGGTCTAAAATGTGTGTAAGAAAAAATAAATTTATCAAACTAAATCTAGACCTTTGGTTAGGTAGAATTTCAAAAGTTCTTTAGTCAAAAAATATATTTCCTTATTATATAGATATAATATACAAGTTAATAATTAGTTGTTAATTTAAAGATTAATATTTGGTAGCAGTTTATTGAGTTAGAAATTAAAATTTAATAATCTTTTGCTGAAATCAAACAATAGTAAAATATTTTTAAAAATTGACTCAACCAAAATTTGTTGAATGTCAAGTTTATAGAAACTTATCGAATGTTGAAATTCAGCAACAAGACATTGACTTAGTGCTTAAATTTGGGATTCACCATATGGGGTTGGTTGTCCGAAGACATAACATAAGGTTGGTTGTCCCAAGACATAACATGCAAGTCGGTAGCAAGTTATCAATTTTAAGGTCAACATTCGATGACAATTTACCGTATAAGAAGTTAAAATTTGGTAATCTTTTGCTGAGATCAAATGTCAGTGAAATATTTCTAAAATTTGACTCAGCCAGAGTTTGCCGAATGTTAAGTCGGTGGAAGGTTATTAAATCGAATGTCTAAATTCAGTAATAAAATACCGATTCAGTGCTTAAATTTTGAGTGTCATCATATGAGTGCCATGCTCAATAACTTTTAAATTGTGTTGTTAAGGCTATATTGGTATTTTGACTACAAAATCGAGGTGTCTGTAACTTCACCCTAAAAGTAATAAATGACTTTACACTGACACATGGAAAAGAAAAAAAATAAGAAAGGGTATGCATGTTAACAATTCCACAGTGTCGTTTTGACGCAACGCGCATTAATACTTCCACAGTGTCGTTATAAAGCAGCGAGCATTAATAGTTCCATGGAGTCGTATTAACGCAACACTTATTAATATCTCCACGGCGTCGTTCCGAAGCAACATGTATTGATAACTCCGCAGCGTGGCGTCATTCTAACGCAATGTGTATTAATAGCGCAACAGCATCATTCCTAAAGCAAACATATGTCTAATACCGCACGACGAATCTTCTTCTACAAAACCTTAATTCTAAATTAATCGCAATATCTCCCGTGTTGCACTTAAAAATTGAACCAGAAAAAAGTAAGAAAGAATAGCTAATGTCAACAAATCCATAGTGGTGGAATATAATAGTATCAATAATAATAGTTCATATAGTTGAAATAACAGATGCGAACAATTACGATAAATTACAATATCATTTTACTGTTTTTTATATTCAACAATATAACTAATATTCAACAATTATGAGTTTAGACTTAAATCAACTAATATTATCAAACTAGTTAATAATATAATTAAAATTATGTAATTAATAAATAGCATAATTAATATTCAACAAATACGGGGTTTTGGATCTAAATTACAAAATATTTAACAATTAATCAATAATTCAAGAAATACACTTAATATTATACAATTAATAAAAAAATATAACTAATATTATGCAACTAATTAAGAAATAATTTAATCCCTACCTTAAAAAGTAGATCTATAAATATTACCTAAAAGTAGAGGAGCTTGTGGTGGAGAAATAAAGAGCAGCACAGTGGCGCCGTGGAGTGATTGCGCCATGGCGGTATGAAAGATCAGAACCGTAGAAGAGCTTGTCGTGTAGAAATAAAAGAGAGAGATAGAAATCCGAGAGTGAGGGAAGAGAGAAATTAAGTTAGAGTTGTGAGTTGGTGAGTGTGGGTTGTTAAATTTAAAGTTTTAAACTTTTTTTACACTTAGTTACCTTTAAGTATATGTTTCTGCATAAAAGTCCTTGTATATATTGTTTTTTTTTTCAAAAAATACTCCATATATAGTAAAAAGAATCAAAACCAACTGAAGGCGCTCACCCCCGTTTGTCCCTTAGTGGCTCTGCCAATGCAAATCCACCATGGGTAAGTTGGAATGCATGGTATCATAATGATAATCACAGTTTTGTTTTTATAATGGATTGGGATTAAAGATGACTTTGAACTATAGGTAAAGTTCATTGATCGCTGGCAGATGTTGGGAATGTGAGAGGTCAAATGCTAAATGTGGCGAAGCAAGGCAAGAAGAAGCAGCCTAGAGGCCGCGCCCACAAATGCATGCAGTACAATCGCTGTTTTGTCACTGCTGGTAACCCGTTCCGTCCATCCCTTTCTTCTTCTCTTTTCTTATGCTCTGACACTAAATATTTTATTTCTTATGGGTTTATCCCATAATAATAATAATAATAATCTGTATGACCTGTTTCTATCCAAATTAATATGTTTTATGTGTTATGGATTTTTTGAACAAATTATGTTTTCGATTCATTAGTTGGATTTGGACCCCCTTAAAGTGCCTTGTTTGAAAATGTAGTTAATGGTCCACCAATTATTTCATATAGAGCAAAAAAGTAATATTGAAAGTGAAAGAGATATGTCCTAGGACTATTCATAGATTATGATTTGTACTTGGATATCTTATGCTTATTTTTATTAATAAAGTTTATTTATTTTACTTTATAATCTCTTGTAAATAATATTTATTAATACTAGTTCATCAAGTACGTGACTAGATTGTGGGATGCTAGTAATGTAATAATAATATTGTTTAGATGTCCTTAATCATGTATCAATAACCTAGGATCACATTGATATAATGATTAGAGTATGGGTCAGCTGATGACTATGTTCCACAAGTCATGGATATGGAGATATCAAGCTGAACATACTGATACTTGTTAGGGAACAAAGTATTGGACTGACCCGCTTTGGGGACACTGCGAGGAGTGTTACATAATGTCATCAGTGATGTTCCCCATTTGTGATATCGTATTATCCTCAGACCTGAGATCGCCATGGTTACCAACATAGGGATTAGCATGTCAGGCATTATCAAACGTTGCTCTTGACCGAGTAATTATAAAGATGATGACCGAGCATACTATGAACTATGTAGAGGTATGTGGTTGATCAAGATGGGATTTGTCACTCTCATATATTGAGAGAGATATCGTTGGGCCCCTTGATAAGTGTAATTAATATTTGCATGGCCATGCACAAATGAGATGTCATTTGTTTTGAATTAATTATACTTAGAGATCAAGAAATAAAGATTGAACTATACAAGAATGACACTTGCCTAGTCTTGTGTTCAATCTAGATATCGATTGACAAAAGGAGTTAATGTGTGAAATATCAATTTAAGGTTGTGTCGTTTTTGACCTTTATACCCTTTGGATAATAGTAATGTTTTACTAGAAACCGCTTACTGTTCGTATAATAAAACGGGTTTTAATTGTACGGCCAAAGAGTGTAAAACCTACAGGGTCGCACACCAAAACGAGTTGGATCAAAACGAATTAAAACGGGCCAAGTTGGACTTGGGCCCAGTTCGTTTGTTGCTTAGGGTTCTCACTAGGGTTCCCTTATAAAAGGGAACCTTTGTTCTTCTTGGCCGTCAACGAAATTGAGAGAGGCAAGAAAATTCGAAATAGCAGAGAGAACCCTAGAGGGCGCTAGTACACCAAGCAAGATCTCATCTCGTTCGTGTGTGCATACCGTAGAGGCGTCGTGTTTTCTACGCTAAGGACGACAACAACAGAAGGATCAGATCCATCCTGTTCGTTTCATTGACATCAAATCTCGATTAAGGTATGTCATCTGTCGATCTTATTGAACTGCATAGATCATAGGATTCAATGATTAGTGCGTAAATTAGTGTATGCGATGCATGATTACTGCCCTAATTTCCTAACAGAAAGCTCGTTCGATAACAAGATGAAAAATTATAATAAAAACAATTGAATTTTGTTATTTGTTGGAAACTAAGTGGCATGTTCTTTACGTCCACTTACAAAAAATAAGCATGGTATATATAGAATCTCACCACTCTTGCGTTTGTTATCAATTTTCAACTTACTATTAAACGGAACCAAAATTTATTATTTGAGTTTTTTCTGTTCTAATATAACTTCCCTAGCCCATCGAATATATTTATCAATTTTGTTACTCCCGCACCTGCACCCTGAACTTCTCACTTGCATTTTTTATTTTCTCACTGTTATACATTGAATGAACTCATCCTTCATCCAATTTTTCTCTTTTGTAATTTCAAGTTTTCTTGACTTATTTGTTTATATGAGAAAATGAGATTAATGAACTTGATGACTCTTTTATATAAAATTTGTAAGTTTGTAATTTTATTTCATAAATAAGAGAGATTATAGATTCTCATGTGTGCTTATCCAACTTTTGTTAACAGTTGTTAGTTTTAGGAAGAAGATAGGTCCCAATCATCAAAGAAATAAACTTGAAATATGAAAGGATTTTGGATGTAGCCCTATAACATTTTTTCGAGCCTTAGTTTTGTTTCAGTACTGCTCTTGTTGCCATTTTTCTAAACAGTTTTTTTAAATGTCAATGTGTTTCCTGTAGACACAAGATTACATGCTTTTTATTAGGGGTGGTAAATCATGTATTTGAGTTGTGCTTTGACCTAACACGACACGACACAAAAATGTAAAGGTTAACACGAGAATGACACAACATGAAATCGTGTTTTTTTTTTGCAAACACAAACACAACCCAACACAAGAAACGCGAATCACATGAAAAGTCCAATTTCACACAATGAAAATCACCAATTAAATTACACTTCCTGGATAACAAAAGTATTGAAGGTAAAGGCATTAAACTACATTCGTTTGAACCTGTCAACTCCTTATAAAATAAATGTGATGACCTACGCCTATTAACTCGATTCTTTTTTGGTTCTTGAAAAATAAAAACTTTTAATCTTATTCGCTCATTCCTCTGTCTTTATTAAATATATATATTTTTTCTTATTTCCATGCCATGCTTTACCAACACTTGAGTCCATTGATGTAACAATGACTCAATTTCAAATAAACTAGAATTTTAAATTAACTATCACCGATGAAACACAACTCATGACATTTCACTTCACGAAATTAAGATTCATCTTTAAGCATTATATAAAATGATTATGTTTTTGAATGTTCCACAAGGATATATATATATATATATATATATGTACAAACACATAAATATACCAGATTTAAGGAAAATATAAAACTAAACACAAATACGTATATAAACACATAGATATTTACACAGAGATAGAAGATTATTAAAAGCAAAAGAGACAAGAGGAAAGCAAATAACACTAAATGGGTACAAATTTCCAACCATCAAACCCTAAAAAATTAACCCACAAAACCCTTAGAAATTTACATGCGTAGGTTCTATGCGGTCATACGAGCAACTAGGTCAAAAACATTAACTTTCTTTTTCGAATGCATCGATCTTATAGAGAGAAGTTACAAATAAGAGTGGGAGAGAAAAGTAATAAACGAGAGTTGAAAGGGGAGGAAAAATAAGCTAAGATATTAATAAGTTATGATGCAAATTACAAAAAGTATACAAACCGAGATATAATTATAGAATACAGATGATGAATAAAGAGATAATATGAATGAGAGAGAGATAGATAATTTACCTCAAACGTATAAAATATTTATGTCCTTAAAATGGGTCCGGTTGAACTATAAAGGGCTATCATGGATGGTAGTGGTGCAGTGGGTATGGGGTGGTGGTGCAGTGGCAATGTATGTGGCAGTGGGCCAGTGGCAGATTTGAGAGAAGAAAAGCCGAAGAGGAGTAGAAGAGAGATAGAGAGGGGCAGCTGTGAAGTGAATGTTTATTTATATGATACCAAGATTAAAGAATGAGATAAAGAGATTGTTAGACAATCTAGACCCTTCATTTATTGTTTTATTTTTTTTGGTAAAAAAATCTTATTGGGTTAGTTGTAAGGTACTGGTAATTTGGTATTATTTTAGTATTTGGTGTAATTGTATAAATGGTATTGTTACGTTACGGTATACTGTGGTAATACCAATATTTCGGTACGATACAGTATGTCGTCGGTAATGATTTTTAGTACCGACGCCGTGCTAAAATAATTTAGTATAAGTACCATTACCAAATTTTTGTACACTTTGGCAATGGTTTGGTTCGGTAAGGATTGGTATGGTATAAATGGTATATTTCCCCTAAAAAAAAATGTTATACTTTTTTTCCTTCACTTTAGTTTTGTCCAAATGAGTTGTTTCTTAAGAAGGTTTTAATAAGACAAATGTTTTCGAAATTTGACATATTGGACTTTCAAGGGAGAATGTTATAAGATATTGATATGTGGATGACCACATGTGATGTTAATAAATTTAACTTGTCCCACATTTATATTATTGGTGAATGTGATTAGCACACACACACACACACACATATATATATATATATATATATATTCTTGTCCCACGTGGGCTTCGCATAGAAGTAAGAGTCCATTTTTGATGGGGGCAAAATTGGATGGGGTCATGGGGTCTCCAATGATAAAACAACACGTATCCACTCTCATCTAAAATTAATTTATTTTTCATTTTTTCATTTGACTTAAATAGATAAAAATGGGCATGTGTCGTTTTATCATTGGGACCCCATAACCTCATCCAATTTTGCTCCCATCTAAAATTTTTCCTAGAAGTAATGATGTTACTTTTTAATATAAATATAGTTGACCCATACTCATATTATATAATATCAGTTGAATAAGAAGATTTCTCTTATTTTTCTTTTTATATATTATTTTAACATAAAGGATATTGATCTTTCGTAAGAGCATTTTCAACAATAGTGCAATTTTTTTTATTTTTTTTTGTAAAATAGACAAAACTTGTAATTTTTTTTTTATCTCTAATAGTCTTTTAACATACTTGGACACTTAGGATTAAAATACACAGTCTATTTATATTGTCATTTCAACTTTCTCTCTAAAATATTTTTATAAAACTTTAAATTGTAATAAATTTTAATACAAAGCTTGGATTTTAATAAAAATTATATATTTAAATATATTCATCAAGGCGAATATAACAAAATCCATTGTGATTAGAAAATTGTTTATAAAAAAATCAATAAAAATTATAGAAAATTATGCCAAATGGTATTTAATATATGTCAGTATCTTATCAGTTTTTTCAAATTTTTGCACAAGATTTAAAATTGTATCATTAGAACATATTTTTTTTTAGACTACATTTTTTGTATAAAATTAAATTGACACATAGAAGTGAAATGCTCTAACTTATTTACAAAGTTTCATGATAAAAAAAATTAGTTGTTAGTCAGGACCATAGTAAAATGCATGTTAATTTTGTCATACCACATAGTTTATACTTAAAAATAGCAACTTTAATTTGAGATGTTCCAAGAAAAAGAGTAAAAACACCTTGAGATGGATAAAATATCCTTTCTTACAAAAATATTTTTATAATATATAGTGTAAAAATCACTATATATTAGGCAGTCGGTCCCAAGCCCGGGTAAAGGAGGAGGGTTGTGTTAGGCAGTCGGCAGCCAACGTTAAACTTAGTCGAATCTTTATGACATGGACAAACGATATAAGAGTGTTAATGCTAGGTCGTTGCCCAGAAGCAACGCGCTGGATCGTCCGAGTCCAGTGACAAATGAGCAAGGGCCGCTACATCGCCGCCTGGGTGTAGTGAAAAATAAGCAAGGGTTCCCGCATCTTTGTGAACGGGTGCGGGTAAAGAAGCTAGTTCATGATAGGAGGATTCGTTTTGGGACTTGGAATATAGGCACACTCACAGGAAAATCGATGGAAATAGTTGACACTATGATCAGGAGGAGGATCAATTTCATGTGCCTTCAAGAAACTAAGTGGGTTGGAGCTAAGGCGAAGGAATTAGACACTTCGGGTTTTAAGCTTTGGTACACTGGCAAGGTTAAATCGAGAAATGGAGTGGGTATAATTGTCGACAAATGGTGGAAGAAGGACATTGTAGATGTAAAGAGGGTAGGAGATAGGATCCTAGCCCTAAAATTCGTAGTGGAGCAGGACACTTTTAATGTGATAAGTGCTTATGCACCTCAAGTCGGGTGTGAAGAACACCTCAAGATAAAATTTTGGGAGGACTTAGAAGGCTTGATCCAGGATATACCACTTAGAGAAAAGATTTTCCTAGGAGGGGATCTGAATGGGCACGTAGGGAGCTCTTCTGAAAACTATAGGGGGGTGCATGGAGGTTATGGCATTGGGGTGGTAAATACCGAGGGAAAATCTATCCTTGATTTCTCGTCTGCTTATGATCTTATGGTTGCCAATACATGTTTTAAGAAGCGGGAGGAGCACCTCATCACATACAAGAGTGGGGCAGCATGCTCGCAGATCGATTTCTTCCTCTTTAGGAAAGGAGATCGAAAGAGTTGTATGGACTGTAAAGTCATACCTGGAGAGAGCTTGACTACCCAACATAGAGTCCTGGTGATGGATATACGAGTTAAGGGGAAAGTGAAGAGAAGGGGCCAAGGTAAGGTTTCAAGGATTAGATGGTGGCATTTGAAGGGTGAAAAACAAAGGATCTTTCAACACAAGGTGCTGGAGGGAGGGTTTTGGGAGGCAAACGGAAGCGCAAATGATATGTGGGACAAGGCGGCCGAGGGGATCAGGAAGATAGCTAAAGAGACGCTGGGTGAATCAAGAGGGTGTGGACCTAGGGATAAAGAATCTTGGTGGTGGGATGATAGTGTACAAGATAAAGTTAAGGTAAAAAGGAAATGCTTTAAAGCTTGGTCTCTATGTAAGAATGCGGAAAATTGGGAATCTTACAAAGAAGCAAAGAAAGAGACTAAGAAGGCGGTGAGTGAGTCGAGGACTAAAGCTTTTGATGGATTATACCAATCTTTAGGCACCAAAGCTGGGGAAAAAGCTATTTACCGACTTGCTAAAGGTCGAGAAAGGAAGACAAAAGACTTGGATCAAGTGAGATGCATTAAGGACGAAGAAGGTAATGTCTTGGTTAAAGAACAAGACATACAAGAGAGATGGAAGAACTATTTTCACAAATTATTTAATGAAGGTTACGAGATTTTAGCATGTGGAGATGAGCTGAACATGCGAGAGGATGACCAAAATTTCACCTTTTATCGCAGAATTCAAGAAAAGGAAGTGAAAGAAGCATTGATACGAATGGATAGTGGTAAAGCAGTTGGGCCAGATAGTATACCTATTGAGGTTTGGAAGGGTCTAGGTGATAAAGGCATTGGTTGGCTCACAAGGTTTTTCAACAAGATATTGAGGTCAAAGAAGATGCCGGAAGAATGGAGGAGAAGCACCCTAATCCCGATTTATAAGAATAAAGGGGATATACAAAATTGCGCCAATTACAGGGGGATTAAACTCATGAGTCATACTATGAAGTTATGGGAAAGGGTGATTGAGCGGAGACTAAGAAAAGAAACCAGCATTTTAGATAATCAATTTGGTTTTATGCCCGGAAGGTCGACCATGGAAGCAATTTACTTGTTGCGGCGTTTGATGGAGCAATATCGGAGGGATCAAAAGGACCTACACATGGTTTTCATTGACTTGGAGAAGGCGTACGATAGGGTACCCAGAGAGATTTTGTGGAAAGCCCTAGAGAAGAAAGGGGTTAGGATTGCCTATATTCGTGTTATCAAGGACATGTATGAAGGAGCTATGACTAGTGTGAGAACACATAGTGGGTCCACAGAAGATTTTCCTATAACTATAGGACTACACCAAGGGTCAGCTTTGAGCCCTTATCTGTTTACCTTGGTCTTGGATGTACTCACGGAACACATTCAAGAGCCAGCACCGCGATGTATGCTGTTTGCAGATGATATTGTCCTAGTGGGTGAGTCCAGAGAAGAGCTAAATGGGAAGGTGGAAACTTGGAGACAAAATTTAGAAGCGCATGGCTTTCGTTTAAGCAGAAGTAAGACAGAATACATGGAGTGCAAGTTCAATAAAAGGCGGAGCACTACTAACTTAGAGGTAAAAGTTGGGGATAATGTCATACCACAAGTCACTCGGTTTAAGTATCTTGGATCCATTATACAAGAAGATGGGGAGATAGAGGGAGATGTAAATCACCGGATTCAAGCAGGATGGTTGAAATGGAGGAAAGCTTCGAGTGTGTTATGTGATAAAAAGGTACCACTCAAGTTAAAAGGAAAATTCTATCGTACCGCGGTTAGACCAGCAATGTTGTATGGGACTGAGTGTTGGGCGGTCAAAAGCCAACACGAGAATAAATTAAGTGTAGCTGAGATGAGAATGTTGAGATGGATGAGTGGCAAGACTAGGAAAGATAAGATCAGGAATGTTACCATCAGAGAGGGAGTTGGGGTGGCACCTATTACAGAAAAGATGGTTGAATCTCGACTTAGATGGTTTGGGCATGTATGGAGGAGACCTGCAGATGCCATGGCTAGGAGAGTTGATCATATGGAGGGAAGCCTAGTTGTTAGAGGCAGAGGAAGACCTAGAAAAACTATAGGTGAAACTATTAAGAAGGATTTAGAGGCGAATGGTTTCACTAGAGATATGATTCACGACAGACCACTATGGCGTCGTTTGATCCATGTAGCCGACCCCACCTAGTGGGATAAAGGCTTGTTGTTGTTGTTGTTGTATAGTGTAAAAATCACGGTACAATTTTACGAAGAAAACAGTTTTGATAACTCAAAGCAATTTTGGCTATGGTGTCGTGAATTAAATAGCTGAAAAAGATTAGTAAGCGAAGCCAATAAGGTAATTTTGATTAGTTGTATAAACAAGCTTTTTAACTTTATTTGTCTTAACTGAAATTTGAATTTGAATAATTATTTTATTTTTTCTAGGCGAGACTTTTGAATAGCAGGCTTGAGTTCGAATTTCATATCAATGTATTAAAAAAAAGGTAAGACTTCTGAATAAATTATATACATGTTATAAATGTTCATTTAGAAATACAAAATAGGATGATTGGGAATTAAATTTTAGGGTCTGTTTGATTATAACATGAAAAAAAGTTTGATTTTTTTTTGAGAAGTTAAAAAATAAGCTGAGACTTTCGGTGAGATGTCTTCTTATGTTATGGTTTTTTTATGAATTTATTTTGGTGGTTGATTTTTTTTTCAAAAAATAATGAATGATAGAGAAAATCTACTCATAAAAATGAGTGTTGGATGGAAAGTATTTAATTACATTGTTCAACTTATTTTCTAATTTTTTACATAAAACAAATAATTTTTAAATTTTTTTTGTATTATTATTATATAATTTTTCATGTTGTGTTATCAAACGAGGAGCCTTAAGTGATGTTTAGTTGATGTTTTGAGTTGAGATTTTAAGTTGAAGTTTTTAAAATATGGTGTTTGGTAGAATTTAGAATTATGTTGAAAAGTGGATTTGGTTTTTTTTTTTTGAGTTTTTTTTAACCAACTAAAAATTTCATCAAAAGAATTCAAAAAATAGTCACAATGGATCTTATTTTATAGATCTTGACGAGTATGTTTTAAATATATATATTTTATTTAATTTTGATTTTTGAATTTAAAGTTATGGTGTTTTAACAGTTTTTTTAAAGAGAAAAAGTAAAGTGAAATAAATTTTGAAAAGTGTAAAAATAGAGTTGATTTTGAGTTAAGTTTTTAAAATTTGAAAAAAAAAAAAACATGGACCAAACAAGCCCTTAGCATTCATATTTTCACTTTTAAATCACTAGACCACGAGCCCATGTATATTACTTTTGTGAACTTTAAAAAATGGAAAGTAATTAAAGATTTTAACTATACCTCCATTATTAACAGGAAACTGACATGTTGATTAACCTCGTTAAATTGAGAGAGAGAATTTTTTTTTGTTTTTAAAATATGGGATTTGTGTGAGAATGTTTTATGTAAAAGAATTAGAGAATATTTTTGTAAATTAAAAGTTTATATTAGTATAATATGTGTTTATGGCTAAATGTTCAATTGATAGTAATTTAGAGTTATTTCAATAAATTATAAATTTAAATCCATTTATTGATAAAAATATGATAATTTTTTGGATCACGCAAAGTTAAGTTTGCAATCTTTATTTTTTAATGCATATTTATGTATTGATATTCATTTGACATTGCCTTAGATTTACATGAGTTAAACATAAAAATATATTTGTTTAAAAATTAAAACACATTATGCAAAACAAAATAATAAGAATTAAAAAAAAAAGATGATTATTTCAAAAAAATATTATTTTATTTAGATTTTTCTCAAAAAGATTATTGAAAAAGGAATTTTACCCATTTCATAAAAAATAAAATCAAACACCGTTTTTAACTCAATAAACAAATAATAAATTAGGAAATTGAAAAAGAAGTACACAAAAGAACCGAAAAATGTCCATAGATTGTTCAAGTGTATTTCTATTTTCACCCCTAAATAATGTTTAAGTTCATTCTCATTTTTCATTCGGTCTTTAAATACCTAATAAAAATATATTATTCAATTCTTAAAAACTAAGTATAAATTTATTACTTGTGCTTAGAGGTTGAATAAAGATTTTTCAAATTTATATGCAACTTTAAAGAATTAAATAACAAACTTTTGTTGGGTGATGGAAAACCTAAGGAAAAGTGAGGGTGAAAGAAATAGAATCACCGTTCAAAGGTCCAGTGACCCACGCGTATTGCCATGTCCCGTGCGTGATTCAGAGCTTTCAACACCGGAAGAGCTCTTGAGCCTCCCTCCCTCCCTCCCTCCCTCCTCTCACTGCTTGGGTCTTCTACTTGGCCATTTTTTTTTTTTTTTGTGCCTCTCTCTCCATATTAATTAGTCAGCTTCATCTCTGGAATTACAATTACAAACATCCCATGTAATAATATTCATTCAAATTGAACAAAAGTCAAAGTCCCCATAAATTAAACACCTCTCTCTCTCTCACTCTCTCTCATCAATCCCTAGCAGCTTTGCTTTCAACGAAAAGCTGGCGCAAATTTAGTACCAAAACAAGAATTGTGAACACACTCTTCAGTCCCTCTATCTATATGTGTTTAGCCTGCTGCTTTTCTCCCCCAGTCCAAACAGTTAAACACAACATGATATATGTGCTCCGCTCTTTTTGCCTGAAATTCAGCTCCGCCGTTTTCAATAAACAAACCACCTAATCCCAGTTGAGTTGAGTTGAGTTGGGTATCAGAACCCTCACATTAACTCGTTTTTGTTTGCCAAAATCCTTATATGGAAACTTCATCGTTGCGCCAGTTTTACTTCCCAAAAAAATTGTCTTATTTTTAATTGTACTATTTCCTATTCTAAACAGAAAGATTGAAGCCTCCAACACTAGAACAAACTTTACCCTAACAAAGTTAATAATATTTTGGCACTATCCTCGCGGTATAAAGATGGTTTTGTTCTTTGTGAACTTTTATCAAACACAAACGGCACACTTTCTAGAACAGCCCATTTTGAATCACATACCCACGTGGTGATAGCACAGCGAATCCATATAAAACCTAGGTGGGTTCTGGGTTTTGGTTTAATTTTATGAACACTAAAATGTTCCCCAATTCGAATTGATTTGAAAAAAACAAGGTAAAGATGCAGTCGAGGTTAATGGCAATGGAGGAAGGAAAAGACTCTGCAGCTGCTGCAAATAGAGCAAATCAATATAGGGTTTGGCCCACTCTAAGGTTACTTCAGTTTCTCTTGGTATTTTTGGGTTTGGGCATTGTGTTTTCAATTGTTAGTATGTATATGACCCGTTATTTTGGAGTCCAGAATGTAGTTCCAGTGGCAGTAACACAGTCTAAAGTATTGCCCTGTTTTCAAGAACCAAAAAATAGTTTAGAGAGGTGGATTAGGCCACCATCAAATCTGTTGCATAAGATGAATGATTCTCAGCTTTTTTGGAGGGCTTCATTTGTTCCTCAAATTAAAGAGTACCCTTATAAGAGAGTTCCCAAAGTTGCCTTTATGTTCTTGACAAGGGGACCTTTGCCTCTTTCACCTCTATGGGAGAGGTTTTTCAAGGGGCATGAAGGGCTATATTCGATATACATTCATTCTCTGCCTCCTTATGAACCAGATTTCCCTCCTTCGTCCGTCTTTTATAGGAGACAAATTCCTAGTCAGGTATATATAATCACTATCTTTTCTCTTATTTGTTGCCAGACTGAATATTTTGCCACTTTTTTCTTGTTGTAAACATGAAAATCGAGTTCATTCATTTATTCCTATCTTTAATTTGTATTTGATATATTTATTTTGGCAGCAATGTCTTACTTTTGTCTTGCAAATACTGTTCGGAGAATTTCTAGTCTTAGATTGATCAACAATTTTTAGAAGTACAGCAAGCTGTGCTCCTGTTTGTTGTGGCCCTTTTTAGATGAGAACTGGTGATTACATTCCCAATTTTCATTCTAAATGGCAGGATCTCTGTCTTTCTTTCTCTGTGTAAAAAATGTAGAGTTTTTAACTATTTTGCATTTATACCTTGAATGTTCAGGTGTGTCTGTTACGTAAGCTTTATAATCAGTAATTCAATACCCTATACCTGCAAGACAGGTTTCCTGAAACGACTAGCATATAAAATAATCCAATCCTTCAATCATGACTCGCTACGACAAATTTTTTCCTATAATGTAATTGGTTAATGACATGGCCAAAAGATCAAACTAACCTATGCATCCCTGATAGGTCTATTTATCATGTTCAATGTAATGTCTTCAACGTCAACTTGATTTTCAGTTATGAAAATTTAGATGCTAAACTATCTACAAATGGATATATTCTGTGAATTACTATTAAAGTCCTGAAATTAATGGTGTGTAGGACACAAGTATTTACAGTGATTGTGCAGATTTGCTTGGTCAAAGTTGTCACAAGTATCATAAGTTTCAGAATCGAACTTGTTTTTTCTACGAAGTGGAATGTAAAATTAGCTCCCAAAGACACGGGGATTGGGGTGGCTGCTAAGAATAGGCATCATCGTCCAGACTGATGTCTTTAAGTTTGTGTTTTCATGGTTGAATGGCCTTCATAGCTTATATTCACACTTCATGGCTTTATAGTTTATATGCATACTTGAAGAAGCTTTAGTTGTGCCCTCCCCACAATGTCTTGTAAACAAATATGAAGGAATCCTAGTTAACTTTATGCTATTTTCCTTCACGGTGATAAGGTTGCAATAATTTCATTCAAAGGTGCCTTGGGGTTAGGGTTTTTGGTTTATTTAGTTATTTTGATATGATTGCAAGTTTCGAAGGCAATTATCGCCTGTTCTAAGAGGGTAGTGTGTCGCCAAAGTTTATAATGCTTGGGTTCCTTTTCCAAGGTCTTGGGATGTAACCCTACTTCAAGGAGCATATAAAGAGACAAGAACAAAAGTATGGCAGTTTCAAGGATGCAAAAGGCGATCTGGACAGTGGCTTGTAATGATTAATAGGGTAACAAATGATAATTAGGGTTTTCCGTCTTTGGCTATTGCGTGGTGGTGAAGAATAGCCGTTAGCTATTTTTATTAAAAAGGATATCTGTCTGCAGTACGACACCTTAACATACGTGGCCCAATCAAAGGATGGAAACATGCTTCAAATATGCGGACAAATACAACAGTTGTAAAAGTTAGTTTGGTTAGTGATGACAAACTCTCTCGATGGCAGGCTGACAACAGTTGGTATTAGTAAGCTTTCCTATTATGGTAAGTGTCACAGGGTAACTTTCTCGACCCCGCGCGGCGCCCGGCATCCAGACTCCCCCGAATCCGGGCCAGCCTAACCCAGCGGCAACACGCAGCGGAACACACACAAGACACCGAACAAGCCCTTACGTACCTGCATAGATTCCCGAAACCCATTAGCACCGCACACAAAGGACCGCATCGCCTTGCCTCCTGGTGTTAGGCTTCTCCACGCATTGGGGTGTAACAGTAAGCTTTAATAGTACTTTGGCAGTGAATGATCGGCCATGATCTAACAATGCATTTTTTCCGTTTGTCTTAGCGCCTTATAAGTGGCGTGGCCACAAAGTAGTGTAATGAACTTGATACTCCAACCTATCCAAATTCCTTTGAGGATCCCGTATTATTTGATTAGGCCCTTTTTCACAACCCAATTAGATCGCTGCCCTTGAACCTGGTGCGGAACAAAGGGCACTAGTTATGATCAATAACTATCCGTCTTGGTTGGACAGATGCTTCTTAACCTATTCATTTTCTGTGGATGAAATCGGGAGGCACTGCTTAGCTGGAGGCTGAGTATGCATGTGGCGGTGATGTGTTCAATGGCCATGAGCATCCTGTGGGATCCTTGGGAGGTGTGCCAAACCTTTAATGTGGTCATTTTTCGTGTTCTTATACAATGATGAACATTACTTCTTTGCTTCTAGCTGTGACCTTAATTATTTCTTTAACTCTTTTTTTTTTTGAGCAACAATTGTGTGTATAACTTCAAGTGTGTGTTACAAACTTACAATGAGATTTTGATGCTGATGTTCCATGTTTGGACTATTTACCAAGACTAAGTTTGATTGGTAAACTTCTCCGGACTGCATTTTTGTCTTCCACAAAAGGTTCTCATTTTAAGGCGGCACATATCTTGTGAAATTTAGGTTTTCATGTTTTGATCATCATTAGTGGAAAACATAGCCGATATTTGGTTCTCCTCTCCTACGATGTGTATGCCCTCGCCTTCTCTCATTGTCTACTATACTTGTCTCGGGTAGCTTTACATGTTTCACGTTGATATAATCGGTGTCCTTGAAAACCTAGTCATAAGTGCATAAACATTTAATGCATTACTACATTAAACAGTAATAAATTAAGAGTCACTATTTAAACTTTTGCCCTTTTGGGATGTTAAGCATGATATTCGTTACGGTTCTTTCTCCTAACAGCTTAAGCTTTTAGGAGAGATGGCTCCTAACACGGGAAAACATTAATTTCAATGTGATCAACCATCAAAGAGTAAAACTTAGTGATTTTCAGATTTACTAGATTGATTTTAGAAATGTGATGCTTAATTTGGGACATTACGAGAAGGATAGTTGTATTCTTAATTTGGGAGGGAGAAAGTATATACCTGTTAAACAAATATAAATATATATATATATATATATTGTATATATTACAGTTACACAAATGAATGTAAGTATACAAATTATCTTTCCTTTTTGCGCATTCTTTATATTATATATCAACTCATGTAGGTTGCAGAGTGGGGAATGATGAGCATGTGCGATGCGGAAAGACGACTACTCGCTAATGCACTGCTTGATTTCTCAAACGAATGGTTCGTTCTCTTATCTGAGGCCTGCATTCCACTTCACAACTTCAGCATCATCTATCACTACCTATCAAGATCCCGGTTCAGCTTCATGGGCGCCTTTGACGACCTCAGTCCCTTTGGAAGGGGCCGTTACAACGATCAAATGGCCCCCTTGGTCAACCTTACCAATTGGCGCAAAGGGTCCCAGTGGTTCGAAGTCAACAGAAAACTGGCAGTCGATATAGTGAAAGACAATCTTTTCTACCCGAAATTCGAACAGTTTTGTAGACCGGCATGTTATGTAGACGAGCACTATTTCCCCACAATGCTGACCATTCAATCGCCTCACTTGTTGGCTAACCGGAGCATTACTTGGGTTGACTGGTCAAGGGGCGGGGCCCATCCAGCTACATTTGGTAAGGCTGATATTAATGAGGAATTTTTCAAGAGGATTATCGAAGGTGAAACGTGCATTTACAATAAGCAGCCGTCATCGCTTTGTTCTCTTTTTGCTAGGAAGTTTGCTCCAAGTGCTTTGGATCCATTATTAGAAAATGCATCCAAATATTTTGGGTATTGATAGACACATTGTTTGCTTTGTTAGTAACCTATCCCCAGGTTCATAGGCTTTTCTTCATACAACCGAAGCAGTTTGGATAGTTAGAAAAATATATAGAACCCTTGATTTTGGCATCATTTGTAGACAAGATTGGGTTACAAATAAACTGCAGAACGTAAGGATTTTATCATACAAAACGGAATTATAATCTGTGTCTTATTTGAGGCCACCTTTCGAGTTTCGTCTCTCTTTGGGTGCATTTGTTTTCTATTCTAAAACCCAAAGTCTGAAATTTGGATTTAACAATATTGTCTTCTTTTTTGGTTCCAAAGGACACCTGAATATGTATCAGAACATCATATTTACACTTACATTCATATTATAATACTCTTTGGATTAGTTTATGAGTTGATTTGGGCACGTATATAATTTTCTTCCAAACTCTTTAGCCGTTCATTTTTCTTACTCTAGGTAGGGTCTTGTGCACGTTCCTTCACACCTTGTTTGCTACCCTTTTGGGCTTTTCATAGATAAAATGACAACGGCCTTTGATCCTTCGTGATTTTGTTTGGAGAAGAAAAAAGAAGCTCTCTTCTTATCATTATGTCAAATTGAGTAAACCCATCATATTTGGTCGTTGGGCGCGAATTATTTAAGGATATCTTAAGTTTAAATTCCAGGAGGTACAAAATCACAATATCCAATGGCAGGTTCAAATAAGATTAATTTTGCATCCAGTATGTTGTGAAAACACTTTGTAAAAAACAAGAAGGAAAAAAAAAATTATATCAAATCAACAAAACCCAAATTTTATACAAAGCAAAACGTAATTTTTTTTTTCCCGTAAATTAATAATATGTTTACTGAGCGTCTAAGCACAAAAACTAGCCTTGATTTGGCAATGCATACTTCTAACGTGTTACGTGAATCAAACGGATTTGACTTTTCTTTAATATATATACATATATATTTTTTATTATTTTAAGAGAAATAAAATGATTGTATATATATATTAATATATTTTATTTCGCTAAATTTAAAATTTGATTTTTTTTAATTATATCTGCTCCTTCGAAAAATAAATAAATAGACGCAGTCAGCAAGTTAAGAGCA
Source organism: Lonicera japonica (assembly GCA_021464415.1). Taxonomy (NCBI): domain Eukaryota; kingdom Viridiplantae; phylum Streptophyta; class Magnoliopsida; order Dipsacales; family Caprifoliaceae; genus Lonicera; species Lonicera japonica. The sequence goes on along the minus strand of CM038467.1, from coordinate 3,412,383 downwards.
TCTAATTAATTTCCGCGAATGATCCAATCCGTACATACAGGCAGCGCCCAGAGCACAGAGACAGCGTACACTACGCCGCCCAAATGGTCCCAGCCAGCTTCCAAAAAACTACTCTTCCTTCATCATTCAATTCTCTCTCTCTCTCTCTCTCTCTCTCTTCTTCACAATCGATAAATTAAAATTAGGGAAAAAGTTAGGGTTTCCTTTTCTGAAAATCCGTGTTACGGAACCAACAGACGGTAGACTACGTCCAAGCTTCAAATTCGTAATTGTTAGGCGACGGCGGTTTTTCTGTGCCGTGAATTGTTACTTCAAAAGTAACTGGGAAAAACTACATATCGGAACAAAGATAAGATGTGGGTAAGGGATTGTTTGTTTGCCCCACTTAAATTGTTTTTAAATTTAAGTGGATTTAAACTCGTTTGTTAACTTAATTTTTGGGTGGTATTATTGATAAATTAATAATTTATTGATAAATTAAAACTTTATTTAATTAATATAATTAGCCGGTTCAGATTTTATTAATTTATAAAGTTTTTACTATATGGACAAGAACGTTACAAATTATTTTGTGTAACCACATTCACGATTTTTTTTTTTTTAATTACATTTTCAATTTTACAGTACAAACCAAAAATATTTCAAGTGAGGAAGGTAGGGTTAAATATTTGATTAGTCATCATCATAAGAAACATGGGAACTGGTAGTGCAGCCTGATGCATCCGGGTCCTCTGCTCCACAACAATCATAGAACTTGGCTGCATATGGAGGATCGTCCGGTCCTAATTCATAGTAGCTTCGTTTCAATAATAACACAAGATCAGTGGGGAATCAGCAATAATCCAAAACTGAACATATTTATACCAAAAATTGCAAATATGCATATATGTAGTTAACTAATCATTTTTTTCCTAAAAGAAATTCTAGTCAAAGACTAGATAAGAAGTTTTATCAGGAAATTGCTAATATTGAATCAGCGAATGTAAAACATGGTTTTGACATCACTTGAGAACTGTCTTTTATCATCACGTGAGAAATAGATATCAGAAAGCTCAAGGAAAGTGCATTGCAGCACTGACCTTTTACCATCAGTTGAGAAATAGGGATGAGAAAGCTAGAGCGAAGTGTATTGAAGGCTTGAATTATTATTTTTGCCATCACTTAATATGAGTGTTGAAGGTCAAGCTATGACGAATCAAACAAACTTCAACATGTTCTATCATCCTGTCACATAGGTGAGTGCAAATGCGCACACTCGGCACTCGCCTTATTTAAAGAGAGTTTGTTTATAATAACTTACTTTGCCTTACTTGGGAAGAGTTTATTTGTAATAACTGGCTTAATATCATGCAATGAATTACTGGAGTGCTTTTCAAATAAGGCTAGCCTAATAAGAGGTGAATGCGCTTACAATAACTCAACTTAGACGAGAAGAGTGTGTTGCTAAGCCCTCACATAATATCAAGCAATAGATATGGTGTTTATGACAAATAAAGTCGTGTTAAAATATGTTTTCAGTTAAAATTTGGAGGCGGGTGTTTGTGATAGATTTGTTGGGTGTAAATAACAGCACTCTAAATTTTTAACTTAAAATTGAAAATTTTCATCAAAAGTTTAAAGCAGTACATTCACCACTTAAAACTTAATTTTAAAGAAAACGAAATACTTATTTTATCTTCTTATAATTTATAATAATACGATCCAAACAAACTAATAAGAGTAAATTATTGTACAAAATTTTTTTAGTTTTCAGATGTATTATATTTAAATAAATAACAATTTTTCAAATACAACTATCATAATTAAACAAACAATTTTTTCATATTTTAGTTTTTTTATCAAATGCCAACTAAGTTACTTGTCTCTTCATTCCTTTTTTTAGACAAACAATCATTGACGAATGAAATGAACTTGTAATTGTAAGGTTTTGACTTACAAAGGAAAGTGCGGTTAATTTGCAGGAGTGAACACCAATGCTAAGGTTCTATTGCTGCCGGTGGACTCTGATATGGTTATTAGTAAGTTTCTCGGCAGTAACTATTTCCTCCGTCCCAAATTTCTCGTTATCAAGAATACCGTTCTATATATTTTGCACATGGTCTAAAATCACTACTGGAATTTGTTCAATTTGCGACAAAGTAATTTTGATGAATTTTATTGACAATATTAGCAATGGAACACTTTTTTTACATAATTTGTACCTTTAACGAAACTTAAAGTTCTTTACAAAAATTACTACAGATTGGTGATGAAATTCAGTGCTTTGTCACCTTGCATATGTGTAGCACCAAATGTGAACGTCACTACTTTTATATTGATAAATTTTTTATGACTTAATTATAGGTAAGATAATAAGGAAATTTAATTCAGTTTTTCTATTCTAAAACAGTAAAGTAAGAAGAGATAATGGGTTATAAGGTCTCATTCCGTAATGTTTTATAACTCAAAGGGCGGACTCATGTTTAATAAAGGGAAGTAGTACCAATTTTATAATTTGGTTTACAATAAGGACACTTTTTATAATATTAATTTATTTTAAGAAAATGATAAATGTTGATGGACAAAAATACCCTACTATATCATTTATTCTAATTATATAAAAGACATATTATTCTCTCTTACATACACATAGTTTAAAGAGAGAAAACAAAAAACAAGGGAAAAGAGAAGTATCACCAATACTCTCACCTCTTCCACCACCACCACCACCAACACCACCTGAATCTCCGATTGTATCGCCTAGAGGAGCGAGCGCCGTTCTCATCTTCATCTTCTTCTTCTTTATGGATGTGCAATCGTAAACGATATATAACTTTTGATCTAACCGTTGGCTTTGGCTGATTTTTGGATATGTTGTTCGGAAGACAAAGTTACAACAATTGCGCGAAAAATCAAGATGATCAGAGGTCGTTTTGCTATCGAAATCGACTAATTTCGACAGTCCAGCGAGATTTGAAAAAAAAAATATGATCGTAACTCTTTTTTTTTTTATGAATCCTAAGTTGATCCATATATATATATACATATAAATAAATTAAGTAGATGTTGATATCATCAATTTTGATGGTGCTAAAATCATTTTAGCACCTTATAGTTTGTTGTCCAAGTGGTGCTACCTTCTAGTTGTTGTTCAGAAGGTGCTAAATGCATTTAGCACCTTCTGGTTGTTGTCAAGGTGGTGCTAAATGCATTTAGCACCTTCTGGTTGTGGTGCTATCCAGGGGATGCTAAATGTATTTAGCACCTTCTGATTACTGTCCAGGGGTGCTAAATGCATTTAGCACTTTCTGGCTGCTGTCTAGGCAATGCTAAATGCATTTAGCACATTCTGGTTGCTGTCCAGGGGTGCTAAATGCATTTAGTACCTTCTGGTTGTACTTTCTGGCTGCTGTCCAGGGGTGCTAAATGCATTTAGCACCTTCTGGTTGCTGTCCAGGGGTGCTAAATGCATTTAGTACCTTCTGGTTGTACTTTCTGGCTGCTGTCCAGGGGTGCTAAATGCATTTAGCACCTTCTGGTAGCTGTCCAGGGGTGCTAAATGCATTTAGCACCTTCTGGTTGTACTTTCTGGTTACTGTCCAGGGGGTGCTAAATGCATTCAGCACCTTCTGGTAGCTGTCCAGGGGGTGCTAAATGCATTTAGCACATCCTGGTTGCTGTTAGTGTCATAATTAGACGATATTATAAGGAAGGGGTATTCTGGCTGCTGTCCAGGGGTGCTAAATGCATTTAGCACCTTCTGGTTGTACTTTCTGATTATTGTCCAGGGGGTGCTAAATGCATTTAGCACCTCCTGGTTGCATTTTCTAGTTGATGTCCAGGGGATGCTAAATGCATTTAGCACCTTCTGGTTACTGACCAGAAGGTCCTAAATGCATTTGGCACCTTCTGGTTGCTGTTAGTGTCTTTTTTGTACAGTGTCCTTAATTTACATGGTTAATTTTTAAGTGTCCTTTATAATTATATTATTATTAAAATGAGCCCTTTTACCTAATTGCCTCAAGTAAGAAATAGTACTTTTATTAAAACGGGTCTAGCTCAGATAACCAATCATCTATTTGTTCGATTTTGAATTTTTTTAGTTTAAGTTGGATAAGTGGAGCTACCTAGCTCTCTTTGATGGTCACTATGACCATTGGAGCATGTTAATGGAAAATTTCTTGCAGTCCAAGGGGTATTGGGCCATCGTAGAGAAGGGAATAACTGAACCAGCAAGTGGTGTAGTGTTGACTGAAACTCAGCAAAAAAAACTGGAAGAGGAGAACCTGAAGGATCTAAACAATAAAAAAATATTTGTTTCAAGCAATAGATCGTGTTATATTGGAGACCATTCTTCAAAAGAAAACTTTGAAGCAAATCTGGGACTCAATGAAGAAAAAGTACGGCGGTTTGACAATGGTTAAAAGGCAGCAATTACAAATTCTTTGCAAAGAATTTGAAATTCTTCATATGAAACTAAGAGAATCAGTTAATGATTATTTCTCCCGAACATTAGCAATTGTTAACAAGCTGCATATACATGGTGGTACAATGGAAGATGTTTCTGTAATTGAAAAGATTTTGTGGCATTCGTTGTCAATTGATAAACTACAATGTTCTTTACAAATTCACGAGCAGAACATGGCAAATCCTTCTTCTAATGAACAAGCTTTGAATGTGTCAACTCATAGCAAATTCAATAGTTGAAGAGGATCAGGTAGAGGCCAAAGCAGAGGACGAGGTCGAGGAAAAGGCAGAAACTCAAATTCAAGAAGCAAAGGTTGGGGACGCGACAATCATTACCAGACAAATTTCGATTTAAAATTTGACAAGTCCAATAATGAAAAATTTAATAAATCCAACATCAAATGCTACCGCTGTCACAGGTATGGCCATTACAAGTCTGAATACGAGTCAAATTTGTATTTCGACAAAGAAGAAAAGTCTAATTTTGTAGAAAAAGAAGAAGATATGTTGTTTATGGCTTTTCATGACTAAGGAGACAGTTCTTTAAACAAGTGGTATTTTGACTTGGGTTGCAGTAACCATATGTGTGGCGACAAGTCTTTATTTTCAGATCTAGATGAAGCATTTAAAGATATCGCCAAATTAGGGAATAATGTAAGAATGAATGTCATGGAAAATGTACAATCAGATTGCACTCAAAAGACCACACTTTTAAAGTTACTGGTGTGTTTTTTGTTCTAAATTTAAAGAATAACCTCATTAGCATGGGGCAACTTTAAGAACAAGGCTACGCGATCGTTATTCGTTAGGGTTGTTGCTCTATTCAACATCCAACGAATGGTGTTATAGCTCAAGTTTAAATGACGACAAATCGATTATCCTGCTGAATATTCAAAGTAATGATTTGGCTTGTTTGGTGACTAAAGCACAAGATTCCACTCGATTATGGAATTTACGATATGTCCATCTTAATTTCAAAGGCTTGAAGACCTTGCAAGAGAGGAACATGGTTACCGGTTTCCTTCAAATCAAAAGCTCGTTAGAAATTTGTGAAGATTGTGTTATTGGTAAACAACATCGCATTTCCTTTCCGAAAAGGAATGCATGGAGGGCTATGTATCCATTGCAACTGGTTCATTCAGATCTTTGCGGACCAATCAATCTGATCTCAAATAGCAAACAGAGGTACTTTTATTTCATTTATGGACGATTATAGCAGGAAGACGTGGTTTTAATTCTTACAGGAAAAGAGTGAAGCCTTCGACATATTTAAATGCTTTAAAACGTTCGTCAGAAAAGAAAGCAGGAGGGATATCAAAATCCTTCATACTGGTCACGGTGGTGAATTTAATTCTCATGAATTTGCAAGTTTTTGTGAAATGAATGGAATCCGAAGACAACATCTTATACACCATAGCAAAATGGTGTATTGGAGAGAAAGAATGGCACAATGTTGAACATGGTGCGTAGCATGTTGGCAAACATGAGCGTCCCGAAGAATTTTTGGCCTGAAGCAGTCAAATGGAGTGTTCATGTAACGACCCGGTCCCACCTCAGTACGATATTGTCTGCTTTGGGCTACATGGTCCCACTCACCCGCACGGATTTGTTTTCGGGAGCTCACGACCAGCTTCCCAGGGGGTCACCCATCCTGGGATTGCTCTGGCCAGCTACTCGCTTAACTTCGGAGTTCTTATGGGATCCGAAGCCAGTGAGCTACCCAAAAGGCCTCGTACTTAATTAGCGACCGTTTCTTACTTATATGGGTTTCCAAGGATCCCCCACTTTCCGATGTGGGATGCCCCATTTGAGCTACAATTCCTCCCCTAAGGGAGTACTCCATCACTCGCAGGGCGTCACATTTGTAACGACTCGGTCCCACCTCAGTACGATATTGTCCGCTTTGGGCTACATGGTCCCACTCACCCGCACGGATTTGTTTTCGGGAGCTCACGACCAGCTTCCCAGGGGGTCACCCATCCTGGGATTGCTCTGGCCAGCTACTCGCTTAACTTCGGAGTTCTTATGGGATCCGAAGCCAGTGAGCTACCCAAAAGGCCTCGTACTTAATTAGCGACCGTTTCTTACTTATATGGGTTTCCAAGGATCCCCCACTTTCCGATGTGGGATGCCCCCTTTGAGCTACAATTCCTCCCCTAAGGGAGTACTCCATCACTCGCAAGGCGTCACATCCTTCCCCCCAAGGGAATCGACGTCCTCGTCGACACACCGTACTCTGCGGGGTTCGCTCTGATACCATTTGTAACGACCCGGTCCCACCTCAGTACGATATTGTCCGCTTTGGGCTACATGGTCCCACTCACCCGCACGGATTTGTTTTCGTGAGCTCCCGAAAATAAATCCGTGCGGGTGAGTGGGACCATGTAGCCCAAAGCGGACAATATCGTACTGAGGTGGGACCGGGTCGTTACAGTTCATGTGCTGAATAGGTGCTTTATTTTTGCCGTCAAGAATGTCACACCGGAAGAAGCTCGGTCAAACCATGAACCAACCAGTGATCATTTTAAAGTTTTTGGGTGCATAGCATATGCACACATACCCGACGAACAAAGAAAAAAACTCAATAACAAAGGGGCAAAGTGTGTTTTTCTCGGGGTCAGTGAAGAATCCAAGGCTTATAGGTTGTACAATCCTGTTACCAAGAAAATAGTCATTAGTCGCGATGGCATTTTCGATGAAGAATGTGCATGGGACTAGGCTGATAAGGGAAAACAAAAAATCCTAGTCAGTTTTAAGGAAAAAGAAGTTGAAGACGAGACGTATCAGTTGAATCGGCAACAACTATCAAATGATGTGATCTCCTCAACAAGTGCTGTGAATGAAGAATAACTACCAAATGCATTAAGTCCAGTCGTTCCACTCCAAATAAAAAGGCCGCTTGGATGATGGATTATGAAAGTGGAAGTGAGTTTTTTAATGATGATGTTATTGTTCATTTTGCCTTATTCGTAGACTGTGATCCAGTTGCATTTCAAGATGCAACTAAAGACCCAAAATGGAGGAAGGCCATGGATGCAGAAATACATGCTATTGAAAATAATGACACGTGGGAGTTGTGTGATCTTCTAGATGGGCAAAAAACTATTAGTGTGAAGTGGGCTTATAAAACTAAGCTAAACAAGAAAGGAGAAAGTGGACATGGCCCAACTAGTCGCAAAAGTTTACAAGCAAGAGTTTGGCGTTGATTATACGGAGGTCTTTGCTCCTGTTGCGAGATGCGATACAATACGTATGGTCATCTCTTTAGTTGCGCAAAATTCCTGGCCTATCTTCCAATTAGTCGTGAAATTTGCCTTTTTTCATGGCGAGCTACATGAAACAGTGTACATCAATCAACCCTCTAGTTATGTGCAACAAGGAAATAAGAAGAATGTTTACAGGTTAAAGAAGGTGTTATATGAACTGAAACAAGCACCGCGAGCTTGGTATAGCTGTATTGATACTTATTTTTTGAAGGCGGGCGTTCAAAAATGCCCTTATGAGCATACTCTTTACATTAAATCTGAAATCTCAGGGAAAGTTTTTATTGTTTGTTTATTTGTAGATGACTTGATCTATGTTGGCAATGATCAAGCTATGGTTGCTGATTTTAAACAATGCATGATGGGTGAGTTTGAGATGACAGATTTAGGCTTGATGCGCTATTTTCTGGGCATTGAAGTGGTGCAATCTACATTGGGGGTTTTCATCAATCAAAAGAAGTATGCTTTGGATATTTTAGAAAGATTTCAAATGATGAATTGCAATCCAGTTGGTACGCCGACTCAACCGGGGATGAAGCTGGTGAAAAATCCTGAAAGGAAGAAGGTTGACAGCACTTTATTTAAGCAGATTGTTGGTAGTTTGATGTACTTATCATCTACTAGACCTAATATTATGTACCCTGTTAGTCTCATTAGCAGATATATGAAAATTCCGAAGGAGATTCATTTGCTTACAGCAAAAAGGGTGTTACACTACCTGAAGGGAATTATTGATTTTGGTATTTTTTACAAGAAAGGAGTAGAATCGGAGCTTGTCGGTTTCAGTGATAGTGATTATGCGGGCGATTTAGATGAAAGAAAAAGCACCACTGGCTATGCCTTTATGATGAATTCGGGAGCCGTATCGTGGTCATCGAAGAAACAAGTTTTAACGTTTTCCACAACCGAAGCAGAGTTAATTGCAGCTGTGTTTTTTGGCTCACACTTTGGTGGACCATGATCGATTATTGTCAATCATGGTGTTGGCTGGTTGCGGTAGAAGGCTTCATGATCGATTATGGGTTTACCATGATCAATCATGGTCCCAGGCACTTTGCCTATTTAGTGTGTTTTAGCTCATTTGTACATATAACTAGTAATTTTAGCCTAGATTGACTTGAGAGCTAAAAATTGGTGAGATTTTTTCTTGTGTGCTTGTAATCAACTTTTTGTTCCAATTATCAATAGAAACTATCGTTTGTGTGGATTAGTGGCTTTTACGCCGACACCACGGTAAAACCTTGTCTTGTGCGATTGTTACTTTATTTCCTATTTCTCTATTGTGGGTGTGCTTTTTTGTGTCGGTTCTTCATTCGATAAACCAAGAGAGCTTGTGAGATCGGTCCACGTTGCGTCATGCTCGGTGGTGAGCGGTTTGGCGCAACAGCAGCGGCCTCCTGTGCATGTCAAGCGATTTGGCTAAAGAGAATTCTTGATTGATTATACAAGTCTCAGCCTAGACCGATAAAAATTTGTTGCGATAATAGCTCAACAATTAAACTTTCTGAAGAATCCAGTTTTACATGGAAGAAGCAAACACATCGATGTTCGTTAGCACTTCCTACATGATCTTGCTAGAGATGGAGCTGTTGAGTTAGTGTATTGTCAAAGTGGCAGATTGCAGATATATTAACAGAGCCCTTCAAGTTGGATGCATTTATGAAGCTGCGTAATCTGCTCGGAGTTTGTTCTTTTAAACAGATCGTATGAATAGCATTCAGTTTAAGGGAGAGTGTTAGATTTTGAATTTGTTTAGTTTAAGTTGGATAAGTGGACCTACCTGGTATTTAGGGAAAAGTTATTTGTTTATTAGACTTTAGGATCAAAAAGAGTATATGTTAGTTTTTTGTTTTTTTATTTTTAGAATTGGTTTGTTATCTTGTACTGCTATTTATTCAGAATTCAATTGGTAGATAAATTACCCAAATTTGTAGTATCACATTCTCTATTCTGCATCTTCAAGTTCTTTATTTTATTCTCTTACAGTTTCCAACACTATTTATTGTTTTATTTTTAGGATTTCTTTGTGTTAGATAGTTTTATGAATAATCTGTTCTTGAAAGCTTTGTGAATGACAGACGGTGTATTATCCAAAGCTTCAAACTCCTATATGTTGGTGATGGCGGAATTGGTATTTGTTCTATTTTTCCTTAACCCTTGTTTTGAGTCTTAAACTGTTTGATTTTGGTGTTGCTAACTATACTTTTTACTTCCAATTTGAAACGCGTCAGGGAAAACTACTAACGAATAAAAGCAATCGTAATGGAGAATTTGAGAAGAAATATGAACGCAAGTTATCTGTCTCTTTAATCTTTAATTTTTCAACGCACAATCATTGACGAATGAATGCATGTACAGTTTACAATCGTAAGGTTTTGGTTGAAGCGAACGTGTGCTTGATTTGCAACTGCAATTGGAGTGTAAGTTCATCCACCGGACTTCTTCACAACCTGTGGATATTGGAATGATGAGTTTCTATTGCCGAGGAATGCTTTGGCACGGCGACAGGCCGTTTAATGCCGAAACAAACCAGGGCAGTTCCGGTCATTTGGTTCTTTTGAAAAAAAGGAAGGAAAGGTCCTTGGAACTTTCCAGGTGGTTTTTGGGGGACAATGCTGGTGGACTCGGATATGTTTTTTAGTAAGTTTTTCATCATTAACTGTTTCCTCCGTCCCAAATTTGGGACATGATAAATGAATCAACATCTCATCTTGTGAAATAGTTGTATATTACGTTGAAAGCAGAATTCTACTAGATGTGCGGCGCAAAGGGAGTTATTATTATTTACTATTCTCTTTCTGTCCCAAATTAAGTGGCTTATTGGAAGTCCAATTGCCAATTAAAACTTTTACATATCATAATCACTGTGGTGAAGATGAATAATACGTGAAAACTCTGCTTCTTGTTAAATTTAAGCAATTTATTATTTAATGCATGTGTATATGAATGTATTCTAATGTTTATGAATACGAAAAGAATCCAATATGTGGTTATGTGACTTTGTGTGTGTTGCCGTCTCCTCCTTGTGGGAATTATGTATTACCTTTTCCTTAATTGCATTTTTTAACGTTGGTGATCCAGCAATGTTTGTGCTTGCATATATTGTTTGTTTAGTTCAAATTTCAAAACTATTGCTTTCTAGTTTGGTTTAAATCTTCAAAATAAGAATCAGAAGGCCCTGGATTCGTTATTTGCATGTCATGTTGAAGACATTCGTCTCCTCTCCTCTCCTGGTGAATCTATCTATCTATCTATCTATCTATCTATCTATCTATCTCCATTCATTTTTAATTTGTTATTAATTATTGGTTTTGTTGTATAAAATTTCAACATCAAACAGCTTTAACCTGACAAGATTAGTGTACCAGTAATTTACCAGAATTGCAATGAGAATTATGCTATTGACCTTTCACATTTTTGGACCTCAGATTTGTAAATTGTTTTTACTCCCACCAAAAAATAAACTCACCCATAATTTTAAATTTCTTCACGTGAATTTTGGCATTTACTTTGTACATCTATTTTATTTATGTGCATATCTGCACCATGTGATATATCATTTTGCCTTCCAAAAGGCATCAAAATTCTGTTTTCCCTGTGCAGCATTCATGGGCAATGTGCAATCGTAATATTTGATGTTGCACATTTTACCTTACCTAGGAAAACATTCCTACATCGTATTGACAATTGAGATCTCTGCCTTTTTTTTTTGTTTTGGGGAATTATTGTGAGTAATATCATATCATGGCCCAATCTTAAGGTAATTAGGGGGTGTGAGGATATTCCAATTGTTTTGAGTGGGGGACAAAGTGGCCGTCAAGAACACAACCCTGAACCTAGCTGGGTAATACGTTTTTTCATTATGACCTGCTCCTTCATATTAAGGTTGATACTGAAAAATATGAAAAGGTCGGAATATATGAATTTCACCCATGGTTTAAGGATCGGAATACATCTCAATTTCGTGGCTATGTCGGAATACATCTCAAAAATAATTCTCTTCCGATTTTCGTTTCCATATTCAACCTCATTTTATCTCTCTACCGATGGTTAAATATTCATCCTTATCCAAATCTCATCATATACATCGTGTGCACATGCATTAAGTACACTTATTGTGTCTAATCATAGAAAATCAATATGATAATAAATTTTTTATTCGATAAAAGTTTGTTGTAGCTTGGGAAATGCTTGAAACTTTAAAACCAAATTGAGCTGAAGTAATTGGGCTAAACTGCATTTAATAAACACGATGGCTTTCGAATGTCATTTGTGACCAATTAATATTAAGTTGGCTACAACAGCCTCATATTTGTAAATACATATTGCCTTATGGGAGAGGGACTATTGAAGAGTTCATTACTTTCTGGTGAAAGTACGGCGGTTTTATCGATGATTAGAGGCAACCTTCAACATAGAAGATTTGAGTTTTCATTTATGCTTAACTAAGGTGAGGGATTTTGATCTTTTGAGTTCTCTAGTCTTTTCTTTTGGTTGTTGAGGGGGATTATCTTTCTCTGCTAGTTGTTACCTAGTCATTCTTGCTGCTGAATTCCAGCAACTCGAATTGTCTTACTATTTGAATATAATGTATGGACAAAATAAATAAATAAATAAATAACGTTGGTCACGCAGTGTAAAATTTTCAGGTATATCAAGTATGGGATGAATATGTTAATGAACTAATTTGTTTATTACATTAGTTTTTTGTTTGATATTTATAATTTGTGTTATTTTTTATTAGTATATCATAATTCATAAGTTTTGAAACTAATACTAAAAATGTAACACCTTTTAGGAGTGTTTATTACATTAGTTTTTTTGAGTTTATAATCAATACGTTTGCTATTTTTATCTCGTATGGAATTCTTGTAGAGAACACGCACTAATGTGTGTTTGCACATGTGAATGATGTGTCTATATATAAAATGTGTATGCATGTATATATAATTTCAGACAGTATCATACTTTGTAGCTGGTTAACTGGTTTATAATTAATAAGAATTAAGCTAAAGTGCAAGGAAACAAAAAAGGAGAAAAATCATTCTAATACTTCAGGTTCAGGAGGAGTGCATCACATACCGAAACTCCATATTCTTATCATCAATCATACCTCATCTATTGATTTACCTTTGCATGTACTGTCCAAAGTCACGTAAGCACACCAAGTTCAGATCCCCCCTAATTTAACTCCATACTAAATTATGTCAAAAAATACATATGACAAAATCAAGAATAACCCTATGTGGCACCAAAGCAGTTCTTGAATCTAATGAGTCTATAAATCCGACCCCTTAAACAAAACACAACTTTACATGAATTCAGAATGTGGGTACCTCTTCTTAGTTTAGAGTTGTTGACCTCTCGCATGGACTATTAGGTAGCAATGTTGTTAAAAGAGATGTCTGAAACCTAAAACTGTTTATCCTCGTTGGTGCAGGACAATACTATAGTGTGCCTCAGTTGTTATTTTCTGTTAAATCACTAACATTACTTAAGAGTCTTAGACTGTATTAATGTAGTTGGAAAAATGCGCTATAAGACTTTTCGTTAAAACCGCGTATTAGATCTTTGAGAATCTTGTTTTTAGTTACATGTTTATCTGAATATAGACAATGTACTTTACGATAATATTTTAGTTAAGGTATCCACCCGAATTTAGGAGAAGTTTTTAGTTCGTGTCTCATTCGGAGTGTTGGGGGTGGGGAGGGGGTGTTCTATGATTGTTGTAGTAAAAGGAAGATATTTAGATCTTCTTTTTTAAATTAAAAAAAAAATGTTTCTATTATGTAATGCATTGTAGGCTGTCTTCTTCCTCATAGCCCATTCTTTGTTCACTTTTTACACTATTGATTTTTTCTAATAGGAGTACATTGGAGAACCCGTCTTGAGATATATATTAAAGTAAATCAACTGTGAAGAAACTGACAATCATAAATTAAATCGTAAATAAAGTAAACTAGATGTTCAAATTGTCAATATAATTAACATTGGAAGACTAGATTATAAATATAAGTAAAATTGGAGGATAAGCTTGTAATATATACTTAATTGGATGTTCAATTATAAATATAATCAAAATAGGATGGTCAAATCATAAATACAGGTAGAGTGGAGGTTCAAATCATATATCTGACTAAAATTTGAATACCAGCCCATAAATATAGGTAAAATTGGAGGATCAAATTGTAAATAATGAATAAACTGGTTGTCCAAATAGTCAATTAATTGTAAATTGCAGGACCAAGTCATAATTACATGTAAAATTATCAAATCTTAAATATTATTAAAATTAGAGAACCATTATAATATTTAAAATTGGAGGGAGGATCAGATGGTAAATAAAAGTAAACTACAAGTTCAAGGCAAAAATGTAATTAAAATTGAAGGACCAGCTTGTAATATATGTTAAAGCATAGGATCAAATCGTAAATAAAATTAAACTGGTAAATACAAGTAAAATTGGAGGACCAGCTCGTAAATACAAGATGAGGACCAAATCGTAAATGAAATTAAAATTTAGGACGAGTAAATCCTGAGGATATCGTAAATACAAATAAAATAAGAACTTGTCACGATGGCAAAATAAAATTATTTTTCTTATTACATATAGACCGGGATCTTTTATATCACAAACATAACCGCAACAAAACATACTTCTACACCTATTAACTTTTACGTAATTTGTTAGTATTTTTGACCATGACAATTTATCAAATATCACGAACACCACACCGTCCTATCAATTCGAACTTTGTTTCCCAAATTTACTTATATTTAGATTTTGGTCTCAAACTTTATTTTATTTAGTTTCTTGTCCTCCCATATTTATTATATTTAGACATGCTTTGAAAATCTCACATAGTCCATGGTCGATGATAAAAATCACTCTGCTACTCTTTTGGGGAATATTTTTAGTTATTTATTTTGGCAGTTTGTTTACGTCTGAAATGCGAAAAATTAAATTACAAAGTTAACCCTACATGTATATTAACTCTGCAAATGTTGGATTGTAAGAAAAAAAAATCAAAAAATTGTCGTCATTTATAGTTTTAAGCAATTTTATACTTTAAATATTATCGAAAATTATATCCTAATCAGTCTTTCTACGTTGTCAAAATGTCCAATAGTTTTGTTCTCCGTGAACTTTTTTGATGCACTAAGGCAGCCAGTATTAATCACACACGGACCAAACACAATAAGAAGACACACCAACCAATTTATTTCCATAACAAAATTAAGATATATACATATTTTACCTTTAACTAAAGCACGCAAGGTAGTCATCATCGTCTATCAAACCCATATCATTTTTCAAAAAAAATAAACCACCTATCAGGCATCATATTGCATTCACTACATAATCAATGATGTACGTTATCGTGTACATCATTTTTATACGTTATAAAATTAGCATACAGAAATTTACAGATTTATACAATTTGTAATACACTACAAACTAGTGATCAAGTGTATTCGATGATGCACTAAGAAATTCATATACGTATCGAATTACTCCCAATACAACAATACGTATCCTAATTTTTGGTAATGGCTACATTTTGCACCAATACAATACGTATCCTAATGCTTGGTAATGGTTAAATTTTGCAAAGTTAAAAACAACGCAAACCAACAGAGGCAACTGAAGTCTCCTTAAAAAGCTTTCCACCTCAAAAATACAAACAACAAAGACATTTCTAATGTACATGATCTCTCCAATAAAACTAATTATTTTGTAGATAATATGCAGTTTTTCCACAAATAATTAAATTTCTAAAAATTCAGAGGACGAGAGGAAACCATGCATGAGTCCCCTTGGCAAAATGGCAAGTTCCCAACAACCAGGGATGACAGGCTATCGCCTCCAAAGAAACTTTGTTACTAACAAGGGAAGAAATATACCATGGTGATGAAAAAGTGCATATATATTAATATATACGCTTCGAGACTTACACAGTTATCTGGACATAGCACTTGACTTCATCAATGAAAACAGAACAGCAATCTGTCCCACTTTAATTGAATTGAAAGTTGAAATTGCTCTTACTGCAAACCTAATTCCTCACAAAATTCTCATAAAAGCATACAAACGTAAAGATTCAACAGATATTTACAAAAGTTGGCATTGCTCAGTAGTCAAAAATCAAAATGCCGAATAAATATTTCCGTTTTACGCAAGTAAATTAATCAGATAACAAGGCAAATGGAAACCTAACATATCGATCTCTAAAGACAAGATATTCTAAATGCTCAACAACAGAAAGGATCAAATAAATTCACATATAACAAGAAGTGTAAGATATCAACTCAGAAATATTTTAATAAAGAAAATCAAAACACCAAATAATACATACACACATATAACTTGCAAGCAAATCCATCTCTCTTGTGTGTGCAAATATATGTACATGAATTAACAGTTTATAGACCTTTATTTTGTTTTCTCACAGAGACAAAATCTCTACTCAAAAGGATACTGCAGTTTTTGCCAACTATAATTTTAGATTGAAAAATAATCTCCAATACTTGGGGAAAAAAAACTAAGACATTGCAGACATATATATTGACAATTTCACAAACAAGCAACATAACAACATAAGCCAGAGGGATGAATTCAGTCCCAAAAAACATATTACTACTTGTCACTTGAACCTAGCATATAGTGTTAAACTTTATTATATCGGGGACAATAAGATGCATAAGGAATAAATTAGTGCCTTTGGCCCCATGTTAACCCTAGTTTTGTATATGCAGATACATAGAGACCAAACTTCAATATGCAATTAATTGCTACACATTATACGCAAGTAGAACATAAAGGTATAATGGATGAGAACCAACAAGCATAATGCTGATAAGTAGCCAAATTCAGTCAAATTTACATAACAGTTGTTTCAATATCAAATAAAACTCAGATATTATATCACATATAAGATTTCAATTTAATTAAACCGACCATTTTAATTACCCACGGGCTTTGAGTTCAGCAAGGCGCCTGGACAGATCGTCCTCATCCACCTTCTCAGTGTTCCTCACCGGAACAGCATGTG
Organism: Lonicera japonica; assembly: GCA_021464415.1. Classification (NCBI taxonomy): domain Eukaryota; kingdom Viridiplantae; phylum Streptophyta; class Magnoliopsida; order Dipsacales; family Caprifoliaceae; genus Lonicera; species Lonicera japonica. The sequence continues at coordinate 3,395,621 of CM038467.1, read as the reverse complement.
CTGCCGGCTGTGGTAGCCCCATCGACACCTCCAGGCCATAATCATCCGCCACTTGCTGCATCAAGCTGTTCACATCACCCTCAGGAGTTGACAGCGATGTGCTTCCGGCCATTGAACTCTCCATAAACTCAGCCTGTACCTCCATATTGACAAACTGGCGCTCGAACTGGTCCATCGTCTCCGACATCTTCTGCAAATTACCTGTCAGGATGGTGCTGAAGTTAGTTTGTTAGGTCAAGATCAGCGATGAGATGCCTTGGGAGGTAACCGTTATTGTCGTGTCGTGAGAAAAGTGTGATTAAGTGTCAGCATATGAAAAACTATGTTTCTCTTTCTCCCAAGCTCTTGTTCACGAATCCTTTCTCTCTTTCTCTTTGTAACTAATTATCTATCTGCAAGTTAATTCTACCTCCAATCTTCCTCTTGTCAATTCCCTCGATTCTTCTCAAAACCTTTCAATTCAATTTATGTCAAATACAAGTAAGGATCTGAGAAATATTACCGGTTGCTAGGGTTGATTCGAGAGATTTGACGATGGAAGACATGGACTTGTTAATGGAGGTCATCTTGGCCTGAGTATCGAGCCTGGCAACGACGGCGTCGAGGCGAGAAGATAAACGGAGGTAATTCATCTGCTCGTTGCGCTTGCGGATGGCGTTCTCGGCGTAGATTCGAGCGCCGTCCATGTTACCCTTTTCGATGGCTTTTTTAACCTTGAGTTTCTCCGATTTCTCGTCTTTCTCGCACTTTCTGGCTTGGCGTTGGAGGCTCTTGGCTGTGAATTTGAGCTCCATGATCTGGTTCATCAATTTCTCTGCGTTCCCCATAATGTTAGGGTTTTCAGGGCCGGGGGAAGAGAGAATTTAGGATCTAGGGTTTTGTGATAATCTTCCTCTTCTGATTTGGGGATCTGATGAAGATCGTTCGTTACTCCTAACGCTCGCTGTGTTTGGGAAGGAATTTCCTCTTTTCTTTCAACTGCCACCGTGGCCCTCTTATACTGGGCCAACACGCGTACGTCTTTGGGTTTTTTTTTTGTTTAACCACTACACACGGAAGAATTCCAACATGCGTACTTGAACCTTCTCTTCTTGTGATTATATTAAAATATTAAATTAATAATAACAAGAAATAGTAAGTAAAACCAATAATATACAAATGAGTCTTTAAACATCCACTGTTTATCAATCAGTAAGATAAAATTGAAATAAAGATAATTTATTTCTTTATATTAAGTATTCATTAAAATTAAAATATCTAATTAATTTTTTATTTTAATTATTATATTGGATCAAACAAGTACTATTTATAGTTTGATATATATGATTGTACTGAATAAACTTCTATTAAGTATGATATGGTATAGTTATAAAACAAATATGACCATTGCTTGAATAATAGTGGGAAAGCATTGGAGTCAGATACATACATATGTATTGGAGTCAGATTTTCGTTCTTCTGAATAAGTTGCTTAAAGATACTGATAGCATCCACAAGAGGTTTTTGTGGAGTGGGAGTGATATGAAATGTGCCACTGCTAAAGTAGCATGGGAAGAAATCTGCATTCCTAATAAGGAAGGGGGAGTGGGTATACTTAATATCATGGACTACAATAAAAAAAACATGGCAAGGAACTTATGGGATTTAGCTAGCAAAAAAGATTCTCTTTGGGTGAAATGGTGTCATATGTACATGCTTAGAGGTCAAAGTTTGTGGAGCTGCAATGGGGGACAAAATGCCTCCTGGACATGGCTTAAAATCATGAAACTACGAGATAGTTTTTACGGTAGTATTAAATGGGTTGCTGGAAATGGTACTGATGTGTATACATGGTATGACCAATTGCATCCTCATGGATCTTTAATTGCTAAATATAGAGCAAGATTGATCTATGATGTTGCAAGTATGCATACTAGTAAATTGAGTGATTATATTATTGATGTGTGTTGACTTGAGGAGAATGGTGAATGACCTTCCTCCAACTGGGGGATCCCAGTATAATATGATTGAATGAGTTCTTAGTCTTTCTAAAACATACACTAGTGCTTCTGCCAGGGATGTTATTAGAAATAGGGGTGAAATGGTTAATTGGCATTCGGTTGTCTGGTTTAAAGGGCATGTTCCTAGGATGGTGTTCATTTTATGGATGTTATTTAAATGGAAATTGCTTACTAAAGTGCGGCTTAAGAATTGGGGGTGCAATGTTCAGAGCCGGTCCTGACTATTTTGAAGTCCTGGGCAAAACCTTTAAAAGTGCCCTTTTATATATAAATATATTGATTTTTTAAACTAAAAAAATAAATCAATTTTGTTTCACTGATAAGAGTTCACATACTATCAAAAACACACTACAATTGCAAAGAATCTGCAAAAACATTCTAATTAAATATTTAATTCTCTTATTATTTTGAAAATCAATATGAGTGAAAGAACAAATATTGGTGCCTTCTAATTCTCTTATATTATGAGTAAATTGAGATTGAATATGAAAAAAAAAAAAGAATCAAAGAAGAGCTAAAGATGTCGTTTCCTACACGTCGTTAGAGCTTTTGAAACTTTTTTTTCTTAAAAATTTGCATTATTATTTTTTTTCTTTTTCAATATATATATATATATATATGTGTGTGTGTGTATATATACATATATATAAAGAAATAAAATATTAGTGTGCCCCTCGTAATTTTTAGGCCCTGGGCGGTCGCCCTGCCAACCTTGCCCCAGGGCCACCTCTGGCAATGTTGATAACAGCTGTGTTCTATGCAATTTTGATTCAAAATAGGTGAGGCACTTATTTTTTAAGTGCTACTTTACTAGAAGAATTTAGAAAGAGGTGTTGAGAAGGAATTACCTTCGTAAAGATCCTGATGATTAGGAATTAGATAGTGCTAAAGCTGTTGTTAAGATAAAATGAAATATTTTTTGGACCAAAATCAGAGGTGTGTCATTGGCTACTTGGTTTATTTCATTTGGCAAGAAAGGAACTATATAGTGTTTAATCAAGATAGGCATGACTGGCAATTTGTTCTGGTAAAAATTAATGAAACTATTAGGGAGGCTGCTTGGGATTAAAGAGCTCCTAAAACTTTTCAAAATTGGGTCTTAAGTAGAGAGTGGGGACTGCATGATGCAAAGGTGCTTAGTTAATGTGTGTGTTTTTCTATTTTTTTTAAGCTGTAATGCTTGTGTTGTTGGTGGTGGAAGTTGGTAGAGGGTTATACATATTTTTTTTTTTATGTCATATAATTTTTCACATTTTACCAAAATAAATAGTGGGAAAGCATTTGATGTAATATATATGGTTATGCTAAGGTTCTGGACATGCATATTAGGAGTGGCCATTCGATTTAATTTAGTGGTTGTTAGGCTATTTGTATTCGATCTAATTTAATATCAATTTTAGATTTTAGCATCTAATTCGATCCAATGCATTCTACCAATCCAATCTATTTAAATATTATATTTGATTGGTTTCAATCTAATCCAATTGAAAATTAAAATATGACGAAAGCACAATAGACATGAAAGATAGTCAATAGACCCACTAAAATAATGTTATTACCTAGTAATTAAGAAGTTGAATTATTTATTTATTTTTATATATATTTGATTATAAAGTTGGCCATTGACTATTGACTCATTCAAATATAGCTGTTAGATTACAGTTGGTTTGAAGTTATTTTGTATTGTACTAAAAAAAATTTAGCACGTACTACACCTATATTTTGTTGGATAAAAATAATAAAGGTTTTTTTAAAGGATAAATGTCACACTCTCTTTCTAATAAAAGACACTTTTTTAAATCAATTAGTTTAGATGACATTTTTTTAAATAAGGACAAATTATTAATTATTTTATTATTTGAATTAATTAAACTGGATTCCAATATTACCCTTTTTAAAGATAAATACAAGGAAATAAAAATATAATTTAATTTGAAATTTAAACAAGAAATAAATTCAAACAAATATCACAACAAAATCCAAAAAACTGATAAACATAAAGATTATTCAAAAAAAGTCAATGGATAAAAATGTTTTAAACTAACCAATCATATTATAAGGCTAAAGCTATAAATTGTCTGAAGCATGATGGTCCTTTAATACAGGCAAACATATTAGGACGGTGAGGACGAAGATATATGTCGTGAGTTTTGGGGCGTTCAGGTTAAGTTTTAGGGTTGAACGGAGTTTAGATTGGCGAAGTGAGTTGAGGAAAGGGGGTTCAATGTAGAGGCAGCGCTTGTGGCAGAGGCTTTTTATGATTGCATTTTCTGAGGTGGCGAACGATGTTAAGAAGCAGAGAGAGATGAAAGACAGAAGTGGTGTTTGGCAGAGTTACGCGTTGATTATTGCTTTCAGACGTATGAATTATGAATAAGGTTTTGAAAGAGAGATAAGGATTCTCCACAAGAATTTTTATGTAGTCAAAATAAAAATACAAAAGTCTCATTGTATATTTGTTTCATGCATAAAAAGTGGACATACTTCTTAATCAACTTAACCCACTTAAAAGTTTTTAGAACTTGAATTGTGTATTTGGGCCCAATTATTTTTTCAATATGAAGTGGTTATGTGTTGACTTTGTTATATATTAAAAGTTAAAACAAGTCACGTAAAAGAAATTACGATTTATCCCATGGACATGGACATGGGCGTGGGCTCTTGTTAGTTGTACTTATTTAGGCAATATACACTTTTTTAATATTTCGCATAGTCTGTAGTCTGAAAAAACAAACCTATTTAGGCAATGCTACTTCATGCCAAAAAGTTAAAAGTAGAACTTAATAATATATGTATCGAATTGGAGATACATGATTCTAAAAGAAATAATGATAAACACACAAAATTTATTTTAATATATCTGGCAGAACATTGAAAATATATATCTTAATATATCTATCAGAAAATTAAAAAGATGTAATTTAATATGTCTGACAGAAAATTAATTAGATAAATATAACTTAATATGTCTGTCAGAAAATTAATTAAAATAATATAACTCAATATGTCTGTTTGCTATAATGGGAGAATTGTACCTCAACATATTGGCAGCTTCAGTCTCAGAGTATGTTTGATTAGTTTTAGGCATTTTCTTCCTTTGATTTTTTGTGAATAATTCTTATGTTATTTTATTGTTTGATTTTCTTGTAATATTTGTTTGAATTGGTTCAAATTTATTATCATTGATATAATTTCGAATTTAATTGTAAATTTATTTTCTTGTATTTATCCTTAGGAAGAGTAGTATTGAAATTTAACTTAATTAATTGAAATAATAAAATAATTAATATTTTGTCATAGATTAAAAAGTTGTCATTTAAACTAATGATTTTAAACGGATGTACTATATTATAACCACTATTTATGTAATATCCTTTATTATTATTTTCTAAAATAATAATGCTATACCGCATTTCTTTCAAAATTCAAAAAATTGTGGAAAACAATTCTATATCTATTTAGAATTGTTTTTATATTTATAATGTTAAAAAGTTATTTATCTTAATGTTTAACGCCCCTTGTTTTTGGTTCCGTCCTTGGCTAGAAAAAGTAAAATTATCCTTTTCTTTTTTATTAGATAGGTCAAACACATGAATGCTTGGAGATCATCAAATTTAAAAAAAAGAATGAAAAAAGAAAAAAAACCTTAAATATATATAAATTAATTATTTTTTTGACAAAATAATGTTGTTGTTTAATGATTAGAGTTTTCCTATTTTAACCTAAAGGTTAACAGTTGAAGCCTTACTTCTTAATTTTTTTTTTAATGTAAAAACAATAAAAATCTAGTGACAAAATTAGAAATATCAAATTTAGGGGGGTGTATTGGATTTCGAATCTATAGGACTTTTATGGACTTTTAAAGTTCATGGGTATTTAATTGACATTTTAAAAAGTCTTTTAAAATCTTAGGCTCTGTTTGATAGAAACATGGAAAATGAAAAGAAAAATAACTAATTTATGTGAGAAGATGGAAAATAAGTTGAGGAATGTAATAAGATTAGCTATTGCTTTTTACTTTTTTCCATGAGAAAATTTTCTTTGGATGATGGTGGAGAAAAATTTTCCTCAAAATATTAAAGGAGGAAGGAAGATATATAATCACAAAAATAAGTATGAGATGGAGATTATCTCACCATATGCCTCAACTTATTTTCCATCTTTTCACCCAAATTAGTTATTTTTATTTTCATTTTCCATGTTGCTATCAAACGGAGCCTTAATGTATTCAATTAGGATTTTAAAAAATCCATCTAAATCTTATGGTATTCAAAAGTCTAATGATTTAGTAGGATTTTAATTATTGGTGGATTGTGAATTTTTTTTATACATAAAAGTCCACTTTGAAATCTTCTCAGTTACCCAGAAATTTCAAATAGATTTCTAATTCTTTTAAGAACTTTACTCAACATTCTCTCTCTCTCTTTCCTTCCCCCTCCCCCTTCTCTCTCAAAATTCAAATTTCTTATTATGTGATGAACGTATTAATTTTTTCTACATCCCTATAAAGTCTTTATTCTCTCTTTTACTAATAATGGGGTTATCACGCAATAACATAATTTCAAATGGTTAGACCGCTAATTATCGTTTAAATTTTTAAAAACAATTCATGCCAACTTCATTAAAAAATACTAGTAGGGTGAGAAGTCTAATTTTGTGAATGCATAAAATCATCCATAGTTAAAGTCGATTTACAAAAGTAAAATTCGGTTAACTTATTATGTAATAACTGTTAATTTTTTATTGTAAGCGAAGGTTAGGGACATAACATATTTTTTTTGGTAATTCATTTCATGGACTAACATAGCATGCATTATTACACTTTTATAATACTCCAGATAGTAATTTGACTAAAATCTCAAAAACTTTAAATACTCAATTTGGTTTAAACGTAAATTTTAAATTAATAAATATACACTGGAATAATAATGTTATAATTTATATTCAATTTGTAATCAAAATTCTTTTATTACTTATCCTTTGATTTTTTATTATAACTAATTTTTATGCACGTGCATTGCACGAGATTGTAGTGCTTGACAAATGCTATTAAATCTATTAATGAATACCTATATACTAAGAATTGAATAATTAGTATGAAATACAAATAATAATAATAACATATAAACAAAATATAGTATCAAGTGTAAAATTCAATTGATGACTATAAGAAAATCATAAAAAATTGTTGCCTTTAATTTTTTAAGTAAATGGGTGGTTATAAAATAATGAGAATGGAAATGAAGAGGACAACAATGAGAATGAAGAGGGTTATGATAATCATAATGATAGTTGAATGGAGCAGTATGAATTTTTATAATGTATTTCGTTAATTGTCTTTACATTTTTGATAATATTACTTTAAACACGTAATTAATTTATTTTATTGCTTGTCTTTTTGAATTTTTTTTTTTTTGATGAACTTAATAAAGTCTGCAGAAATCCATAGACTTATTAAAATCTGCATAAATCCAAAAGAATCCATGCATTAAAATCTGTCAGATTCTATAAGAATTTAAAACAATCCATAGACTTAACAAAATTCACGAATTTTAAAAAGTCAGTTAGAATTTTTTAAAATCTGAATTGAATACACCCCCCTTAATGTATGACTTCATATTTAGTATAAACTTACGTGGAAGTGTTTGGAGAGGGGGTGTTTGTGCGATATGATTTAATTTAAAGCTTAGGGTAATGTTTTGTAATTATGTTGTGTTAGGTTTAAATTGTCCACAACCCATTGCCTCAACCAGTTCATTTTCCTTTTTCTCCTTATTTTCTTTTGATGTCGTTTTCTTCCACATGCCGTAGCTCATTTTTTCCATTCCTTTTTTCTCTCTGACCCTTATTTAGTCTGTACTCCGCAACACATTTCTTTACTTCTATGTCAGATTTATTTCTTATTCTATTGTTTTTATTATTATTTTGAATATTAAGATTTATGTGTTTTCTTGGATTTTAACTTATTTGCATTTTTGATAATATTGATTAATATAGTTGTTTGTTGAATATCGACAATGAATATATTATTCCGCATTTTCAAAATATGAAGTCTCGAAGGAATATTGTAACTAAATATGTCGTTTTGATTTTTGATGTATAAGATGTTAAGTATTTTTAATATAATATTTTGATTTTGGCTTTATTATAGTTAATGCAAAAAATTATTATAATCTTAGTAATTTGGCCCTCCTAAAATTAATTTCTGACTCCGCCCCTAGTTATAATCATCAAGTATCGTTTTTACTTTATGTATAATTTTTTCATGAAATTTTATAAAAAAAAAAGTTGAATTATTCCTCGATCCAAGTTTAAGTTTCTTTTCATCAACTACAATCACGGCATCTCTCCTAATCGAATAATGTAAATTTCTCCTTGTTAAAGAGGAGAAAAATATCTCCATAGACCAAGGAAATAAAAGTAGGGAGCATGGGGGCTATAGCTTAACTTATTGAATAAACAAATTTTATGCGTCTTTGTTAATTGTGCTTAGGTTTAAATCGTTTGTGCCTAGATTTAGTATTATTAAGGTCGTCTTGAAAAGACTCAAACTAATGCATGGAGTGATGAGAACAAACTCTCATTATTAAACCACAATACTTGGTTTAAACTTATAGAGAAAAAGAAAAAGTGTATATTTTGTATATTGATGTGTGCAAATTACAAGAAGAGAACTTCTATATATAAGAAGTACAGAAGAATGTAGACTCAAAACCCTAAAGAATAGAAGATATATAAAAAGGAAATAAAGAGAACGGAAAGGCTAAATTATAGGAAAATAAATAAGGAAATAGTAATTTAACAGTGTGTACACCTTAATTTGTTTAAAAAACAAAAAAAAATGTACAAGTTGGCTTACATTCCCTTTTGTTTTAGGCTTTGTTTTAGCCCATAAAAAGCTCACTAACTTTATGTTTCGTCTCTCAACAAGTTGTTTAACAATGTCACGTACGAACATATTTATATGGATCTTTTAATTCATTCGGTTAAGCATGTGATCATTTACACATTACAGTTTAATTTGTACAATGTAGAGATCTTTGACTAATATACATATATGCAGGGGTGTAGCCGGGAATTATAAATGACCCGGACTAAGAATTAAATAATGACAACGTTAAAATATAACAAACCAAAATGCAAATATAATATATTCAAATGTATACAAAAGATACCAACTTTTTATATATATTGAAAGTGTAGATATAAAATATTCAAAAATATACAAAAAATATAATATTTTTTTCTTATATCTAGCTATGTACGCCATAAATACAAACAAAAAGACATAATAGCTTATCGTAATTGAACCCTGCGCTCCTTAAGAGAATCAAAATCATCTACTACTGACTCTATATCGATATATTTGGTAAGTTCTCGTTCAATCTCGAGAATTATACAATCAGCAAGAAGCTCATCATCCATTGTGTTTCGAAGTGTTGTTTTGACAAGGTTCATAGCCGAGAATGCTCTCTCTGTTGTTGCCATAGAAACAGGAAGAATCAATACAAGACGAATCAATCTATCAATCAGATAATAAATCTCCTTCTTTCTTGTTTCAACTAATCCTTAGCATAATTCAGAAATTGTCGATATTTTTTTGGAAACTCCGATAAGAATGAACATCAATTTCATAATGTTGCAATTGGCTTCTCAAAGCCACTATATCATTCTTCGTGAAATCCTCGAGATAAAACTTTTCTGCTAGTTAATATTATTTAAATAGAGAGTAGTAAATAAATGGATAAAATTTTTATAAGTATAGAGAAATAATATTAAAAAAAATAAAGTGGGCTATACACATATATATTTAAAAATAAAATTTAAACTTATTACTAAAAATAAATATTAAAAAAGTTAAACCCGGGTTACGGTCCAGGGTAATCAGTTGTAATTATGCCCCTGCATATATGTAGCAGCAAGGTTGAGTTGTCTCAATAATAAAGGCCTAGCTCACCCAAATCCAAATGAACGTGTAAATTAGGTTCAAGTTTCACCAACTGCGAATTAATCTCCCTCCTTATGGTAATAGTTTAGGTTGCTCAAAAAGAATTACTATCCAGACCGAGTATCATATGATCGAGAAGACCGTCTTCAATCTTTTGCCGCGCTATTAATTACGTGATTGAGGGGCGATGAGAGCTGCCAAAGTGATCGCTGAGCTGGCGAGCATAACTAGTAACAGCTTTGGCCCATCTCTTTATCTCACTCTTGAATTAATTTCTTCGAATCTAGGTGCTTCAGCGATTTAATCCCTGCTGGTTCTATTGATATCTCCATGAAGGAGAAACAACTATCAGATCTTTGACGCTTTGCCGTACTACTAACAACTTCGCCATCAGTTGCAGTATTTGTGAGATAGATGGCCATGGCGGAGTTTTCCTCCATTTGCGAGATCAGAGAAAAATACCTGCAAAACGGGGATAAAATGGTACGGTGGTGTGTAAAGGTTGCTCGCTCGGCTTAAGCAATCTGGAATTCAATTTATAAGGTTTGAGTTGAGGGAGAAGACTTTTTTTTAATTTAATTAGGCTTGTAATAGTAGACTACCCTGCATTCTAATTGCGTGTTACCAAGAACTCGCCTTACTTGGAACTTTCACCATAAGATATTCCGCGGGTTGGGTTTTGTAGACCAAAGTTCGGTATTTTATTACTATCAGCTTATATCAAAGGTCAGTGATGAACCCACGTATCTAGTTAATAATTGGGGGTAAAGTTTAAAGTATACAAAAATATATTTAAAATTATAAAAATTTAACGCAAATATTATTGCATTAATAATGATATTTTATACAACTCAAATTACAAAAATGAACAATTACAATGAATTACAAAAATACAACACAAACATAATAGCATTAATAATTCTATGCAATTAATTAAGAAATACAACTAATATTAATATTATGCAAGAAATCAAGAAATAAATTATACCTAATATTAAAATGTAGATTTAAGAAAGGATTTACCTTTATAGTTTTAGAAAATTGGGTAAAAAGTATTGCATTTTCGATCCATTTTGAGGGTATTGTTCAATAGTAACTCACAATCGGTTATCAAATGTTATTATAGATTCATGATCTTGTCTGTGAGAATATCAAAATGTTATATTTCTTTAACTTTTTTTTTTTGCCTCACTTTTATATTTCTTTACTTAAAATAGTTATGGGTAATGACTATGAGATTATTTTCAAATATAAAATTGTCATCTAAAGTGATTTACTTAAAGTAAAAAAATTTAATGAAAAAGGGCAAGTCTATAAGAAAACTTTGAGAAAAAAAATTATGGATTTACAAGTGACCACCTCTTATGAGTTATTAAGCAATCAAAAAAAATAAGTAAATTACATGTAACTCGTATGCGCCCGCACCTATAAACACAAATCCTGAAATTTCAAATTTTATACATATATCCCATTCATATACCCCATATATAATAAAAACTCTCCTTAGTGGGCCGCCGTGTCAAAAGCTACCAAACTCCCCTAAGCTAAGCTAAGTCGACAAATTTTGTTATATAATGACTAGTGTCACCTTTTTTGAATGTGTGCAATAATGGCCACTTTTTAACTTTTTCATACGGTAGAGCAGTTTCGATGCATACGTTAAACTTTAGCTAAATTTATCTAAATTTTAAAAAACATTACAGCGGGTAAAGTAAAAAAGAGAGGGATACAAAGATGTTACACTCGTATAATTTTATGCGAAAAAAATAAAAAATAATGGTTTATACGAGTGAAGTTCATTCGTATGAGTCATACAAGTAAGTCACATTCGTATGGACTATTTTGCTATTTTTTTAAAACTTTTTCATTGCACCGTTTGCCACATAATTTTCATTAATTATACTTTTGGCCCTTTTAATATTTTATACCCTTTAATTAGATTTAAAAGACAAAATTTATTTACAATTTCACCCCCAAAAGTTAAAAAGTTAACCCATCATATAACACCATCCAAACCATCAATGCTTGCTTTTAACGGAGCTTTATATATGATAAATAAATAAATAATATATATGTCTCCATACGAGTAACCCACATTCGCATCTTTTTTTTTTCTTTTTATACGGGTGTCCTAAATTCGTATGAGTTATACGAGTGAGGCACACTCGTATAACTAAAAATTAGTGATATAGTAAATTTGTCCGTTCTCTACCCTACTTGCTTAATTTTTACCCTGCTTCTTCCTCCGCCGTGGACAATGGTAGGATAAATTTATCAATTTACCTTACCCACTGGGAATGCTCTTGCAGGTAATATGTATTTTTTTTATTTTTTTGTTTGATGACTATACGTATTTATTAAGGTGCGTCTCATTAGATAAAATGATTATAGGATTATTTAATGTCATTTAAATAAGGAGTTATTATTGGCATATACCAATTCACTCTTTAACACTTCATATCTCTTTAACACTCTACAATTACACTTTATATCTTCTTAACTCTCATAACACTCCATATTTAATTTTAAGATTAATTAATACTAATCTAAAAAATACTCCATTGCACTCAACTCTCACCACTCCACTTTCTTTCACTATTTAATTTAAAAAAACAAATCACACCACCCACCTTACAAATCTCATCTTCAATCTTCTTTTCCAATCTAGTCATTTCCTCTCAAACTTTTTTATTATTGGTTAAAAAGAAAGTTTTGCCATATGTTATTGATAAGAATCTATTATATCTGTTTTTTAAGAAGAACAAATAAGAATTTTTGGTTTGGCCGGTGCACACACTACATCAAAATAAATTCTGCCATAGATGAAGGTTTACTCGGTTCCTAGGAACCAAGTGTTGTTCATTATACTCGGCCCAAAGGAACCGAGTAAAGCACAAGTCACTCGGTCCTAAGGAACCGAGTGGAATTGAAAAAATGACCCAAAGCCTAACTCGGTTCCTTAGGACCGAGTAACCTATACTTTACTCGGTTCTTTTGGGTCGAGTATGATGAACAATATTCGGTTCCTAAGAATCGAGTAAACATTCTTCGTGTTTTTTTTTTGTTTTTTTTCATTTATTTGTATTCAATGATCTATAAATAAAAGAAAACGTAAAGAAACAATAAAAATATAAGTATCATAGTTCTTTTGGAAATGGATGATGATTTGAATGGTGGTGGCAGTGGTGGAGAGGAGGATGATGATGATGATGATGAAGAAGAAGAAGAAGAAGAAAAGAGTTTTTAATTAATGGATATATAATTAATTTGGGTTTAAATGATGAGTTTAATGTTTTAATCATTAATTAAAAAAAAGTGATGTGTGTCAATAGAATAATCAACCTTTTTTTTGAAGGAATGTTAGAGAGTGAATTAATGTGTGTTAATAGCAGCCCCCTTTAAATATGATAAAATAATTCCATCTCATAAGTGAAATTGTTAAATCCTTTTCTCAAGTCTCAATGAGATAAGAGACTTTTGTTAAATTAATAATCAATCCTAATAATCAATCATGATTAACACTAAACATAGAATATGATGTAATAACTATATCATATCCTGTAAGAGTTTCCTTCTATTTTCAATTTTTTTAAAAAAATACACTAATTTTAACATAACTAATAATTAACAACAAAATTTATATCCTACGGTAAGATCTGAAATATTAATTACTTTTCAAATATATATATTTGGGTTAGACGACAAAGAGATATTGCCTCTCTTCAACAAAAAAGAAAAAGAAAAAAGAATATCCATTTAAAGGTGTTCCACTCATCATATAAAATTGGGACAATTAAAAAAAAGGTCTTATTAGAGAAATATTTTCACACTAAAGCTAAGGAATAATTTTTTTGTAAATAAAGGGCCTATTTTTTATTTTATTGATAATATGGCATGTGTCTTTTTTTTTCCATTGTAAAATGACATCCCAACCCTTAAAATAAACTAAAAGATACCAATATACATTAAAATATGGACTGCAATATGAACTTTGCAGTCTATATTTCACTGCAATATGAACTTTGCATTCCATATTTCACTGCAATGTGAACTTTGCAGTCCATATTGCAAAGTTCATATTGCAGTCCATATTTTACTGCAATGTGAACTTTGCAGTCCATATTTTTAGTGCAAAGTTCATATTGCATTCCATATTTCACTGCAATATGACTTTGCAGTCCATATTTTACTGCAATATGAACTTTGCAGTCCATATTTTTTCTGCAAATTTCATAAAAAGGGGTAATTTAGGTAATACATAATATATTTTTATTAATAAGAAATTAGGTAGAAGGGCTTATTACACATTGATTTTTACCAAAAATCCAATGAATAATATTTTTTTGAATGAAGGGCCTATTTTTAATTGGTAATTAGTGTAAGAGGCCTATTTTGTTTTATATTTTAAATGAATGTATTTGAATAAATTTAAATATCATTTAATTAATAAAAACATGTTATGTATTACCTAAATTACCCCTTTATGAAATTTGCACAAAAAATATGGACTGCAAAGTTCATATTGCAGTGAAATATGGACTGCAAAGTTCATATTGCAGTGAAATATGGACTGCAATATGAACTTTGCACTAAAAATATGAACTGCAAAGTTCACATTGCAGTAAAATATGGACTGCAATATGAACTTTGCACCAAAAATATCGACTGCAAAGTTCACATTGCAGTGAAATATGTACTGCAAAGTTCATATTGCAGTGAAATATAGACTGCAAAGTTCATATTGCAGTCATATTTTAATGCATATTGGGGGTTATGTCATTTTACAATGAAAAAAAAGACATATGTCATATTATCAATAAAATAAAAAATAGGCCCTTTATTTACAAAAAAATTATTCCTTGGCTTTAGTGTGAAAATCTTTCTCTAATAAGCCCTTTTTTTTAATTGCCCCTTTTATTAATTAAATGATATTTAAATTTATTCAAATACATTCATTTAAAATATAAAACAAAATAGGCCTCTTACACTAATTACCAATTAAAAATAGGCCCTTCATTCAAAAAAATATTATTCATTGGAGTTTTGGTAAAAATCAATGTGTAATAAGCCCTTTCTACTTAATTTCTAGTATAAAATTCCTCTTTACAATCCAACATATATATATATATATATAGGGATATTATATTCTTAATTTGGATCTAGCATATATATATATATATATATTATATTCTTAATTTGGAATAGATGTAAGGAAGTATGTAAATGTTTGATAGATCTCAAGAGTTACTCTCAATTTTATTATTTTTATAAGAAAAAAATAGGGATTAAGAATACCAGAATTCGTGATAAAAAAAAAAACCAAACAAATTCCTTTAAATTTTTTATTTATTTTTTTTGACAAAAGTTATAAAAAGTTGAAGATCAAATATTAAATAATTTTATTGAAATAAGCTTTATAATAAAACTTCTATACAGCAATCGGAGTATCAGTCACATAAATTTCACATGTTATTGTACCAATAACAATGGTTAGATAGCATAATGTTTTTTAACTTTTTTTCACACATTTGCCAACTTTCTTGAAATGTAGTTGAAATGTCAATAGCCCTTGTATTTTGTAATTTAATTATCAATGAGAATGATTCTAAAAAGCGTGATCACCCACGTGAAAAATCATGTGACACAATCTTATGACAATTATGTAACCATGTACACGGTTGAATTTGAGAAATTCCTTTGCGTGGTAGTCAGTCTTATGACCCTCTTGTTCGCCAAGACATTAAATCATTTGATTTGGTCTATTATCAACCAGATTTAATTTAAATTTATTGTTTTAACATTGAGAAATTCATAATAAAGGTCAACTAAGATTGGTTTTCTAGTCTATATTGGTTGTATATTTCATATTCGTTACGTGTAAAGGTTGGAAAAAGAAATGTTGCCAAGGGGGCAAAAAAAGTGCCGAAACAAATGAGCTTGGATTCCCAAAATACGAGATCAAATTTAAGTAGATTAATACTCATAGTGCTAAGCGAATAAACTGGGGTTCCCAAACAACTCTCATTCCAATCAGGAGATCAAATTAAAGTAGACAAATACATCATATTGCTAAGCAAATAAACTGGGTCAACAGCCCAAGTACTTCTTTGGTCCAAAATCTAGTTTCCATCAGCATTCCAGACAAAGAGAAGAAAGAAGAAAAACTAGGGGTCATTGTGCATAGAACACAAAGATATGAAAAAAAAAAAAAAAAAAACTGGCCCATACAGGTACCGTACTTCCTAGTTCCTACCAGGGATTCTCTTTGCCTGTCTGTTCCTCTTCTTAACACCTGATTTGGCCACCTTAAGGCTCCTGTTTACTGCACTCAACCTAGCAAGAGCTGCCTTCTTCAGATCTGGCCTGTAATAGTTATCAGCTACCTGTGTAATAAACAATGTGCAACAGTGATGAGAAGTTACTACTACTACATCAAATCTTACAAAGGCCCCTCCTTCCTACCAACACAGAGAAGAAAGGTAAAAAACCTAAAAATAACAGAGTGGGGAACTTTTATATGGGTGAGGGAAACCATACAAAACATTAGTTCTAGTACAATCAAGCAAATATACAACTTCAAGAAAATTATGTACGAAATCTGATAATACTAATTTGCATTGCAGCCAACTTTATGAAGAGAAGGTGGTGAACATCACATGAACATTCCGGCAAACTCAACAATCAAATCTTATATCGATATAACTGTATAACAAAGAAAAAAGAGATGCACAATAAATAAATGCAATGGCATTTGGAGGCGGATTTGTGACGAGGGTAAGTAGGTTGTAGCAAAACAGAGTTTGGCAAAAGTCCAACAATCACATTTGCAACTACTCCACTAGAAGCATGAAACCCATACTATGATGCCATCATTTTCCCCAGAATATGCGAGAAAAATTGTTATATAGGGCTTCGTACGGGGCACCCTACGGAGAACCTGCAGGTTTTTCAGTGCTACGAAAATAATAAAGCTCTCCCCTATTTGCACTAGCCCTTGTTGGAATTCCTACTTCAACGCTAATCATCCTCTGCTCCACAATCACAGATGGTAGAGAGAAAAACACAGGATTGGTACTCAGAATCTTCTCATCAACGTATATACCATGGAAAACTAGAATTGTGATAAGTGAGAAAAATGCCTCAATATCATTTCAACATGTTCCTAGGGTTTTGGAAGTGCCAGTCAAGCTGTCCGATGAGATAAAAATTTCCATCATAAACAATGCTGTTAAAATAGTAGTATTAAGCCAATAATTTCTCTGCGCACCATTAACGGTAAAAAATAAAAAGTCAAAACATGGCAATGCTTGTTGAAATCATTACTCTATGTTTACAGCTAGAAAACCCATAATTATTCATGCACAGGGTAGCTCAGATAAGCAATCTTTTACAAAAAGATCAACAGGCTAATAAGAAATGTGGCTTTCTAAGATTCTATACCTGGTTTGAAACTGCCTTTGCCATACGGCTAAATTCCTTCTTCATGAGAGACTTGTTAAGCAAACTAGCAGGCTTGTTCTGTTTCTTGGTCCTGGTCGTTGCAAGCAACACAGATTGATCCTTACCTCCAGGTTGAATTGTTACAGTCTTCTTGTTCGCTAACCCTAAAAGTTATCCCAAAGAGAATCAAAACACAAATGCAAAAATCTCAATCCAAACCACCAAACCAAACCCCAACAACTATTTCGCTGCCCGCATAACCGGAGAAAAACCAAGAGACATTAACTTCTTCTAGTAAATGAAATACAAACATCATAAAATCTCAATCCAAACAATCAAACCAAATCCCTACACCATTTTGCTGGCCGCATAACCGGAGAAAAAACAAGGGAGATTGACCATTTTGCTGGCCGCATAACCGGAGAAAAACCTAGGGAGATTAACTAATTCAAGTAAATAAAATACAAACATCATAAAAACAGTTAATACTTCCTAGTAGGTACAGTGAACTAAGAGAAGTAAATCCGATATCCCCAGTCCTACTGCCTATAGGGACAGTCTGACCAAACAACAGTGTCTCCCATTTCCTTTATTTATTTATTTATTTTTGATAGGATGCCTAATTTCTTTCTACCGTTTTGAACAAAATCTTTAATTACGTTCTCTTTGTAGAATCATCTCCATATCAATTGTTACCTAGGATACCTGATTCCTTTACTTCTTTCGAATTCATTATCAGAATTGAACCCTGGCACGTCTAGCCTCATATAAACTAGATAGTATCAACGGAATGCCCCAGAGAAGCAGAGATAAGAGAATTGAAGAAACCCCCAACATATTATGTGCTTTTATTTTATATATTCTGATTAAAGGTTCTTGTATATTATGATGCAATAACCTAAGCTTTGTCGAAACTTTATCTCATAAACTGAATGAGAGATGCTGGAACAATGCGCAAATAAAATAGGCAATTTATGCCCAAGTAAATGAGATGATGATTACCAGAGTGCTTGTAGGAGTTGAGATTATAGAGATTGTTGCTCTCTTTGCTGAATACAACACTCTGAGTTCCGTTACCGAACTCCTTTACGAGAAATGAATTGTTCTTCTTCACAATCTCCCATATCAGTTGCCCTGGAACTGTAGCCATTTCACAAACTCCACTCTGCATCCGCAATATATAAAAATTAATTAATACGATTATCATTAAACATGCATTATCGATATTTACAGGTCTTAACTGAGAGATCTATCGAAGACAAGTTTATAGAATCCCTAGGATTTACTTCGACGGCGTTCCTGCTAATTCTGGAGACTCGATGAGATGAACAGCCTAACATTACAATATATACTCAGCTTGGGCCTTGAAACCCTAGCCGGAAAGAATAATTAATTCAATAAATTGCACACTCATTTTAGTAAATTACGTTCCGGTCCTTACAACATTTCCATTGATTATTTATTTCCTTTGTTTTACATCTATATATAATATATATTTTTTTCACTTTAATTTTACACTTACTAGCCATAGTATTACAGTGACAATGCTGCTAGCTTGAGAAAAGATGGATTAAAGATTTAATTCAGCAAAAAGTCGGTATCTCCACTCTTTGCTACATTTCCATTTATGGAAATCCCATTTTTTCTTTCATCTCCCTGTGAGGCTGACCACCTGATATATCAATATCAATATATGTATATATATATATATATATTGTATAAAAAAAATAGGTTTAACCTTAATATTTAGCATTCACAGCACACCATTTAGCAATAATCAGGAATGTAAATCAGAACACAAACCATAAAATTAATAATAGCACCCGCATACTATTGCAAACTTTAGTATTTAGCGTTAATATTCAGAATTCGTTTGGTTCGAGTTTTGATGTTAATATTCAAAACTTGTTTGGTTCGAGTTTCGATAATGAAATAGTTATCATAAATTCTTAGAAAGCTATTCTCTGAATATTTCTTGCCAATATTTAGTTTGGAAATTCTTTTTTCTTGGATCGTCAAATGACACCTCTATATTTAGTTTAAACAAGAATAAAACATATTTGAATTATAAAAATGTTCATCATTATATAAAATTAAAAGATAAGTCCCAACAATTTTATAAAGTTAAAATTGAAAATCTTTTTGTAAAGAATTGTAAAAAGTCATTGTATATGTTTATTTAATAATAAAATGAAAAAAATAATAATAACAAAAAAAATTCCTTTTAAAAAGAATATAAATGAAAAGGGAAGTTATCTCAAAAAGTAAAAGTGATATTTCGGTTTTAAAAATAAATTTTATAAGAAAATATAATAAATAATACTTAGAATAATCCTATATTCTCCCATTCATTTAAGGAGAAAAACTTTGAAGAAATACTCAACCTAATACTCAAACCAAATATCATAATCTTTTTTAAATGTAATATAATATAACATTTCATAAATAATTTAAAACTCTAAACAAACATACAAGTCCATTTTTCCCGAAAGAGACCATTTTTACCGTAAGTTGCGTAGGCTAAGAGCAAGGTCATTCAAACAAATGTTTTGGGAAAACATTAACGGAATCTTAAATTAAAAGCTAAAATTGAATCTAGAATCATCAAAACTCACAAAGCATAAAAATAGAAAACCCAAGATTCACCATCTTTACAACTCAACTAATGGTACATTATATACACCGCCCAAAACAAACTCTTTAACATCAAGAAAGTACTCGGAATGTACTCTCCTCCTACCCATCCCATTCCTACACCACTGAAAATGTCATCCATGCCATCATTATTTTACACAGAGAGACGGGGGATTCTACCTTCTCCACAGAAAATGTACATCCTGCGAAAATTCACCATTAAAATTAAAAGGCTGTGAATGCTGAAAATAAACTACTCTCCCTAATTTAACCAACCAAAATCCCCTACGCATAGAATTTAAAAACACGAACTTTTCTCCAAGTAAAACAAGTTTTCACTGGTTGCTCAGCCCCATTACCCGATTCACAGGTCGCATTGAACTGTTGAGTGCTGCATTTATTCTACTGAACACTACTTTTAAAGGGACACAAGCTACAGCAGGGCCCTTTAGCTTCTCTATTACTGGTTTCTTCTCTCCTACAATCTGTTTATGAGAACCCGTTAAAGAAGACAACTTTCGGATCTTTTTTGATAAGAGCCCATTTTTCCTTGCCTTGGGCGATTTTCCAGGTGAAAAACGCGGTTCCTTTAACAGACGCTTTTTAGGAGGAACCATTCCTGCTAAAAGTACATTTCCCCTCAAACCAACATCTAAATTGCAGCTACTACTGCAGCATTCAGACCTACCTTTTATAAGAAGCTCACAAAATCCATCATCCAAAACTTCAACGGTAATAGGGTGACCCGTTATGGGTCGACCATTCAATTTGCTCATGAGAGAAATATACGGAACGCCCTGAGGACGATGACTGGCTTTTACCTCCAAATGGACATCAAACAAAGAAGAATCAACGTTGTAATTTCTTATGGAGAGATCTGACATCCGATATTTCGGGTGTACCGTAAAACGGGATTGACGATAGGGCAGAGACCTTTGAGGAGTCAAATGAGGTTCCTTGTCAGAACTATTCCTGGTCCAACCTTGGAACTCGTCCACGTGGCTTTCTCCAATTGGTCGGGATTTTCCTCGACAGGTGAATACATCAGAAGTAAGGGACCCACCTAAGGTATTGGAATCGACCAACACATCATCCGCATCTGTAGATTTTAATTTTCTGTTTTTGCTTGCATTTCTTGAGTTTCTCTTCCTTTTTAACTGCCACTTTGAAGTATCTTTCTCTACCCCGTGACTAATGTTATTAATATCAGCAGCGCCTGAACTGGTTGAACCCGACTCATTAAATTCTTCATTTCCCAATGATACGGTTTCAAGTTGACTGCTCTGACTAGATTGTGCACCAGCACCCACCTGAGGCTTTTGAGATGCGACAGAAAGGCCTAGTGGAATGAAATTGAGATATTAGTATATGACACGAAAGTTCCAAAACCAAATCAAATATAGATATCAAATCGTTAAGTAATACATACATATGCATATGTATTTTTAAACAGGGAGTAAGGTCATTAGAAGATCAGGAAGACCACGTTGATGGCTAACTGAAGCATTCATGATAATGCATCAAAGCTATGAACTCCAAAACAACATTGTGTTGCGTACACGCTGGTACAGTAACACATTTATGTACATGAAACAAGCATCTAAATGGTTGAAGCACATCCTATCCTAGGGTATGCACCAGCACTCCATTTCGCTCAAATGGCCGTGTTCTTAGACCTATTCTGAAAAAAAAAAATCCCCGTCTCAAATTGAGAGTCCCTATTTGGAGTTTGTAGTATTGGAGAAAAACATTATTTTGAACTAAATTAACGGTCAAAATAAAACTTAATTTCAGTCACAACTCACAACGCTCGGTACATGAATAACTTCCCACAACAGAAAGAGGACTACTTTCACATTTGCACATAGAATCATTTCTACGCGCTGACTTAATTCATGTGAATTTTTCGTGCAATTTGTCAATAGAGTCCATGCATTTCCGCAAACAATATTTATTCCCTAGTGCAGATTGCACACCAAAAGGAATCTTGTTTAATAGGGAACCTCCATAATCATTTCCCCAGCATAGCTGGATAAACTCACCTCAAACTTATTTTCCTTTTTTATTTGGGCACTAGGTTTTAATTGGGTGATCTTTTTCCCTTTCTCCAGCCATCCAATAACAAATCACTTATTCTTATTTATGTTATCATAGTACGCAATAATTTAAAACAAAGATCAAAAGATAAAATGGAATACCACCCACCCAAATTCTTTTTGAGAACCCCAACCAACCTTCTTTGTCCTATTTCATTTTAAAGACAATTGGGTTCCAAAATTAAACAGAACTAATCACCATTGGTTAGTCCAGTGATACGTTTGCGATGATAAACGCCTTATGCAGTATTAGCCATGCTTGACTGGGCTTCTTTAGGCACAAGAATATAGTCCCATAATCACATTAACAACCACCCAAAACAGAATACGAGCTGAAATTATTGTCAACAAGACTGAGACATTGCTATAATGACTATGGGTAATATGTCAACACAAGATAGATTCAGTGAGCACAAAGAAAATGCAAAACATGTAACATGAGGGTTTATTCAAATTTTGATACCTGTTGGACGCTTTTCCTCCCCAACAAATGGCACGTCAAATAACCTGTCAGAAGAATCATTCTCAGGTAAATCCAACATACTAGAAATCTCATTCTCCTTCTGTTTACAATTCACAAGGGAAGCGTCACAAGCATGTTCGGATGCATTTAACGAGTTCCCATTCTCACATGAAATGCCAGTACTATCCGAGTTATTATTGATTACCACCGAAAAACTTCTCTTCGACTCATTAGATTCTAATCCAGATACCTTGCTCTCCGATACTCCAGGGAGAGGTGAACCAGCAGGACTGGCAAGTTGTTGGCACATAACAGGCACAGTTATCATAGCTGTACTCTCCAAAACCTTCGTCAATTGACGACGCCGGTTTTTCCTTTTCAAAAACTCATGAACATGTGCGACCTGCGATCTTTTCCTTTTGAATGATGACACTACACCCATCCCCAAGTCCTCAAGTCCTCTCATTCTCTTAATTCCTTCTGTTCCATCATCCTCTGAATCATTTGGGGTTCTTTGTCGAATTCCCTGTACCGCTTGTTCCTTAGAAGCTCTAATTTGATTTGGCTCTTCAAATGATACACCAGACTGAGACAATTCTTGTGCCGAATTTGAATTGTCCTCAGAATTATCCAAATCCTCAGCTATATGTTCTTGATTGTGCCCGAATTTGATAGGTGATTCTTTGACACCACCTTCTTCTTCATCACCTGGTTCGTCCATCTTCGAGGAGGAGGAGGGACAGTCTTTGGGTTGGCGAGCACTTTCAAGCTCAAGAGCTTGAATAATTGCATCTTCCCTCCGAGCATATTTTACAGCTTTCTTAGAAGAATTAGCTGCAGCAGCCTTAGCCTTTTCAATGCACTTATCATACTCCCCACAACGAAATGCCTTCACCCTTTTAGATTTTTCAAGGTTGTACCAGTCCCTGAACAAATGATAAAAATGGGATATCAGCACTTATCACAATAATAAAGAAAACCACAATCCTCAAATATTAAAAGAAAATAGAAAATGATGTAGACCTGCCAATCAGCATGAACCTGGAAGAACTATGGGATGTGACACTCATACTCGACTAGTAAGTTATAAAGCAGACATTTTACAAATAAAATAGCACAAGCAGCTTTGGCAACAGTTAGATGCCAATTTTCATTCCACAACAACTGACTAAAACCACAAATTTGCTTATAATGAAAAACTAGGCCTGGATTTTTTATTAGAGAAAATGAGAAGGAATGCCCACTAAGGTATACGTTCCATCTTAATGAAAATATAAGAATTAAAATAAACGGTGAAAAAAAAATAACTTCAAGATTGGGGAATGATGAAGCAGATGCATGTTTGGGTATCAACTAAGGTGGCGTTTGATAAAACATCTGAAAACTGAAACTGAAAAAACTATTTGTTTACTTCTGAAAACGGTATCTGAAAAAATGTTGTTTGTTTGAATATAACACGTCTGAAAACTGATTTTTTTTAATATGATAATTTTACCCTTATTAGTGTATTAATGAGTACTGAAGCCTTAGAATATTTCTTCCTTCCACTGAGCCTTAGTTGCATTGTAAAACCCTCATTTCCTCTCTCTCTATCTCTCACTCACTCACACTCTCTCTCTCTCAATCTCCACCACATCGCCATCGTAAATGGCATATTTCTTCAAAAGATCGGCCAAATCTGCACCCAATCGCATTCTCCCAATCATTTGAGGCCAACACGAGTCCACTTCCACTAATTTTGGACCCTTCGGTGCTATTGCTGCCATTTCTGGTGGAATCTCCTACCTCTGTTATTTCAATTCCCCAAATTTGGTAATTAATTTCTCATCTATTTTCCTTTGATTTCATTTTGATTCAATTTGTCCTAAATGCAATTAGAAACAGAACAAACATGGATTCATTATTCTTTTTTTGGAAACAATACATATGTTGCCATCTCGATAACAGTATCTGGGGTGGCGATTGTGGCATTGATGACGCCATTGGTGGTGGTGGGGGGGGGGGGGGTATAGTGGGGTTGTTGTCGGAGTTCTTGCTCTCGTTGTTGGAGTTGTTCTTGCAGCATGAGGAAGAAGAGGGACAGCAGGAACACGAGGGGGAGAAGGAGGGTAACATAGGTATTTTAAGTGGTTAATTTTCAGATTTCAGTTTTAAGTGGCAAATTTGCCACTTAAAACTTTTGATGAAATTTTTCAGTTTTAAGTGATAAAAATTAAGTTTTCAGATTTAAGTTTTGCCAAACAAACAACTTCCAAACCACTGAAATCTGAAAACTTAAAGTTTTCAGATTTCAGTGGGCAAAACAAACGCCCACTAAGTACTCTATCTCTCAGGACAATATCATATTTATTGCCAGATATATGGAACCATACAAAGATATTTCCTTTGATCTATATGCAACTCCATTAATCTCCCCAATAAATACATTACTACCAGTGTTGACCTTTAAGCATAGAATCGAACTAATTCTCTGCAACTTTTATGATCAAAAGCAGAAAATTTATTAAATTAGGACTACCACAGGAGTGGTCGACCAGGGGTCTACCAAGAACAAAGAATTGTAAAAGGAGAATACACATCTCGGCAAAAACCTAACCACTGCTATCAGACCGTATTCTGACCCAAATACATATCATCAAAAGAAAGAGAGAAAGTAGATAACAGAAACTTGTCCTTGGTTTCTATATCTTCTTTATTTTCATAAGTACTAAATAGTCTTGTCCACCTTGTCAGCCATCTTATTAGCAGCTAGTCTTATTAGACAATTTTGCAAGTCAATTCACTCAGTCCTAAACATTTCAAGCCTTAATATGAAAGTTGCAGGGTCCTCGCTGCAATTTAGCTGGGCTTTGCAGGGGAACTTGTTTTCTCTTCTCTCTTAAGGGTTGTTTAGTTTCCTACTATTACGTTTCACCTGTGGTTTTCACCTAACTTCAGAAAATAGCTTTTACACGTTTCTTTAATTTTTTCGTCTCTCACAAAGAGTTTTTTTATCATTGCTCTTAATATGTTTAAGATCAATGAAATATCTTATAAATGGACAACTAAACAAAATCCCCTTAACATAATTGGGCATAACCTACCAAATAAGCCAAACCCCAAGCCCTCGCTTCACCCGTGTCATCAAAGCAAAAGGATTTGTTACTAGCCAAAGAAACACATAGCAAGAGTGCGTTTGTGAATGTGGGTTTTAAGGTCCACACTTCTCCCAACATTGTCGCCATTAAACGCCAAAGCAGCATCTGTACTTAGTGCTCCACGTGCTCCACCGTTTTGGCATTTTAATCAGTGAAACAAAGAGTTC
This sequence comes from Lonicera japonica, assembly GCA_021464415.1. NCBI lineage: Eukaryota > Viridiplantae > Streptophyta > Magnoliopsida > Dipsacales > Caprifoliaceae > Lonicera > Lonicera japonica. The sequence continues at coordinate 3,369,736 of CM038467.1, read as the reverse complement.
TATTGTCGGTATATGCATGCAAATATCAGGAAAGTATGTGGATGTTCCCTCGCAATGTAATGACTTTGTCTCCTTTTGGGACTTTATAACAGTTCTGCTACTTCGAGTCCCTATACAGTCGAATGGCATATCAACATTCAGCCAAAGTGAAACAAAATTCTTCATCCTCCAAAAATGATTTGCCTCCCAAGAGAATAAATAATAAACACCCACAACCAGCTCACTTGAAAATAAAAGAAACCAAGCACAAAGGGAATTAAGGGAATAAAAAAAAAACATTAGCATGGTTCAAACCCTAAACTACACAGCTGTGAATTGACAAGTATACTTAACTAATAATTAAAAGAAAAATGGGGAAATCAAAAAAAAAAAAAATCGTCACAAAGTAAAACATGTTATCACTTATCAGATAACTCAAAAAAAGAAATAAATAAGTTAAGAATAACAAAGGGGTACTTACACGCTTGCATCATCTCTCCCGAGAAGCTTAACAGGGGTACCTGATCTGGGGGAAATCAAACAAGTATCAGGCAATTCATCGGCACCTAATATTCGGCCAGGCCACCAAGACCCATTTCTCCGGCGAACCCAAACCAAACCTCCGACTGACGGATCAATCCTCTTCGTGCTCACCTCTCCGGGACTCTCCATCGCTCTCCCACAATCACAAAAACCCAAAAAATAAATAAATCACAAAAACCAATCAACCCTCCATCTCTAAAAGCCCCAAAAAAACACACAATCCCTCTTTTTCTACTATCAAATGCAGATTAACCTACAACCGTTCAAACACAAGAGATGGGAAAACAAAGATAAGCAACCGTCCAGTCTTGCATGCGAGATGCAACACAAAACCCACATAGATCAGAACACATTTATTAATAAATTTTATTTTTAAAAAAAGAAAAAGAACCCTAGATTAGAGGGTTTATATAAGTAGCACAGATCTGTGGAAAGAAACAGGGAAAAGTGAAGAAATAAAAATTTATGAATTGGGTTTGTGATTATATTATTTGTGGTTTTTTTTTTTTTTAAGATTTATGTATAATCAAGTGAGTGTTTGTGTTGGCAGACGATAAGAATGAAGCGAGCGAAGAGAGTAGGAGTTGGTGCAGTAGTAGTGGTAGTGTGCTTTCTTTCTTTTCTTTTCGTTTCTCGTTGTTCTGATTTGAAAATGGATCGGAGTGTGTACCTTTTGGTATCTTTTTGCTGAGACAAGTCACAAGAGCCTTGAGAGAGAGAAAAAAGTAGGTTTCTGTGGTTTATTTTATTTTATTTTCTTCGAGTAGTAGCGATGACGGGAGGAGCCGACGAATTTGTTTTCGATTACGCACCACCACCTGTTGTTTTTTAACCCCCCACATGTGTCTGCAACCATCTACTATAAACACATGCATTTTTTTTATTAATCATTTAAGACGGTTTGATTGTAAATATATAATTTATATAAAAATAAATTAATTTTTAAACAATTGAATTATTTAGAATTAAATTGTATGAAAAATATTAATTAAATATATTTGATTGCCTTAATTTTCTACCCGAAAAATATTAGTTATATTATGGCATTTTTAATGTAGAAAAAAATATTGATATTTTTTTTTACATAATTCTATAGTCATAACGGATCTTGATTAGTAGATTTTAAATATTAAATTTCTATTAAAGTTTGAATTTTAAGTTATAGCATTTTTAATGTAAAAGTTAGGTAAAAGTTTGTCTCAAAAAATGTGCAAGCAGCATGAAAAATAAAAACAACCCCCCCCCTCCCTCCCTCCCTCCCTCCCCAGCAAAGAAAATGTTTTCAAACTTTAAATGAAAAATGAGGTGAATAGTAAAAAAATATGGAATTTGATTGCCATAAAAATTAAGGCATCAAATACCATAAAAGTGGCAACTTGAGTGAAAAAATATAAGCAATCAAACACACTCTTATATCAAAAATAATTACATGAAATTAGATATAAATTTTTTTTCGCTCTAACTATAATATAAATTACATAATTCGCTGACCCAAAAAATGCATAAGCAAATTTTTAACTTCGCGTTACCCTCATAAGAGCCTCTAAGAACCATGCCATATGCATTATGATCAACCACCACCATAAGAGGTAGACATATCACCAATCACCCACCCACAAAAGGGTGAATAAACTACTTTATTAATTTCGAAACCACGTCCTTGTCTCCCAACTGAGAGAGCAGAAAGCACGTCCATGAGTTTCGAATTTGTGACTTCTCTAATACTAGACCAAAGAGAGTACTACGAGACTATTGGCATATATATATGCATTTGTTTTTGTTATACCAACTACATTTGCATATTTATAAGTGGTGAAATTTTGAACTAAAAATCTCTTGTTATGTTGCATTATTATTAATTTGCATTGAACTTTAATAATTGTAGTATAATAATATAAATCGGTAATTATACTGTAAGATAAGATAAGATACTGATAATTAGGGGCGGAGCGACATAGAGGCGAGGGGAGGCCATTGTCCCACCTGGGTTTTTTTTCACAAAAATTTACTGAGTACATGAGTTTTTGTGCAACAGTGTGAAAATTATGGGTCGTTTCTATAGTTATAAAGTTTAGTGGGTTAGGAGATTTTGTGCGATGAAATACATAAATTCGTGGGTTGGATACTGTAATTTAGTATAGGTCAAGGTGTAGAAGCTATGGGTCAGGGGGTTCTGTGTGATGAAATGTATAATTTTGGATTCCGGGTATTATAATTTAGGCTAAATAAGGTATATGCTAAAGGAAAAGTAGGCAGTCATTTTTATAATCTTATATTATTTTTTAAAAAATTGAAATATTAAGATTTATGTGTTTTAATGTTGATTTGTATCTTATATTGTTAATATATTTGTTTGTTGGTTATTATTTATTAATATTGATTTATTTCTTAAATTGTTAAATATTGATATTAAATTTGACTATTGAAGTTAATTTGCTTAGCCTCGAAAGAGAATATTGTAACTAAATATATGTCATTTTGATTTTTGATATATAAGACGTTAAGTATTTTAATATAACATTTTAATTTTGGTCTTATTATAATATATGCAAAAAAAAAATTGCCTCACCTAAACAAAATTTATGTCTCAGCCATTTCTAATAATGAAACTGTATTATATTAAAATAATTATATATTTTTTTTATTACTATAATACCATTACTAATGTATACTAAAGTAACTATACCAATTACCAAATGTACGGCAAAATGTTAAAAAAAAAAAGGAGCACAGGTGATAAAATTCACCGTGTGGGCTAAAGCCGGCTCGGAGGCATTAGGGCTCAAGGCAAGAAAAAATAGTCCATTATTTAGACATTTCTTTAAAATAGATAGCAAGCAATATTACAACTTGTGGGCTAAATTCAGCCCATGATGTTAAAGTTTGGTGGTTTTTTGAAAATATAATTTTTGGTAATGCACCATTACCATATTGTACCAAACTGATTTGTCTGTATGCTAAATTTTGGTATATAGAAATTTCTAATACAGTAATAATAATGTATTTTAGTATATTAAAATTTTGGTATGGTAATTGGTATAAGGGTATTGATGTGATAACCGTATCGAACACACTCCTATTTATAACACAAATTGAAAAGTTAATTAGACATTGTGAGTGATTAATTATGATTTAAATTTTTTGACCGGTTGTATAGCTAAAATAGGCATTTTAAAATTTTGATACAGTTTCTTTTGACATATTAAAAAAATAAAAAGTAATGATTTCACAACTAGCATAACAATATTAAAGTGTAGTATTTATTTTTATCAAGTTAATATATGAAATACGAGCCATCAACTAATGTGATATTAAAATACTTTTTATCAAGAGAAGCCCACCAAAATTGCTTGGTACTGGGGTATTGCTCGCGTCGCCCTTGCATTGTTGTATGGATTTGACGAACCCCATATAAAAAAATAACAAAACAAAGGGTGAACAACTAGAAAAAATACTTGATACAATAAATGTAAAGACAACGTCATATAAATGATACAAAAACAAATGTTTGATGACAAAATCAAAGGCGCGATACACGTCAATATTAACGTCTTTACAATTTTAAATGAAACAAACAATGGATTGGTGAAATTGTTGAAGCAAGTAAAAAAGCAACCAATACACTAGCTTTGGACAACATTCAAACCCATGTGCTAGCGATTTGGTGTTGTAATAATTCTCTCCTGTGAACACTTAAATGGACCCAAAAATGAATGTCATGGCCGGCCCTAGGCATAGGTGCCCTAGGCTGGCGCCTAGGGCCCTCCACATAGTAGAGCCTTTGATTTTTTTCGGCCATTATATATATTTATATATCTTACAATGATTAGTATTGTTTTGCATTGAATTATTTGATTATGGATGGTGTTTGGTCTAGAGGCTGGAAGCTTAACTTTCAAGGTTTTGACGCTTTCGGCTCGTGAGTTTCCCATCTTTTTTCAATTGAATTACTTAAAGCCCAAGTGTCTAACCAATAATTAGTAGCTTTATTTATTAACACCTTTTTTTTTTCATTTTAATTACTTAAAGCACAAGTATCTAACCAATAATTAATAACTTTCTTTAGTTAACTCCTATTTTTTTTTTTCAAAGAAGTGTTCGTATTGTCCTTCCATACAACCGCTCCGATATACTTCACTCCATGTTAAGAAAGATAACTTGATTGAAGATTTGGTGAATAAAGAGTTTAATAAAAAGGATATTGTTGAAACAAGTTTTAATTAATGAATAACATTAAAAATTTTATAATGAACAACAAATTGGTGGAAAAAAAAATGAATATATGTAAATACGAAAGGGTCTCTAAACAAAAATTTGCTTAGAGCCCCTTAAAACTTAAGACTAACGTACCCTGATAAACGTGTAAGTGGCTATTGCAACGCGTAGATGCTTGATATGGAGTTTCCATTGAAATACGCTTTAAATGCATAATATAGTTTTGGAGAGTAGCGTAAACAATATAAAGAAGTAATATTTACATATATTTATGGTATACTTGTATATAGAGTTTGATAAATAACAGAGTTTGGACTAAATACATTACATATTGTCACGGGGTGCCTTCCAACACAACCCGTGACCGACTTCTACACTTCATCAGCACCGTGCATGCGCCCGAGCGCAGCACGGCCCGACAGGCAATGATCGATTGCCCCACTTCATCAGCACCGTGCATGCGCCCGAGCGCAGCACGGCACCTAGTTTTATTATTCTGTTTAGGTTTCCCTTATGTAAATATTGTTGTTTCCATGTAATTAGATCTAGGAATTTCCTTTGTAATTGTATTCCATTTCCTTTGTAATTGTTTTCTTGTAACTTGTAAGACCCAACGTGCACTGCTACCACTCTGGTATTTTCATTAAGTGGTTATATGTGGGGATAAGACTATCTGCCTCACACCCGAGTTGCCTACCAGTGACACGTTGTTTAGCACTTGCTTTCAAGCTCTTACTTTCTTTCGAACTGTAATAGCTTTCCATGTAATCTAATTTTCTTGCAATGAAGTAATCTCAATTTGTGCTCACGCTCTCTTTCAAATTACTGTTGTTGCATGTTGCTCGTCGATTGTTAACAAAATTCGATCACACTCAACCGTGCTATCGGTTAGCCCGGTCGTTCACGCGGCCTCCTTTGTGCCATCAAAGGACGCCCCGTGACAGTTGGTATCAGAGGGATTGTGTTCGATTGCTGCCTTGTGAATCACAGTTAGGTATCCTGTTACGTTACAATGGGAACCAATGGACAGAGAATCGAACAACTCGAAAAAATGTTGGCTCTCTATTGGAGAAAATGGGCGGATCGCCCTCTCTCGTCGATCGGGTGCAAAGTTTGGAGTTACGCATCCAAAGTATCCCAGCAGGGGATGCATCGGGCAGCTCGCCCGCACTTATCGATCGTGTGCAAGATTTGGAGGAAGGCCTCCAAAATCTTCAGGGAAACCCACCAGGGGATCACTATGGGGAGATGATGGATGAGATGAGAACTGAAATCGATCAACTCACCCAGAAATTGACTATATTGTCAATGGCGGTCGCTAACTCACCAGTTGGAGGTGGGGAGCGTACAAAGATGAAAGTGCCCGAACCCAAAGCATTCGCTGGTGTTCGTGATGCTAGGGAATTAGAAAATTTTGTTTTCGACATGGAACAATATTTTCGGGCAACAAAGGTGGACGAGGAGGAAACAAAGATATCCTCCGCGTCCATGTACTTGTCTGGGGATGCCAAATTATGGTGGCGGAACAAGTACAATGAGGTTCAAGCTGGGGAGTGCGAGATTAGCACTTGGGAGGATCTGAAAAAGGAGCTACGTGATCGATTCCTTCCCGAAAACACCTCCCACAACGCACGACAAGAACTCCTTCAAACGAAGCACTCAGGGAGCATCAAGGAGTACGTCAATGCGTTCACCACCATCATGTTAGATATCCACGATATGAATGATGCTGATAGATTGTTCTTCTTCATGATCGGGTTACAACCGTGGGCCAAAACGGAGTTAAATCGTAGGCAAGTGAAGACGTTAACTCAAGCCATATCAGCTGCTGAAAGCCTGCAAGATTACACCACCGGTCCCAAATCAAATGTTCCAAGAAGTGGGCAGACGAAGAATGCGGGGGAGAGAAAACCGAATTCTCCTGCCAGACCTGATTGGAGAGGCAAACACGCCCACCAGGCCGTTTACCAGCAAAATAATTACAAAAATGGGAACAAGTTCACAGGGAACTCCCAAACCGGCAATAATGGGAAAAAGCCCTTGAGCCCCGGAACATGCTACTTGTGTCACGGTGCTCACTTCATGGCCAACTGCCCCGACAAGCAACTTCTGAGTGCTCTCGTTTGCTAGAGGTGGTGGCATGCTTCCGAAAGCCCCAGCCGCCTCGGGGCAATCTTATCGGACTCAGCAAAATGACCACGCCGAGTTTGAAGAAGAAACTGAGGAATATGAAGGAGCATCATTGGGTGCCTATCACGGGCAGTTCATTCACTCTTACAACGCAGTAACGGTTGAAGAAGATCCCCGACAAAAAGGGAAAGCAGGTGTGGAGAAGAGTCCTCAAAGAAATGGTCTGATGTATGTTGATATCAAGATCAACGGAAAGCCGATTCAGGCCATGGTGGACACAGGCGCAACGCATAACTACCTGGCAAGCACCGAAGTTGAACGGTTAGGCCTTATCTTAGAAAAAGGAGTAGGTCGTGTGAAGGCCATCAACTCAGCCGCTCAACCTGTCGCCGGAATGGCGAAATCTGTGCTAGTAAAAGTGGGCCCTTACGAAGGGAGAACTAACTTCTCGGTTGTGGTGAGGACGACTTCAAGGTTATCCTGGGGTTAGAATTCTTAAGGGAAACTAAGGCTAGCGTCATGCCCAGCACGAATAGCCTCATGATGCTCGGCAAGAATCCATGCATTATCCCGGTGACGACCCCGTCAAGCAGTGGGAAGTTTTTATCGGCAATTCAACTGAAGAAGGGACTGAAGCACGACAATCCTACTTTTGTGGCTGCACTGAAGTGGGATGAAATTCAGGAGACTTCTGGACCGTTACCGAAATCCATTCGACGGGTGTTAACTGAGTTCGAAGATATAATGCCCGACAACCTTCCGAAGAAGCTACCTCCACGTAGAGAAGTGGACCACCAGATTGAACTAGTGCCGGGTGCTAAGCCTCCAGTTCGCGCAGCTTATCGGATGTCCCAGCCCGAGCTGGCAGAACTTCGAAAACAGCTAAAGGAATTATTGGATGCAGGTTTAGTGCAGCCAGCCAAATCGCCGTACGGGGCCCCAGTTCTCTTTCAAAAGAAACAAGATGGCTCCTTGAGAATGTGTGTCGACTACCGAGCTCTTAACAAGGTAACCATCCGGAATAACTACCCGATCCCTCTTGTAGCCGATTGCTTTGACCAACTCAGCCGGGCAAAAGTTTTCACTAAGCTCGATCTCAGATCCGGGTATTGGCAAGTTCGCATTGCGGCAGGAGATGAGGGAAAAACCACATGCGTCACCAGATACGGGGCTTATGAATTCCTTGTTATGCCATTTGGGCTAACCAATGCTCCAGCCACTTTCAGCACCTTAATGAATCAGGTTCTTAGGGACTACTTGGATGATTTTGTCGTTGTTTATCTCGATGATATCGTTGTGTACAGCGAAAACATGGAAGAACATGAAGAGCACCTGAAGAAGGTATTTGAGAGACTTCGAAAACATGAGTTGTATATCAAGTTGTCGAAGTGCTCTTTTGCGCAAAAGCGTATCAAGTTTCTTGGCCACATCATTGAACATGGGAGAGTGCAAATGGATCCGACTAAGGTCAAGGTTATTCAGGAATGGCAAGCGCCCACCAATGTGTCGGAACTCCGTTCTTTTCTGGGACTGGCGAATTACTACAGAAAGTTCGTGAAAGACTACTCCAGTATCGCATTGCCCCTGACGGAACTGCTAAAGAAGGCAAAAGTTTGGAAATGGTCGACAGGGTGCCAAGCTGCCTTCGATGCTTTGAAGAAGGCTATGTCTGAAGACCCGGTTCTTGCTCTACCGGATGTGACCAAGCCGTTTGAAGTGCACACTGATGCATCGGATTTTGCCCTCGGAGGAGTCTTAATGCAGGAGAGCCACCCGGTAGCATACGAAAGTCGTAAGCTCAATGAAACCGAGAGGAAGTACTCTGCTCACGAAAGGAGTTACTCGCAGTGGTCCATTGTCTGAGGTTATGGCGACACTACCTTCTCGGTTCTCGATTTCTTGTGAAAAACAGATAATACTGCGGTCAGCCATTTCCTTAGTCAACCAAAATTGAGTTCTAAACAAGCAAGGTGGCAGGAGTTACTAGCTGAATTCAATTTTTGGATGGAGTATAAGGCGGGGTCGACCAATCAAGTAGCAGATGCTTTGAGTCGCAGGGTGGAGTTCAACGAACAGGCTAACGCGTTCCTTAATGCCATTCTTCGAATCGACAGTCAAGTGTCTACCGAAATTCGAAGCAAAATCAAGAACGCGCTACCGCAAGATCCTGTTTCTGCCCAACTATTAGAGATGATCAAGAAGGGGAAGACACGGCAGTTTTGGTTGGACAACGGGTTCATCTCGACAAAGGGAAATCGAGTTTTTGTTCCTCGAGTAGGGGAGTTGAGGCGCACCCTGATTCCAGAATGCCATGATACCTTATGGGCGGGACACCCTGGTCAAGAAAGGACGTTGGCCCTCCTTAAGCAAGGGTACTACTGGCCCCAAATGGAAGATGATGTGGAGAGCTATGTTAGAACTTGCCTGATTTGCCAACAAGACAAAATTGAGCGGAGACAGCCTGCAGGGTTACTGGAACCTCTACCTATCCCGGAACGACCTTGGGAGAGCATTTCGCTCGATTTCATATCAGGTTTACCCAAAGTGGGGGACTTGACAACTATCCTTGTAGTCGTTGATCGTTTTTCGAAGTACGCCACTTTTATCGCAGTTCCAAAGAACACATCGGGCGAGGAGACTGCACAACTATTCTTCAAGTATGTGGTTAAGTATTGGGGGATTCCTCGGAGCATAGTTAGTGACAGGGACTCACGATTCACGGGAAATTTTTGGAAGGAACTTTTCAAGGTTCTCGGCTCCAAGCTGTGTATGAGTTCCAGTTACCACCCTCAATCCGATGGACAAACTGAAAGATACAACGCGATGCTTGAGGAATATCTGCGCCATTTCGCTAGTGCAACACAACGAAATTGGGTCAAGTTATTGGATGTGGCTCAATGTGCTTCAACGCCCAGAAAAACTCTGGGACGGGCAAGAGCGCCTTCGAAATCGTTACCGGCCAACAACCCATCCTTCCTCACACCGCCAACTCGATGCCAATTTCCAAATCTCCTAGAGCCCGTAACTTCTCAGAAGAATGGAAGCAAAATATTGAGTTGGCTCGTTCGCACCTAGAGAAGGCCACCCATCGAATGAAGAAGTATGCAGATCAGAAAGGCGACCGTTAGAGTTCCAAGTAGGAGATCTCGTAATGGTGAAGCTTCTTCCACAAGATAGGAAGTTCTTGAGGGGTCGAGACCCACGCCTTCTGCAAAAATATGAGGGGCCGCTTAGGATTGTGAAGAAAAATTGGGAAAGTGGCTTATCGGATTGAACCCCCTAGCTGGCTGAAGGTTCACCCAGTATTTCATGTCAGCATGCTAAAACCGTACTTTGCTGACACAACCGATCCATCCCGAGGAGAGTCTAGTCGTCCAGGGCTAAAGCAGAGAGCAGAAGGGAAGCAGTCAGTGGAAGCCATCCTGGCCGATCGAGTTGTGACAGCTTCTCGCAAACAACACCAAGAGTTCCTTGTCAAATGGGCAGGAAGAAACCCAGAAGAGAACACTTGGGAAAGAGCATCAGACCTATCCGCTTTCCAGGACCAGATCACATCATACCTCAACCAGTTGCCGAGGACGTCAACAGCTCTAGTGGGGGAGGATGTCACGGGGTGCCTTCCAACACAACCCGTGACCGACTTCTACACTTCATCAGCACCGTGCATGCGCCCGAGCGCAGCACGGCCCGACAGGCAATGATCGATTGCCCCACTTCATCAGCACCGTGCACGCGCCCGAGCGCAGCACGGCACCTAGTTTTATTATTCTGTTTAGGTTTCCCTTATGTAAATATTGTTGTTTCCATGTAATTAGATCTAGGAATTTCCTTTGTAATTGTATTCCATTTCCTTTGTAATTGTTTTCTTGTAACTTGTAAGACCCAACGTGCACTGCTACCACTCTGGTATTTTCATTAAGTGGTTATATGTGGGGATAAGACTATCTGCCTCACACCCGAGTTGCCTACCAGTGCACGTTGTTTAGCACTTGCTTTCAAGCTCTTACTTTCTTTCGAACTGTAATAGCTTTCCATGTAATCTAATTTTCTTGCAATGAAGTAATCTCAATTTGTGCTCACGCTCTCTTTCAAATTACTGTTGTTGCATGTTGCTCGTCGATTGTTAACAAAATTCGATCACACTCAACCGTGCTATCGGTTAGCCCGGTCGTTCACGCGGCCTCCTTTGTGCCATCAAAGGACGCCCCGTGACACATATGCATGTGTAAAAGTTAAGACAAAGTACCATCATCTCACTAGCACGTGTTAGATCAGCTCTAGTAAGGGCATACCAATACCTTTTTTAAGATATAAAGTTGGATTGTTCAAGAATAATTAGTAGAATTGGTTAGTTAGTTTTGTGTTGTTTTGTTATTCCACCAAAAAAAAAAATGCACGAAGAAAGTATATGTTTATCACCGTATCAATTATTATCAAACTGTCTTTAATTTATTTTTTTTGATAATTAAAAATTACGAGGTAATATAACACACGTATTAAATGTAAAATATAAAATAAAAATCAGTGCATTTATTAATGTGCCTACTGGTAGATTAAGTATAAAACATTTACCATTAATAAATAAATAAAAAAACGTTTTCCTTACAACCGAGTGTATTCTTGAATTAGCGAAACAATAGATATGTCTTTTAGTGACGTATAAAAAAGAGTGAATTTATAGTTTAAAGATGGTGATATTAACATCCTCGTAATAATTTCTTAATAACACTATCACTCTTGATAACACTCTTAATAATTTCGTAATAATTTATAGTTTAAAAATAAAACCATCAACTTAATTAATTAGCAATAATTATTAACAAACCAACCAAAAAAAATGTACGCCTCCATCTCCCTCAATCTCCTCGGTTAAAGGCAGAAGAAAATTTTTACTCATCTTCGTTTCATTCGTCTCCCTCAATCCCCTAGGTTGAAGGCAGAAAAAAATTGATGCGATATTCGTCTCCTCCATCTCCCTTAATCTCCCTCCATCTTCAACAATTGTTTTCAAGTAAGTTCCTCAATCTCCCTTTGTATTCAAACTCAATGTAAAACCATAAAATGTATACTGAACTGTTTTGCTAAAAGATCATGTCTTTCTTGTTCCAAAGTTTTTATTTGATCTATCATTATTTTTTCATATGGTTTTGCTTCGGATAAGTGTTGCCTAAGCTGAACTTCTGTTGTATTAGCAGAGGTTTTGTTAGATTTTTTGATGCAACATAAATTTATTGCCAAATTCAGTTGAAGACGGTTCAAGAAATTTGGAGGAGAATTGAATGTGGGAATAGATTTTTCAAATACGTTAAATACATGATACTTTAGTTAATGGTTAATTATATGATGATTTGTGAGTTAATCAATGTTTGTATTAAATTAAAACAAATGGGTTGAAAATAATAATTGAATTATTTTTTTATGGAACAATTTCTAAGAAATTACCGGGGTGTTAATATTACCACCATAATTTAATTTTGTTCAATTTTTATTTTTGGTATTTGATATTGTAGTTTTTTTTTTGAACAACTTATAGGAATTCGAATACGGAATTTTTTGCTAATTAAATCGATTCATAGAAAAACCAGTGAACCATTAAGCCACCTCGTAGGATTGATCGGTTGATATTTTAGTATGGGTGTTCGAGATCTGTACTTGCGTTACTCTTTATTTATTTTTTTGAGTACATGCGTTACTCTTTATTTATGAATTGAATTGAACGGCTTTGAGAATTGAGGGTGATGTAAAAGTAAGTGGATACGATATTTTCCGTCCGTGTGAGCCCATTCATGTAAATGTCAACCAAACCAATTAACAGTCTCCTCGTCTTCTTCTTTCCGATTGAGCGCCTGGCCCTTTAGGTTTAATATAATAATACCCACTGGCCACTACTCCGTTGGAGTTGGAGTGAGAGAAGCGATTCGAATCCAAAGCGTAACCATGACTGGTAATTGCTCCAACAGATCTCTTCTTCTTCTTCTTCTTCTTCTTATTATTATTATTATACAGTAAATAAATAAATTTTGGGTTGGGTTTATTAGACTAGCAGTGTCTTCATAAAGTTTTTAATTTCGATTAATGATAAACGCAGTCATGTTATACTTCTCTTTAATCGTTTGTCCATTCAAGGTTTTGTTCAATTTTGGGGGATTTGCTACTTCTAGTGTCGCGTATGGCGATACTGAACTGGTTTTGGGAAAAATCACAGATACCCAGAAACGGTTTCATGATTGTGCGATTTGTATTTTAAATTTATAAGTAGATAATGAATTAGTGAAGTTTTCTCGACTTATTATTATTGTTTCCAGTTTGAGGGAATACATGTGGGATGTGGCATGTGTTTTTGTACATATATGTGCTAACATTTCTTTCTATGTATAGTTTACAGAAATTTGAATTTAGTTTGCATGCTAAAATAAGTACAAATTCAGTGCTGAATTGAATAGACTAAGGATTATCAGGCCAAGCAATGGTGATGAAGTTGCTTGAGTTGGGAAAGTGATGAATGTGCCATTAGCCCTTCGCCCCTTCATCATGGACATTGGGAAGATGAAACAAAAATCATATATTCTTTTCGACATCTCAATATTAGGATCACGAATCCCAATGTCCTTTTGCAATTATCTCACTATTTGTTTCTTTCATCCGCATATACCCTTCAATCGTATATCTAAATAGAAAGGCATGTACTAAACCACCAACACAGACTACATACAGGAGCAGGAAATGGAAATTGAAGCGTTGGAAGCAATTCTTATGGACGAGTTCAAAGGTTTGTAACCTCATGTTTTCGATATTTTCTCTAACTGTCTTGCCACTCTAGCCTTTTTATTTCTAAACGTACATGTAACAATCACTATATTTTTTTTTTGTTTTGTTATTTTGATGAATTCGCAGAGATTCACTCTAGTGAAAGCGGGCTAAACACTTCAAATCGATGTTTTCAAATTACAATAACTCCTCAGGTACATATTTTTGATAGCGCCCTTTGCCTTCTTGGAGATCATAGATCAATATATGGACGAAAGCTCCTAAAAAGCTAGAAGGCCAATTAGAAACAACAAATTCTCAATATAATTTGGCAAAATCTGGGACGCAATTTATGTCTTGCTCCTTAAGGGTTCGTTTGGTTCGAGTTTTAAATCATTCTGGAATGCTACATTCCATTTCAAAAGGATTCCAATGTTTGGTATGGGTTTTGGCCTAGGAATGCTGTATTTCTTTAAAGCTCTCCCTCTTAAATAGATGGGAATAGAGGATTACTCTAGGTATCCTCTTTTAAATTTTCTTTTAAGATTAACTCTTAAGACCAAAATATCCCTTCTACTTACCAAGATAACTTCTTCTTTTTTCATTTATATATATTTTTTTAGAAGGAACCAAAAGTATTTTTTTGTTATTGAACTCTTTTTTTTTTATTATTATTATTAAATACATACGACAACTTTTCACAGTTCTTAACGATAAAAACAAACTTTTACCTTTGTAAAATTATTAGGACTTGTCCTTTAATTTTATAAAATGAAGAATATTTTGGTAATTCACATCTATTTCACTCCTATTCTCATTTGAACCAAATATAGAGAGGTAATTTAACGTTACAGGAAAGAAGAATTAATGTATGAACCAAACATTGGTAAGGCATCCTAGATGCTAAGAGAAAAGCTTTCCAGGAATCTAGGATACCCATTACATTCCAAAAACTCAAACCAAACGAGCCCTAAAAGTATTGGTCATCTTTTATTTCAGTATCTTACATTTCAAACTTGCTTTCTGTTAACAGGATGATGAGGCAGATGAATCAACACCCTTTCCAGGTTTATAATTTTATATATTACTGTTAAGATTTGTATATATTTTATTTATAGAATGTGTATATTTAGAAGATAATTGTGAAATCCTTGTTATAAGGAAATATCCTTATTTTTAGGGTCTCTCTCTTGTATATATAGATGTACTCCTTTTCTCAATAAGGAATAATATTTCTTCTCACAATCTCTTGTATTCTCACAATTACTATTATGTTCATTAGAGATTTGTTTTGCAGGTTAATTAGAGCTTTGTTTTGTAGATTACCTACTTCAGAATGTTCAGCCCCCATAATAACATGATCTATTGCCATATTTTGTTGCAGTTGAGCTGGGATTGATTTTCTCACACACAGAAAAATATCCAGATGAACCACCACTTCTTAATGTGACAAGGTTATATTTTGTTTTCATCATATTGTAAATATAGCCCTTTGTGTCTTTTCGCGGCCACCCCTGTTCCTCTTTACTATATGTACCAACTGTGAAGCATTTACACGGACCTCCTTTTTATTTTTAGAGACTGCTTTTCAGCTCCCAAAACATTCTAAGGCTTCTTGCAAGGGTGGGTGTCCCGTAGTTTGTTCAGTGACAAGGAATACTATTTAACATTTTTACATGCTAAGCACGAGTAACTTTCTGAATTTAATTTTCTTAGTCACCTATCTACAGATAACTGTATATATTTGGTAAAATCCGAAATAAAAATCTGCTATAACCTTGATTGTGGTATTTTTCAGTATAAGAGGAATTCACGTGGGAGATCTCAAAGTCTTGAAAGAAAAACTTGAACAAGAGGTAGAAGCTTTAGCACCCACTTTCTATTATTAGCTATTCACTCATTCAGCATTAGTTAGAATTTATTGATGATTTCCAAGATTCCAATCATCCCTCGGTTAAACGCATCATGCGGCTGTTGATCAACACTCCTACAGGCATCTGAGAACCTTGGTATGGCCATGGTGTACACGCTGGTCTCATCAGCAAAGGATTGGTTAACCGAAAGATTTGCTCAGGATGATGAGCTTGAGAACACTGAAGAAACAGAGATGGAAAAAATTGATGTACGGTTGTTTCCTGCCTTTTATATGCTTTCTAACTTCAGAACATGTACACCATCACTGTTTCCTAGCATTTTCTAGTATCTTGTGGCGGACCCAGGATTTTCTGGAAGCGGTGGGCTACTGTCGATGCCTAATTAGGTTAGATTGGGCTAGAACTGAAAATTTGATATGTTACAGCACTAAATTAAAAAAGGCTGGGCTACAGCCCTGGTTGGCCCTGGCTATGTAAATGCGCTGTGTTCCTGAATCGTATTCGATTCTCTCCCCATTCACAGCCATTGCTAATTAAATTTAACTAAGGATTCTTGAAGAATGCTAAATTATTTAGGATCAAGGGGAAATTTTCAAACCGAAGTCCAATATCTATGCACCAACTCACCAAGTTGAACCTACAGTGGATTTTATTGTGGTTTGTTTGGAAGTTGTGAGAGAGTGAACGCCTAGTTGTTGTAAGCCAAAGAGAGAGATTAGAGAGCTAGAGTCAAATGTTCTGGCAGTCGAATTTTCCTCTTGACCTAATATATCTAGCCCTGTATGTATGTATTACTATTTTGTAGGTTAATGAATGTGACTTTATTCATCATTATCTAGAACTAGTACTTAAAGGTGCAAAAACTAGTACTTTCACATATAAAAGTTAAGGAGAAAAACATATATACATAATTCTTTGTTCCTCTATGGTCCCATATCTCTACTATTCAAGATTTTTTGAGGCGTTGCACTAGTAGCCCGAACCTCTGTTTTCAACTTTATTATCTATATTTAAATTTCTAATCTCAAATTTAACTATCAACCTAGTAGCACTTGCATATTTATGACGTATGATCTTGATTTGACCTATACGAGTTCATACATATATCATGTTGACGGGTGATGCATAATTGCATATATATTGATTTCAGATAATTATACCACACGGAGAACCAGTCACTATTGATACATTTGTGGCATGGAGAGAAAGATTTGAAGCAGAATTAGCCCTAGAAAGAGCCAAGTAAGTTGCATAAGGGCCCCATAATATTCTCTCTTTCTTGGTTGTCTTTTCAAACTTCCATTTCTGATTCTTTTTGTCATTTTTCTGAGCAAAGCATATGAAAGTTTTGCTGATGCTAATGCTATCAACAACAACAAAACAACAACAACAAGCCTTTATCCCACTAGGTGGGGTCGGCTACATGGATCAAACGACGCCATAGTGGTCTGTCGTGAATCATATCTCTAGTGAAACCATTCGCCTCTAAATCCTTCTTAATAGTTTCACCTATAGTTTTTCTAGGTCTTCCTCTGCCTCTAACAACCAGGCTTCCCTCCATATGATCAACTCTCCTAACCATGGCATCTGCAGGTCTCCTCCATACATGCCCAAACCATCTAAGTCGAGATTCAACCATCTTTTCTGTAATAGGTGCCACCCCAACTCCCTCTCTGATGGTAACATTCCTGATCTTATCTTTCCTAGTCTTGCCACTCATCCATCTCAACATTCTCATCTCAGCTACACTTAGTTTATTCTCGTGTTGGCTTTTGACCGCCCAACACTCAGTCCCATACAACATTGCTGGTCTAACCGCGGTACGATAGAATTTTCCTTTTAACTTGAGTGGTACCTTTTTATCACATAACACACCCGAAGCTTTCCTCCATTTCAACCATCCTGCTTGAATCCGGTGATTTACATCTCCCTCTATCTCCCCATCTTCTTGTATAATGGATCCAAGATACTTAAACCGAGTGACTTGTGGTATGACATTATCCCCAACTTTTACCTCTAAGTTAGTAGTGCTCCGCCTTTTATTGAACTTGCACTCCATGTATTCTGTCTTACTTCTGCTTAAACGAAAGCCATGCGCTTCTAAATTTTGTCTCCAAGTTTCCACCTTCCCATTTAGCTCTTCTCTGGACTCACCCACTAGGACAATATCATCTGCAAACAGCATACATCGCGGTGCTGGCTCTTGAATGTGTTCCGTGAGTACATCCAAGACCAAGGTAAACAGATAAGGGCTCAAAGCTGACCCTTGGTGTAGTCCTATAGTTATAGGAAAATCTTCTGTGGACCCACTATGTGTTCTCACACTAGTCATAGCTCCTTCATACATGTCCTTGATAACACGAATATAGGCAATCCTAACCCCTTTCTTCTCTAGGGCTTTCCACAAAATCTCTCTGGGTACCCTATCGTACGCCTTCTCCAAGTCAATGAAAACCATGTGTAGGTCCTTTTGATCCCTCCGATATTGCTCCATCAAACGCCGCAACAAGTAAATTGCTTCCATGGTCGACCTTCCGGGCATAAAACCAAATTGATTATCTAAAATGCTGGTTTCTTTTCTTAGTCTCCGCTCAATCACCCTTTCCCATAACTTCATAGTATGACTCATGAGTTTAATCCCCCTGTAATTGGCGCAATTTTGTATATCCCCTTTATTCTTATAAATCGGGATTAGGGTGCTTCTCCTCCATTCTTCCGGCATCTTCTTTGACCTCAATATCTTGTTGAAAAACCTTGTGAGCCAACCAATGCCTTTATCACCTAGACCCTTCCAAACCTCAATAGGTATACTATCTGGCCCAACTGCTTTACCACTATCCATTCGTATCAATGCTTCTTTCACTTCCTTTTCTTGAATTCTGCGATAAAAGGTGAAATTTTGGTCATCCTCTCGCATGTTCAGCTCATCTCCACATGCTAAAATCTCGTAACCTTCATTAAATAATTTGTGAAAATAGTTCTTCCATCTCTCTTGTATGTCTTGTTCTTTAACCAAGACATTACCTTCTTCGTCCTTAATGCATCTCACTTGATCCAAGTCTGTTGTCTTCCTTTCTCGACCTTTAGCAAGTCGGTAAATAGCTTTTTCCCCAGCTTTGGTGCCTAAAGATTGGTATAATCCATCAAAAGCTTTAGTCCTCGACTCACTCACCGCCTTCTTAGTCTCTTTCTTTGCTTCTTTGTAAGATTCCCAATTTTCCGCATTCTTACATAGAGACCAAGCTTTAAAGCATTTCCTTTTTACCTTAACTTTATCTTGTACACTATCATCCCACCACCAAGATTCTTTATCCCTAGGTCCACACCCTCTTGATTCACCCAGCGTCTCTTTAGCTATCTTCCTGATCCCCTCGGCCGCCTTGTCCCACATATCATTTGCGCTTCCGTTTGCCTCCCAAAACCCTCCCTCCAGCACCTTGTGTTGAAAGATCCTTTGTTTTTCACCCTTCAAATGCCACCATCTAATCCTTGAAACCTTACCTTGGCCCCTTCTCTTCACTTTCCCCTTAACTCGTATATCCATCACCAGGACTCTATGTTGGGTAGTCAAGCTCTCTCCAGGTATGACTTTACAGTCCATACAACTCTTTCGATCTCCTTTCCTAAAGAGGAAGAAATCGATCTGCGAGCATGCTGCCCCACTCTTGTATGTGATGAGGTGCTCCTCCCGCTTCTTAAAACATGTATTGGCAACCATAAGATCATAAGCAGACGAGAAATCAAGGATAGATTTTCCCTCGGTATTTACCACCCCAATGCCATAACCTCCATGCACCCCCCTATAGTTTTCAGAAGAGCTCCCTACGTGCCCATTCAGATCCCCTCCTAGGAAAATCTTTTCTCTAAGTGGTATATCCTGGATCAAGCCTTCTAAGTCCTCCCAAAATTTTATCTTGAGGTGTTCTTCACACCCGACTTGAGGTGCATAAGCACTTATCACATTAAAAGTGTCCTGCTCCCCTACGAATTTTAGGGCTAGGATCCTATCTCCTACCCTCTTTACATCTACAATGTCCTTCTTCCACCATTTGTCGACAATTATACCCACTCCATTTCTCGATTTAACCTTGCCAGTGTACCAAAGCTTAAAACCCGAAGTGTCTAATTCCTTCGCCTTAGCTCCAACCCACTTAGTTTCTTGAAGGCACATGAAATTGATCCTCCTCCTGATCATAGTGTCAACTATTTCCATCGATTTTCCTTTGAGTGTGCCTATATTCCAAGTCCCAAAACGAATCCTCCTATCATGAACTAGCTTCTTTACCCGCACCCGTTCACAAAGATGCGGGAACCCTTGCTTATTTTTCACTACACCCAGGCGGCGATGTAGCGGCCCTTGCTCATTTGTCACTGGACTCGGACGATCCAGCGCGTTGCTTCTGGGCAACGACCTAGCATTAACACTCTTATATCGTTTGTCCATGTCATAAAGATTCGACTAAGTTTAACGTTGGCTGCCGACTGCCTAACACAACCCTCCTCCTTTACCCGGGCTTGGGACCGGCAGCATTGAAGTAACACTGGCGGAGTTTCTGATGCTAATGCTATCAAACCAACGAATTTTCTTTGAAATATGAAAGTCACATTTGTGAACAATGGCATGTGTTGAATGAGTTTGGATGACTAGATTCAGATAGGAGAGCAGTTAATGAGACTAGCTTATATATTGAGCGTGGAAAACATGGAGGAATATTTGATCCAAATCCAAAGTTGACATACCCGGTTTTGTTAGATAGTAATCATCCCCTTTAAATGAAAATAGGTTCAGCTTTGTCATAAAAAATTAACTAAGAAACAATTCACCAACTTTCAGGCTGATGCCAGAGATGGCACTTGCAGCAACCAAGGAAAAGAGGCTAGGAGGGAGACAGTGGTTTGAAAGTGGAAGAGCTGCTGGGGTACTTCACTATTGTTTTTTTAGTGAATTTATTGAATTTATGTCGACAAAATTTGGGTTATTCTCACTGAAATTCAGTTTCACATTCCTTGTCCAAAATCAAATGGAATATCGGGTTGTGAAGGAATAATGTATTAAACTTTTGTAAATTTCCAACTCACATATGAAAGTCATAGGGCTCACTGTAGTCGGATGTTCTATGTTCACAGAAAGGTGCAGCACAAATCGCTGAAGGATCTGATGAAGAAGATGAGGAAGACCTTGACTTCGATGATGATGAAGACTTCGAAGGTAATTTCTTCTTCCAGGTCCTATTTTCCCCAAATTTGAAAGGAAAAGGAAAACAAACAAATTTCTTTTTCCTTTTTTTTTGTTGTGGCACAGATGATGAAAATGATATGCTTGAGCATTATCTGGCCGAGAAAACAGATCCGTCCTCTCATTCTTCAAGGAGAGGGAATTAAAAGGAGAAAAGCATTGTTGTGATTTGGAAACAGTAATCCTTTTTTGTACGAAGTTGCCCAGATTATTATTATGAGGCATAATTCACTGCAATGGTATCCGACAGGATCTCACGCGTTCCAATTTTGAGCCGTAAACAGACCACATGTAATATAAGTGGAACTTAATTCAAAAGAATGTTTGTTCCGTTTGTTGATTAATATCTGCACTGTGCAAGCAAAATTGAATTGTTTTGATCTTGGCCCCGCGAGCATGGGATTACTTGCTGTATTATTTATTGTTGTTTCCCCGTTCCTTTCATGGTGCTGGGTTATTTTTCTCTGTTCTGTTGTTAATGTTACATGCTATAACCATATTTGAGGTATTGAAGAACGGTGGACAGCATGACAAAGATGAAGGCAGTTACAAAATTAAACAAGAATAGCCCAATGTGTGAATAGTGCAGTTAAAGGTAAATAGTTGATTTTTTTTCCCCTGATCAAACCAAAGTATAATTTTCAATAATTCTAAAATAAAGGTATGATGCTAAAATGAATGTGATAGACGGTGAAGCTCAGAATTTGTTTAACTAACTTTGATTTGGCACTTTCATGAAGTTATGATGACATTTTAGGTGCACCTAAAACAGTAGCCTCGTCTCAGTGAAGTAAATTAATTTTATTGCAATCCTACTTTCCAAGCATTTTTCAAGAAACTGCAACAAACCCATTTTACAAATCATTATCATAATATAATGCCTCAGCTATAATATTTTACAGATTAATATGGTACAGAGATGTCTCGACATTCTCCCCCAATACGTAATTCTTGTTAAAACCAAGGGTACATGCATTTCCCATCAATCCACTTCTTGTGATGCTATTTCACGTTTGCGACAATGAATTGACATCACAATCTCATCTTGAACACGCATATGAGAAAACTAAGCACATGAATGTGCAGGCTCAGCCCAATCCATAAAGTCTACACACACCCTTGATCCGACATACTATTTGCGATAGTAAGAAAAGAAGATATAAGTGCTCCGTGTACCAAAGCCCTGTTCAGTACAACCATAAAATATTATCAGTTTCAAATGCATAGAATTGTCATCCTCTAAGTAAGAATATATTACTTTTTATTGCAAATCTTACTCGGGACTCTCTTTCTGGTAACCAAAATCCGTAGCTGCTTTCAGAGCTCTCTGATAGGTTTGCTTCATTGCTTCCTGCCGATAAAAGAAGAATAATAAAATAACTACCACGTAATCTCGTTGCCACAAAAGAGCTTGAACCAGCAAACGGAAAAGTCCAGGCTGAATTGCTACACCAATTACTAGGGCTCTGTTTGATAACATGGAAAATGATGAAAAACGCTTGATTTGTGTAAGAAGTTGGAAAATACGTTGAGGCGTGTGATGAGATACTCTCCATCTCATACTCATTTTTATGAGTATATATTCTCCATCTTTCATTATTTTTGATGGAAATTTTTTCTTCCTCTAACCCTAAAGGAATTTTTTTCCATAGAAAAAGTCTCATCACATGCTTCAAACTTATTTTTCAACTTCTCACAAAAATCAACTATTTTTGCTATCATTATCAAACGGACCCTAACTTTTTTTTACCTCTTTTTTTTTTGTGCTTGAATAATTGCAAACAGTATTAATCCTCAGCATATATGGCTGAATAAACCCAAATTCTTAAGCCTAATGTTTACAGCAATCTTTCACTACAAAACTTCAAAATAAATTCGATTTCGCTTCTAGAATGGCAACAAACATGGAATTTTATCGAGGCTTTAGGTGAATAACAATGTACTTAGCAGCTCCAACCAATTAAAATGGGAGTTTGCTACTTCGAAATCTAACAAATCCAGCAGCTACTTAAACCTACAGATGATTGCAAGTAGTTAACGTTATTGATAAATCTAAAGGCCCTAACCTGTAACTTAGATTCAAAGTCCTCAGGAGACCAGTTCAAATTGCACTCTTTTAGTTCGAGTTCACCAGCAACAACCTGCAACACAGTTATTATGCATTAGCAATGTGTTTAAGAAAGGAATTCAAGGCAAAAACATTCAGCTTGTCTGTGGCAGTTGCATATGGCTTGAGGTTTTCATCAAAATCATGGCATGTAAGTCTATCTCTCCACGTATTTCCTCTTGCTTGCGATATTGTTTGATACCACATAAAGACCTTGCCAAGAAATGCTACTTACTGGATTAATGCCCTAATTCCTAACATCAGTTTTAACTGTAATATCTTTTTTCATTCCCTTCTCTGCTGCACGAAGCAGCTCTCCTTTTGAATTTAGTCTTATCCCATTCCCCAGAAATGTACACAAAATCTTCAAATCTCCTTCCTACTACTGACAGATTTTCTATGGACAGTGCACCATTTGTGTAAACTCACACCATGATCAGTATAAACCAGATTTAGCTACTTAGTGCTACTCATCAAAACAAAAGAAAAAAAGAAGAACAGGGAACCACAATATCATAAATGGTGTCATGTCCTCGAAATGAATTTTATTTATGTCGTTATGTGACATAAGTTGTTCTTATCCATATTATTAATAGGCTTCAAACAAGATAATGAAGCATAAGAGTGTTTAATTGTAATTCCACTCGATCGTCCTCGTACAGGCTCAAAAGATATATTATCAAGCATATGTTAACGAAGGTAAAAATAATGCCATACCCCTCCTGCACCAGCAGCCATCGAAGGCGCAATCAGAACATTAGCCTTCCTCAGAATATCAACTGCTTCAGGGGTACAGGGCATGTTTGAACCTAATAGTAACAGTAAAAATTTAATAAACAAAAATGAGGAAAGAAACAAAGAAAACCAACATATTCAGAACCATTACCTTCGACAAGTATACGACAACCTGAATTAACCAAATTAATGGCATCAGACTGATCGATTTCATTTTGTGAAGCACAAGGAAACGCCACATCACACCTTTCAGTCCAAGGCTTTGCTTCGTCGTAGTACTTCGAGCGCGCATAAGTCTTTGAATAGTCTCTGCAGAATGCCAGTTCTTGAATAATGGCACAACATAGGAAAACTAAAGGTTGGAACTCTACGTAATGGGGAGGGAGAAAAACAAACCTCAAACTTCTCTGCTGAGCTTTAATATCCCTGAGAAAAGATATTTTCATGTAATCAAATCCATCCTCATCCACCAAATATCCCTTTGAATCTGTATAATTTTGTTTTGGCCACAACAAAGGTTTACACAAATTGCTCATTAAAATGTATCTACTCAACAGATTAACTGAGTGTGTCATTCATGAAGCCCCTAAAGATATTCTAATTGCACTGTTCTTTCAACATATCTGATGTCACACAGCCAGTAAAATGAGTGCTATTCTAGGGAGAGCAAAAGCAGACTATGCCAATTGGACTTAATAACCACTTAACTACTTAATAGTAAATGCCCTATACTTCATATAGCATCTTCGGCCTCTCAAATATGAGATATATAATAAATAACCAGAAAACTAGCAGGTAACCAGATAAGGGTATCAAAATACACGATACAAATTTCCATACGATTTGTTTAGATCACATTCTATACAGTAACACAATGCTTAAAATCTGAAGTTTCCACATATTCTACTCTAAAGCCCAGAACAAAATGGGGAAAACATGATATAAAATTAGAGGGCACACTAACGATATTGGTCACAAGCATATTTAAGAGTAACGTTACCAATCGCGATAAGTTCCATGTAAACAGAAAAACTATTGTAAACATATATATCTATGTAATAAGGGGCAATTGTTTTTAATCTTAAAAATGTATAAGGCATAAAAAATTTTGGTGCTAAGATTTAAGATGCCTTTTGAATGGTTGGTAATGCCTTTGGCACGAGCTACGACCAGTATATATATATTCCTTAAACAGAGAGATCCAAGGTTTAAACTAACAAAAGAAGATTAAGGCATCTGATGTTTACCCAAAGTCCCAAACACTACTATTGAGCAAATTTGTAATGACCCAATATATCCCACATCAGTAGTGCAATGGAAAGGTCCTTGGTGTATATGTTGGTTCAATGAATCTAAATATCAACTTGGGGTAGCCATTTTGGGGGAGAACCCTGGTGCTTACAAAATTTATTCGACTGATTTATTTAGTTCTTTTAGTTCTGAATATATTTTACCAAGGATTTTCCTTTTACCTGATACTGTGATGGGAAGAGCACCGTACGCAATAAGCTTCTCTAAGACATGCATTGCAATCTTTCCAGAACCACTAACTGCACATCTAATTTTATTTTTTTAATAGAAGAAGAAAGAAATGGAAAGGAAGTGTTAAGACAAAAATCTTTTCCAATAAATCTCATGCATAATTAAATCTAACTACCTACAGTATAGATGAGTTTCATTGAGTAAAGTTTATTGCGGAACCTTAGTCCTTTTAGTTCTTTATTCATGTCTGCAAGAATAAGCTGAGCAAAGAAGACCTGGAAAATGCAAAAAGGGATCTATTAAATTCTTAGACGTGAAATACCGGCATGAATTACATAGTGAAGCAAGCACTACATATAGAGCCACTCTAAAAATTGACTTCGGAATATTCTGCACACAAATACATACATATTTAGACCCAAACATCTAAACGCAAACAAGCATGAGCGCCCACACAGAATAAAAAAAATATTATTCACCAGTCCATAGCCGGTAGCTTCAGTTCGGAGGCTGGAGCCAGACCAGTTTAATCTGGGTCCCGTAAAACTTCCCTGCATAAGACATACATACAAAGTCATATAGACAGTTTGCACAGTTTCACTCCATAATAATATTTCCTTGGGTACCTTCTTTTCTTAAATAATTGTCATTGGTTAGTGGGTACCTTCTTTTCTTAAAAAATTGTCATTGGGTAGTGGGTACCTTCTTTTCTTAAAATAGAATATTTAAGAGATATAATACGAAAAAATGGCCCAGCTTGTACCTGAGAATGACCCGCCAGGCGGCGAAATTGTCCATAAAGAAAACCCATTTCACGAGTACCAACACCCATTTCTTCTGAAGGAAGATCCTACACATTATTAGAATAAATCAGATGTGAATTTTTCAAATTAATGTGAGTTATGATATGACAAAAATGAAATAACACAAAAGCATTTCTGGATACCTTGTCAGGGCCCAAATAGCGATAGAGCTCATCCATAAAACTCTGGCAAAACCTCATGATCTACAAATATATGTTTCACAAATAGAGAATTATATCAGAACTTGTAATATGGCACATCAGCATCAACTAAAATATAACAAAGAAAATACCTCATTATCACTTTTCCCTTTCGGATCAAAATCACTTCCACCTGATGCCCCTCCCAGTCTGTATGGAGACAAGGCATTCTTTAAAGTCTGCACAGGAAGAACAAGAAATAACATTGTCAAGCTGTGAAAGCAACTTTATTTTAGATTTTGAATTATGGCACCGGTTTGAAACCAAATGACACCAATTCCTTTTGTAACATCATGACAACTATAATGAGGCCACGGGTTAAAGCACAGACGAGTATGAGATCTTCTCAGCAATGGGGGACCTCGTGCTCTTGCACTACCAAAATCGAGAAACAAATTTGCGGAATTCCAGAAATCAAGGTTATATAATTTGAGTCATTTAGTGTTTCGTTTTTTTCGTGAGGGGGTTGGTTGTTGCGGGGAGGGGAGACAGGGAGGTCACCTCTATGAAGAGTTGTCAATGAGAAAACTGTGTCTGTCCATTTGTGGATTTAGTTCACCCAAACTAATTTTACTAACTTTCTATTTGCCTCAACAAGTGGAAGTACCGTGAGAAAGTATAGAAAAGAAGTAATTTCTTAAGCCATTTCCTAAACATAGCTGATAGAGGATAATAATTTAAGCATGTGAAAAAGGATGCCCTACTATAAAGTATGGTGCCAACAGCTTAAATCTTAAGCATTTATGATGAAAAGATCAAAAGAAGGCCTAAAGATACAGTACAGTGTAATAATAACTCTAGATGCTCAAGACTAATTTTGGTAGGACTCAAAGATAGAGGTAGCAGGAATTTGGCATAGCAAAAAATTCAACGTTATACAGTATAATGAGAAGATAGGATAGGGTGAGGGATTCGAAAACTAAGATCACAGTTTAACATTTTAAAGAGCTACAGGGTAGCTGAATGGCTCTCTAGGGCTTTGATTGTTAACAGCACTAATGGTATTAAAGTAGAACGGATAGAATATGAAGCAAAAGCGTAGAACCAATAACTGGTATCTAGAAGAAATCAATAAAATCTCAGACTCGCCAATGTAAGAGAACAAATCTGAAACATTCTAATTAATGAACATGCTTTAATTGTAGTCCAAAGAGTTGCTTACGCAGAAACATATAAACTTTCCTCCTACACATGGCTTCCCACTGAAACTAGAATTCTTTCTTTTCAAGTAAAAGAAGAATATTATTGAGGAAGAGATGTTACAAATATATAGGAGGACAAGAAGTCCTCCAAAAGACAAAGAAATGAAAAGAAAGGGCTATCAGCCTATCAGTGAAGAACAACGCTTCAGTCCCAGTCAAGCACGAAGTTTGAAAAAACTCATAATGAAGCAAGTACTAACCTGTAAAGACAGACATATTAAAGATATCCTTACTTTGTAAATTAGCAGAATACTCCTGGTAACAAAAGGTCTGAATTCTCTAATTTAAAAGGAGTTATTGATCATTCAAACCGGTTCAACAACCGTCAGGATCCGGAGAGTTTTCATACCTACTTTTGACACCAACCGATCAAAGAAAATTTGAAATACAGGAACACCAAGACAGCGTACTACAGTACCTGTTCAAAACCAAGAAACTTGGCAACACTCAGATTCATTGATGGATGAAAACGGAGACCACCCCTACATGGACCCAAAGTCTGGTTGAAGTGAACCCGAAATCCTCGATTAACGTGTGTTTCACCCCTATCATCAATCCATGGAACGCGGAAAACAATCATACGCTCAGGTTCTAACAACCGCTCCATTGTGTTGACATAACTGAAAACATTGTAAAGCCGCTTTGTGAGACTTATAATAAGATTCATCATATAGATATTTTTGCTTTGAATGATGCAGTACTCATTAACAGATTTCAACCTCGAACCAACTCACTTAGAATTTTTTGAAATTACTCTTTCTAATGAGTGAACCACTTCTTGCACAGACTGTATGAACTCAACTTCATGAGGATCCCTCTTCAGTACAGCTTCCACAATTGATCCAGCCGTTTTTGACATAAGAGCTTTTTTAAGAGTTCAACCACCATAGAGAAAAAAAGGAAAGAAACAAGTTTAATTAGGAATATAACTTTTAAACCTTTTCATTTAACAAGAATTGTGACATATACAGAGTAAAATGGCAATCATCCATTTGAACGAAGTGAAGAATCTCCATTATAACCACACATTAAATTTATATCCAACTGTATATATTCAAATCCCGTCTTTAGAAAGCGAAAAAAATACGAAGAGTTTGCCATTCCTCTAAAGAATTGTGTCAAAATATCCTTCACAAAAGACGGAAAAAGCACTATAACAAGAAAGACACAAAACCAGCTAATTCTTTGAAGAACATTTATTGAAAGACATACATAGATTCTTAAGGTTCTACAAGGTCCACACTGAATAATCTCTAGCCTACACTAAGCAAATGCATTGTGCTTTGCACAGAAATTTCCTAATCTTTTTCTTTCCTTGAAGGAGGAAGGGGAAGGGGAGGAGCAGGGGGGGAGTCATGCCAATATATTAATTCATATCCAGTTTTCGATAAATAAAAATATCTAATTCATGTGCTTAATACATTAGTTCGCTACAATTATGATTAATGTTTTGAGAGTCCAAAATCTGCTTGTTATTCATGTGCTTAATACATTAGTTCGCTACAATTATGATTAATGTTTTGAGAGTCCAAAATCTGCTTGTTTCCAAATGAAAAGACCCACTGAAGTTCCATTTAAGCGCACTATCAACCAACCAAACTTAAAAGGGGGGGGAAAAAGACACTGTTCAAGCCAGGGAGAACGTGATGGTTATGGAGCTAACCTTTTACGAATATGGGTTTATCAGCAATAATCTTATCTTTGGAGGCCATTTGGAGACGAAGAGCCTCTTTGTGAAGCAAACTGTTGTTGTGTTCTTCTAATGCGCTCATCTGCATATTCCTACTACCTTCATTTCCATAAGGATTCCTCCTATGCTTTCTACCATACTCCCTGCAAATGGAGCAGAATATCCTAGCCGTCCCTTCCTTCACATCAACATATGCCCACTTGTATGTGTCGGCCCATTCTTCTCTCCATCTTTTTACAACTTTCTTTTTCCTTTTTGCTGGTAGTGTCCTTGACAAATCTTGATCATCGCTAGGAATTTGAGATACCATTACCATATGCTTGCTCTCGTCGTGTTCTTCAGCAGAAGATTCTCGTGGTGGAACACCAATAAGCGGAGTGTGTACAAATGAGGGATCGTCATCACCTGGCCCTATTTCCAAATCAATCTCTTCTCCAAGTTCCCTAACAACCAAGTGATGCCTCTGAGCATGCTGAATTAGGTTCATATCATCCATTGTAGAATTCATCCCTAACCCACCAAATGGAAGCAACATTCAGCATGACAATTCCACCCCACTCCTTATGGTCCTTTTGGTCTCTGCACTGCACATATAAAGACAGGGCACTAGTTATTCTGATAGTGTTGTTCCATTGAACAAAATCAAGAAATTAAATGGAAAAGAAAAGGCACACGTATTGTAAAAGCAACTTTATAAGCCAGTCAAACATCTCCAGCAATTATGATAAAATCCCTTTTACAATCACAAAGGGCAGCTCAAATACCTAAATATTCACACTTGTAACAATTCGGGGACAATAAAGAAAGAGACTGCATCAAAAATCATAGGGGGGGGGGGGGGGGTTCATAATTGAATTGTCAGTTGAGAAAGTTTGCTGTTAAATCATATATAGTATACATAAAAGAGCCAACTAACTCGCTCCCACTTACCATCAATTAGCCCTCTAATTATCCCTTCCATCCAGCGTACATATCAGCAGCATCGTTGAATTTTCTTTCTTTCTTTCTGTCTGTGACAGGTAAACTTTGTTGTATAAACTTGAAAAAGAATTAATTGTTCCCTATCAAATAATAATAAATAAAAAAAATCCAATCTTTAAACAAAAATTCGAAACAGCTGAAGCGAAAGAAAAGAGGTTTGAGGGGAGGGGGACGTTGTGTACCTAATTTGGCGTTTCCAACTCTATTATGATTAGTCTACTAGTCGCACATAGGTCCAGTGAGAGTGAGATCGTCTTCTTTTCTTTAACAAAGAAAGAAACAGTCAATTGGATTGATCAGATTCTGATTCTTTGATGAGTGTCTCCCTCCTCTGTGTTTGTGTTCGTGTTCGTGAGAGAGAAGAGAGAAGAGAGAGGAGAAGCTTTAATTTAGCGCAGCTGTGTGTGAATGAGTAATGGGTTTTATTTATTTATTTATTTGTGAGATGAGATGATGATAATAATACTCCTAATTATTAAAATGCGAAAAAAAGGGGGCAGTGAAGACCGAGGCGAGAACTAACTACTTTTACTGTAGGAGTAGGACTCACTCACTAACTTTAACTTTACCCCCAACCGGCAGTGTAACAAGCCTTTCAGTGTCGGCTCCAAATAAATTAAAAAACGTTTCTAAAAGAATAAAACTTGTATAAAAATCCTATAATTACCAATAAATAATTATAAATTGTATTTGTCAATAATGGACTATATACCATTATCTTTACATTTAAAATAAAATAATGCATATTCAAACTCTTGCTATTTAAGAAAGTAAAATTATGCAATCACCGGCTTTATTATTACTATTTTCTTAGTTTTTATTTTAAATTAGCTAGATATTTATATAAATTTTCTTTCTTTTAGAAAGAAAGAAAGAAAGAAATGGTGGTAGATCAAGATTTTTTACATGGTAAGCGTGGGTCTAGCAAAAGGTAGCACAAAAAAAGAAAAGCGGTACGTTGGAGTTAATTTTTTTTCTTTTTAGTTTCTACAATCAAAGTGTTTAGGATTACTTTGTGCATACTTCGTATTAATTAATCTCTTTCCCGCTTAAAATTAAAGGAAGACCCTTAAAATCTCAGACTTTTAATTGGGCATAATTAAATTACCTAATTTTAAAACACATCAAAATTAAAGTTAAACACCTAGAAGTATTTCTATTTTTGTTTTTTCCTAGTACAAAAATAGAATTAGGAACGCTCAAATCATAATCCAGAATCAAGATTACTCTAGTTAGACTAGGACATTATGAACAACACATGAAGCTTTGTACTATTTTTTCTATAAAAGCTTCGGATATCCATGAATTTATTTTTATTCTATGAAATTGCTCAAATATATATATATATATATTGGTACTTGATGATTTTTAGCGTAATTCACTTTAGCCATTGTGATGGTCTGTTTCAAGATGTTGATATAATAATAATGCCACTTACCATGCTCTCCAACCCACAACAAATCGTCCTTTCCGCTCAATTTTATACTTACTCCATTTATGGGTCTTTCACTCTTTACCTTTCAGAGGGGAAAAAACATAAAAAAATCCTGAAATTTATGTATATTTGTAATGTTGTTTTTGATATTAAAAAATTTACAATCCTTCTCTTAAAGTTGTTGTTCGGTTACAATTCTACTCCTCTAGTTAATGGATGTTAGAGAATATTGGGTTCGAGCCTACTTGGCTGGCATGTTAGCGTTCTATCTTTTCAGCCTCTTTTTTTTAAAAAAAAAAAAAAATTAAAATATAATCACTTTTAATATAACATGTGCATTAAAAAAAAATATACAGTTGGAATCTAGTCATCAAGATGAATAAAATGAGATTTATTGTGACTATAAAATTATTAAAAGAAATGCAAGAAAAAATGGGACTTTTAATATGTTTTTAACCAAAATACGGATTCAAGTATAAATTATAGATGTTAGGCAAATATAATAATTATAGTAACGCAACAATATAGATTTATTTATTTTGTTATATAATGTTGTTATTTTTGGTCTATACCCCAAAAATTTATTATAAATATTCATAAATTTTCTAATAAATACATTGAAGAGTCAATTTAGAGTAATCTAAATGTTTATTAGTTTTTTAAATATTCTAATATTTTTAAATATGTTTGTAATAACTAAATCTGAATAAATTTTAACATTAAAATATATCTCTCTCCGTACTAACTAAAATAAATATATATTAATAATATATCAAATTTTTTTTGATAATTTTAGTGTTACAACAAATATCGTTTAATTTTTCTTGGTGATTAAATTCTAAATATATATTTTTTATTTAAATTTGCATTTTGTATTAAAAATTAATATTTTTTGAAATTTTATTTAAAAAAAAAATTGAAGAGAGAGAACGCCATTTCAGCCACCACATTAGTCAAGTAGCCTCCAACTCAACATTCCTTAACGTCCATTAGCTACAAGGGTAAAATTGTAATTGGATTGGAACTTTAAGGAAGAATAGTGTGTTTTCGAACATGAGGGGTAACATTGCAAGTGAACACAAACCTATGAGTTTTTCATGTTTTTTCCCCTACACAAACAACAGTCTTCTTTACCCAATGTGTAGATAAAATTAAGCTTTCCTTGGTCCAAAATAAATTAATTTAATCAAATGAAAGGTATATAGATGTATAAGCAAATGATTCCTCAGTAACAAATACAATCAAGAACGACATTTTCAATGGAAAACAAAAAGTGCAATCAAACAGTGCTGGTGATTTATAAATCAGTAATGCCAGGCCAAAAATATTGAAAATGGGAGCTTCTACTTCTATAATTTTCAGGATCTTCCAAAATCCAAAATCCCTATGCTTTGGAATCATCTGAAAATTTCCAAGATGGACATGAATATGGCAGGATTTATAAAAAGTCCGCTCCCTTGCTCTTGAAATATCTTGAATTACCTTGGTTCAACCTGCACATTAAACTTGATTAGAATACCATTCAAGGCCTGCTGTAGTGTAGGATTATTTGTATGTAGATTGGGCCAACACATTTTAAGCAAACATAAGGATTCAACAAATATTCATGCAAAATACCCAAAAGAACCTGACTACTCACATATTCAATAAAAGTAACCAAGAACCTGACCACCCACGTTTTGTCGAATTGCCTCTTCATGATCCAAAACCCCATTAGGGGTTGTAATCACAACATAGCCCCACTGCATGAGAAAAACCAATCAGTATGGCACCTTTAGTTCAGAGCAGAATAGTTCGGAGAGAAACAGATGATTATGAATAATTTAGCATTATGACCGTGATCAAAAAATTCTTAAGAGGGGTGATGATAAAGGTATTAAATTCACCGAAACATGGCCAAAAGGTTAAGAAAGAAGCAATGCTACCACAAGAGATACCCATCCATCTATTTCAAATGCCCACATTTCTTGATGAACCAAAATGTTACCAAGGCTATTGCTGAGGTCAAAGCACTTTTGCCTTTTGCCACAGCAAGTCTTGTTATGAGGCATTTTACCTATGCATTCAGTGATGGTGCTTTGGTTTGGAAGCTGAAGCATCTTTGGGTTTTAACATAACATATTTTAAAAAGAGTAAAATGTACGTGCATCAACTTAGTTAGGCTGCTTCAAATTGAAAAACAAATTCAAACAAAAATAAAATAAAATTCATACCTGGCGTGTTGGGAGTGTACGCAATCTGTAATTCTCAATGTCTTGAGCCTTAATGTCTTGTCTGTATGTTAGAACCCGGCAATTTTTAACCCTCCCTTGAAGTTCAACAGTTATTTTACCAACTCTGTGGGGGTCATGTACCTGGAAATCTTTAATATATCCTGCAAATGCAAGCAACGGAAATTAAGTATTCAGAAATATATAATAATACAAAGCCTATAAGGAGATATGTATTGTACAATTCATAGTTCCTTTAAAGAAAGTCACTGACGACATAACAAAAATAACCATCCTAAATTAGTGGCCATCCCAAGTTAATTGGGCCATAACGTAACTCTAATCATATATTGAAAAAGGTCGTAAGGGCAAGGGCATAAATTGCTTCCTTTTATGGTACAGTTCCAGTTCTCTTAAAATAGGCGGAAGAGAAATTGTTATCTGATCTTCTCAGTATAGGAGGCAATATATACATGAGGGATCTAGTGAAAATGCAGCTCGTGGTACCCGAAAGTGCATCCTAGAATATCAAACAAAAAGAACAAGAAACAGATGTTTTAAATAAGTTTAACATAAGCAGCAAGCAAACAACTTTGTTGATAAGTTCTTTTTGATGTCACGCCAAAGACCAAGGTTCAACTCTCCGTGGCTTCTGGTTTTCTTCCCAATTTCAGTGTGGTATACTAACAGAAGAGTAAATCAATAGGAATCAGAATTTAAGGTTTGCCAAATAATGTCCTAACAAACAAATATAAAACCAATATTGTAACCTATAACATGGAAAAAAAAATTGAAGTGATGGATCAGACAAAACAACTCAAAAGAAATCACCAGAAAGCAAATATATATATATGTCAATTAGAAGTGATAAGCGCGACAAAGTAATCAAATTGATTTACTGGTAGTTAACAATGAATATAAGTCAAACCGACCGTAGCATCATATCCCTCAAATAATACGAAAGAAACAAATGATATTAATAGTGGGGGCAGTTTCTGTAATAACTAAAATAAACATTATTGGAGTCTAGATGACATTAATAAATTGAGCAGTGTAGGCTGTTGAGAAAGAAGCTAGGGTTAGGGTTTAGAGAGTGTGGGGGTTATATATATATATATGGATAGTACCTCGATGTTTCATGATATGGAGAAAAGAGGAGATGACATTAGAGATGGGTTGAAGGGTAGTTGTTGCGAATCCTCTCTTTTCAGCATTCACTATCGTACTCAGAGCCTCGTTCAATATTCTCCTCCCCATTTTTCACCCGCGGCTTCAGTCAGACTCACTCCGCAAGTCGGTGTCGGTATGTGAAATAACTCACTAATTAGTTATTGAGATCCCGGCCTTGTATTTATAATTGGAAAATATTTCTACTTAAACCAATGGTAACTTACTTTACTCGAATTTCCTTAGGTCAATGAAACTGTATTTTATTTGCATGATTCTATTTTTATTTTTAATAATGTTTGATTTTATTCTCACTTCTCATTTAGTCATTAAGTACCGAGTAACGGTTTATTATTCAATTCTTAAGAACCAATAATAAGCTTAAAAATGCCTTAATTTCTAAATACCGAGTAATATGTTTATACTCGATTTTCAAGAATCAAATAACGTGCTCTTATTCAGTACTCAATAATCGAATGAAAGGTAGAAGTGAAATCAAGTATTATTAGGAGTGGAAATAGACTTTCATTTTTTACAAAACATAATAGTAAATTTTTTTTATTATTTCATTTAGTTTCAAAATGTAACTTCAGTCCAATTCTTAATGCTAAGTTGGTACAAAAAATCTAACAAGACATTTATTAATCTCCTTTTCTTATTCCTTACTCATTTTCTCTCTCATCAAACAACTTACATTTTAGACCTAAATAAAATAATTGGAAAAGTTCACTAGTACATTTGTTAAAATAATAATTTATTGACCTAAGTGAAAATTGGGATAAAGTACATTATTGTCTTTGATTATTTAGCCTACCTTAATTTTACAAATTCGGCCTTTTTAGAGTGATTAAAATCACTCTATCTACAGAGTTAGTGGAATTTTAACATTGACATAATTTTTATTTTTTTTGAACAACAACATTGACATAAATTAAGTGCACCAAATTTTGACATTTCAACGATCTGTTAACACAACAGCAAAAACAAGGTCATTCATTATAAACCCCATTAGGAGGCTAGATCGATATTGAGAATTTGTACATGTAAATCTTTTGATCCACCAATAAGCCAACTTCATTGATTTTGGTTTTGGATGAAAGATGGATGAATTGAGATATATATATAGAGAGAGGGGGGGCTTATGGGTTTGGGGAAAAAGGAAAATACATAGAGAGAGAGAGAGAGAGATTGAAAATCACAAAGGATGATGTAAAGAGAGAAACTAAATGACGGAGCAAACGGTTGTTAAGGGATTTATAATGAACGTCGTCGTTTTCATGGTTGTCTTAAAAGATTGTTGATTTGTCAAAATTTGGTGTACTTAATTTATATCAACAATTAAAATTTCACTAACTCTATGGGTAGAATGATTTTAACCGCTCAAGAGAAGCCGGATCATAATTTATTATTAATAGATACGAAATCACACGCATCTATTTTCTTACACGTGCATAATTCAATTTTGAAATGAAAATTTAAAACTTGATTTAATAAGTAAAGCTTTATTTATTAACTCAAACGTTCGAGTAAATATTATATTTTATTATTAAATTATTTTAAAAATTTAAAAATAATTATTCAATTAAAATTGGTTTAAACTATTTAAATAGTTTTATTTGTCCAGTCCGTCCAAATTAACCGTTTGTTAATGACAGAAGCAAGGGTATGGTAATCAAAAATACCTGAAATTCACTGTTCATCACCTACCGCAGCCGCCCCTCTCAAATTGGCAACTCAAAATTCTCACACACACACAATTCACCCTATTTTAATTCATATTTTTATTTCCTAAACGAAGTGAGAAGAAAAATATTCGATTAATCTAAACCAATTTCCAGTTTTCATTCTGTAATTTTCCACAAGTGTTAATCATCACTTGGCCAGCGCCGGTATAGGCCTCGATGACAGCCGTGTTGGCCACCACCTCCGGCATCTCGCCCTTGTCCTTTATCTGGCCGAAGAGCTCCAATGCCTCGTGGGTCAATCCGTCGAACTTCTTAACTGCATTGTTGGTGAGACCCTCTGTTCTGATTTTGTGGAACACTTTTTGCAGGTTTTTGGGATCTTCGGGGTCTTCGATTGCGGGCTTTTTGTTGAATGGGTCGTAAAGGGGAGGTAAATTGGGTTTTTCAATCTCTTTGGTTTTGGAGATTGAGTTGGTGTGTGAGGATTCGTTGAAATCGGTGAGGGAGAAGTTGACTTTTGTGTTGCGTTTGGGAGGTTGGGTGGTTGTGAAGGGTTTTGAGGGGGATTTTTTTTTTTTGGTTCTCCACGGGGTGTCCGGGCCAGCTTTCGCGCACCTCGACTAATTCCTGCTCGAGGTTCGTGGCTGCCGCTGATTATTTTGACAACGCTGGAGTTCGACCTTGGGAGCTCCAAATCAACCCAAGATTGTCCCAGTGTCAACCTTATATCACTGGACCAAGAGGCTTAGTTTGAGGGGGATTGAAAGAGGGTTTTCGTGAGAGGGAATGGAGGTGGTAATGGTGGAGGTGGGGTGTGGGAGAGGAAAGAAAAGGTGGAGAAGAGAAGTTTGTAAAAAGATAAAGTTGAGGAGGTGAAAGATCGGGCTATAATTGTTGTGCCCGCCATTGCTGGAGATTGTTCGAGCTGCTAATTTGAGAGAAATGGGTGTGAAAGACGATGAACAGTGAATTTAGAGTATTTTAGTCAAAAAATCTCTAATTCTGAAATTGACTAATGATTAATTTGAATAGAGTTGGATAAAATAGAATTATGTACTAACTTTAGTTGAGTGGTTATTTTTAAAATTTTAAAATAATTTAATGACTAAATACAATATTTACTTCGAAAGTTATTAATTCAAACCCATGCACCTTAATTAATTTGGTGTTATAACCGTATTTGAAAATAGGAAAATCTATGGACTTTCTATATTATTATAGATTTTATAAATGGAGTAAAAATTTCTAAAAATATCGGATGTTATATTCCTCTTTGGTAATGTCAAGTATCAATACATGATAAAAGAAGAGGTCTGTTTTTTTTTTTTTTTTTCTAAGGAAGTCTTTAACGCTTGATCCTTTAAATTAAATTTGTTAAGGGACGATCTTTAGCAGAATTGTTTAACCATTTTGTTGTTGGATATCATTAATTTTTCTAGGAAGTGTGGTGATGAATTTTGCAATGGTACGCAAAAGTTAACAGCTTGACGAAATTTAATATATAAGTAGATATTAAATACTACGAGTACATAAAGCAGGAATTACAAGGATTACAGAAGGAAAATTTTACAAAAGAGGGGAGAATAGAGATAACGGAACCAGGAACGGTATTTTAGATCTAAACCCCAACGAATCCACATCTACATGTCATGTGATGTGATATGATATGATTACCAACTCTTTATTGGAACACAAAAAATTGAAACAAACAAGGGTTTGATTGATGATATCGTCGCTTCAATCTTCGTAGATGCGGCACTCGTCGGTTTCAGGATTGTCCTCACAGAAGGACTGGAGAGGATCCTGATCTCTGTCCAACTTGAGGCGAAGATCGGCCTTGGCTTGGCTGATCTCTTCAACCTCGTCCCAAGCCACTTTGCACTCGTCGGAGATGCGATCGCCTTCGCAAACTTGCTTGGCTTCCATCACTTTCTCCTCTATTAACTCCGTCAGCTTCTTCTCTCTCATCTGCGTTCCTTTGTACTTGGCCGCTCCTCCCATCGCCACTACCTTCACACTCGCACGTCTCCTCCTAACGTCGATCAAACTACTAGTATTAGTATACAGCAACTTATAAAAATCCGGTGCAGACCTCAAATTCAACGTCGTCAAGCCTCCTTTCTTTCCAGGTCCAACTCTTGAAACACTGAATGATGCCATGGAATGAGTGAACACGATCGATTCTGCAACTCTTGCCAAGCGAGAGAAAGGCCAACGCTACTGCTGCTGCTGCTGCTGAGTTAATTCGTTGAGGCAAATTGCCTAAAAGCCCCTCCTACTTGTGTAAATCAAATTGTGGGCCACACCGCATTGATGGTGGTTTTTTCTTTTTTGACGGATTTACCTAAACTAGGGTTCTGGAAAATGCTATCTTTATTGGACGCATTCTTCATCTAAAACGTTTTCGTGGATAATTATGGCCCACACTCCCAACTTCACATACGTGATCCTGATATTGACTCCAACCGATTACGATAAACTGCCAAACCCTTATATGCTTTTTCTTTGTATGAATTCCTGTTTTTAATCTCACAATTGATAATCTAACATGAGCGTGCTGCGACTCCAATTTTTTCTCTGCATTTCATTACACGATTTTAGAATTGTATTAAAATTATAATTCTATGATATATATTTACTATGATGTAGAATTACAATAAATAAAAATGAGTGTTATTTGTAAAAAATCCAAGAAATAATAAAAATAATAAATTGAAATAAGGACTTGTTTTCTAATTCTTTTTTCAAGTTGTTTATCAATTGTAGGGGTGTTTTCGGTTTCGGTCGGGGTAGAAATTAGGGTACCACAAACCCTTCCCAAATTTTCTAGTTCGGTTTTGGTTCGATTTCGGTTTTCGTACCTATGAAATCTAAACCCTCCCCAAATTATTCGATTTCGATCCGGTTCGGTCTCATTCGATTTTTTTTTGTATTGTTAAAACTTTAGTTCAAAATTGCACTAAAAATATAAATTCACTCAAAAGTCGCTACAAAAAAAATTATATAATGTATTTATTTTAATAATTAGCTTAAGTAATTATTTATAAATGTAAATAATCCATAGGGTTGGGTCATTTATATAATGTAAATGTTGTAAGAAAGTTTTCTTTTTTTTTTCAACATATTGTAAAACAAATTAAGTAATTACATTAAGTTAGCAAAAAAAATTTAAAAAAAGATTCGGTTTTTTCAGTCCAATTCGGGGTCCCCGAATCCCCAACTCAATCGATTTCGGTTGCGGTTTCAGTTTTTTATTTCGGTTTTGATTTTTTTTTCGGTTCAGGAAATTTCGGATCGCAACGCTTCGGTTCGTTCGTTCGGCTTTAAAATAAATGTTTTGACTAAAATTGTATTTTGTACAAATTTAACTTTGTAATTCAAACAATATCATACAAATTTATTTTGCTGGTGTGTTTATATTATTTAACAAGTATAATTTTATATTTCATTCAAGTAACTCTAAAACAACGTAAAATATAAAAGCTTAATATGTAGTAATGAACTAGAAAATAAGGAATGTAAACTTAATTTTGCATGGCCCAAAAAATTTATAACGTTTGTTTTTATTAATAAATGAGTTTAAATTTGTAAGTTGTTGAAATATTCTAAAGTACTATCAATTA
Organism: Lonicera japonica; assembly: GCA_021464415.1. Taxonomy (NCBI): domain Eukaryota; kingdom Viridiplantae; phylum Streptophyta; class Magnoliopsida; order Dipsacales; family Caprifoliaceae; genus Lonicera; species Lonicera japonica. The sequence goes on along the minus strand of CM038467.1, from coordinate 3,329,692 downwards.
AATACTTAAGACATATTAATCTGCTAAAAAGAATACAACGCAAATTTAATTTTGCACGATACTATAAAATATTACAATTCAAAAATCTACTGAAAAGTTAATGTTGCACTCCTTTAGAGTTTAGATATATATATATATATATATATATATAGGTCCTTAATTTATAAAATTATTATCCCCTAATTCTTTTACATAATTTTTTTTCAAAGAAACCCCCATTTTCCAATATTCTGTTACGAGAACTGTACGTAATTTTTATTTAAAATTCTAAAAAGAATTCAAAATTTGTTTCTTTAGTTAAATTGCAGTTTGAAATTCCAAAAAGATAATAAGTTTAAAGAACTTCGTTACCAGCACCCAATGCCCCCACCCACTGAGCTCTAAAATTGATCGTTAAAGTTGGGTAATTAGCAAAATTGACCCCTGAAGTTTAACACAATTCTCTCGCTCGTCCTTAAAGTTTAATGTTCGGTTGAAGCATCCATAAAGTTTATAATTTGTCCCTCGTTCGTCCAAAACTGGACGCTCCGTTAAAAAACTGGATGGAAAACGTCCTAGAATAACTCCTGAAGTTTGAAATTTTGTCACTCGCTCGTCCAGCCACGTGTCTTTTCCGTCCAAGTTTTTAACGGGGTATCTAGTTTTGAATGAGTGAGAGACAAATTAGAAATTTTAAGGATGTTTCAACCGAAAAATAAACTTTAGGGATCAGCAAGAGAATTGTGTCAAACTTCAGGAGTTATTTTTGTTAATTACCCGTTAAAGTTTGGTGAAGACGCCCAAGCGCCAGCCGTGGTCGTCGAAACTCTGGTTATATCGTAAGAGTGCCGACTGTGGTTGTCGGAGAATCGGCAATGGATGATAGAGACGTTAATTGGTGATGTACTTACGTATACATAATATATATATATATATATATATATATATATATATATATATATATTACACTATGCATCTATATATCTTTATATTTTACGAGTCCCATTCTCTTAAGTACGATCCTTAAGTTAACCCACTTTCTAGTTAAGCTTTTTAATGAAATTTGATAAGTATAACTTAAGGACTGTCCATTTCAAGAGATAAACCAATGAATTTTTTTTTAAAACTCGGTGGAGATGATCTCTATAATGAGTAAAATATCTCCACCAAATTTAATCAAAAAACACAAATGGGAAGTCGGTTAACTAAATATCTAACATTTCAACGTCTAAAAACATGCATATATATAATTTTTTTAGTTAATCCACTTTCTAGTTAAGCTTTTTAATAAAATTTGATGGATATGATCTACTTATTATTGAGATCGTCTCCACCAAGTTTCATGAAAAATTTCATCCATTTACCCCCTTGACTCATTTAACTTAAGGACTGTTCTTAAAAGAAGTAAAATATATATTTCACTATGTGTATATATATTTCACCGTGTATGTAAATATATAAGGCTCATTTTTTTAATTACAATCCTTAAGTTAACTAACTTAAGAACTATTCATTTCAAGATAGTAAACGGATGATTTTTTTTCATGAAAGTTAGTGGAGATAATCTCTATAATGAGTAGATCATCTCCACCAAATTTCATAAAAAAAAAAGTCAATTGGAAATTAAGTTAACTGAAAAATTAATATTATATATATATGTGTGTGTGTGTGTGAATTTATAGATTTTAAAATTTTAGATTTTTAATTAACTTACTTCTTGTGTGACTTTTTTGATAAAATTTGGTAGAGATGTCGTACTAATTATATAGATAATGCTCACCAAGTTTTGTGAAAAAATTCATCCGTTTACCTCTCCAAATGGACGATCCTTAAGAGAAAGATATTATATATATATATATATATATATAACCTACGATGTGCATATTTGAGCGGAGAAGGGGTCGGGATGGTAGGATCGGGTAGGTGATGGTCGTCGAGAGTGATTTTAAAAATAAAAAAATTGAATAAGAATTATAATTAGAAAATTATACTTTCCGTGCAAAATTATATATTAAAATTCCAAAATTTGACCTTTAAGTAGATCCAAATAATATAATTCTAACGCCATGCCTTAATTCTAATTCTTATGGGTAGATTTTTATATCAATATTACTGTACTAACCCGTACCATTATCAAACTAAGTGTACTAAAGTTTGGTAATGGAACAGTCGATTGTATTTGTACTGTATCAAAATTATATGGCACGGTACTAATACTAAAAATCAATACTAATGGTATATTGTACTGTACTGAAATATTGGTATGTACCATGGTATACCGTACCGTTATCAATTGTACCATTAATACCAAATACCACAACATTTAAATTGTAGATAATCATATTAATGGACGATCCAGATTTGGCCTACTTTAGGTTTTCAATATTCATACACTCAATCACTTTAGGTTTTCTAACTTTCAAGAGTCGGCGCCCCTCTCTCTTTCTCTTTCATTCTTTATATCTTTTTCTCAATCTCCTCCGAGCTCTAGCACACCCATGGACGGATAGACCACTGTTTAGTACTCCACTATCGCCAACGCCTATACTCACTACTATTCGCCATAGCTGCTGATCCGCCGCCACCGTCTCACACATGTCACTTTCTCCTCTTCTTCTTTCTTTCCGTTTGTTTAAGGATAAAATATTGTGTTATTGTAATGAATTATATTTTTGTGGGGCTTTCTTTATTGCTAGTTGGATATTTAGATTGTGTTTACAAAAATTCTAAACAATGGGATTTATTTTGTGGTCCTCACTTCCATACTTCCTCAGTAGTTCTATTTTACTATTTTATCTGTGTGATCTTTTAAAATCCAAAATTCTCAATTGCTTGGTTTCTTCTGCTTACTCAAATTTTTAAGAAAAAATGTGTCAATATTGCCATGATGTTGCTTTTTCCCTCGAATTCATGTAAAAAATAATATGAATTCAATTAATCTTGGGAAAGCCATTGTCATCTTTAATAATACTGTTGCTTGCAAAGTAATATATCATTATTTAGACTTGGTATTACTCTAATGCTTTTTGAAATAAAAAAAATACTGAATTTTTGTTTTGAAAATTGAACTAAATTAAAATACTTTTTTCGTTGATGCTCGTCTCTGTATAATTAGCCAGATGTTAAGTTATTAACCATACTTATATGTTTTCTTTATCTTTCTAGTAATATATATATGGCGGTTTGTTCATGTATAGTATTGTCGATTTGTAATTTTTGGTATACTTCTGCCTTACTTTGCCACCTTTTTAATTTCTAGTAATAAATTACATTGTTTAATTAAATTTAAATCATTTAAACTGTGATCAGGCAATTTCAATTTGTTTAATTAAATTTCATGATTATTGTTAATTATCTAAGTAATTCGATTGCAATTTTAATTTCTTTTTCATGAATATAATTTATTCATTTGAGGTTCAATCTTAATACAATTTATTCATTTGAGGCAAGAGCAAGAAAAACATGTGTATAAAGAGAAGATATCAACTGTGTAGGTAATTTTATATAAATCTTAATCTATATGTATCTCTCTCTTTTCCTTAACCTCAATTAATCTTGGTTTTGTAATTTTATGTTGGCCTTTTGGATATTAGGTAAACAACATAAAGATGAACTGTAGTAGCCATTCATTAAATGCCTATACTAGTACACCTTCACTCAAAACTTACCCTAAACTTTTGAATCATAAACTCAACCCCAAACACAAGTTTAAATTGAAGGCATAGATGATAGTGTAAAAAGTGGTACGAAAGGGGGAAGATCATAGGTGTGGGCGCATGTTAAACTGGTAAAAAGAATAATAAATGATAAGGAATATACATACCATGCAATATACAATTATTTCAAAGCCAAGTGTCCGGCCGATCATTTTTAAAAATGGAACATCAAGCATATCATATCACCTCAAGAAAGTGTGCAAAGATTCACTTATTTATGTAAAAGGCGATAATACCCAATCGGCCTTGATAAAAGATACCACGGGTGGTGGAGTGGGAACCCACACCTTTAATTAAAAGAGGTTTGAGTTAAATACTGTCATATTTATTATTAAAGATGAACAATCGTTTAGGGTGATTGAAAGGAGTAGGTATATCGAAATGATGAAAGAGGCCAAACATCGATTCAATATTCCAAGTAGGAAGAAGATTGGAGAAAGTGTGTGTTTGAAATCATCTGTAATCAAAGGAAATCACAACCGATAATTATACCTCGATCCAAAATATCAACTATATGGTTATTACCGCTTATTTTATAGATAGCAATTGGAAATTGCATAAATGGATCATAAACTTCACAAATATCACAAGTCATAAAGGGGAGGACAGAGAGGATTCTAAAGGAGTGTTTGAATAATTGAGGGATATATAAGATCTTTAGTATTATGGTTGATAATGCTTATACCAATGATGGTGCCCGGTTTGATGGGGGTAAAATGGTTATTTCACCCTACGGACCAATCACATGAGGACACGTGGCTACCTCTATTGACATGTGAAAATAGAGTTAAAAGGCCTGGATCTCAAAAACACGTGTCTAATTAAGCTCGTGGAAATGTTGGGACAATGTCTACTTTATGATTCGAGGCTACTCCAAAGCTCTTACTATGTCAGGGTGGTTAACGTAGGCACAGACAACATAGGCGACTAGCACCAACTCTACTAACACCACAGGGTCATCATCGACCTTATTAAATGCACCAAAATACCAAGAGAAGCAACATCAGAATTTGTTATGATGAAAGATGGCTCGAGACCTGCTCTAAGAGTTCTTCCACACGTCTTCTTCTATTTCATATATATATAAAGCATTTACTTCCTTTAATAAAAAAAAGTTTTTGCTACAGAACTATACAAAAAAAAATACAGAGAGAAAAGTTTGAAATATATTATAGAGCCCCAAGAATTTGGTATTTAAGCTCTGGGAAATTTAGAACTCCTCTAACTGTAGTGTTGTGAAATACAATAACTAAAGATACGACGTTTGATTGTAATATGAACTTATTCGTTATAATACAAAACAACCCCGAACTCCTAGCTCTATTCACAAGAGGAGGATTAACCCCCTATATCCATAAAAGAGCAAACCTTCTCTATATATCTTTATTGAGTTCTTTGTCATTTTAATCATGTGGCTTTTAGTTTTTAGCCGTGCGAATTTAAATTGTTTTGCTTTTAACCCACATCATTTAAGAAATTAGTAATTGGCCCAAAGAAGTGGATAATTACTAAATATATATTTTATAAATGTTTTATTGTGTATTTTTTTTCTCTTATATGTTTTTCTTATTTTCTTATTTTTTTTAATTGTTCAAATTAAAATTTATTATTCACCTAAAATTTTATTTAATTGTTGCTAGAATGTATATATTTTAGGAATTTTTATGGTTTTAAACTTAATGTTTAAAACTTCAAATTTGAAATTTCGTAAATATAAATTACAAGTGATAATTTTTGATAATTATTAATTGCCTTAGGGTAAATATATACTAAAAAAATAAAAAAAGTTGACTTGCAGTAAATTCAAATATCAAACGTTGAACGTGGGGCATCTACAAGACATTAGACATAAATATTACACACAAGTAAGATTAAAAATATAGTCAGAGATTAAACAAGTAAAACTAGAAACATAGTCATATTAAAATATCAAACATTAAAACTTGAGGCATCTAGAAGTCATATTAGTAGTAAATATTAAATATAAATAAATAAAAAATAGTCATATTAAAAAAAAGTATTACACAAGCAAAACTAAAAACACGGTAATATTAAAAAATTTACCCAAGTAAAATTCAAATGACATTACACAAGTCAAACTAAAAATATGGTCATATTAGAAAAGATATTATACAAGTAAAATTAAAAATATAGTCATATTAAAAGTATCAAGATTAAGAATATTAAATATAAAGAAATGTAGAGAGGGGTTCAAAAGAGTGGAAATAAATAATTTACTGACCTTATAATGAATGTTCTAACAAATCATTATTCGCTCCAAATAGAAAATTATTGGCAGTTCCTTGGATATATTGGATTATCACAACAACACATAAATCTACATTGGACCTTTTGTAGATCTTATATTTCACCATGGACACTAGATTTTGACATTGATGATTAATACCGTAAATATGTACTTTTTTACTGCTATATTTCTCTTCGTAATAGAAGGTATTCGCCACCAGAATTAAGGGTCATTCTTTAAAACCTCCATAAATAGACGGATAACATTTTGTAAAGAGAAATTTAGCCTTTAATTCATTTGTATCATTTGTTATTTAATTAATTTAAAAAAGAATCTTAGTAGTGATACATATTATTAATTGTGTTAAACACTATTAGATTTGATAAATATTTATTATTAATTGTATTATTTAATAAAAATAATTTAGTTAGATTAATCTTAAAAATACTTGAATATTATAAAAGAAAAAATTATTTTCAAATTTGGGCTAAAAACCAAAATAAGTGGGTTAAATCCTAAAAATTGGGCTATTCACTAAGGGCCCGTTTGGTTGCGTAAATTACATAATTTTAGAATTAGTTAATTTTCGATTGAAGAGTTGTGAATTTGTTCATTTATGAATAATTCAATTCTAATTCAAGTAGTGTTTGAAAAACTTAAACAAGAAATTCTGATTTTTAGAATAAAAACATGTTTTCTATTGTTCTATGTTATTTAAAATTTTGTCTAGATGCATCAACATCATGGGTAGAAACTAGATCTTCTCGAAAACTAGAGTTGGAATGAATTATCTAATTCTAGAATTAGGCAATTTCAAGTTTTACTTGAAATGACTTAATTTGAGTTTTTGTGAATCAACTTGAATTATCATATTTACAATTGTTTAATTTACACAACAAAACACTAATAAATGAAAATTTTGTAAATTAGTTAATTGTAAATTGTCTAATTCGCAATTTGAAGGACAACCAAACGGGCCCTAAATTGTTAAATGCAATGGGTTTAAGTAAAATGATTCTTGAAATCTTGGGCAAGTACTAATTTGCTATTTAATCATTACCGAATCATTTAACTATGTGGTTGAAAATAAACCTGCTCTAGATTTTCACACCAGCACGGTTGATTACTCAAAAAATATGTTAAAAGAAATGAATACTTTCTTGGTTGATGAGAAGTACTTACATTTAAGGTGTCCTTGGCATATCTTAAATTTAATTGTAAAAAGTAGCTTGAAGGAGCTTAATAGCTCAGTTAATGGTATTAGAAATTGTGTGAAGTACATCAATTCTTTGGGAGCTAGGTTGGACAAGTTTGGATAATATGTCAAATATTTCTATGGATGTGGAAAGGTGTTTAGTAGGAAAGCGGAAGAAAATGTGCAATTTCAGGATTATTTTGAAGAATTGGAGAAAGATGCTAATAAGAATTTGGTCAAAAGAGTAGGGCTTTTGGTAGAGATGATTGGGATAAAGCACTTGCCTTTGTGCATTTTCTGAAAAAAAATTACGAGTCGATGTTGAAGCTTAGTGCAACCAAAATGGTTACATTAAGTTTGATATAAGAGGAAATTGTGTTTTTACAAATAAAGATTGAGACAAAAAATGGTGATTTTAGTAATCGTCCATTGCAAAGGGTGGTTACTTCAATGCAAATGAAATTTACAAGTAATGGGGAGATTAGGAGAATGTGAATCCACTTATTGTTTTAGGTCAAGTTCTAAACCATTGTTATAAACTTCAAATGCTTAAAATAAATTTGAAAGAGCTTGGAGGGTATCAAAGTAAGATTGAAATGATGATTAATGAGATTAAAGTGTGTTTGTTTGACTTGTATAATTAGTATAAAGGGAGTTATCCCATTGATTCTAAAAGAAAAATTGTTCTACAAAATGAAGATGCCATGCTTGAATCTTGTGGGGGTGATTTGAATAGACTTAAAATGCTAAAAGCCCTTATTCATAAATGAGGTAACAACAACTTGATAAAATATCCAATAAAGTTGATAAGTATTTTGTAGCTTCTTTTGAAAATCCTTTAAGTGGTGATTTTGATCAATTGAATTGGTGGCAAGGGGACACAATAAATTTTTCAATCATTTCAAAAATTACCAAGGTTATTTTTGCAATACCCACATCTATCGTTTTAAGTAAGAATACATCAAGTTTAAGAAGGATAGTTGTGGATTCTTTTAGGGCATCCTTAACTCCTAGAATGGTTTTAGGTATTAGTTTGTAGTTTGTACTAGTAATTGGCTTAGAGCGGATGAAAACCCTAGAAACCATGAAATTTTCTAGAGAGAGAAAGTGCACAAATTCTCTCCACCCTCTCTCCTCTCAAATTTAATATTATTTTTTCTTTATGAGTTTTCCGGCAAATGATATGAGTTTTCCGGCGGAACACCACCAACCTCCGGTCAATACAACCCCAAACCCTCCGCCAATCTGTCCAAGCATGGCTACATTACCCCACGCGCCCCACGCGCCACCACACACCTCTCCACACGCGCCTCACGCGCCACCACCTGCAACTATCCACGCGCCACACGCGCCTCCCTTTCAACCCTCTGCAACAACCCTGATCAACCAGCACAGCTTCACAAATGCCCTGTCTCCAAACCTCACGGCTTTAGCCCAGATGAGTGCAAACTGCCTTACACAGAATAACAAAACCACTAGTGGTTTCTCACTGGAATCCATGGCCCAATACCTTGCTACGAGTACTAAGAGGCAAGAGCAGTTAGCTTCTGAGCAAGAAGCACAACAGAAAAGAATGGTAGAAGCTCAGGCACATCACCAACAGCTAATGTTCCAACTTCTCTCCTCCATCCTTCCTACGGTCTCTTCACCCCCTTTGACAAACAGTCTGTTAATGGTGTCTTAGATTTGGCTATTACTCATAACAGTGCTCTAGTTAAGAAAGGTGAAGAAATAGTGGCAGACTACATGAAGCAGGCTCAGTCGGAACTCATAGATGAACAGCTCCTCCGGGTATTAAACCAACAGAAAAAACAGGGACAGCAAAACATGACCCACAGTCCAGGTGATAATCCTCCACCTACATTACCTTTGAAAGAAATCTCAAGTAATAAATCTGAACCAGCCAATGTCAACACTACTGAGATTGCTGAAGTGGTGCTCGTTGAGGATGAGGCTGAAAATTGTTTTTTGGCGCCAAAACCATACAACCACCCTTTACCCAGTAGTACAAACAAAACCACGGGCCAAAACCAGGTCACAGTTGTCCACTCAACAATCCCAGCTTCTGTTCTGCCTACCAACTCTGAACAACCCTTTTCTGAGCATGTCAACTCCACCTCCCCTGTAGTACCACCTCCAAAAGCCAGCTATGCCAGTTTTTTGAGGCCCAAGGCAGCTCCACCAGCTATCCCAATCACCCAGCTACCTGCCCCGTACAAGAAAGGACACATGATGGCTGTCAAACTCGATGAAGGAGTATACCAAAGATCTCTGCAACAATGTAAAAATAATCTGCATGGCAGACTAATTCTGCAACGAGGGAAAGCACCCATCAAAACAGGGGACTTGCAGTTTGCTCTATCTTCAGTATGGCAACCAAAGGACCTTTGGTCTATTACCCCAATTGGTAGAGGGTACTACACCATTCGGTTCTCTAATGTGGAAGACAAGCAAAAAGTTTGGACTAAAGGGCAAACCAATCTCAAAGAAGGTGTTTTTAACCTTTTTCAATGGACTCCAGATTTTAAGCCTAGTAAACAAAAGCAAACCAGAGCTAGAATCTGGGTTCGTTTGCATGAAATCCCTGATGAATATATGCATTACCACTTAATTCTTAGTATGGCCAATGTCATTGGAACTCCCATCTCTATTGATCCTTTCACTCTCAAAAAAGAGTTTGGTCATTACTGCCGTGTGGAAATAGAGGTGGACTTAAAAGGTGATCTCCCCTCCTGTATTCTAGTTGAAAGAGAAGAGTTCAGTTTTGAAGTTGATGTCACTTATGAAAGAATTCCAGAATTCTGTTCCCACTGCCATGTTATAGGCCATCTGGTTACTGCATGTATATCTCTTCAAAAGGCACAACACCATGTTGACAGCACCAACAGAAATGCCAATAAACCAATCAGCAAACCCAAAGCCCCACTTGCACCTGCTAATACCTCCCATGCCCAACTCAGCCCTCATGCACCTGGTCCTCAACCAACACACAATCATCAAAGTATGTCCTATATAGCCCTGTCCCCTGAGCTAGAGGTCAATACTAGATCTAACACACAGCCCTCTCAAACCATTGCTCTTCCACAACACACTGATCAGGTATACAATCCTCCCCTCTCCACAAATGAAGCCCTCATAAATACTGGGCTGATAGATACCCCCTGCACCTCCTCACCTTCCATTTACAGCACCTCCATTGTCAATACCATTGTCCCTTGCTCCATAGAAACTCTTCTTACCCCCACCTCCCCACTCAATGGCCACCTCCCTGTTAACTCACCACCAACACTCTCAGACACCAACAACCCCTTCTCCCCCCTCAGTGGAAAATTCTGGGCTGATGATGTTGAGGATGAGACCCTCCCCTCCTCTAAGGCTGCAGCAGATGATCATCTCAATGAGATAATGCCCAACAACTGCATTCAATTAATGGAAGATGACAATACTTCCATTTTTGACCAAGCCACCCCTGTCAAAGGACCTTTGATGAGCACCTCTACCAGCCAAAACACTTCTTCTCCTTCCAATGCTTCATCAAGCAATTCTGTTAAAAGTAAAAGTCAAACCAAAACTCATGTTAGCACCAGCAAATGCACAGTCTCAAAGGCTAAGCAAAAGCAAATGAGAAATGCTTTAAATAGGAAGTCCAGAATTCTGAATAGAAATTCTCACAGCAATAGTGTCAACTCAAGCCCAACTGAAATATGTGAGGATAGACTTTACAAAGAGATAATGGCCAGAAATGCAGAAACTTTCACTTGTTCTCTTGATGGTTCAGAATCTAACTCAGAAAATGCTCTGAATTCTACCAGCTCTGACAGCTATGGCCCCAGCTCTACCCCCTCTATCTCCCAATGATAGCTCTGTACTAGAATATTAGAGGTATCCAAAATGTGGATTCTCAAAATGCCCTCAAAATCCTGTGCCTTAAACATAAGCCAGACTTGTTATTCATCTCTGAGCCCTTTGTGAGCTTTCACCAAATTCCTGCTTATTTTTGGTTGTCTATTGGCATACAACTCATCTCCCTCAACCATAGACCAGATAAACTTCCCAATCTGTGGGCTTTCAAAACCATAAACTCTCCCCAACATGCCCTTATAGCTGCCTCTTGTCAACACATCACCTTCAGCATCAAGTATTCTAATACCCCTGTGATTATTTCAGCCATCTATGCCCATAATGACCACAGAAATAGAAGAATCCTTTGGGAAGAGCTCACTTCTATTCACAGTAATCAGCAATCTCCTTGGTTGGTTATAGGAGATTTTAATTCTGTCATTGGTGCTCATGAAAAGAGGGGTGGTAGACCTCCTTTAGCTGCCTATTGCCTTGAGTTTCAAGCCTTCTCAGACACTTGCAATCTGGTTCACATCAACTCCACTGGCCTTTTCTTCACCTGGTCCAAAAATATCAGTCCTAATATAGATTCAAGGCTAGATAGAGCAATGTGCAGTCAAAATATGTTTGATGAATGGCAATCTGTCAGTTGTGCTACTTTGAATAAGTTCAGGTCAGACCACACCCCTTTCCTGTTTAAAGCTGAGAATGACATCATTTCAGGACCCAAACCTTTCAGATTTCTCTCAGCCTGGACCTTTCATCAAAACTTTGAAGAATTGGTTACTCTTTCTTGGTCCAAACCTGTGCTCTCCACATGTCCTGTGGTCTCATTTCAATTGAAGCTCAAGCAATTAAAGAGTGATCTAAAAACATGGAATAAGGAAGTTTTTGGGAATATTCAGGAAATGGTTAGCAAAGCCACTGAGGAACTGCTTTCTATTCAACTTTCCATTGACAGTTCTGGTCACACCCCCCAATTGGACAGACTTGAAGCCCAAGCCCAGGCTAAGCTGACTCAAGCCTTGCATACTCAGGAAAGATTTTGGAAAGAAAAGAGCAGAGTCAACTGGTTAAAAGATGGAGATAAAAACACTGCCTTCTTCCACAGAATTGCCAAGCAAAAATAGGCCTCTAATAGAATCAATGCTCTTAAAATTGATGGAAACACTATCTCCAGCTACAGTCAGTTGAAAGACCACATCACCAACCATTTTTAAAACCTGTATAGCTCTCAAAATTGCATCTCCAATCATCAGCTGGTTGACCAAGTCATTCCTCAACTGGTAACTACTGCTGACAATGATATTCTTGGTTCTATTCCCTCAGAAGAAGAAATCAAAAAGGCAGTGTTTGCTCTGAACCCCAACTCAGCCCCTGGACCTGATGGTTTTCCTGGCTCTATGTACCAAAAGTGCTGGCACATTGTTGGCATGGATGTTTGCAAAGCTATTAAAGTCTTCTTTCTTCACAACTGGATCACCCCGGGTCTCAACTCCAATTTCATTACTCTCATTCCCAAAATTCCCAATGCTGACACCATCACTAACTTTAGACCCATAGCCCTTGCCAATTTTATCTTCAAAATCATCCCAAAAATCCTCAGTGACAGGCTTGCTTCTATAGCTCCCAAACTCATCTCTCACCAGCAAAATGGTTTTGTCAGGGGTAGGCAAATTCATAACTCTATTGGCATCACCTCTGAATGCTTTAACATGCTGGACAGAAAGAACCATGGAGGCAACATTGCCATTAAAATTGACATTGCCAAAGCTTTTGACACTCTTGACTGGGATTTTCTTCTCAAAGTTCTTCAAGCCTTTGGTTTCTGCTCCACTTTCATCAAATGGATTAATAGCATTCTTCAATCAGCCAAGCTATCCATTTTGATTAATGGTTCCCCCTGTGGGTACTTCAGTTGCTCTAGAGGAGTTAGGCAAGGAGATCCCCTGAGCCCCATTTTATTCTGCCTTGCTGAAGAGGTTCTCAGTAGACTCATCTGCCTGCACTCCTCCAAAGGCAGTTTAAAACACATATCTTCTCCCAAAAGCTGTACTGCTCCTACCCACGCTCTATATGCTGATGATGTTATGCTTTTTTGTAGAGGGGACAAAAGGAACCTTCTCTTGGTCCTCAAAATTCTTCAGGACTATTCGAATGCTTCTGGGCAATTCATCAACTACAGCAAAAGCAGAATTTACTTTGGGAAACAGGCTGAGCACAGAAAATCTCAAATCATTTCTATATTGGGAATGGCTGCTGGTAGCACCCCTTTCTCTTATCTGGGAGTCCCTATCTTTAAAGGAAAACCAAAGCAGGTGCACTTACAACCCATTGCTGACAAAATTAGAACTTCTCTTGAAGGTTGGAAATGGAAAGTTCTGTCCTTTACTGGTAAAGCAGAACTCATAAAGTCATGTGCAATTCCTAAATTGATACACTCATTCATGATTTATCAATGGCCTGCCAAGCTTATCCACACCATCAACTCCTGGTTAAGAAACTTTCTTTGGACTGGGGACATCTCTAGTAAGAAGCTAGTCACAGTTGCTTGGCATGGTGTGTGCATTCCCAAGAATTGTGGAGGTTTAGGGCTGAGAGACATAGCACAACTCAACAAATCAGCCATTCTCAAGCACACATGGGACATCCTCCACACCAGTAATCAGTGGAGTAATCTCATTAGATGCAGGTTCAACATCATCTCTACTAGAGCTGCAAATTCCTACAAAACATCCTCTATTTGGCCAGGTGTTAAAGAAGCTCTCCAGGTTATTGATGCCAATGCTTTTTGGATTGTTGGAAATGGGGAAAAAATCAACTTATGGCAGGACTGTTGGTTGCCTTCATCTCCAATCCAGTGCCCCCCACCTCTCCTCAGTAGAAGCAGCAAACTCAGCTATCTTATCTCTCAAGGACAGTGGAACATCCCTTCCTGGTTCTCCCATCAATACCCTTACCTGATTGCAGAAATCACTAACACTCAGTTGCCAGTCAAACCTCAGGATGACCAACTTATTTGGCCTTTCACCTCCAAATGTCTCCTTGCTTTTAGAGATGCTTACCAATTCTACAATAAAAGTCAGCCTGTCCATTGGACCAAGCACCTATGGAAAGGGTTTATCCCCCCTAGAATATCTTGTCTTGTTTGGAAAATTCTGCAAAACAAACTCCCAACTCAAGACAACCTGCAAAAAAGAGGCATGATCCTTGTCTCTAGGTGTGACATATGCAAATCCAACCTGGACTCTGTGGAGCATGTGTTCCTGTTCTGCCCTTATGCTCAGACTCTGTGGAGGTGGTTGTTCAGTTCCTTCCACATTTCTTCTGCCATCCCATATAGTATCTCAGTTTTGTGGGATCTTATTTTGCAATTTCAAAATGAGCCCTCAACTCTTCAATAT